>JAWDJE010000002.1:307865173-308572673 GCA_035047345.1 Bradypodion ventrale | reverse complement strand
ACGTGGAAACCTGAATGCAGGCTGGCTGTAGACGTGAAGAGGCCTCAGGCAAAAGTGTTCCTGGATTCCACTCCCATAGCCTTTCTTTTGGGAGTTTCCTGACTTGTGAGGGAAACTGTACAGCAGCATAGAGGTCCTTCGTACATTTGAGGCATTCAGAAGAAATTAAATTGACACTCTTTTGCTATAGAGCCAGTTAGTTAACTGGTCACTTTGGCTGGACTAAGAAGATCCCTTTCAGACACCACCACCCCCCCCCCCCCCCCGCATTTTCCTTCACTGCTGAGAGGAGCTCAGAGCAACTGCTGTGATCCAGGGAGGCATCCATTTAATCTCACTCTCCAGTTCCCAATGGAACTCTGTCAACAGTCAATGGGAAGTCATTGACTAACATCCTAACATCCATGGTTTTGGAGAGAGAGGGAGAGAGAGGGGAAACTATTGAGGAAGTCTCTTCTTAAGTTTGCCTCTGCTAACCTATCTATTTGCATGAAAAATAAAACTTTTGAGTGAGCAAGCTGAAGATCAGGAGTATTGTTCTGTAATACATTTTTATTCTAGTATCAAAATCCTACTTTACCTTGCTTCCTTCTGAGTCATACCTAGATGTGGAAAAAGGTATATTAAGATATGTTTTTACTACAAGTAAAATGCAACAGTTGTACGTCTTCTGCTTTTTCCCATACAGGGGCCAACATACACCAAGATTATGCAAAGACGGCCTATTTCAGATCCTCTGTTCTTGAAATGAGACTTGCTGCCACCCAAACATCTGCTCCCTTTACCTTGGACTTCACTCCCAAGTTGTGGAAGTGGGATCAGCTCCCTAGGTAGGCTTGCCTAATCACCTCTCCACCATGGTTTAAGTTATTTAGGAGACTTATTAAAAAGCTACTTTTAAGACTTTGAGAATTTCACCTGATAATAAGTGAGATAGTAAAATCTAAGAAATAAGATTTCATATAAGTTTGTTTGCTTTATTTATGTTAATACTTGGCTGAAAGGTCACCCTTGCTCAAAAGCCAGTCGTATCCAAATCTAGAAGGCAGTGTTCATCTCCATTTTAAGTCAAAGAGCTAGAGCTATCTATGTCTGCAGATTTGTGGCCATGTGGAAGGCATGACTAGATGCCAGAGCGCATTAAACACTGTTACCTTTCCTGCTGAAGCAGTACCTATTTATCTACTTGCAGTTTCTTGCTTTCAAAATGCTAGGTTGGCAGGAGTTGGGACAGAGATGGGAGCTTACTGTCGTGCAGCTCTCAGGTCTCAAACTGCTGACCTGCCAACCGTACAGTCCTCAAGCTCAATGTCTTAACCACTAAGCTACCACGACCCCTTACTTAGCTGAAGGGACCCCAAACAAACAAACAAATAAATAAAATATAAAGTCTACAACAGAAGCAACATATAAAAATTATGTATCACATGATCGCATACAAAAAATTGCACCATCTTTATACAATATAATACAAAACAATTGTTGTTGTTCAGTCGCACAGTCAATTCCGACCCTTTGCGACCCCATGGACCATTGTCCTCCAGGCACCTCTGTCCTCCACCATCTTCCTCAACCTGCCCAGCTCTGTGCCCATTGCGTCTACAATACCATTGAGCCATCTCAATATAGTTTCTAAAATCCTATTGCTAAAAGCAGGAGGTGCCAACCTATGGCCTGTGGGCTGAATCCGGCCTGTAGCACCAATTAATCCGGCCCACTGTGAGGATCCCAACACCACCACCGGAAGTGGCAGAAGTGCTGAAAATGGACCAAAAATGACATGCCCTCACTCCTGCCATCACAGGAAGTGGCAGAAGCGGCAAAAACTTGTCGTGAATGTACCTGTTGCCACCGCCACCAGAAGTGGTGGGATGAACCACGCCTCCAGCCCGCACATCTGCCTGAGGGGGCATGGTCCTGCCCATGGCACAAGAAGGTTGGCCACTCCGTCTTAAAGTAAGGTAACTTGTACATTTCAGTCCATCCCTCCCTGGTAGACAAACCACTCCTACCATGATTCTTAGGGCATGTGCTCCAAGAATCACAGCAGGAACTGTTTACTAGGGAGGAATGGACCAAAAGTTACAATCTGATTATGCTAAGCAACAGGATTTCAGCCTTTGTCAGGGAACAAAAGCAATTTTACAATGAGCTACATTTTCAGTATCTGTTTAAAGAGCAACAGAGACCGGGCCAGGCAAGTAACCTTGGAGAGTGAGTCCCATAAACACAATGCCATGCCTTAATGGGTTCTGTCTTGTAGTATAATATCCCAATCTTATATCAGCTTTCTCAGCAGGAATTCCCACTGCATTCAAAGTGGCAATGGTGAGCTATATTCTGCAGATAGGACTACTGAGTCCTCTTACATCAAGGTGGTAATCTTCATGGATTTTTGAGGAGCAAGTGGGTACTGACCAGCTCTTCCTCACAGAGATGTCCCAGGGAGATGACCACGGATTATGAACACCAATACAACACTCTCCCCATGAATGCTCCAGTGACCTCATCTTTTTCTTCTTCTATGTATCTGAATCTGAATATTGGTGATCATCATGGAGATCAGCTATGAAGACTGTCCTAAGAATATAATGCAGTGGCCTTTCATCTGCCTTCTGCATCACATATGACCCCCGTAACACTGATCCAGTTCTGCGAGTGACTTTCTGGTCCTGAGCCCTTTGGGCACACAAAGACCTCCTCAGCCCCAGGCCAGGATTGATGAATCTACTGCCCTTCAAGTGGGATTTAATCCACTTGGGGATCATGTGGAAAAAGTGCATTGGAGGGCAACCAGAATGATTAGGGGACTGGAACACCTTCCTTACCATCTGAGGCTGCAACGGTTGGGCCTCTTCACTCTTGAACGACGGCCTCTAAGAGGTGACCTGACTGAAGTTTATAAAGTCATGCATGGTGTGGACAAAGTAGATAAGGAAAAACTGTTTTCCCTATCGCATAACACTGGAACTAAGGGGCACTCCATGAAACTTTTGGGTACTAGTTCTCAAACAAATACGGAAAAGTACTTTTTCACCCAGAGGATCACTGGTCTATGGAACTCCTTGCCATAAGAAGTGGTGACAGCTGTCAGTCTTGACAGCTTTAAGAAAGGATTAGACAAGTTCATGGAGGACAAGGGTATCAATGGCTATAATTATGGATACCTAAGGCTATAATTATGGATACCTAAGGGTTGGAGAGATAGGCAGGATATCTCTCAATGGCATTTCCAGGGAATCCTAAGCAGGTGAAGGCATCTGCTTGGGAATACCCAGAAGCAAATGGTGAGCCACTGTGTGAGATAGAATGCTGGACTGGATGGGCTGTGGCCTGTTCCAGCAAGGTTGTTCTTATGTTCTTATGACCCTTTTCTGTGGACTTTGGCACCCAAAGCCATTAGTCCTCAGGGTGGTCAGGTTAGTTAACACTCGGTGTTGAGTTGCTGGCAGTAGGGTCTACTTTATTACTATAGAAGGATAACCTAGCCAGACTGCAATGAGAACTAGGGTTCTGAAGTTACATGGCTCTTATAGTATTGATGGTATAAGGACTTTTTAACTACTTTACTTGTGAATTAAACAACACAGCACATGACAAAATCCATTAAAAGAATCAACTGCATTTGTGCATTATTTGCACATGGTCTGTGAAAAGTAATAATATATTTAATGAAAAGCCAGCAGAGAAGCTCTGGTTTATCCAAAGGACCTGTTTCACATATACAGTGGTGAAAAACTATGTAGGATCTAGTTCCCCAATCGATTTCCAAGGGTCTTATAGCTTCTTGTTCCTATCTCATCCCCAATGATTGACTTAATCCTCTATTAAAAACTGTTAACACACTGTTAAACAGCAGAGGACTTTACAGGTTTTCCTGTTCATGCAACAAAGAAAACAATTACTTGCACACTAAGCTTTGTTCTCCTTAAGAGAGAACAAAGTGTCCAGCCTTCAATTAAATATTTCTTGTGGCACTCAATGGTTTTAAGAATTCAAAATAACTGAGACCTGAACAGTTACTGGAGAATACCATGTAGAGACTGACTGAAGTAATGGTAGGCAACATTCTAGAGCCATGGGTCCCAATGTGGGGCACATGCTGCACAGGGGGGCAGTTTGATTTTTAAGGGGGCAATTCGAGAATGAGTTATTCACAGTGAATGGCCTTTTAGGCTTCCTCCATGTGAGTAGTTCACTTTTTGAATAATAAGAATTAGATATCATTGTGTGTGTGTGTGTGTGTGTGTGAGAGAGAGAGAGAGACAGACAGAGAGAGATGCTTAGGTGAGGCATGGCCAAAAAGAGGTTGGGAACCACTGTTCTACAAATAGGGGGCTGGGTTCTTCCAGCCCCTCTCAGGATCAGTTAAGATCAGGAATATGGCCATGTTCTGGTGCTACTGGGGGTTTAAAGTGCCAGCCAATTCTCCAAGCAACAACATTGGCCCAATGCGTCAACATATCCCCTTTCCTTCTTATACAATAGGGAAGGAGAGGCCAAGTGCTTTCAGGCAGTACTTGCAGGAACAAACTCTTGTTGATAAACCGTAGCTAGGTTGTAACATCATTGATCAAGTGCATGGTTGTTCAGACATTTTCACCACTTGGGACATGGGAGTAGGGAAAGGGGAAAATGAAACACACTCAGTCAGCACTTGCGGGGGGCAGCTGAGCAGTAACTGAAAACTGGACACAGAGTAGGCTTCACCACCTTTTGTTAAGTAAACACTGTTGACTTTGAAAGCTGGAAACAAGGGTGATTCTTCTCCCCAGCCAACCATTGGAAGGGGTGGGGCTTTGGTCAGGAAGCAGTCCTGACCAAATCTCAATGGACTTGAAGTTCCCAGTCACTAGATTAAAGGTTATTTTCTGCAAGATCTGATTTAAAAAGAGCTGAATTCTCTAGGAAACTGCAGAGTTGGGCACTAAATGCACCTGGAAAACAAATGGGTAAATGAGGCCTTAATGGTATCCTCTTTCCATTTTTGACACCGTTGGCCACACCAGGGAGGGTGCCCATTCAGCAGTGGTATGAAGCTATTTGGGGAGGGGAGAAGGAAGAAGGTATGGAAAAATAGTAGAGTGGCAGAGGCACAAGAGAAGTAGCAATGACTGCCCTGGGAAATCATTGCTCTTGTGCACTTATAGGGTTTAGTTGTCCAATGCTGCCACAAAACATGATCTCAAGAAACAGAGAGCTCCCACATCAAGGGCTAGGGAGGCAGGCATGTGGTCTTCTCTACTGGACAGGGTGAGGACTGTTGCGTGTGTATGTTAGCACACAAGAGTAGAAGGATGTCTTTGATTATGATGGCTTTCTTTTCATTGCCATTTATATTTCACCTCTTCTTCCACTGAGTTCAAGAAGCATACATAGGCACCTATTACTGCTCACTTCATCCTCCTTCCAACCTCTATGAAGTAGATCAGGCTGAACCAGTTTAGTGTATGGGACCAAAGACAACAGAACAGCCGAAGGGTTGGCTTAACACAGGTTTATTGCATGATGATCCGGTGGAACATGAGGTAATGGCGGTGATACATCTCAATATATACAGTAGCATTGTACATTTGAATCTTGTAGCACGGTAGCTCATTGGCCGCTACCGCCGTGGCCTCGCCCAGGCACGCCTCTCTTCAGTAGTTCTTTCTCCTCCTGATTGATGCGGGGAAGGTTTTCCCGCGGCTGTCCGTGATTGAGCAATGTGAACCATGTGAGGCTGAACGCTCGCAGCTGCCCTCTATGGGCTGCTTGCTCGCGTTCCTTTACAGCTAAGATACATTGTATTTGGAGTGGTTACATTCTTATCTTTACAGTACAGTGAACATGCATACATAACATCCCTCCCCCCTAGGATGGGACGAAGTCCCGCAACCATTGTGGCTTGCCGCACGTGCGCTTGGGGCGTGCTTGCGCCTGACTTAGTACAGGAGAGCCTGTGATCCCTGGCTCCGTGGGTGCTTGTCCTGCAACGGAAAACGGGGATTCATTAGTGGCTCTGTGGGGCGTCCGTGCCTGCCTTGCGCTGGGGGATGGGAATGGAATGAACAGCTGGGAAGTGAACCCCTGCCTGTTGCCTGCGGACCCTGGAGACCCTCCCATTACGAATCTCGGGACCGACGAGGATGCCCTCGTGGTCCCGCTGCCTCCTGCTATCCGTTCGGGGGATCTTGAGACTGTGGTGGGCGGATTTGCCTTCGCCTCCTGTCTTGGGGGTGTTGGTCTCCGGGGAGCTGGCGCTATGTTACACTCTAACTCGCAGGGGTTGGGACTGGACGTACCAGGGGCTGAACTGAAACCCCTCTTTTCGCTAGGACGGGTGGGGGACCACTCCGCTAACTCCCCCTGGTACGGAAAATCAAAATCTAATTCGCTTGGGGGATCTGAGTCTGGGGGAAGATTCCTCGAGATATGTATGAGTTCGGGGCCCTTTCCTTCCGCCGAGAACTCCCGCATGATATCTGCAAGGACAGATTCCCTTTCCTCCCCCCTTGGTGGGGACCCATGGCCCCTTTTCCCTCCCCCTTGGGCTAAACGGGTGGGGGAGTACCCTAACGTTGAATCGTGGTTTCCTCCATTCGCGTCCTCCTCTCCGGGGACCCTGCGCCTGAGCTGGTCCGCGTGTCGCCTCCACAGGAGGCCTGTACTGGTCTCCACGCGGTATGAAACGGGGCCGGTTTGTTCTATTACAGTGCCCGGCACCCAGGCTGGTCCTGCGCTGGCGTAGTTCCTGCAATGCACGGGGGCACCTACGCTGAAACTCTTTACGGGTTCCATCCCTACGTTCCGCCCTTTGTCCTCTACCCTCGTGGGGTCTAGTCTGGAGATTACCGTGGCCAGCTTCCTGCGCATTAACAGCTCCGCGGGGGAGTACCCTGACGCTAGTGGGGTGACTCTGTACCCTAGCAGGAATTGGCACACTTGTAAGTTAAGATCACTGGGACCCATGCGCCGCAGCGCGTCCTTTGTGGTGCGCACGAGGCGCTCTACTTGGCCGTTGGTGGCCGGGTGGAAAGGGGCGGAGGTGATGTGCCGAATGGCGTTGAGATCCATGAATGCCCTGAACTCGGCGGACGTGAAACAGCTAGCGTTATCGCTGACGAGGGTGTCGGGTAAACCGAACGTGGAAAAGACCCTCCGTAACTGTTTAATTGTTGTGGACGAGGAGGTGCTCGAGACTGGGATGACCTCCAACCACTTGGAGAACGCATCCACCACAAGGAGGAAAAGTGCTCCCCTGAACGGGCCAGCAAAGTCTACGTGTACCCGGGACCAGGGCCCCCTTGCTGCGTCCCACTCCCTATGTTGCAAACGAGCCTCTTCCGGCCTGGAGCTTTGGCACGCTTCGCAAGTGCCGACCATGTGCTCGATGTCGGCGTCTAGCTGGGGCCACCAAAAGTAGCTGCGGGCTAGTGCCTTTGAGCGGACGATCCCCGGGTGGCTGACGTGCAGTAGTTTAAGCACCCTCGGCCGGAGGGACGTGGGGATCACTACCCGCTGTCCCCACAAAAGGCAACCCCTCTCTAGGGACAACTCTAATTTTTTCTTGAAGAATGTGTCGAATTCCGCTGCTGGGGAAGACACGGGCCACCCTTTCTGCACCCAGGAGCTAACTGTCGCTAACGTTTTGTCCTTGCCGGTCGCTTTGGCGATGTCGGCCGGTACTACCGGGGGGGAGTCTAGGACCTCTATCATTAAGACCTGGTGGTCCCTCTCTTCCTCGCCCACGTGGCAGCAATCCCGGGGAATGGGGGACCTCGACAGGGCATCCGCGTGGCTGATCTCCTTCCCGGGCCGGTACACCAACGCGTGCTGATACGCGTTGAGAAAAATGGCCCACCTGAGCATTTTCGGGGACATGATTTGTGGCGTGGGCTTATCTGCGGTGAAAATGCCTAGTAAGGGCTTATGGTCGGTCACTATGGTGAAGGGGCGGCCATACACAAAATCATGAAATTTCTTGGTGCCCGCAATTATCGCTAGCGCTTCCCTGTCTGTCTGGGCGTAGTTTCTCTCCGCTTGTGACAAAGACCTGGAGTAGAATGCTATCGGGGCCTCCCTCCCGTTTTCCAGCATGTGGCATAACACTGCCCCCACCCCCACCGGGGATGCATCGCATATCAGGACCACCGGGCGTTTGGGATTGAAGTGGGTCAGTACGGCATCGGATGCCAGGAGTCGTTTCAGGTCATTGAAAGCCTTCTCATGGTCGTCGCCCCACTTCCATGCCTCGTCCTTTTTTAATAACTTGTGCAGCGGTTCCGCCACGGCTGCCTTCCGAGGAAGGAAGGAGTGGTAGAAGTTGAGCAGTCCGAGGAACGACTGCAGCTCGGGCTTGGAGGTGGGGCGAGGGGCCTTCTTGATGGCGGCTACCTTGGATTGGGACGGCCTTATTCCCTCGGGAGTAACACGGAACCCTAGGAACTCAACCTCAGTTGCGAAGAAAACGCATTTGTCTTTCCGCAACCGCAACCCCGCCTTTTCGAATATTGCCAGGACCTTTCCCAACCTTTTTGCCAATTCGGCCCGGCTCCCCCCTGTTATCAATACGTCATCAAAATAGGGTAACACCCCCTCCAACCCCTTCAGGAGGCGTTCCACAAGTGACTGGAAGATCCCGGGCGCCGAATTCACGCCGAACTGGAGGCGCGTCACCTGGAACGCCCCTTTGTGGGTGACTATAGTCTGCGCAGCAGCTGCGGCGGGGGTCACCGGGAGTTGCTGGTAGGCTTGGGCCAGGTCGAGTTTAGCGAAACACCTCCCCCCGTGTAACCTGGCCAGCAAGTGGCTGACTACCGGCACCGGATGCGCATTGGGGCGAATCGCCTTATTGATGGTGCACTTGTAATCAGCGCATATGCGGACCTCCCCGTTGGCCTTGAGCGCTGTTACAACTGGAGTTTCCCACTCCGCAGAATCAACAGGAACAAGAATCCCCTGGCCCACCAATTTGTCCAGCTCCGCCTCTATCTTGTCCTTTAGTGCGAAAGGCACTCTGCGCGGTTTTAGTCTGATTGGACGTACTCCAGGGTCCAGGTCGAAAGTCACTGGGGGGCCCTTGAATTTCCCGAGTCCCCGTTTGAAAACCTCGGGGTGCGCGTCGCACACGCCCTGTATTGGATCAGTCCCGGCGGCGTGTACTCCCACGGCGTGCACCCCCCCAATAAACAACCCCAGGGGCTGGAACCATTGAGTCCCGAGGAGGCTGCATTTACCCCCCTTGAGGACGACCAGGGGGAGCGTTGCGGCGTGCGTTTTAAACTGGACCTGGAACTTCCCAACCCCCAACACCAGGATGCGGTTCCCCTGCACGTCCTTCAGCGTGGCCCTCAACGCTTTGAGCTTAGGCCGCACGTGGGGGGCGATTTTCAGGAACTCTCCCTGGGAAATGATAGAGTATGAAGAACCCGAGTCCACCTCCATCCTAACAGGGGTCCCTTGTATTACTACCTCAACGAAGTATCGGGGGTGTTCCGTGGACACGCTGAAAACCGGGGCGTCGTCCTCGCTGTCGCCGGAGATGCGCCCTACGCCGTCCCGCTTCCTCGTGGTCCGGGTGCCGTCCTTGGGCCTCGTGGTGCGGTCCTGCCTCGCCGAGCGGTCTGGTGAACTCCTCCTGGCCTCGCGCCGTTTCCGGCAGACCTTGGCGATGTGCCCGCGCCGGCCGCAGTTGTGGCACTCGGCCTTGCGAAACGGGCATTTGGCTCGGGCATGGGTGGCGCCGCAGCCGTCGCAGCGCCGGCCTTCCTTCTGGACCTTCCGGACATCCTCATCGTCGCCGCTCTCCATGGACGAGTTTGAAACTCGCCGGGCCGCGCGCACCAAGCTCTCTGCCTTGGCAGCTTTCGGGCACCAGTCCTGGAGCTCTTGCACCCCGGCCGTCGTGGCTTCCGCGGCCTGTGCCGCGTCTAGGACTTGTTGCAGCGTGGGGGGCGGCTCCTGTTTCATCAGCGCGCGCTGCGTCTCGGTGTCCCTCAGGCCGCAGAGCAGGCAGTCCCGGAGGGTGACTTCTGGGGTCTCCCATTTGCATGGGCCGGCGGCCAGTCGCAGGGCCGCTGCGAACTGGGCGACCGATTCCCCGGGCGCTTGGACTCGCCTCCAGAACGCGCTCCGAGTGGGGAACATCGCTATCGCGGGCCGGAGGTGGGCGCGCAGCACCGCCAGGAGCTCTTTGGCTTTGAAATCGCTCACCCTCCTCGGTGCGATCAGGTCCACCAATGTCCTCTTGGTCTCGTGCCCGAGCATGCGGACGAAGATGGCCCTCTTCTTGTCCTCATCTGAGACTTCGAGCTCCACCAGCGCTCCATTGAAGTCTATCTCGAACAGCTCCAAGTCTCCCGGCTTCTTGATCTCGTAGCCGGCGCATGTCTTGGTCCCGTGGGCAGCCATTATCCCACCTTCGTCGCCAGTTTAGTGTATGGGACCAAAGACAACAGAACAGCCGAAGGGTTGGCTTAACACAGGTTTATTGCATGATGATCCGGTGGAACATGAGGTAATGGCGGTGATACATCTCAATATATACAGTAGCATTGTACATTTGAATCTTGTAGCACGGTAGCTCATTGGCCGCTACCGGCGTGGCCTCGCCCAGGCACGCCTCTCTTCAGTAGTTCTTTCTCCTCCTGATTGATGCGGGGAAGGTTTTCCCGCGGCTGTCCGTGATTGAGCAATGTGAACCATGTGAGGCTGAACGCTCGCAGCTGCCCTCTATGGGCTGCTTGCTCGCGTTCCTTTACAGCTGAGATACATTGTATTTGGAGTGGTTACATTCTTATCTTTACAGTACAGTGAACATGCATACATAACAACCAGAGAGTGACTGAGAGAGTATTACGGCTCTAGGTGGATTTAAACTGGATCGCCCAATAATCCCTGAACCTTGCTATCTTATTACACTGCTGAAATACTTTTAACTGCTGACAGAGTGATCAAATGAGAACATAAATTGAGTAATTGGTATTCATTTTTTAAAACACTGCTTCTCTATTCCACAAGGGACCCCAAAATTAGTAGTAGGCTGAAAACAAGAGACTCAAACAGCTTGGGCTTTAGAGATCAAACTAAATCAATGTATCCCTCCTGCCTTATAAAGCATTCTGAGGAATATTGAAGTTTGTCCCTCCTTTTGAAACATCAATTTCAGTCCTAATAACAAAAGAGAAATAGTTACACTAAAACACGAAAGTACCAAATCTCAATATGGAATACTTTCAGGAACTACTATCATTTCACAATATTTCGCTTTATTTTATTTTGCCATGTAGCCTAGTTCTGGAGAACTCAAATTCATGCAGCAGTACTGTATAATTATAATTGGTCCTTACTGTGGCAGTATATTTAAGGAAACACCTTTACTTAAGTTGTAGTAAAGATTTACACTAATTTAGTAATTTTAGCTATTAATTGTGCTTGGGTATGAAGAAAATTATTTCGATCAGGAAAATTATTTCAATTGGCCTTAGCTAAGAGAAGAGTACTTTCAGTATATTTTCATTAATTTTTGTGGCACAAAATCTATTTATGGTTATGTTTTAAAGAAAAAGTATTTAAAACACTTTTAAGTACTTTAATTTTTTAAATTTTAAATTATGAATTTAAAAACCAGGGAGTTGCAACTAATGGAAAAGACAGGTGGAAAGTGTGAGGGTTTTCCAAAAATCAAAACGGAGGCATGATGCACAGATGTTTGAGTAGTAGTGGTGGTTACTGACAGATCAATGATAATTGACAAACATGAATGATGAGCTCTACAAGTGATGCCTTGTGAAGAACACTGGTTTGACTATTAAAAGGGGGAAAACTCACACTTAAAAGAACATGGTCGCTCACATTCCTCCCACACCTGCATAAATAAGACGATGTATCTTAGAGCCACTTCAAAAACATTTTCCTCAGAAAGAATAGTTCTGAGCTCTACTTCAAACACCAAAACCCAACAGGCTTAATCTAATTTCATTTACCAAAAAATATGGAAGATTAGTTCCATTAAGTAAATATACCTACAAGAAGACACTAAACAGGCAACAATAAAAGAAATCAGAATATAGCTCAAGATTTTTTTAAAAACAGGGACAATTTTGTGCAGAAAACTGAGAATCTTACAGGGACCTAGAAATTAAACTTTAGCAATGAGGTAGGGTGTGCACCACCCATGATGTTTGATCTACATAAGAGGAGAATGTAATCTGAGATATTTATAGGTATTCTGCTCACTGTATAGGTGGTTACTCAGAAACCTAACTGTATTACCGGTACATGAGGATTACTTTCATGAAAACACATGTTTTCATCATGTACTACACCCTCCCCACAAAAACAGAGAGGGGGAATCAAGATGCTGCCAATGGGTGTTTTATATTCTGCCAAACTGACTGAAATGTATGGCAATCCTACTATGACTTCCAAGGTTTGTGAAATATTTGAAGAGTAGTTTTACTAGTGCAACTCCCAGTTGAGTTTCCATGGCCAAACTGTGATTTGAACCTATGTCTCTTGAGTCCTAGTCTGACTCTAATCACTACACCAGCAGCAAATTCTTCAGAACACAGAATAGTCCTTAGCTCTCCTTCACCGTGTTCATACAATCTAGCTCTTGTGTTTACACTCTTCTGGTGAAAAGACTGAAAGCATATTGTGATATGCAGTGCAAACTTCAGTACTGTATTTTGAAGAGCCAGTAATACTGTATCACAGTCCTAGATATATTAGAGAGTAAACCCATTAACTGACATGGGACTTACTTTTAAGTAATCATGCACTGGACTGCACTTAAGTACTTGAAGAATCTGATTACACAAGGCATTTCACGAAGAATGGAACTTTTTCTTTCTTTCTCTAGGTCAGGGTTTCTCAACCTTGGGTCCCCAGATGTTCTTGGACTTCAATTCCCAGGATGTCAAGTCTGTACTTCTGCTAATCAGGGCTTCTGGGAATTGAAGTCCAAGAACATCTGGGGACCCAAGGTTGAGAAACCCTGAATCTAGAGAAAGAATGCAAAGGATGCAACTAGATAAAGAGCCATGTAGCACAGCATATGCTTTTCAGGTAGAAGATCTCAGGTTCAACCCCTGGCATTTTCAGCTGAATTACGTTGAAGCACCAGGACGGTAAGAGTTTTGGCTGACAACTTCAAGAGCCACTGCCAGACATTGCCGACTATGAGTGCTAATATTCTGACATAGTACAAGGCATTTTCCCAATATTCTGGTAAAAAAAACCCACCCCAAAACCTGAATTTGTATAGAAAAACAGATATTAAAGACAATTTTGTACTGATGACCATGACTAAGGCATACATAATCCTTCGAATCTATAAAGTGCATATGATTTATACATGTGTGTGCATGCATGCATAATCTTACATATTCTTACGTAATTCTATACATAATCTTCCATCTAACCTACAATCTTCTCCTCATGCATGCATGCATTTATTTTGCATACGACTAATGCCCAAGGATATATTTTGGGAAATTAATCCTGTATATGAAATACCACCAGTAATTCTATCTACAAGAATATTTTTAGATTCCTTGCACTCCCTTCCCATCTCTCAACCATGAGGGAAAAGAAAAACCTGACATACAGGCATTACTGATGATGCCTCTAATCAACTGTTACTGGCAATACAAACATACTGATCAGGAAATCAACTGCTCATGAGCAGAGCTTTGCTCCCACGCACCCAAGCTCAATTTAATAATGGCTTTCCTTCCTCTCTTCGGGGATAAATCGACCTTAATTAAACCTTACTGGAGACTGTGCATTAGATGGTACATTTCTCAAACTGAAGTCTAACCACCTCTTCCTCACAGGTACCAGAGACCCTTTAGGAAGGACAAAGATTTGCTAACTTGTCCTTCAGTAGCTGTACAACCACAGTTGACTTAAACCAGGAGTTCTCAACCTTTTTAAGCCGGAGGCCAGGTCACACTCCCTCAGACTGCTTTGGGGGCCGGACGGCCACTGTGCCCTTCCTCCACCACATGGTACTTCCAGGTGAAATGGTGCCATGGGCCGCATCCAGCCCATAGGCCACAGGTTGAGAATCCCTGACTTAAGCTGAGCCTCAGGCACACATACTAGTTTCTCCAGCAAAAGAAGAAACACAGAGAACCAGAAATACCAGACTGTGGGCAGTCTTTACTCTGCCCTGGACAGTGCATTTGGGCAGAGAAATGAAATGTTGGGAAGGTTGGGGCTGGGCTGGATCTCCCAGGATCCTGGAGTCAAGGACTGCAGAAGCTTAGTGGTTAAGATGCTGAACTTCATGACTGGAAGGTCGGCAGGTCGAGACCAGAGTGCTGCACGACAGAGTGAGCTTCAGCCTCTGTCCCAGCTCCTGCCAACCTAGCAGTTCAAAAGCAAGAAATTGCAAGCAGATAAATAGAGGCTACTTTGGTGGGAAGGTAAACAGTGTTCCATGCTCTCCAGTGTTTAGTCATGCCTGCCACATGTCCACAGAAAAGTCTGCAGATGCAGACAGCACTGGCTCTTTGGCTATAAACAGGGATGAGTACTGAACCCTTAGAATTGGATATGACTGGCTAGGGATCATTAGGAAGGGTATAGAAAATAAGTCAGCAAGTGTTATTTTGCCTCTTTATAAATCTATGGTGAGGCCCCATCTGGAATACTGTGTACAGTTCTGGTCGCCATACCTCCAGAAGGATATTATGGAGCTGGAAAAAGTTCGGTTTCACTTACCAGTGATAACTTTCGTTCTTCGAGTATATAGTTTGTGAATACACACTATTGGGTTATGCGCCTGCGCAGAACGCCGATCGGAGGCTTGAAAAGCTATTGGTCAAAAGTTTTGGCGGTAAGACCGCCCACCGTACCGCCCACCCTGAGGCGCCTGCGCGCCATTTTACCTCAGTTCCATACTTAAGCCAAGCACAGGATAAACTAATCGATCTCATCCGTGCAGCTCAAGAGGGGAGGCAGGGTGGGTAGTGTGTATTCACAAACTATATACTCGAAGAACGAAAGTTATCACTGGTAAGTGAAACTGAACTTTCTCCTTCGTATAGTTTGTGAATCCCCACTATTGGGAGATTAGCAAGCTCACACTCACTTGGTCGGTGGGCAGTCGGATGAGATGATCCCACAATGAGTATGAAGGTCCAGTAGATTGGTCCGTCAAGAGAGTTGAGTTCGGAGCCCCCTGGTGAGGACGACACGGCCAAGCCTGGCGTCCGCAGTGGCTCTGGTGTCCACCCTGTAGTGTCGGACGAATGTGGAAGGTCTGGACCATGTGGCAGCCTTACATATGTCCTCGAGCGGTGTGCCCTCCAGGAAAGCAGTGGATGTGGCAACTGCCCTGGTGGAATGCGCCCTGACATGCGGTGGAGGTGGCAGCGAAGCTGACTCGTAGGCCAGGTAGATGGTAGACGTGATCCATTTGGAGAACCTCTGGGCAGAGATGGGTTCATCCTTGGACTTTCCTCCATAAGCCACAAAAAGGCCAGAGTGTGCCAAGTCCTTTCTTGGGTGTTAGTGGGGTTCTGGAAGAAAGTTGGTAAGGAGATAGTTTGTGCCATATGAAACTGGGAGACCACCTTGGGAAGGAAGGTGATATCCGCTTGGAGAACCACGCGGTCATTGAAGAACTGAAGAAATGGTGCGTCTGCCCGTAGAGCAACCAGTTCACCAGCTCATCGAGCAGACATGATAGCAACCAGGAACGCCGTCTTCCACGTGAGGAGGCGAACATCCGCGGTGGCCATGGGGTCGAAAGGAGTCCTGGTGAGCGCGTTGAGAACGGCAGAAAGTGACCATTGTGCCGTCGGAATCCTGACCGGAGGGAAGGCGTTCCGTAGTCCCTTTAGGAAACGCTTCACCGTTTGGTCGCGAAAGGCACCAGAAGCGGGCGAACCAGCCGGAGAGTGAGCCACCACCGCTGCGAGGTGGACTCGGATGGAGGTGATGCTAAGGCCAGACTCCGCCAGATGGAGGAGATAGGTCAAGACGTCCTGTAGTCCCACCTGTGGAGAGGACGTCTGCCGGGACGCCAGAAAGGCACAAAAGCGTCGGTATTTGGAAGCGTAAGACCTCCTTGTGGAAGGGCGTCGTGCTAGTTCCAGGATCCTGGACAGTCTGGGGTTATCCTCCATGCGGTGAGGTGGAGGCTGGGTAGGTCCGAATGGTGAAGCTGGCCGTGCTCCATTTGGGGCCACCAGGATTGCGCTGGTCCTGTGTTGGTACATTCTGGTGAGGACCTTCTGGACCAGAGGAAACGGAGGAAAGGCGTAGAAATAGTCCTGATCCCACCGTTTCATGAAGGCATCGCCCTCGGAGTTCAGTCCGATGCCTGCCCTGGAGCAGTACCTGTGGCATTTCTTGTTGGACTCCGATGCAAAGAGGTCGATGCTCGGCGTCCCCCAGGCCTCGCAAAGCGACTGAAATACCTCGTCGTCCAGTTCCCACTCGTGGGTCGTCGAGGTGAGGCGGCTGAGATGGTCGGCCAAGACATTCAGCTTGCCCTGAATGTGCACCCCAATCGGGAAGATGTGCCTTTCCAGGCACCATTCCCAGAGCTGCACAGCGAGGTAAAGAAGGGTGGTGGATCGCGTTCCTCCCTGCTTGTTCAGATATGCCACCGCCGTGGTATTGTCCGAGGCTACTTGGACCGCCTTGCCGGTGAGTAGGATCTCGAAGGAACGTAGGGCCTTCCAAACAGCCAGAAGTTCCAAGTAGTTGATATGGTGCACCATCTCCTGAGGTGACCAAGGGTTGTTGACCGTGAGAGTCCCGCAGGCAGCCCCCCAGCCAAGGTTGCTTGCGTCGGTCAATATTTGCAACGAGGGTTGCGGGGGGTAAAAGCTCTTCCCTGTTGCCACGTTGAGTGGTGTTGTCCACCACAGCAGTTGGTCCCTCAGCTCCGGAGAAGGGGTCAATCGCTTGGACTGGCTCTCCCGGAGCGCGTCGAATTCGTGAAGGAGCCACGATTGTAGGGATCGGAACTTCAACTTGGCGTGAGGGATCACCGCCGTCGTTGAGGCCATGAGGCCTAGAAGTCTCTGAGCCTTTTTCGCCCGGATGCACGGTTTGGTGCGAAAGTCGCTCACCCCTTGCGCAATGTCGTGCAAGCGTTTCTGGGGTGCGAAGGCTCTGGTGGCAAGCGAGTCGAGTACCGCTCCAATGTACTCGACGCGTTGAGAGGGAATCAACTTCGACTTGGTGAAGTTGATCCTGAGGCCGAGACTCTCCATGAGGTGGACTGTGAATATTGTGTCCCGAATGGCCGACGAGCTGGTGGGGGATACAATCAGCCAGTCGTCGATGTATGGGAAGACCCTGATTCCCCGCTGACGAAGGAAGGCAGCCACTGGAGCCATGCATTTGGTGAAGACCCGTGGTGCCGTGGCCAGACCGAACGGTAGACACCGGTACTGGTACACGGAATCGTCGATGCGGAAATGGAGGAACTTTCGGTGCTCCTCGAGGATGGAAACATGGAAATAAGCGTCCTTGAGGTCTATGACTGTGAACCAGTCCCCTTTGTTGATGAGGGGGAGGACGGTCTGCAGGGTCACCATCCGGAACTTCCTGGTGTGGATACACTTGTTGAGGCGACGTAGGTCCAGAATTGGGCGAAGTCCTCCGTCCTTCTTCTGAACCATGAAGTACCTCGAGTAGAAGCCGTTGTCCCAGTCGGGCGGCGTTACCCGCTCGATGGCTCCCTTGGACAGAAGAGTCGATATTTCTTCTTCCAAATGGCGGGACGAGGTGGTGAAACGATGTCTTCCTACCCGAGGCACCCGCAGGAACTCGATGGTGTAGCCAGAGGACAAGATCTTTAAGACCCACTGGTCGTCCGTGATGCCCGACCACACCTGGAGGAAATTCCGGAGGGGAAGGTACGGGATGAGGAGCCCGTAGGGCTGGTAACGGGGCTTGTGCTGGCGCCGTTGCTTGTAGTGACCAGACCTGGGCTGTTCCGTAGGGCCGCCCTGTTGTTGCGGGTTTCCTTGATACCGCCGCGTGAAAGGTTGGAATCTCGGCCTGGCAGGCGGAGCCGGCATGGTAAGTCCCAGGAACTTGGCCATGGAGTTTGTTTGCCGCATTTCGTTCAGGACCTTATCAGTGTCCTGCCCGAATAGGCCCTGTCCGTCAAACGGGAACTCCTCGATGAGCTTTTTCATCGCATCATCGAGGGAGGTGCCCCTGAGCCAGGCATGACGACAGAGCAGAATAGCGGAAGCCATGTCCTTCGCCGCGTAATCATTGATGTGCCTGGCCGTCCTCATTTGCTGCTCCGACAGAAAGTCCCCTTCGGATGCCAGCGCGTCGATCCGTTTCTGGGCGTCGGCGGGCAACGTAGCCGCCACGACCTTCACCTGCTCCCAGAGGTGGGACTGATATAGGCCCATGGCAGCCGAGTAGTTGGCGGCACGGAGGAAGAGGGAACCGGTGGCGTAGAACTTTTGGCCCACCGCGTCCAGCTTCTTCCCTTCCGGAGTCGAAGGTTCCGGAAAACCGCTGGTGGCCGTCCTATGCTGGAAGGCCTTGACCACCAACGAATTTGGCAAGGGGTGAGCTTGCAAGAACTCCACGTTCTCGTCCAGGACTCTGTACATGCCGTCGAGCCTGGACGAAACGGAGTGAGCTGACACTGGCTTCCTCCATGTCGCCTTCGCTGACGTCAACATGGACGGAAGCATGGTAATGTGGACCGGCCGAATCGCTCGTCTGTCCAGCTTGGCGGTCATTTGGTCCTCGCCCTCCAATGGTGGCTGGTCCACCTTCAGGTTCAGGGCGGTCCCCAGGCATGTCAGCATAGCCGTGGGCGAGCGTTGATCCTCACCACGCGGTGGGTCAACCGCACCGATGGCTTGGTCCGGCGTCTTTTCGGCGTCGACGCCCCCCTCGTCCTCCTCCGACGACACGCTGGAGTCCTCAGAAGACGAGGGAGGAACCCTGGTATCCACGTCGGGACCGCGCCAGTACGGCCTGGGCGGGTCGACGGGATGGGAGTCCACCGCATCGACGTCTGGACCACACCAAGACGGTATGGGTGGGCCAGCGGAGCGGACACTCGACCCTCGTGAGGCCGGTGGGGCCACAGTAGGACCAACATCCCTGGGGCTTGCGGTGGTCGGCACCGGAGCCGCAGAGGCCGCAGGCATGGAGGTCTTAAACTGCTGGGCAAACGACTTTGCCATGGCTTCGAACATCCCCTTGAAAAACTCCATCTGGGATGCATCCACCGCCGAAGGTTGGGACGAAACGGTGGCCGACGAAACGATGGTTGGGAGGACCGGAGACGAAACGGTGGCCGGCATGGTGACTGCCGTTTCATCAATAGTCGGAGTCCTCGGCCTCGGGGAGACGGACGCTTGCCTCGTGGGTGAACGGCCCCTCCCCCGAGGAGGAGACGGGAGAACCTGCAGTGGGCGAGCTGGAGCCCCAGCCCTGCGACCTTTCTCAGGCGATCCTGAGGAGGACCGTCCGCCCCAGATGGAAGATCCGGGCGAAGGACATCTTGCAACCGAGAACGGAGGCGAGGGTCCCGGAGAAATGGGCGGGCGAGGAGTAGGCGGGAGCGATCGCCTCTTCTCCGACCCGTGTTTCTTTTTCTTTTCCCCGTTCTTATCCTTCTTCTTCTTCCTGATGGCGAGAGTGGAAGAAGAAGCGGGGGGAGGCTGAGAGGCACCAGCAGAGGTAGAGGCTGCCGAGGCGGGGGCCAAAGCGAGCTCCATCATATGGGCTTTGAGCTGATTGCTCCGGTTCTGCACTGCAAGGCGGGTAAATTTCTTGCAGTGAGGGCAAGACTGGCTCTGGTGAGACTCCCCCAGGCAGAAAAGGCAAAGGCTATGCCCGTTGGAAGCAGGGAACTTCTTGAGGCAAGCAGAACACTGCTTGAAGGCTGCAGCCATCAAAGAAAAAATTATTCCAGCGGAAGGTTCCAGAAGGTGGGTACCCCGAAGGGCAGGCTAGCCGCCACCCCCTTGAGGGGGGAAACGGTGACCGGAGCGAGTAGGCAACTGAGTCCACCAGAAGGAAGAAACAGTGCCGGGGTGGCAATCCTGCCTGGGGGACAAGATCGCCGCAAAAATTGTTTGAAATTGCCAAAGACTTTCCCTCAGAAGGGCGAGAAAAAATTGAGAAGCTCTCAACGATCGTCCTGCTGCTACGGCGGAAAGAGAACTGAGGTAAAATGGCGCGCGGGCGCCTCAGTGTGGGCGGTACGGTGGGCGGTCTTACCGCCAAAACTTTTGACCAATAGCTTTTCAAGCCTCCGATCGGCGTTCTGCACAGACGCATAACCCAATAGTGGGGATTCACAAACTATACGAAAGAGAAAGTGCAGAGGAAGGCAACCAGAATGATTAGGGGACTGGAACACCTTCCTTACCATCTGAGGCTGCAACGGTTGGGCCTCTTCACTCTTGAACGACGGCGTCTAAGAGGTGACCTGATTGAAGTTTATAAAATCATGCACGGTGTGGACAAAGTAGATAAGGAAAAACTGTTTTCCCTATCGCACAACACTAGAACTAGCAGGCACTCCATGAAACTTTTGGGTACTAGTTCTCAAACAAATAAGAGAAAGTAGTTTTTCACCCAGAGGATCACTGGTCTATGGAACTCCCTGCCAGAAGAAGTGGTGACAGCTGTCAGTCTTGACAGTTTTAAGAAAGGATTAGACAAGTTCATGGAGGACAAGGGAATCAATGGCTATAATTATGGATACCTAAGGACAACCTCCAGGTTGGAGAGATAGGCAGGTTATCTCTCAATACCATTTCCAGGGAATTCTAAGCAGGTGAATGCATCTGCTTGGGAATACCATGAAGCAAATGGTGAGCCACTGTGTGAGACAGAATGCTGGACTGGATGGGCTGTGGGCTGTTCCAGCAAGGCTGTTCTTATGTACCTTTACCAAGACAATAAATAAATAAATAAATATGCTTTTACGATGATCTTGAAGAAAAACCTGGGAATTTTTTGGGGGGGAGCAATATATCTGTGATTCATTTGTAACAACAGAAAGAGAGTAAGCTCGGTGCATGAAACAGGAGAAAAGGAGAGTGAGGCAGGCCTGGATAAGCGAGAGGATGGTGGGTGAGAGAGAGGGAGGTGGAAGCCTCACAGCAGTGAGACTTTTCTCCTCAAATCTTTGAAGTCGCAATAGCCATTATCATATGGTAGCTTTGGATTAGATGGGGGATCACAATATATGGCGTGAAATCTTAATAAAAACACAAATGAAGATTTGCGGACCTGCTTCTGCTTAGAGAAGGGAAAGGGTATGCTGCTGATAAGCGAATGCAGGTCTGTGTTTGATCCAAATTACTTCAGACCAACTTTATTATTACACACACCAGCAGCAATAAAACCTTCAGAGACTGTTAAATGCTCATCATATTATCAGCTGGCAGGTCTTTACATTCAATATTTTACTGTGCAAGGTACTCGGTCACAAATGTGGGATGGAGACAAAGAAAAGGGTCTTTCCCCCTTCTTTTTGAGTGATGAATGGATTTTTAGTAGAAAGACGGCTGTTTTTATTTTGAAAGCATTCAGGAAAGGATAAAATGTTTGTGAGGAAGCACACATGATCAAACCCCACTCTCTATAAATCTGTTTGGATCAGATATTGGAGGAATGAGTTAGAACAGGGGTGCCCAAACTACGGCCTGTGGGCTGGTTCCGATCCCAACGCCAAGTCATCCAGCCCGTGAAGCCCTCGTCGCTCCTGGAAGCGGAAGTAAAATGCATGTCCAGGCACGTTTTACTTCCGCTTCCGGGAGTGATGAGGGCTTCGTGGGCCAGATGAATTGGCATTTGGGGCCGGATCAGCCTGTGAGGAATAGTGATTGGCTCCCTGAACCACGTGACTGGCCCACGAACTGAAAAATTTGGGCACCCCTGAGCTAGAAGTTCAAATTCATTTTCCTTCTCTTTTTCAATGCAATAGTAAATCTGCATGTTATAAATGATGTCAGTTTTGTTTTCCACTGGAGGACGAAAACTAGTTTGTTCAACTAATATACAAGAAAAAAGGGGTGGGCAACAACCAAAGCACTGGTTTTCACAAGTTGAACCTGATTTCCCAGAAAAAAGAATTTTGCACAGCTTGAAAGCTGACAAACTTTTCCATCAAAGGAAGATGACCCAGTAAGATACCATTTTTCTTAGTCTGCACCTTTCTTTCTTTTTTCCCAGATCAGTCTGGCTACAACCCACACAGTTATGGTTACATTATCCTCTCTGCCAACTTTTCAGCACAGAATTCTTATTGTAGAAGGATAACTTCTGGAAGACGCAATGGAAGGGAAAAGGATATTAATATGACTGGCCTTGTATATATTTAAACAAGAAATTCCCTCTATCCCAATTTAGTTTTGGAGTGATTCTGTAGCTCTTGTACATCCAGATTAGTGCTTGTGCTAAATAATGAGGGCTAAAGTTATTAGTATAACTATAATTAGGATAGATAACTATATTTGTCTGGATGTTATTTGTGGCATGAACCATAGGAAAGAGCAGGTTGCTTACCTGTAATTGTTGTTCTTCGAGTGGTCACCTGTGAAGCCACACAAATGGGTTTTACCCACGCATGCGCAATAGCATCGGAATCTTCCAGACCTCTTTCAGAGTCAAAGACTCCACCTCTGCGCCTCCCCACCAGTGGTCCCGCCCCCAACCTTCCCCAGTTCCAAGGTGCCACCGAAGTAGGAATGTTAAAATTGCGACAGTGACACCAGAGGGGAGGATGGGTGGGAAAGGTGTGGCTTCACAGGTGACCACTCGAAGAAACACAATTACAGGTAAGCAACCTGCTCTTCTTCTTCGTGGTCCCCTGTGAAGCCACACAAATGGGTGATTGAAAAGCTGACTTACCCGGCTGGAGGGGTGTCACTGGAGAACTGCTGAGAGAATACGTCTCCCAAACTGTGCCTCCTGCTTTTGACGGACATCAATCCGGTAGTGTCTGATGAAGGTTGTGGGCTGCTTCCAAGTTGCAGCTTGACAAATCAATGGTAAAGATACTCCACCTGCAAAGGCAGTGGAGGTCGAAGAAGCCCTGGTGGAGTGTGCCCGCAGGTGTTCTGGAACAGGCTTCCGTGCAAGCCGATACGGTAGGGCAATTGTCTCCACTATCCAGTGAGAGAGACGTTGGGAGGATAACGCCTTGCCCTTCCTAGGGCCTGCGTGGGCAACAAAAAGTCTCTGAGTAAGTCTAAACTCCCTAGTCCTGTCAATGTAGAAAGCTAGGGTCCTACGCACATCCAGGGTGTGCATCGTTCTTTCAACAGCCGTGGAAGGGTTAGGGAAAAAGGTGGGAAGGATAATAGGTTGATTCATGTGGAAAGGAGAGACAACCTTAGGAAGGAAAGAGACATCAGTATGTAGAGTTACCTTTTCAGGGTAGAATAGGGTATAAAGTGGGTCAGAACGGAGGGCCGCCAACTCACCTACCCTGCGAGCAGATGTAATAGCAAGAAGAAATGCTGTCTTATAAGAGAGAAGGTGCAGGGGCGCTGAAGCGAGTGGCTCAAACGGCCCTTCTGTCAGTTTTTGTAGTACCAGGGGGAGTGACCACTGAGATACTGGGGTGACTCTGTCCGGGTACAGATTTGAGAGGCCTTTCAGAAAAGATTTTAAGGTGTCATTCCGAAAAATGTGTCTAGCTTCAGAGTCAATGGGCTGATGAGCCACAATTGCAGCCAAATAGACTTTAAAGGAGGAGATTGAAAGGCCAGATTGCTTTAAGTGCAACAAAAACTTCAACACAGTGGGCAAGGTTGTTGGTGTGGATGGGAGTTTTGCATCAGCAGCGAAGGAGATGAATTTTCTCCACTTGTTGTTATAGCTAGCAATAGTCGAAGGTTTCCTTGACGCCAGCAGCACTCTCCTTAGTGTGGGAGAATCAACCACGCAGTCAGTTTGAGAGTGTGGACCTCCGGATGGAGAACCTGAGCATGGTTCCTCGAGATGATGTCTGGTTGCAGAGGAAGAAGGCGATACTGAGCGGAAATGTTCATGAGGGACGTGAGCCAGGCTTGTCTCGGCCACCATGGAGTTATTAGAATGGCATGTGTGTGGCGATGTTGCAGGAGAGACACAACATGATACAGAAGTGGAAACGGAGGGAACATGTAGAGAAACTCCCGAGTCCAGTCCATCATGAAGGCATCTCCGAGTGACCCTGGCCCGATTCCGGTCCTGGAGCAATAACGGGCGCATTTCTTGTTGAGATGCGTTGCAAAGAGGTCCAGTGATGGTTGGCCCCAGCACTGTGTCAGAGAAAGATAGACGGTGGGGTTGAGTTCCCATTCGTGTAGCTGGCTCGACGACTTCCTCAGGTGATCTGCTTCAGCATTGTTGACCCCAGCCAGATGTACCGCTTTGGGGAGTACATTGCGTTGAACACACCAATCCCAGAATGCTATGGTCATGTGGAGGATAGGTATTGAGTGAGTTCCTCCCTGTTTGTTTATGTAAAACATTGCAGTTGTGTTGTCTGTGAGAATTTGGACAATTTGGTTGGTTATGACTGGTTCGAATGCTTTCAATGCTTTCCAAATTGCAAGGAGCTCTAGATTGTTGATGTGCAGTCGACACTCCTGAATTGACCAGTGGCCATTGATTTGAAGTCCCTGGCAGTGTGCACCTCATCCCGAGGTGCTGGCATCTGTGGTTACTTGGATGGTCGGAGTCAGTGGCACAAAGTATCTGCCTGTGGTCAGGTTCTGTGGGTGGGTCCACCATCTCAGTTGTAAACGCAACTGTTTTGGAATGTATAAGGGCATTGACATGGAGTCTGTTTGGTGGTTGAAGCTGTGAAGAAACCAGATTTGTAGGGGTCTCATGTGTAGACGTGAGAGTTGGATGATTGCGGTCGTGGAGGCCATGTGGCCGAGCAGCCGGAACACTGCTCTCGCTGAGACCTGTCTGGCAGCGATGATGGATCTGGTTGTGTGTATAATAGTCTGAATTCTTCTCTGTGGAAGAAAGGCTGCGCCTGCAATGAAGTTCAAGCATGAACCGATGAACTCGATGTCTTGAGTGGGGCTGAGATGTGATTTTTTTATGTTGACGCATAGACCGAGACCCTTTAAAATGGAAAGAACGAAGGTGATATCCAGTGAAGCCTGATGTTGTGATCTGGAGACCAGGAGCCAATCGTCTAGGTACGGGAAAATGGTGACACCTTTTGTTCTGAGGAATGCGGCTACTGGGGCCATGCATTTTGTGAATACTCGAGGTGCAGCGCATAAGCCGAATGGTAGGAGGTTGTACTTGAAGAGGTATGGGCCCAGAGAAAAGCGAAGGTATTTCCGATGATCCTCCCGGATTGCAATGTGAAAGTAGGCATCGGTGAGATCTACGGACGTGAACCAACAACCTTTGTAAAGTAAATGTAAAATATTTTGAAGGATGACCATTTTGAACTTTCTGACTTGTATGTACTGACTGAGGTCTCGGAGAGCTAAAATCGGGCGAAGATCTCCATCCTTCTTGGGAACTGCAAAATACTTTGAATAAAACCCTGTGTGGATTGTGGATGGAGAGACCAAGCGAATGGCTCCCTTTTTGTAGAGGGTCAGAATTTCTTCTGCCAGAACGGGAGAGGGTGGGGTGAATCTTGGTCTCCCAAAGGGAGGTTGTGTGGTGAATTCGAGTGCGTAACCAATTTGGATGATGGATAAGACCCACCGGTCTGTGGTGATGCTTTGCCAATTTTTGAAGAAGGGGGAGAGAGGCGTGATTGAGGTTGAAGTGATGGATCCTGAAGGACGGGAGTCAAAACCGCTGTTTGGGTTTTGGGGGGTTATATTTGAAGGATGTCCTGGGTCTGGATCTCTGGTTCTGTTGAGAGAAGAGAGGTGGAGGAGGAAGACGAGTTGCACCATGATTGGTGTTTTGCTGAGGTCTATAATAACGCTGTGGAGGGTAAAAACGAGGCCTCCAGTTTGGGCGGAATGTGCGTTGGCGTTGATTGGATAACTTCATCCGTGTGGCAGAAGATTTTTTTTCTGGTAGTCATCCAGAATATCATCAGTCTTTTGGTGAAAAAGCCCTTCACCATCAAAGTCCATGTCTTCGATTTTGACTTTCGCCTCATCTGGAAAGTCGGTGGACTTTAGCTATGCATAACGTCGTAGGGATATTGCGGTAGTAAGCGCACGTGCAAAACAATCAGAAACGTGGCATGATGACATAGATTGTTGGGCGGCCAACCTAAGGGCCTCTTCTTGAACCAATGCCAAGGCCTCCCTTCGTTCCTCAGGAAGGACGTCTACAATGGGAGTAATTTTTTTCCATAGAATTTGTTGATATGCCCCCATAACAGCCTGGTAATTGGCAGCCCTGATTCCCAAGGTTGACGTTGAGTAGACCCGTCTGGCTGCTGTATCCATCTTCCTGCCATCCCTATCAGTAGGAGTGGAGGAGGGTCGTCGCCTGAAGCCAGGTTGAGCGGTTTCCACCATCAGAGTTAGGCTGAGGATGCTTAGAAAGAAATTTAGCCTCATCATCTAGCACCTTATACATGTTGTCAATGCGTTTGGAAATGGGAAATGTGGAGGAAGGTTTAACCGAATTCTCCTTTACCCGTTCCAGTATAGAAGGCACCATGGCAAGCTGGATTGGGTGTGGTTTATTCTTGGATATAGGGTCAAATACCGTATCCACTTGTTTGGGATCCTTCCTCTTTGCCTCCAGATCGAGAGACTTTGCCATTTTGGCTACCAGTTCTGTATAGGCCCTGAAATCATCTGGGGGTGATGAGGGATATGATTGCATGACCCCAGATGCAGGGGAAGAAGGGGCTGGTGAGGCCGGTTGAGACCGTGTGGGAGTTGAGGGTTCTGACATGGAGGTGGGAGATGATGTCGACCTATGCCTTCTTTTCCTCTTTTTAGATTGACGTGGTGGTGTGGAAACAGTTTGAGGTAAGCCAAAATCAAGGTTCTCATGGTGTGGAGAAGCTGGGCCATTGGACTGAGAATGGGGTTGGTGTTGCGTCTGGTGAGAGCCAGAGGCCGATGTCAGTGCCTGGGGCTTAGATGCCATAATGCTCTTAGATGTCAAGGCATGTGGGCTCTTAGACATGGAGACTGAAGTGGAATTGGGCCTCACAGTACATGCTTGTGAGGCTTGAAGCTGGTGATGCTTTTTAGCCTTTCCATGTCTGCCTCTCTTATGACGTCGAGATTGACGACAGTCATCATTGGAGGAGGAGGAGGAGGAATCCTCAGACGTTGACGACACTGGAGGCTGCTCCCAATAGGGGAGACCACTCCTGTGTTTCTTTTTCCCATGACGTCGAGAGACACAGAAGGAGGGCAAAGGCTCCATTCCATAGGTGTCATATGGCTGAAAACAAAGGCCTCTCTGCCAGTCCTGGTCATCATAGTACTCGGGTGCATAGGCTAGACGTGGAGAGTAGTAAAAATCCTGGGGATAATACACTTCTCCCTTGTGGGACTTCTTTTTCTTCTTCCTTTTTGGGCATGGTGAAGGAGAGGATGAAGAAGAGGATGAAGAATCAGAAGAGTATCTGCGTTTTGTCTGTGCCTTTTAGGCTTCCTGGTTCTTCCCCTCTCAGCCTCTGAAGGCATGGGGGTGGGAGGGGGTGAGGCCAATTGTACTGATAAGGAAGGAGAAGCAGGCGCTTCGACATCGAAGTCTGCTGCTGAAGGAGTGAATGGAGAAAGCTGAGGAATGTTAATCTCCCTCCTCCCCCCTCCTTCTGCCCAGGAGGAGGGGGAGGGGGAGAGGGAGGGTCTCCTGGGCTCTGAGGCGGCAGCAGCAGCCCTAGGAGATAGAGCAGGGGCCCTACGAGGGGTGGTGATGTTAGGTTTCACTGGCCTGGATTTCGATTTGCCCTTCTTTTTGGAAGTGGAAGCCTCTGCCGAGGAAGAATGCTTGGACTTAGAAGCCTGGCCATGCTTCGCTCTCTTTTGGGAAGCTGCAGCAGCCCTTTGAGTATCAGCAGACTTAGAAGGTTGAGGCTCCATTGAGTCTGAAGCTGGGACGGCCAGGGGGAGG
The DNA here is from genome assembly GCA_035047345.1 of Bradypodion ventrale. Lineage (NCBI taxonomy): Eukaryota > Metazoa > Chordata > Lepidosauria > Squamata > Chamaeleonidae > Bradypodion > Bradypodion ventrale. The sequence continues at coordinate 308,544,659 of JAWDJE010000002.1, read as the reverse complement.
AGGGGGGCCAGGGGCAAGGGGGCCGGCGGGAGGAGAGAAGTCTCGAGCAAATGCAGCCTAAGGCGAGACTCCCTATTTCTCCGAGAAACCCTGGTGAATTTAGCACAGGCTGGGCACGATTGAGGTTGGTGTTTTTCTCCTAAGCAAAATAAACACTCCTCATGGCCGTCTGCAAGGGGGATTTTGTTATTACAAGACCTGCACCGTTTAAACAGAGCGGGTGCTGCCATAAACTAAAAAAGACACAAGGAAAACATAAGACCAATCGAATTAAGGCTAGACAAACTATTCTCCCAAACAAGCGAGGGGGGGAGGGGGGACATAGTAAATACTATACGGAGCAATAAAGAACTGTAATAATAAACTATTTCAACTCTAATCACAACAAGCGAGGGGGGGGACACAGAAAAACTATCTATAAGAGTAAAAGTAAGAGAAAAAGAGATAGAAGTAAGAGAAAGGGGGAAAACTTTCAAATGCAGTAACCGTTAAAAAGGCGCGAAAGGAGCTCTGAAAAAGACAATCGATCTCTGCGGCGGTAAAAAGAGAACTGGGGAAGGTTGGGGGCGGGACCGCTGGTGGGGAGGCGCGGAGGTGGAGTCTTTGACTCTGAAAGAGCTCTGGAAGATTCCGATGCTATTGCGCATGCGCGGGTAAACCCATTTGTGTGGCTTCACAGGGGACCACGAAGAAGAACTGACTGTTAAGTGGCTACCAAACTGTCTCTGCAAGATATGATTCATATGATGATACGATAGTAACTAGGAGATCTCTTAAAGACTCTGAATTTTACTGGCTAAAGGCAAATCTTGAAAACTTACAAGGGTATGGTGGAGAAAAAATGTACAATACATAAGGGAATTTCCTTTTTTAGCTTGAGGTAGAAAAGGAGACCCATATATGGAAATGCTGAGATACATATATGCATGTTAAAAACATAATGAAAAACTAAAAAGAGCATTGCTTAATTAAAATCACATCACTGAACTCTTGTTGCGCTTTTAAAAATTTCCTGAATATTGATGAGTATAAACAATAAACAAATGTATTTTATTTATTCATTATATTTACATACAGCTCATATGGGTGTTTTCACCACTCTGGGCTACTGCCAGAGGACAAAAACTGGTTGTATGAATCATAATTAGTCCCATTTTCTCAACTTAAGGAGTTACATGAATGCTCAGGAACAACAGCAATCCCATCGTAATATATTTTAGAGAGCCTTGTTTCTGATAAGACATTTCTGCCCAGTTCAGGGTGTATCACACATGAGAAATAAAAGGACCACAAAACACCTACCCATTTCTTTGAGCTCCATGTTGAAAAGTTCCAGCCAGCAAGCATCGATTTCATCCAGGTCATAGCGACATCCTCTTTGGGAGTACGTCCTGGTGACCTCTAGACTGTCGGAGCTGGACAAGTTGCTTGGTGAGGTCTGCGGCGAAAAATGCTCTTGCAGAGGAATTATCCTAGAGGAGAAAACATATAGACATTTATTATTATTATTATTATTATTATTATTATTATTATTATTATTATTATTATTATTATTATTATTATTATTATCAATATCCCGCCTTACTCGACACAAGTGCAGCTGTAAGAGTGGTACAGAGCAGAAACAGTTTGCTATTCAACGTTATAATGGTCTGTATGCTCAAAATTAAATTGTGGGCAATTTCCTAGTTCAATACACAAAAAGTAAAATAATCAGGTTGGATTATTTCCATGTCTGTGGGAACATTCTGAAGCAGAAGAAACCAGGTTTTCCTACACCACAAGCATCAGCGCCAGTGTGGTGCAGTGGATAGAGCAACAAGCTAGAACTCAGGAGATCTGGGTTTGAACCCCTGCTCAGCCATGAAAACTTATTGGAGGTGGAAGTGGTATAACCACCCCTAAATATCTTACATACCTTGAAAACCTTATTAGCATCACTGCATGCTAGATGGCACTTAACACACATACCATAAACATAAGGTAGTTCAACTGGCAATTTCTCTCAAAGAACACAGGAATCACAGGTTTGCGAAGCTGTTAATAATTCAGTTGAAAAGATTCCTATTCTGTTTAAAGAGCTACATATGTTGATTCAAAACCCTGCAGGTGTTATTTCCTTTTTAAAAGTTGTAAAAGCAATGCTTTGTATAAGCCACATGTTCCGTTTTACGTGGTTGGAATGCCAAATAAGGAAATGATGTGAGGTATCTACTAACCATGACCAAAGGCAGACTATATCAATCTTAAAAGGAATGCTCACTTTTGACTCTTTGAAAGACAGGTATTTTTGAGATGTTGCCAAAGGGAAATGCATCAGTTAATGGTCTGTTTCCAAACTACTGATGTTGACCTTTTTGACAGGCAGTAGACACTTTTTGAGAGACCAAACATGAAGGGAATAAAGTATGCATGTATACAAGACTTGATATCAGCGCCGTCACTGGACTTTCCTCCCTCGGCCACCCCCCCCCCCCCGGCCTGGAGGGAGACGAGGACAGTTGCCGGACTTTCTCTCAGCCGTTCAGCCTGGAGGGAAGGGGTTGGGTCCAAGTTTTTTCTTGTAATGTTTTCGGCTTTCCCCTGGTGTATTGCTTGCAATGTGTTCAGTTTGTAACGTGTATTGTATAGGATATTTTGTGTATTGATATGGTGTATATGATATTATGTGTATTGTATATGATATGATATCTTGTAATTGTATTTGGTATTTTGATATTATTGTTTGATTTGCTGTGAGCCGCCCTGAGGCGGCGTATGCTGAGTGGGTGGCATACAAATTGAATAAATGAATGAATGGAATAATCAACCAAGTCAAGGGAAATGACTTTTTGAATGATAAGAGAGGTTACCGCATTTTTTGGACCATAAGACACACTTTTTCTCCCCCATAAGTGGGGAGAAAATGAGGGTGCATCTTATAGTCCAAATATTGGTCTTCAGCCAGCTGGGGCTGTTATGAAAGGATATTTTCAGGAGCCGCAGCTGGCAGAAGACTACTACTGCTGCCTCTCAGCTGTTCGGGGCGGGGGACATATGAAAGACAAGTGGCCACTAGAGGGCAAAAATCGCAATTTCCCATTTAAATTCATTGGAAATAATTTTTTTGTAATCAAAAGTTTTCTGTTTGTATGTTCCCAAAGCATTTAAGTGGGAAACCAAACCTGTGTTTAAAAAGAAAGGGTTTCATTCACCTTGATGCCTTTGTCTCTACTCCACGTGGACAAAATGGAGGGGGAAAACATGCTTCCTGGAGAGCAAGAGGCTAGGCTAGAGTATCACTTCCTTCCTCAGTGTAATTGGCCTGCCCTGCCTATTTTCCCTGCAGTGCCACCACTGGTTGCTGGTGCAAAATAAGTATTAAATATATTTTTTTTGTTTTCCTGCTCTGAAAACTGGGTGTGTCTTATGGTCAGGTGCGTCTAATGGTCCCCAAAAAACCCCCCGGTAAATCGTCAACACTGAGGCAAAGGTTTTAGCACTTCAATCCTGAGCTTGTTGAAAAACTGCACTGATTAAGTGATTCACATGACAACCAGTCTCAGTAAAGACCACCCCTGTTACAAGAAGGGTTGCATATTACACAGGCAAAATGGAAGAACACTCTTCTTCTCACTCTGAGCAAGATTTTATCAAAGTCAAAATATCAAGTAAAAAGAAAGAAGCTGCATTTGAAATGAAGGGCTCTAGATGCTGTACCAAAATGTAATTTCAGCATTTACTCAGGGGTAATAGCACAATCACTCCAAATACTGGCCAGAGGTCGAAAATGGCTCAGTTCATGCTAGACAAGAAATTCTAATGGTGTCCCTATAACAGCTAAAAGCTGGAAAAGAAATCTACATAATCGGTAATTTGATGCCCTTTGAACCTGTTTCTTAAGGCAAAACTTGTTTCCTGGGTCAGGCTGCTTTACTTCACTGTATCACAGGGCCAGCCTTGGAGACTACAAGTCAGGGGTTCCTAACCTTTTCCTGCCAGGGGCCTGACCATACTGCTTCAGTCAGCTGAGGGGCCAGTCACGTGGTTCTTCCCTGGCAGCGGCGTGTGCATTTGCACCACATTTCTGTGTGTTTTTCCCCACCTCTGCCGCTTCCCTTGGAGGAGGGAGGAACATTTTTGCACAATTTTTGAATTTTCCGCTGTGTTTTCGTGGTGTTTCAGTGCGAAAATGCGGCGATTTCAGCATTTCCAGTGACGTTGGGGCACTTTCACCATCACTGGCATTTTGACCCAGGGGCGGGTAAATTCAGCCCAGGGGGCAGATTAATTCAGCCTGTGGGCCGCATCTGGCCCACTGGCTGTAGGTTGGGAACCCCTGCTACAAGTCATCTACAAGTAACTATTTGGACGAGCAATTCACATTTTACCTCCAGCATTATGCTTGAAGTGTTATGACAGCAACTGCTGCTAGCTGAAGCTACTTTTCAGTACAGTATAACCACAGCAACTTAATGTTTACTATTTCTTTATGCCTTAGGAAGACATACAGGTGGAGAGGACAACTTACAAGTAGGTTTGGGAATGAAAAGCCTTTTGAAACAACACTCTGTTACAAGAAGTATGCAAGTCAGAAGGATCTTTCGAAAGCAAACATGATAGAACCTTCTTTGGCTGGTCAAGAGAACGGCAACATTACTGAGGGCTACTGTTGTGATCTTCTGCTCTAGCATCTCAATTCTCTCCCAAGGGGATAAGTGGTTTTAGGGAGTTGGTTTTAAAAAAATCTTACTGTGTTTTTTTTAAAAAATGTTTCCTGTGGAGCACCAGAGGCTTCCTGCCAACTCAAGCAATCTGTTTGTTGGCTTGAATTTGCGTTCCTGGCAAAATGTCCTCTTTCTGCTGATGGGTTTGACTCATCCTCAGCATCTCAGCAACCGCCCAAATCAGATCAAGATTTGGCCTGATAAGTGTCCCTGGGGGGGCTTCGTTCCCTTTTGCCCCACATTGCAATGGTCTTTCAGAGTTAGACCAAAAGCTGCCTGATGACCCAGCATTTCTGTTCCTGAACTGTCAGACAGCTGACACTGTGAATATACAAACAATCTCTTTTCCTGCTGACTTTCTCCAGGATCTGGAAGTCAAAGAGAGCCTCCATTTGTTTTGGCTCATATCCATTGACAAGCCTTGTCTTCTATGAATATGCAGCTGTATTTAAAAGCCACCTACTTTTATCATCCAATACATAGAGGGTGTTAAATTATTTTTCTTCAGTTGCTGTCTTCGCACTATTGTTAATTTTATAAACTTCTTATCATATTCTAGCCTCCCCTTCCTTCCTTGTCTGCTTTTCAAGCCAGACATTCCATTTCCTTCTGATCTGCTCAACTACAACTTGTACATGTCCAGCATTGCTGGAGAGGATGAGATCTATTACCCAGTGCTTCTAGGGGCTATCAAGTTGAAGAAGGCTGTTCTATACCATATAGAAGGACCTGTGTGAGAGCAACTTCACATATTTTTTGCAAATGCTACTTGGCAATGTACTGACTCTTAACCTGTGATAATCCTTTTCTTCTATATCTTTTGATGCCATGGGTTGCATAGGCTAGTGTACAAAAGGCTAACGTTGGGTGAATGAGTACCCCTGCCTTGTCAAAACAAAATAGAAGTCCACCTTTTCACAGTTCAATGTGGCTCTACAGCCTTTGTCACTGCAAGGGCCCAAGTTGCTGGTACTTAAACTGTGAAACTCTGAACAACAAAACCCTTCTTCCCTCTGCAGTAAGCGTAAAGGCCTGGTCCAATACCTCAATGGGTCCATCCTTCACCAACTTCTGTTCCTGTGCTGTAGACATGCATTGCCACATTCAAGATAGAGACACAGACAGACTGTGCCCTTCATAAGGTAAAAGCTATCAGAAAAAGTAACTGTCCCCAATAACTAAGATATAACTATGCTGTATTGTGACTGTATCTATCTTATAAGATAGTGGTATTTTTGCACCACAATTGGGTGTAACCTGGGCAACAGCAGCCTTGTTGTACTGGTTAATCTTTCTCACACTAGGTCAGCTGAAAGGAACTACGGAAAGGTGGCTTCATTTTGGCAGTTTAAAGCCTGTATCTCTTATTTTCTTTTGAGAAACAGAAAACATTTTTTTTTAAAAAAAGCTAACTACTTTGTGAACTAAATATTGGAGATGATGTCAGAACGAGATGGGTAACCTATTAATTTTATGTAATCTTCCAAGCCCTGCTTGCAGGTTGCACTTTTATTTCATGGTACAGTATGTGGAAGGTTTACAGATCAGGAGCTATAAATTAATTTAGACTTGTAAATGCTTCCTCCTGACAGCCCTGGAATTAAACCAGGTACCTCGATCCCACTCCCCACAAGAGGTGATCCTTTTATTTATTTCCATTTGCCAGCATTACTAAAAACCTGCTGTCAACAACCTCCCACATGTTTTGATCCTGAAATCAAACAAAATAACGACCTACAGCTAAATCTGTCTGTAACAAACATTTGACACCAAGATGACACCCCCACCCCCAAGCTTACGGAGGCTAACACTCAGAGTAAAAAACCACCACTTCAGAAAGAGAGAGAGAAAAGAGAACTGCTCTGGATACGTGTGGCTGATATGAATGATTTTTCTTCTTTTGTGTCCCGATTAAACCCTGAACTACCAAAATGAAGCCACTTTCTTGGCTTTGTCGTTTATGGGAGTAATCAGCAGATCAGTAAATGAGCTGAATTCTGTATCTTTCCACATTCACATAGCGTATAGCTGTCCACCAGGAGCCCCCCACTTGAGCATACTGGTCCTTCAAGTGACGTATAGGAGGTTGAGTTTCTCAGCCATAGCCTCCTTTAATGTTATTCTTTCTTCAGTGAGCTCCTTTCTCCATCTTCTAATTTGTTTTTGTTCTTATGTACCCTCAAGAATGTTTGTTCTTGCCATAAAGCTCTTCCAGGATCTGAGTCAGTGGACTTGAGGCTCATATCCACTCAGAGAATGTCGAGCGTCATTCTCTTGCTTAGTTCTCTTGGCATATGATGCTACTTCTCTCCTTATCTTAGATGGAGTGATACCAATAGTAGGGTATATTTTCTGCTGTAAGTGTCAGGCATCTCATCACTATATGCATAGATTCATTAGCAGCTATGTCAACTTGTTTTGCGTGTATGGACACATTCCATACTGGAGCAGCAGACTCTGCTGCGGAGACTCTCAATGTCATAGCTGATGTATGGTTGAGTTCCCCATTTATAGTTTGTGAGTTTCCTGATGATGTTATTCCTTGTACTTTACTAACTTTGGCTTTGGTATTTAGGCAGTGCTGCTCAAAAGAGAGTGTCCTGTCAAGTGTCACAACATGGTATTTTGGTGCTGGACAATGCTGTAATTGGTTCCCTTGCCACATAACATTCAACTCAATCACTGCCTCTTGTTTTCAAAGGTGAAAAGCACACACTTGAGTCTTGCTTGGATTAGGCATCAAATAGTTGATGTTGTAATACTGTCCTAATTCTTCAAGTGCTCCAGTAAGTTTTCCAGCTTGATCCTTGAACGGCCATTGCTGTGTCGTCTGCATAGATGAACAGTTTTGTACTGTCAGGAACTGGTTGATCATTTGTATTTATATTATACAGTGTTGAGGGCAATACACTTCCTTGGGGGAGTCCATTCTTTTGCAACCTCCATCTGCTATTCTTTCCATTCATCATCACATAGAATCTCTGGTTCTGAAGGACCCTAGTAAGCTTGTTAAATGAATATAAGCTGCTGAGCTAATGTAAGGAAGCAAAACTATGGCAGCTACTAAAGTCACTTACTTTGTGAATATGGACAATAAGGCCATAGAAATCTGCTTCTCTAGTCTGTAATAGTCTGATCAGCAACAGGTCTGATCAGTCCCTGGAAAATAGATGGGGAAGAAGTAGAAGCAGTGACAGATTTTACTTTCCTGGGATCTAAGATCACTGCAGATGGCGACTGTAGCCATGAAATAAAAAGATGACTGATTACAGGGAGACAAGCTATGAGAAACCTGGGGAATATAGTGAAAAATAGAGACATCACCTTGAAAACAAAAATCCGCATAGTCAAAGCAATGGTATTCCCAGCGGTAATGTATGGGTGTGAGAGCTGGACCATTAGGAAGGCTGAGCGCAGAAGAATAGATGCATTTGAGATGTGGTGTTGGAGGAGAGTCCTGAGAGTCCCTTGGACAGCAAAGAGAACAATAGGTCAATACTGGAAGAAATCAATCCTGACTGTTCATTGGAGGGACAAATGGTGAAGATGAAGCTAAAGTACTTTGGACAACAAATGAGAAGGGAGGACTCACTTGAGAAGGCCTTGATGCTGGGAAAGGTGGAGGGCAAGAGAAGAAGGGGGCATCCAAAGATAAGATGGATAGATGGTATTGTGGACACAATGGGCACAGAGCTTGGTGGGCTGAGGAGAATGGTGGAGGACAGAGGTGCCTGGAGGAAAATGGTCCATGGGGTCACAAAGGGTCGGAATCGACTGTGCGACTGAACAACAACAACAAAAAAGTCTGTAAAAGACAAAAAGTGGCAAGCATGCTATTCTCTTAGGCTTACCTAACTTTTGCAAAAGTTAGAAAAGTTCAGGAATTTTCAGGAAATAATTGCTTTCCTTTTATGCAGTATCTAATTATCTGTAACTAATAATGGCATTGTAGTATTCAAATCTGGCATTTTGACCTTGTAGCTCATGGAACATACTGGCATAAGCAATGGCACTAAGAGCATATATTAATAGCAAACTGATGTATTTAAGTTATGCTGCCCGGCAGGAAAAAATTCGGTTTCACTTACCAGTGATAACTTTCGTTCTTCGAGTATATAGTTTGTGAATACACACTATTGGGTTATGCGCCTGCGCAGAACACCGATCGGAGGCTTAAAAGCTCATTGGTCAAAAGTTTTGGTGCTAAGACCGCCCACCGTACCGCCCACCCTGAGGCGCCAGTCCGCCATTTTACCTCAGTTCCATACTTAAGCCAAGCACAGGATAAACCAATTGATCTCATCCGTGCAGCTCAAGAGGGGAGGCAGGGTGGGTAGTGTGTATTCACAAACTATATACTCGAAGAACGAAAGTTATCACTGGTAAGTGAAACCGAACTTTCTCCTTCGTATAGTTTGTGAATCCCCACTATTGGGAGATTAGCAAGCTCACACTCACTTGGTCGGTGGGGGCAGTCGGATGAGATGATCCCACAATGAGTATGATGGTCAGGTAGAGTGGACTGTCAAGGGCGATGCGTCTGGAGCCCCCTGGCGAGGACGACATGACCAAGTCTGGCGTCCGCAGTGGCTCTGGTGTCCACTCTGTAATGTTGGACAAATGTAGAAGGTCTGGACCAGATGGCGGCCTTACATATGTCCTCAAGCGGGGTGCCCTCCAAAAAGGCAGTGGATGTGGCAACCGCTCTCGCAGAATGCGCCCTGACATGCGGCGGAGGTGGCAGTGAGGCTGATTCGTAGGCCAGGTAGATAGTAGATGTGATCCATTTGGAGAATCTCTGGGCAGAGATGGCTTCACCCTTGGACTTTCCTCCATAAGCAACAAATAGACGCTGTGACTTCCTGAACTCCCTTGTCCTGCTCGTGTAAAACAATAAAGCTCGTTTCACATCCAGCGTGTGCCAAGTCTTTTCTTGGGCGTTGGTGGGGTTCTGGAAGAAGGTTGGCAGCGAGATAGTCTGTCATATGAAACTGGGAGACTACCTTAGGAAGGAAGGTGATATCCGTGTGGAGCACCACGCGGTCATTGAAAAACTGAAGAAACGGTGCGTCTGCCCGCAGAGCAACCAATTCACCAGCTCATCGAGCAGACGTGATAGCCACCAGAAATGCTGTCTTCCACGTGAGGAGACGAACATCCGCGGTAGCCATAGGCTCGAAAGGAGTCCTGGTGAGCGCGTTGAGAACGGCAGACAAGGACCATTGTGCTGTTGGAGTCCTGACCGGCGGAAAGGCGTTTCGCAATCCCTTGAGGAAACGCTTTACCGTATGGTCGCGAAAGGCACCAGAAGCAGGCGAACCAGCTGGAGAGTGAGCCACCACCACTGCGAGATGGACCCGTATGGAGGTAATGCTAAGGCCAGACTCCGCCAAATGGAGGAGGCAGGCCATGATGTCCTGTAGTCCCACCTGTGGAGGGTACGTCTGCTGGGATGCCAGGAAAGCACAAAAGCGTCTGTATTTGGAAGCATAAGACTTCCTTGTGGAAGGACGCCGTGCTAGCTCCAAGATCCTGGACAGTTTGGGGTTATCCTCCATGCGGTGAGGTGGAGGCTGGGTAGGTCCGAATGGTGGAGCTGGCCGTGCTCCATTTGGAGAAGCGTTGGCGATTCCGGCAGCATGCGATACTGCGACGACATGTATAACAGTAGCGGAAACCAGGGCTTGCGAGGCCATGCTGGAGCCACGAGAATTGCGTTGGTCCGGTGTTAGTACATCCTGGTGAGGACCTTCTGAACCAGAGGAAACGGGGGAAAGGCGTAGAGGTAGTCCTGATCCCACCGTTTCATGAAGGCATCGCCCTCGGAGTTCAGTCCGATGCCTGCCCTGGAACAGTACCTGTGGCATTTCCTGTTGGACTCCGACGCAAAGAGGTTGATGCTCGGAGTCCCCCAAGCCCCGCAAAGGGACTGAAACACCTCGTCGTCCAGCTCCCACTCGTGGGTCGTCGAGGTGAGACGGCTGAGGTGGTCGACCAGAACATTCAGCTTGCCCTGAATGTGTACTCCAATCGGAAAGATGTGTCTTTCCAGGCACCACTCCCAGAGTTGCACCGCAAGGTAAAGTAGGATGGTGGACCTTGTCCCTCCCTGCTTGTTCAGGTATGCTACCGCTGTGGTATTGTCCGAAGCCACTTGAACCACATTGCCGGTGAGCAGGGCCTCGAAGGAACGTAGGACCTTCCAAACGGCCAGCAGCTCCAAATAGTTGATGTGGTGCACCATCTCGTGAGGCGACCAAACGTTGTTGACCATTAGAGTCCCGCAGGCAGCCCCCCAGCCGAGGTTGTTGCGTCGGTCAAAACCTGCAACGAAAGTTGTGGGAGGTAAAAACTCTTCCCCGTGGCCACATTGAGCGGCATCGTCCACCACAGTAGCTGGTCCATCAGTTCTGGAGACAGAGTCAGCCGTATGGACTGGCTCTCCCTGAGCGGGTCGAACTCGTGGAGGAGCCATGACTGCAGGGACCGGAACTTTAACTTGGCGTGAGGAATTACCGCCGTCGTTGAGGCCATGAGGCCTAGAAGTCTCTGTGCCTTTTTCGCCCTGATAAATGGTTTGTTCCTGAATTCGGTTACCCCTTGTGCAATGTCCAGTAAGTGTTTCTGGAGGGCGAAGGCTCTGGTAACTAGTGAGTCGAGTACAGAATTGGGCAAAGTCCTCCGTCCTCCTTCTGAACCACGAAGTACCTCGAGTAGAAACCGTTGTCCCAATCGGTTGGTGTTACCCGCTCGATGGCTCCCTTGGACAGAAGAGTTGATATTTCTTCCTCCAAATGGGGGGATGAGGTGATGAAACGGTGTCTTCCTACCCGAGGCACTCGCACGAACTCGATGGCGTAACCAGCGGACAAGATCTTCAAGACCCACCGGCCGGCCGTGATGCCTGACCACACCTGGAGGACATTCCGGAGGGGGAGGTATGGGAGGTGGAGCGAGAGAGCCTTGGCCTTCGTAGTTTCAAACCCGGGACTTGGATTTTGCGTCGGACCGCTTGCCCTGTCCGTAAGGTTGGTAGCGAGGCTTGTGTTGGCGTCTCTGTTTGTAGAAACTGGGCCTGGGCTGGTCAGTCGAGCCGCCCTGTTGCTGTGGGTTCCCCCGATATCGCTCCGTAAAGGGTTGGAACTGCGGTTTGGTAGGCTGAGCCGGCGTGGTGAGCCCCAGGAACTTAGCCGTCGAATTCGTCTGCTGCAGTTCGTTAAGCACCTTATCGGTGTCTTGTCCAAACAGGCCTTGCCCATCAAATGGAAACTCTTCGATGAGCTTCTTCATGGCGTCATCGAGAGAGGTGCCCCTGAGCCAAGCATGGCGACGGAACAGAATGGCAGAAGACATGTCCTTGGCCGCGTAATCGTTAATGTGCCTGGCACTCTGCATCTGCTGTTCTGCCAGAAAGTCCCCTTCTGCAGCCAGAGAGTCGAATCCTTTCTGGGCATCGGCAGGCAGTTTAGCAGCAAGGATCTTCACTTGCTCCCAGAGGTGGGACTGATAGAGGCCCATGGCTGCTGAGTAATTAGCGGCTCGCAGGAAGAGGGAACCAGTGGCGTAAAACTTACGGCCCACTGCGTCCAGTTTCTTCCCTTCCGGAGTCGAAGGTACTGGAAAACCGCTGACGGCCGTTTTATGCTGGAAGGCCTTGACCACCAAAGAGTTCAGCAAAGGGTGCGCCTGGAGAAACTCAACGTTCTCGTCCAAGACCCTATACATTCCATCGAGTCTGGACGAAACGGAGTGCGACCACACCGGCTTCTTCCATGTTGCCTTCGCTGACGTCAACATGGAAGGAAGCATGGTGATGTGGACCAGTCGAATAGCCTTTTTGTCCAGTTTGGCGGTCATTTGGTCCTTGCCCTCCAGTGGCGGTTGGTCCACCTTCAGATTAAGAGCGGTCCCCAAATGAGTGAGCATCGCCGTGAGGGAGCGTTGATCCTCACCACGCGGTGGATCAATCGCGCCGATAGCCTGGCCCGGCGTCTTGTCGGCATCGACGTCTCCCTCCTCCTCCTCCAAAAACACGCTGGAATCATCGGAGGACGAGGGAGGAATCCTGGTATCCACGTCAGGACCACGCCAGTACGGCCTGGGCGGGTCGACGGGCTGGGAGCTCACCACATCAACGTCTGGACCACACCAAGACGATATGGGTGGGCCAGTGGAGCGAACATTCGACCCTCGAGAGGTCGGCGGAGCGACAGCAGGACCAACTTCCCTGGGGCTTGCGGTAGTCGGGACTGGAGCCGCAGAGGCCGCAGGCATGGAGGCCTTGAACTGTTGGGCGAACAATTTCGCCATGGCCTCGAACATCCCTTTGAAGAATTCCACCTGGGACGCATCCACCACCGATGGTTGGGACGAAATGGTGGCAGGCGAAATGGTGGTCGGAATAATAGGAGACGAGACGGTGGCCGGAATGGTGGTTGCCGGTTCGTCTATTGTCGGAGTCCTAGGCCTCGGGGAGACAGATGCCTGCCTCGTGGGTGGACGGCCCCTCTCACGAGGCGGAGAAGAGAGTACCTGCAGTGGGCAAGCTGGAACCCCAGCCCTGCGACCTTTTGCAGGAGATCCCGAAGAGGACCGGCCGCCCCACATCGAGGATCCGGGTGAAGGACATCTGGCGACCGAAAAGGGAGGTGAAGGCCCTGGAGAGATAGGAGGGCGAGGCGTAGGTGGGAGTGATCGCCTTTCCTCCGACCTATGTTTCTTCTTCTTCTCCCCATTTTTCTCCTTCTTTTTCTTCTTTCTGATGGAGAGGGTGGAAGAAGAAGAAGGTAGCGGCAGAGGCCGAGAGGGCTGAGAGGCACCAGCGGACGTGGAAGCAGCCGCGGCGGGAGCCAAAGCGAGCTCCATAAGGTGCGCTTTCAGCCGGTTGCTCCGGTTCTGCACTGCAAGTCGTGTAAAGTTCTTGCGGTGAGCGCAGGATTGGCTCTGGTGTGATTCTCCCAGGCAGAAAAGACAGAGGCTATGCCAGTCAGAGGCAGGGAACTTCTTGAGGCAAGCAGAACACTGCTTGAAGGCTGCAGCCATCAAAAATTTTTCCTGACGGAAGGTTCAAGAAGGCGAGCACCCTGAAGGGCAGGCTAGCCGCCGCCCCCTTGAGGGGGGAAACGGTGACCGGAGTGAGTAGGTAACTGAGTCCACCAGAAGGAAGAAACAGCACCGGGGTGGCAATCCTGCCCAAAGGACAAGATTGCCAAAAAAATTTGTTAAAGTTCGTCGAAGACTTTCCCTCAGAAAAGACAAAAAAATTGAGGAAGCTCTCAACGATCGTCCTGCTGCTAAGGTGGAAAGAAGAGAACTGAGGTAAAGTGGCGGACTGGCGGCTCAGGGTGGGCGTTACGGTGGGCAGTCTTACCGCCAAAACTTTTGACCAATGAGCTTTTAAGCCTCCGATCGGTGTTCTGCGCAGGCGCATAACCCAATAGTGGGGATTCACAAACTATACGAAGGAGAAATGGAGCTACTGGGAAAACAAGAAGTGAGTTGCCTGCAAACTTAGGGAAGAGCTAGTGTCCACTGGAGAAGAAAAAAGTCTGGGAAGTTTTAAAAAAGTACCCCACTCTAAAAAGGATAATGAAAATTGAGCATGCTTCGTATCCACAAACAGCACACTGTGCTGGAAAAAGGGGGAATATCACACGGAAAGAAGGCATAGCTATCCAACAAAAATAATGGACAAGAGCACCCCACTACACAATGCCTTAGTCTGACCACAAATTTCCAAAGTGGCAATTTGTGGCCACCACATCCTGTTTAACAGCAGTTCCCCTCCTCCTCCCCCCTCCCCCCGTTAGGTATGCCAACAAGGGCTGATGTGAATAACAGCTCAGGATTGGATGGGCCACATGTTTCTAGCCTCTGTTTTACATAAGAAGTCAAAATAAAAATATAATCATTCAGCAAAGACATATGTTCAGTGTCTTCCAAGACCTATGGAACCCTGAAGCATCATATATAAATGAGTTTTAAAGAGAAATAGGGAAGTGAAAGATGACTGGGTTCAGTGGGAATACATATGCTTTTTTTCTTCGACTGTACCCTAGCCAAAGAATGTCCTAGCTGATTAAAGAAAATGCCATAAGGGACTTCCTTCAAAACAGCTTCTTAACATTTGTTAGACTCATGTATAGCACCTTCATATGCTTAGTTCAAGTATTTGCTGACAAAATCCTCAAGATTCAGAAGCAAAAATGAAGGCTGTGCCACTTCTATATTCCATGCAGCTCCTAACTAAAAGCTTGTAGCCACTAAGCTGAATGGTGGAGATTCAGGTCAGATATTAAATGGTGGTCCTTCCTTATTTGACACATCGCTCAAAAGATGAAATCTGATACAATTAAGATGTAGTGATGTCTAACAACCAACAATTTTAGAAGGGGATGAGATAAATTTGGAAAGAATAAAGCTATTAATGGTTATTATCAGGATAGCTAAATGTCTCAACTACAGTATCAGGGTTCATATGCCCTAAACTCCAGCTTCTGGCGGTCATGAGCAAGAGATTGGTAGTGCCCTCTTCTCCCTGTAGGCATCCATGAACAGAATGCTAACCTGGATAGGCCTTTGATTTAGCCATCCACTGGGCTTTTCTTATGTGTTTGTGTTTTTCTTCCTCAGCCCCAAATAGTACAAGGATGCATGCAGAGTTGCACAGAGTTCCTGAAATATCAGGCTGCCAGTGTGCACAATATTATTTTGTGAGGCAAAATTCACATCCATCTCTAGAAAAGGTCTTGTTAAGATAGCAAGAAAAGAGATCTGGCTATATTTCAATCACTCTAATGAGTTGTCAGTTTTCCTCTGTGAAGATGAAAAAAACAAATTTCACCCAATGCAGGGGTTCCCAATGTGGTGTCTATGCCCCACAGGGAGACTTCAATTCTCAGAAGCCTAAAAACCAAAGGTTGGGAAACACTGACCCAATGCACTACTAAAGAAAAATTATCCACCTCTACAGAGAAGAGTGATTGAAAGAAGATAGTTAAAAACAATGGATCAGCCTCTCCAGATCTGAAGGTAAGGCTAAAGAAGGAATAGAGATGTACTGTACTAGACAGTGTCTTCCAAGGGTAGGTCTTTGGGGTTCTTGGTGGCTTTTAGTTATTCATTTATTTCTTACCACTTATTACCTATTTATTAATGTGCTCCAGCACAATGTTTGGGAAATCCCTATCCTACGTACTGCATGTCAAAAGATGGAATGATAGGCATTTGTTCAGACGAGGCAGATAGCACACCATATGGAAGCAGCTCTTTGGCAGTAGTCTGTGTAGGCTTTATGTCCTCCATACACTGGCACTGCTGGTATGTGTAGGATGCTTTGTGGGGGAAGCTGTCATGCTTCACTCAAAAAAGATTAGCCTTGAACAGTGAGAAATAAGGAAGAGGAGAAGGGGCCTTGTCTACCCATACAGTATCTAGGTGGGAAATGAACAGGCATTTGCTGTCAATTTCCCAGCCATTCTCCAAGAAGATCTGCACCATTATGCATGACACTGGTCACGCACATAACAACAGTGTCACTTATAATGATATACCATCAGAGGAAGGGAAGCGGGCTGAAAAGCAGACTGGGATGCCAGAACTGTCAGCTCTTGGCACACGCAGAAGCTAAAGCTTGCCATGGTATTTGCAAAGATCACATTTCCCCCTTGAAATATCACATTGTGACACACATGCCAATATATGCTGATGCTGACAAGAGAAGGAAGAGGAGAAGGAAGAAAAATAATCAGAGAAAAAGCAACATCCTCTATGTCCTTCAGGAAATAATCTGAGTTCTTCATGATCATTCAATTCACTTTGCGCCTACATTTCCATGAGAATATGTTGCTGTTTATTTTATTTTGTCATTTGTTTTATTATGCTAATGCTATTTCCCAGAGTGGGAAGTATCCCAGATGAGCAGTATAAAAATGTAAATAAATAAATAAATAAATAAAGAGTAAATGATGGTAAGCAGGCAGTACCATGGGACTGGAATTTCTAAAGGATCACTAAAGCCAATAGCTGTCCATAAACCAAAGCTATCAACATAAGAACATAAGAACAGCCTTGCTGGAACAGGCCACAGCCCATCCAGTCCAGCATTCTGTCTCACACAGTGGCTCACCATTTGCTTCAGGGTATTCCCAAGCAGATGCCTTCACCTTCTTAGGATTTCCTGGAAATGGCATTGAGAGATATCCTGCCTATCTCTCCAACCCGGAGGTTGTCCTTAGGTAGCCATAATTATAGCCATTGATACCCTTGTCCTTCATGAACTTGTCTAATCCTTTCTTAAAGCTGTCAAGACTGACAGCTGTCACCACTTCTTCTGGCAGGGAGTTCCATAGACCAGTGATCCTCTGGGTGAAAAACTACTTTCTCTTATTTGTTTGAGAACTAGCACCCAAAAGTTTAATGGAGTGCCCCCTAGTTCTAGTGTTGTGCGATAGGGAAAAGTTTTTCCTTATCTACTTTGTCCACACTGTGCATGATTTTATAAACTTCAATCAGGTCACCTCTTAGATGCCGTCGTTCAAGAGTGAAGAGGCCCAACCGTTGCAGCCTCAGATGGTAAGGAAGGTGTTCCAATCCCCTAATCATTCTGGTTGCCCTCCTCTGCACTTTTTCCAGCTCCATAATATCCTTCTGGAGGTATGGCGACCAGAACATTACTAAGCATCTTAAATAAAAAACAAGCATTTGGTAATAAATTCTGTAAGGAAACTGAACACTGTATTAGACCAGAGGTGCCTAAACTATGGCCTGCGGGCAGGGGCCGGCCTATGGTGGCAATTCACCCAGCCTTTGTTACGGATTACTGCTGTCGCCGGAAGTGCCCCACTGATACCAGAAGTATGGAAATCGCACAAAACCGCACCAAAATGTTGCAAAAATGCGCCACCCTCGCTCCTGCCGCCATGGTGAAAATGCCCGAAAATGTGCACTAAATTCATGTGCCGCTGGCGCTGGGAGGAACCACATGACTGGCCTGCTCAGCTGTCTGAGGGATGTGGTCAGGCCCCTGGTGTGAAAAGTTTGGCACCCCTGTATTAGACAGTACTTTCTTACAGCTGTTCTGAGCTTTCTCCCATGTAAGGAAATAAACGAGGCATCTCCTAACTGTCATGAGCGGTGTGGGGGTGACAAACGGGTCCCTCTATTTTTCCTAGGCACGCCTGCCTGGAAACTGGCAAGCGAGGCTGCATCAAGGTTTAACCGCTTTTTGGGACATCTGGCCCACGGCACACCTCGGTCCAGTTAAACTGGCTCATAAGCAAAAAGATGGTGACCCTGGGGTATAGTAGGTGTCTAGTAGCTTTGATGAGGGCAAATTAAAAAATGTCCCATTATCTTGCCCACACCCCTCCTGTTCAATTATGGAGACCTAGGCGACTTCTGGGGGCGGTATGGGGTTTTGCCTTCTGGGAGTAACCGGACCAAACTGTTTTACAGCTTATGATGCGGAGAAACGAAAGTTACCCCAATCTTCCTCCTTCAGGTCTGGTTGCGCCCCCACAAATAGAGGCCTAAGGAAAGGAGCTCTTTGTAGCTCCAAGATCCCTTATTGGTCTTCCCTCTTCACTCCCTCATCGAGGAGCAAATGAAAGAGGCTGCTCTCAAAAAGTCATTTAGCAGCATTTATTGTAAAATAATAAACAGACATAAAAACAGAACAATTCTTCTAAAAAGCTTTCTAAGCTACACTGGATTGCATATTGAATAGATACAAAGAAAATAATAACAATTAGAATAAAGCCTGGTTAGGAATGGGCGATTCCGCCCCCATGTAAAAGGACATGGATGGATCAAGGCATGATCGGAAAAAGAATTGGACAGAGTTCCCCCAGCACTGGGAAACACTGCTCACAGACCCAGATTCAGGGTCCACTTTTATACCTTTCTCCAGGGTGATGCATGCACTCCCCTCAAGAATTTGTGAAATGCTTTTATAAATTCTTTGTTTAAGTTCCCTGCAGGTGTTTCTTATCTAATCTTTCCCATCTCTCAAAGTGTCTCGAAGATGAGCCTCTTTGATTGTCTTCCAAAAATGTCCTTGGCAGTTGGCAAGCTTTTGTGTCATTAATGACCTTGCTTATCTGTGGAGTGTGCCTGCGTCATTGGTATGCAAAATGGCGTTACAGTTGCTCTGGCTGAGGTTAGGATACTCAGACCTAGAGTGATTTAATTCAAACTACAATGTTACCTAAGCTAATACAAAGTAACTTAAGTGAAATGTAACTTCATTTGAGGATTCCCCTGACACTAACAATTTCAGTAAATGAGCCAGAATTCGAGTTAGCATTAAGTGCCATCAAGTACTGTAATTACTTATGAATTAATGAGCTCCAAAAGATTCCTGCTTTGATTAAGAGTCCTGCTTTGGTCCTGCAAACTAAAAACATAGTTTGGGTTTATTTTATTGAGTTAATTCATTCCATGTTATGTCTTCCTCTTTTCTTATAAACCTCAACATGAATTCTACTTAGTACAGGAGAAAAATACAAAAAGACCTCTCAATTCTCTCAGTCCATAAATAATATATTTTTTTAAAAAAATCTTCATTAAGAAACTCAAAACATACAGTGGTACCTCGGTTAATGATTTCAATTTGTTCTCTGAGACGTTTCGTATTGTGAAAAACTTGTAAACCAAAATGTGGTTCCCATAGGAATACATTGAAGACCTTTTTTCTGACCTCTGGAACAGATTAATTGGTTTTCAATGCATTTCTATGGGAAACCGCATTTCAGTTAACGAATTTTTCGCAATAAAATTCATAAATCAACGCATTATTTTTAATGGATTTTCATTCACAAACCAAAATTTATGTTAACCGAGGTGTTTGTAAACTGAGGTACCACTGTACTAAGTTTCTCATAGGAAATGTGCTTAAGTTCTGAGAACAAACGGACTTGGTCTTTTTTTACTAGGTACTCACATCTGTGGGATTCCTTTTCAGGTCACACTACTCAGCACCCTACCATTTTATGCATTCAAGAAGGCTTGAATGCTTAAAATAATGGACTCTAGCCCCCATCCAAGGACTCATCATTATTTGTCTGAAACAGATGAAATGTGGAGAACATTTTTCTATAAGAAAAAAGTTATTTAGCAAAATGTATTCTGTTCCAATGTACATAAACAAAGTTATATAATATGTATCATATTTCATTTGAGTCATAAATCTGAAAACTGAAAAACATGGGCTGGGTATGGCTTCAGTGAATGGGGTTCAGAAATTCCTGCAAATCTTTAAGATCTACCAGTAGATTCAAATTTGCTTCTTCTCATCTCTACTCTACTTTTTTGTACTCTCCGCCTCATCACCACCCTATTGATTAGTTACATAATAATGTATTACAGGATTTTCTTTCTTTATGTAAGATATTCCTCAACGTGAATTCATGATACAGTATACAGTACATACTTACAAATTATGCCTTTCCTTTCTTCCCTACACCTACTCTTTCTTTTTGAAGAGGGACAGAAGGGGACACGGGAAGCTTCCTATAGATGTGAAAAAGTTTCTTCTGCAAAGTCCTTGCTACTTAGAAAATCTTCTATTCAACCTTCATACAAAGTACTTGCCATAAATATACTGGATTAAAGAAAAATAAGTCCTTAAGAATAATAAGGCCCAATTCAACTCTATTGGTCAGACAAGGGCTTTAAAAATGCCATTACTGTATTGATTTCCACCCGAAAACAGTGCTAGTCCTTTGACATCGTGGTATCAGTACAGTCTAAGTCTGTGTTAAATCATGAGGCAGCTGCTTTAAATAGAAAGCTTAGTGTTCTTTCACAAATTGATCAAGCCAAAATAAATGTGTTTCTTTTTTACTGCTGCTAAGAACGTCTGAACTGATCCAGCTACGCAGTATGCTCAGACCTTAAGCCTTTTATTAATCCTACTTACATAACTTGCTTACAAAACAACCAGTTTGCAACAGGTGATAGTTCAAAATGTGTCCAACTGATGATGCTCAGAAAGCACTGGGCTCCGAAAGAATATTTTATTTTTAGCCTAGCACAAAAGTGCAAATACCTCTGCATATATATCCTAAGCTACGTGAGAGCTTAGGGGGGAGAGAGCAACCGTCAGAGCTTGAAAAAGTTACTGCTTCAGGACCCAGAAACAAAGTACAGTAAAACCCCGACTTACAAATACCTCGGGTTACATAAAATCCGGCTTACATAATGATTTTGTGCTAAAACCATGTCCCGATTTACACAATTTCCTATGGGTTTGCTTCGAGTTACATTAAAGATTTTTTTCCTATGGGTTTGCTTCAAGTTACGTAAAAATTCATTTCCCTATGGGTTTGCTTTGATTTACATAAAATTTTATTTTCCCTATGGATTTGCTTCAAGTAACATAAAAAACCAATTTAAGCAATAGCCTACAGAACAGACTTTCCCCCCCATAAGTAGGGGTTTTACTGTAGCTGATTTGATTCTTAGGAACAAAAGAAAATGCACAACCTACAGGGACTTGACAAAACTAAACAACAAGAACATAAACAACAACACACTGTTTGGGGGATTTGGTGTCTAAAGGACTACTGACTCTTCTGCCATTATCTGGTAACAACTGCCTGATTTCTTTCCCATTTCTACACACCACATTCTTTCCCTACTTTTTGTATGGGACATAGCATGGTTCTTGTAGTTAGGTGACAATATCTGTCATTCTATCTACAATACACCCTGGCACTTGAAGATTGTACTAACTAAAAAAAAGCTCCCAAATTTAGTAAACTTTACCAAATTCATTAAGAGAGTCTCACAGTACTCCTAGATCTGTGACAGCAAACCTTTTAGAGACGGAGGGCCCAAGGAAGCGGTGGTGGTGGTGCATGGGCAGGCACTGCGTGTGCGCCGCTCGAGGTGCACTTCTGATGTCAAATGGGTGCGTGCGCATGCCTGCACACCACCTTTGCCTCTTTGGGCACTCACACATTTGGAAATTTAGGAGGGTGTGTGTGGGGT
Organism: Bradypodion ventrale; assembly: GCA_035047345.1. Classification (NCBI taxonomy): domain Eukaryota; kingdom Metazoa; phylum Chordata; class Lepidosauria; order Squamata; family Chamaeleonidae; genus Bradypodion; species Bradypodion ventrale. The sequence continues at coordinate 308,522,961 of JAWDJE010000002.1, read as the reverse complement.
GTTTGGTCACCTCACCTTGCTGAGGTGACAGCACACATGCCCATAGGGCTCTTAGTGCCCTCTCTGGCAGATGTGCCATAGGTTAGCCACCACTGTCCAAGATCGTGACACAAGATTGTTTCTGTCATTTCACAACAACCTACCCCTCTTCCCTGAACATTCAGGTGTTAACAAATGAGAGAGATATTTTTTGCAATTTTCTCTGAAGGACAGTTCAGAAGAGGAAATATGGAAAATGCAGGCAGAAGAGAGATAAAGAAGAAATGAAAAAAACAACAACAACAAACCAAAACATAAAAGATCCAGCCGGAGAGAGGAATTTGAATGAGCTTTCAGGTTTGGAGCATAGATTGTAAGCTGTAACTTGCTTTAGTTTTTTTAAAAAATGGTTAGTAAATGCAATGCACCTGAATTCTGACTTCAAGTTATGCTAATTAATACATCAAGACAGGTTTTTTTCTTCTTCAAAAAAGAACCTCCTATATTACTTGGGTGTTAAGCAGTTGGAGATCTTACAAACTGACAAAGCTCACAGGGGCAAAAAAGTTTATAACATGGTCTTCTCTCTCCATCTCTCTCTGAATCAACTTCCCTTGTCAGCTTGCCTGTCCCTCATTCCTGCATAACACCTTACCCACAAAGAAAGGCTGGCAAGTCAGCAGCACACAAATGGGCCACCCTTGTAACCCTTCCTCCACCTTCTCTACTGCTCTGGCCAAACACCACTCACTCAATCCCAGCTCACCAGTAACAAGTACTTTTTCACTGAAAAGTAATGAGTTACAGCCATGACTGTTACAGTAAAGGACAATAATTTCATTCCAGCCTATTGCTGCTGCAAAATACATCTCATTACAAAAATAGCCCATTAGTAAAATGAGTTACGTCCAAACTCTGAGAATGCACCGCCCTAGTTGAAAGTTCATGTTCAAAGTGTTGGTGGCTGGAGAAAGTAGTACATGACTCGCTCTTGAATGACTAACAGGGCAAATATGTCCCGAGGGCTTCTGTCCAGAACTATCATTTTATAGAGGAAAATCTGAAGCAAAGCAATGAGGAATTTAGAGGCAGGAACACCTTTCAACAGAGAGAAATAACTCTATATTTTATTCTCATGCTGCAAGAGCTTTCTCTTCCCGAGGACATGGAATACTCTCTCTTACCAGGTTCTTAAATGCAGTTAAGAATATAAACAAAAAGAGAATGTACTGATGAAACATGATGGTTCTGATAGCTCAGTATCGTGAAGCTATCCTTGCAAGGCAAGGATTTAGGTTGCTGCAGTTACATTCCAGTCCTTAAAATATAACAGAGCCAAGTGGCTCTTTCTGCATTACTAAGGGGAAAGATCTAAGAACCACTGGATCTGGTGTCAGTACAAGAGCAAGAGGAATTTGGAAGCTGTTTTATAGTGATTCAGACAACTGGTTTCTCCAGCCTAGTATTTCCAACTCTGACTGCCTCTGCAGACTTTCAGGTGAGATCCTTTCCACCTGGAGATACATCTGGTGTTCCCTGATGGTTCCTATCTAAGGATTTAACTACGCTGATTAGCTTTCGAAATGAGGCAAGATTAGAAGTGTTCCAGTTGGAACAGTGAATTAGGTAGAGGACTACAATAATAGTCCTCGCAGTCTTGCAATTTGCAAACTCTAGGGCAAGGGTGCCCAAACTTTTCAGGCTGTGGGTCAGTCATGTGGTTGAGTGAGCCAGTCACGTGGTTCGTCTCACCAGAAGCAGAAAACATGCCAGCGCATGCGCAAAACACTGCTGTAAATGCACCCGCGGCTATTGTAGTTTGCGACAGCCACGGGTGTATTTACGGCAGCGTTTTGCGCATGTGAGGGCATGTTTTACATCCACTTCCAGGAGTGACAAGGGCCAGATGATTTGGTGCCGCAGGCTGGATCTGGCCCACGGGCCGTAGTTTTGCCACCCCTGCTCTAGGACTTAAAATATAATTTTGAGTACAATTCCCAGAATCCCCAACACTCTACAGCTATAACCCAGGGTCAAGCAACATGCAGCCAGTGAATTGCATGTGTACCCCTAGCAGCTCAAAGGCACCCTGGTTATCCAGAAGGATATTATGGAGTTGGAGAAAGTACAGAGGAGGGCAACCAGAATGATTAGGGGACTGGAACACCTTCCTTACCATCTGAGGCTGCAACGGTTGGGCCTTTTCACTCTTGAACGACGGCGTCTAAGAGGTGACCTGATTGAAGTTTATAAAATCATGCACGGTGTGGACAAGGTAGATAAGGAAAAACTGTTTTCCCTATCGCACAACACTAGAACTAGGGGACACTCCATGAAACTTTTGGGTACTAGTTCTCAAACAAATAAGAGAAAGTACTTTTTCACCCAGAGGATTACTGGTCTATGGAACTCCCTGCCAGAAGAAGTGGTGACAGCTGTCAGTCTTCACAGCTTTAAGAAAGGATTAGACAAGTTCATGGAGGACAAGGCTATCAATGGCTATAATTATGGCTACCTAAGGACAACCTCCGGGTTGGAGAGATAGGCAGGATATCTCTCAATGCCATTTCCAGGGAATCCTAAGCAGGTGAAGGCATCTCCTTGGGAATACCCTGAAGGAAATGGTGAGCCACTGTGTGAGACAGAATGCTGGACTGGATGGGCTATGGCCTGTTCCAGCAAGGCTGTTCTTATGTTCTTATCCCTGGATCCTGCAAGGATCTCCATACCATTTTTACTTGATAAAAATATTGGCTCAAGAAGTCCTCTTTTGCTCTCTATCAGTTTTTAGAAACATCCTTCACCCTTGGACCCCACCATTCTCTAATTTAAATTTTTAAAAATAATAAACATTTTGGTCACCAGAATGGAAAAACTTTTTTTTTCTTTCAGAAAAGAAAGGCTCCCATCATTTTTGTATTTTTTTGCATGCTGCCACCATTGGAGGTAGAAAAGGCTTCAGTAAGGCCCAGCTCTACTGCCCAATTGCCATCCAGAGAGGCCCAAGGGGGAGGTGAGTAAAGGATCTTGCCCCTCCCTCCCCATCCAAAGACCTGGGGCAGGAGAGAAGGACACCTCAGGAGACCCCCGACCACCCAGGAGATACCATCCACAATCACCATCACAGCGAGGCCCGAGCCGGCGCCTTTGACCAACTCCATGCAGCCGAAGGGAGGCAAGAGCTGCTGCGTGCATGCAAAGGATAAGTAATCGAACTGAAATAATATAGTTGACTAAACATATATGGCTTATGGCAACTGACATAGTGACTGTACAAGAAACTGACTTACATAGAGACTTGATATAGTGGACTTTTTCTTTCTTCCTTTCTTTTCCTTTCTTTAATTAGTTCAACTTTTACCTTGATACTATGTGATAAACTGTGATATTGTGCATGATATTTTGTTTTAAAACTGTTTAAACTGTGATAACATGTATGATGGGAAGACTGGCGTAGAGACTGGCAAGGCATGCCACAAAGTTTGCCAAGAGAACCCTATGGACCAAAACAAAAGGTAAAACAAGGGGATGCTCAGCACAGCAGATCTGAAAGGGGGGAGGGATACGAAAGGGGGAGGAGAAATACAGTGTTGCAGGGAACAATACTGCATAGGGACATGGAATGTGAGGTCTATGAATCAAGGAAAACTGGAAGTAGTTAAAAATGAGATAGAAAGAATAAGCATTGACATCCTGGGCATCAGTGAATTAAAATGGACAGGGATGGGTGAATTCAGCTCTGGAAACCATCATATCTACTACTGTGGCCAAGAAAACATCAGAAAAAATGGAGTAGCCATAATTGTCAACAAAAGAGTGAGGAAAGCAGTAATGGGATACAACATCAAAAATGATAGAATGATGTCAGTCAGAATCCAAGGCAAACCTTTCAATATCATTGTAATCCAAGTCTATGCACCAATCACTAGTGCAGATGAAGCCACAGTTGACCAGTTCTATGAGGACCTACAACACCTCATAGAACAGACACCAAGAAATTATGTCCACATTATCTTAGGAGATTGGAATGCCAAAGTAGGAAATCAAAAAGTAAATGGAATAACAGGTAAGTTTGGTCTTGGAACACAGAATGAAGCAGGGCAAAGATTATAGAGTTCTGCCAAGAGAATGCACTAGTCATAGCAAACACTCTCTTCCAGCAACACAAGAGGCGACTTTACACATGGACATCACCAGATGGCCAGCATCGAAATCAGATTGATTACATACTCTGCAGTCAAAGATGGAGAACTTCCATTCAGTCAGCAAAAACAAGACCTGGAGCACACTGTGGCTCAGATCACAACCTACTGATTGCAAAATTCAGGCTTAGACTAAAGAAAATGGGGAAAACAATTAGACCAGACAGATATGACCTACACAACATCCCTAAAGAATACACGGTGGAGGTCATGAACAGATTTAATGTCCTGTACCTGATAGACAGAGTACCAGAAGAATTATGGACAGAGACGTGGGACATCATACAGGAGGCAGCAAGAGAAACCATACCAAAAGAAAAGAAGCATAAGAAAGCAAAGTGGTTGTCTGATGAGGCTCTTAAAATAGCAGAGGAAAGAAGGAATGCAAAAGTCCAAGGAGAAAGGAAAAAATACAACCACCTGAATACAGAATTTCAAAGAAAAGCAAGGAGAGATAAGGAAAAATACCTGAACAAACAGTGCAAAGAAATGGAGGAAAACAACAAAAGAGGAAGGACTAGAGATCTTTTCAAAAAAATTGGGGAAATCAAGGGAACATTTAAAGCAAAAATGAACATGATAAGGGACAAAGATGGAAAAGAGTTAGCTGAAGCAGAAGAGATCAAAAAAAAGATGGCAAGAGTACAAAGAGGAACTCTACAAAAAGGACCTCAACACTCCTGATAATAACAATATTGAGAAATTTGAACTTGAACCAGACATTCTGGAGAGTGAAGTCAGAAAGGCCCTAAAGAGCACTGCAAACAATAAAGCTAGTGGAAATGATGGTATCCCAATTGAATTTTTCAAAGTCCTAAAAGATGATGGAATCAAACTACTGCATTCAATATGCCAGCAAATTTGGAAAACAAAACAGTGGCCACAGGATTGGAAAAGATCAGTGTACGTTCCAATCCCCCAAAAAGGTAATGCCAAAGAATGCTCAAATTACCGAACAATTACGCTCATCCTACATGCCAGCAAGGTGATGCTCAAGATAATACAGGATAGACTTCAACAACATGTGGAGAGAGAACTACCAGAGGTGCAGGCCGGTTTTAGAAGAGGCAGGGGGACTAGAGACCACATTGCCAATATACGTTAGATCATGGAGAAAACAAAAGAATACCAGAAACAAGTCTACTTTTGTTTTATTGACTACACCAAGGCTTTTGACTGTGTGGACCACAACAAAATGTGGCAAGTAATTAAAGAGATGGGAATACCAGAACACCTCATATGCCTCATGAGAAATCTGTACACGAACCAGGAAGCAACAGTTAGGACAGAACACGGAATGACAGAGTGGTTTGTAATAGGAAAAGGAGCAAGACAAGGCTGCATTGTATCACCCTGCTTATTCAATCTATACACAGAGCACATAATGCGCAATGCAGGGATGGAGGAATCACAATATGGGATCAAAATTGCTGGGAGAAACGTCATCAATTTGAGATATGCAGACGATACCACCCTAATGGCAGAAAGTGAGGAAGACCTAAAGAACCTCTTGATTGGACTGAAGGAGGAGAGTGCAAAAGCTGGCTTGAGACTCAATATCAAGAAAACCAAGGTAATGGGAACAGGTCCCATCAGTCCCTGGAAAATCGATGGGGAAGAAGTAGAAGCAGTGACAGATTTTACTTTCCTGGGATCTAAGATCACTGCAGATGGTGACTGTAGCCATGAAATAAAAAGACGACTGATTATGGGGAGACAAGCTATGAGAAACCTGGGGAATATAGTGAAAAGCAGAGACATCACCTTGAAAACAAAAATTCGCATAGTCAAAGCAATGGTATTCCCAGTGGTAATGTATGGGTGTGAGAGCTGGACCATTAGGAAGGCTGAGCGCAGAAGAATAGATGCCTTTGAGATGTGGTGTTGGAGGAGAGTCCTGAGAGTCCCTTGGACAGCAAAGAGAACAAATAGGTCAATACTGGAAGAAATCAATCCTGACTGTTCATTGGAGGGACAAATAGTGAAGATGAAGCTAAAGTACTTTGGACATCGAATGAGAAGGGAGGACTCACTTGAGAAGGCCTTGATGCTTGGAAAGGTGGAGGGCAAGAGAAGAAGGGGGCGTCCAAAGATGAGATGATAGATGGTATTGTGGACACAATGGGCACAGAGCTTGGTGGGCTGAGGAGAATGGTGGAGGATAGAGGTGCCTGGAGGAAAATGGTCCATGGGGTCGCAAAGGGTCGGAATCGACTGTGCGACTGAACAACAACAACAACAATACCATTGGGGGGAGGTGGCTTGGTGCCCCTCCCCAAGGCAGTAAAGATACTCAGAATGGCTGTCAGAGAGGAGGATTTTGTTCCCTCCCTGGTCACACTTCTTAAATGAAACTGTGAGGACTATAGAAGAATTGGGCAGGGGGAGGGGGGATAATGAGCCACAAAGACAAAGTTCTTCTTTTTTCTTTTCGATGAAGAACTCACATAGTAAGGAGACCAAAGAGGAAAAGGGCCGGAAAAAGAACACCGGTTATTCAAGAGGAAAATACTAGCTCTGATAGAATTACGATGCTACCTCGGAAGTGGCAAAAATGGAATTGAGGGAACCACTAGGTATGTGTACACGCGGAGTGGAACGTGAGTACCCTGGAGGGCTAATATATTCTTGGTTTTGCTAGCTCTAGAAGAGGGGTGGCCAACCTATGGCCCATAGGCCAGACCTGGCCCACAGCACTATTTCATGTGGCCCGCCACCGCCCTTGCCGCTATTGGGAGCAGAAGCATTTGTGACAGCTGTAAAATGCTCCTGCACATGCGACAATGCGTTTATGACAGCCACGGACATGTTTTACAGCAGCATTTATGGTGGGAGGAACCACGTGACTGGCCCGCTCAGCTGCCCGGGGGTGTGGTCTGGCTCACGGTGCAAAAAGGTTGGGAACCCCTGCTCTAGAAGTTTCTGAGGCTTCCTATGTGTGCACTATAAGATAATTTATGTTTATTCACAGAGACTGCAAAGAAAAACAGGAGTGTCCTCCTTACCACTGCAGCCCCTCCTTAGACAGTCAAAATCTGCTTTGGGGGCTGGAAGCCATTCAGAAATTGTTTGGGGGAGACACTGAGGCATCAACATGTCACTAGATGTAGGATAGTTCATGTGGTCCACATGGCAACATCCTCCAATTAACTACTGTACAGCGTGACTCTTCCATTTGGAGAAAAACACTCTATACCTACTGGTTCTGCTGATCTTCATGTTGCCTACATAACTTATGAATGAAGCAAAAGTTCAATTCTTGCAGAGATGGAGTTCAATTTCTGTTTACTAATCTTTAATAGATACTGTACATCTGAAAGAATTTTCTGGCATTAATTTCAATTATGCAGGTTCATTCGTTAAAATTATTAAGAGGATGTGTGTTTGCAGCTAAACATTTTATTCTACAATCACTCTGCCTCATTCACGAAATTGAGATGGGGGCAGAATACATGTCTATTCATTTCAACTTTCCAATGTTTTCCCACTGCAACTTCAATTTTATTCAAAATAAATTAAAGGCCTATTTTGGAAGGAACGACATGTTTCTTAATTGGCAAGTTTAAGAGATGTCTATCAGGAAGCCCCTACTAAGACTCAGGAGATGTGGGTTCAAGTCCCCATTTGACCATGGAAACTCATAGGAGGTAACACTGACATGCCACCACTTAAACACCTAATATGTCTCAAAAACCTTATTAGGGTTGCTGTAGGGTTGTTTCTGAACAACTTAATGGCACACAATAAGATACTGTACTAAGCATATTAGCAAGTTTCAAAAGTGCAAATCTTTCTCAATTATTAGCAAGAGCAAAATCGTTTCACTGCTATACAATTAAAAAACCAGGCACCCCCACCCCAGTGTTGTCCAAGTCCTTTCTACCATATTCTGAATTACAGATGTTCCTGTCTAGATTCCTGTTTGTTTTGTTTCATACACTTGAGTATCTGTGCAAATGAATCCATGGATGTCAACAAATTATTGAGCTCTACACAAATTAAGAACCATAACGTTCATACAGGCCTTCAACAGGAAAGCATTTTGTGCATATTAGAGTTCACACAGTGATAGGAAATTGCCAGATTAAGGCAAAATGTGTCAAAGAGATGTTTTGTCATAGTATTACTTTTGCATATGTCAAGCCACAGGGTAGTGTCTGGGTATTGTGGCTGGCTATTAATAGCTTAATTACGACACAAGATTCTCATCTAGCAGTAATAGATACACTGCCCCTAATTTACAAATGTACACAAACGAAGCCTCTTGACACTCTCATAAAATAAACATCACAGTGTCCGTTTGATAGCTGAGAACAAAACTGACCCTCTAGTCATAAAATGGGTAGAACTAAAAGCAGCCCTTTTCCCCCTCCAGCTCACAGATTCCTGTTATAATCATTTATGTTGCAAACACAGCAGAAGGTTTCCAGGGCTGACACAAAGCTGATGGGAGACTACACAAAGGGAAAGCATTTTTCATTTCCAAGGAAGTCTCCTGAAGTGTGCAGAATTTCACAATGTCCATGTAATAGGTGTAAAGCTGTTTCTATTAGCCCCAGGAAAGGGGGAGAGGAGGGGGGAAGCTGCTACCAAGACTGTACACTGAGAGTAAATGGTTCATCTGAGTGCCAAGCTGAACTCTCTGTACCCTATGTTCTAAGCTTCTCCGTTGTAACTGAAATGGGGGCGGGGTGGGGAAAAAGGGGCCAGATCTCAATTATTCTTACAAAGGTCCCCATTTCAATTCTTAATATACAGTATTGGCTTTCTTACTTGACTGTGGGGCGGGGGGGGGGGGAGGGTAGAATACAGCTTCATATTTGTTCTTTCTGCAAAGGAGCATGGTACCACCAACCTATGCTCAAACCTCTCAGGTGTTTCTTATTCCACACCATGCCTTTCAAGTTATTTTATGCTTATACCCTTCACTCCTGAGGAAGGCTTGGCTTCGTTCTCACCGAAAGCACGCAGCTGCATGAAAGTCTGTGCCAGTCACTCTGCTTGGCGATATGAAATGGATTAGCATTAGTCCCCCCACAAGCCGAACGAAGATTAAACTGGATGGTCTCATTGCACGGGATAACGACTGAAAAGCAAAACAGATGTCAGGTGCCAAGGATCTTGGGCTCTATACTTTGGGAAAGGGTGAGAACATTTGAATGCCAGTACCACTACTGGGGAAAGAGGCTCAACTAATTTGTCACCACCCCTTTGAGGATTAGAAAAGGGATAGTCTTTAACATTCCCAATCCAAACAGGACTACCCGAAAATGCTGCTCCCAACTGCTAGCCATTTATCAGATAACAAGTCATAATTTCCTCTTAGAAAATGCTTCTATCAGCCTTCCTCTTTCGTGTCCAGGTCAAACTGACTGGCCAAAATGAAGCCATTCTCTTGGCTTTGTCACTGACCAAAATTAAATACTCATCAGTACATGTTTCCGGTAGTAATAAGTAAAGGTTTATTTATTTTATTATTTTATTTCTACACCGCCCACTCAGCGTAGGCCAACTCAGGGTGGTTCACAGTCACAGATAAAACAACATAATTTAAACTAATTAAACTAATTGCTCGAAAGCCACTCGTATCCAACTCTAGTGTTCAGTGTTCATCTCTGTTTATAGCCGAAGAGCTAGCGCTGTCTGTGTCTGTAGATGTTTCTGTGGACATATGGCAGGCATGCCTCAACACTGGAGTGTACGGAACAGTGTTTACCTTCTCACCGAAGTGGTCCCTATTTATCTACTTGCAATTTCTTGCTTTTGAACTGCTAAGTTGGGAGGAACTGGGACAGAGACGGGAGATCACCCCATCGTGCAGTACTCAGGAATTGAACTCCGAACTTCCAGTCTTCGAGTTCAGCATCTTAACTACTTGAGCCACCGCAGTCCCCGGCAATAATAGGCAGACTAGCAAATGAGCCAGATTCTGTCTCTCTCAACATTCACACACAGTCTCATTGTCTGCCAGCATCTCCCACTTGAACATACTGGTCTTAATATTTAGACACTACAAACCCCAGCCTATTTAGGGTCCTCCAAATAACATAGGGAAGGTCGAGTTCCTCAGCCATATCCTCCTTTAATGTTATTCTCTCCTTATCTTAGATGGAGCAATATCAACAAGAGGATAGATTTTCTCAATTGGTGTAGGTTTGAGGCATCTCATCACAATATGCATTATTTCATTAACAGCGATGTCAACTTGTGGATGCATTCCATACTGGAGCAGCAAGACGCTTAGTGCCAAAGCTGATGTGCGCAGTGTGGATGGTTGAGTTTCCCATGTATAGTTCTTCTGTCTGTGTTAGCTCAGTAATATGGAAGCCATTTGTTTGCTTTCTTAGGTCAGAGTAGTAAGCTTCTACACCCTGAAACCTCATGGACAATTGCCAACAACAATACCATGCGTTCTTGTAATGAACTTTACAAAGGGCCATGTCCTTGGAATGGTTCATGACACCAGAATCAACCAGATTTCACTGAAGATCCCAAAAGTAGTAGTAGGAAACCCTCAACCAACGTGCAGCTCTGCAGAAATTTTCGAGTAGAGAGACAAAATCAGGTCACAAATCACTCAACTTTTTTTTAAAAGATCTCTGCTAGACTCCTCTTACAGAAGAGCTATGAGGCCATTCAGCTCTGCCACAATGCCGAGACTACAAGCCAGGATATACAGCCCTATTAAGTTCTCTGTACCTTGACTTATAGCAGGGGTGCCCAAACTTCAGCCCGGAGGCTGGATGCAGCCCCCAATGTCAATTATTCCAGCCCATGAAGCCCTTGTCACTCTGGGAGCGACGAGGGCTTCATGGGCCAGATTAATTAGCATCAGGGGCTGCATCCACCCCCAGGCCATAGTGACCAGCCCCCTGAACCATGTGACTGGCCCACGGCCCAAAATGTTTGGGCACCCCTGACGTATAGGGTCAAGTCTTGGCAGCTACTGGGAGATGCTCACTGTATTTCTGATTCTATAGATCGACTTCTACTTTTTGTTTAGAACTAAATTATTAACTGCAACAAGTGATCATATTTAGAGTGCAATGATACATTCAAACTGCCAGATCACATTAAAGTGTGCATTTAGGAGAATGGACCACCCTGACCCTTAATTGTGGACTACTGGTTTCCTATACATTGACTCCAGCTACCAGATTTTTATCTGACAGCACATCACTTTCCAAATGATGCTTGGGCTTGCTCTTCTGAGAAGCATATTTATACCTGTGTAAGAGTCAGCCCTGTTTACTCGGATGCCTAATTCTACCACAGAATCAAAATACTTCATAAAATAGTAGAGAGTCAAGGAACCAAACCTCCCCTTCTCCAAATCCAGAGCTGTGTTTTTGAACGGAAACGCCACCTCACCTATTTGGCACTTACACCCTTCCTGTTTATTCATGTTCGCTACTGGCTGCTTTACTCATTGCTCCTCCAAAACATGCAGCAAACTTGGGTGGCTAAAATGTCCTGAACCCAAGGAAATAAAGCTATTCTAGCTGCTCATTCGGGTCAGTCGAAACAAACAGACATTCCTCCTTTGGTTAAGGATAGCATGCCTGGGATGGTTTTGACCTTTAAAGCCCTACATGGTAGTGGGCCAGGATACCTAAGAGACCGCATTGTCCCAAGAGTGTCTGTTCATCCAACCAGAGCGGACTGGAGGGCTCTCTAACTGTTCCATCTGCCAGAGGGGCTCGCCTCTCTGGCACACGAAGGAGGGCCTTTTCCGTGTCTGCACCAGCCTTGTGGAACCTCCTGCCAGTAGAGTTGCGGGAGCAGATGGAGCTGCTGCCTTTCAGAAAAGAATTAAAAACCTGGTTGGTGGGGCAGGTGTGGGGCCTAGATAGAAGAGTGGCCCCCGCCTGTTGGCTTATAAAATGAAGCCTCCCCATCTTTTTAATGCGGGCATTTTTAATGTGGTTAGTTTTTAATAGGTGGGTGGGTATGTTGGGGTTTTAATTGTTTTTAATATGTATGTTTTAATCCTGTTGTGAGCCGCCCTGACTTGGGTTTGCCTGATTGGGTGGCATAGAAATTTGAACCATAAATAAATAAACAAATGTGTGGCACTTATACAGTTCTGTGTTTCTAGTTCCTGTCGGATGTTTAAACTATGTCATGGCTTTCTCTCAAACACTCCCTGGAGGGAAAATGTAAGAGATGAAAGCTCAAGAACTCATCACAGGAAAAGCTTGTCACAGGCCAGCTAGAAATCAGACTGTACAGGAAAGCAATCAGTCTACTACTCTGCTACAGTTTCAGAAGTCAATATATGCAGGATGGTTTATACCTTGGCATGCCAAATAGGGGGTTTCAACCACTATTTATTACTTAAAATAATTTGACCGTTCTTATTTTATGGATTTTAATTCTAAGGTTTGAATATAAAAAATCAAAGTACAGAAAAGAAGGGGAAGAAATAAAATACCTGAGTTAGCAAAAAGCCTAAACCTCTTTGATAACTAGACAATTGACAAAGCTGACAGGTTGGGCAGAGTTTCTATGGGGAAAGTATCCTAACACAAGCAGGTAAGAATCAAACTCAAAGAGAAGATTACTAGGAAACAGCAGGAGACTGACAGAGTATGGTGGGTACTAATTTCCTGGTAAAATGAGATTCCCCTCCCCCCAAAAAAACTATTTCTTAGAAGCAGATTGGAGAAAAATATGAGATGTAACCCATCTTGTTTTAAAATCTGCATCATAGCATTATGATGCCATCCATACTGCAGCAGCTATGAGATGATGCTCTGGGAACCAGAAAATCAACATACCATTTGGTCAGTCATGTGCAGCTTCAGAAAGCTATTGTATCCTATGTATTCTTCTGAAGTTCATTCATACAAAGTGCAGTGGCCAAATTCTGCCTGACATAGCTTGCAAGATGATTCTGAAATTTTAAGGAACGGGTCGAATTGCTGTGTTGAACCAACTCATAAATGCAGGAACAGCAACTTTTTTATGCCAGACACCGGCTCTAGAAAAGAAAGTGGTTAGGTGGGACCAAAGTAAGTGTTTCAGAAAGCATTAGGGCAGCATTTGCCAAAAACTAAGTCCTGCAGAACACTGGTGGATTTCAATTATCAGAAGCCTGTCAGTACATTGGCTGATCAGTACATTGGGAAATTGACTTAGGCTTCTGGGAATTGAAGTCCAAAAACCAAAGTTTGGAAAATGCTGCTTTAGGGTTACCATGCCCCCTCTGGGCAAAAGAAGCAGGCCTCTTCCCTTTCACTGCTATCTGGAAATATTGTGACCTCACCCCTCAGATCCCATTGCTACTTTGAGCAATTAGGAAACACAATGGCCTGTAAGATAGAACATTCAGTCCATAGTGATGTACAGGGGGACAAATTTAAATACATAACTCTAGTCATTGCTGCACCAAAAATGTGTGCAACGTAATTGCACAAATGGTTGCCCTGTTAGGCGGGAGGGGGTGCGACCAACTGGAAGTCACAACCAGATTTCACAACTAATGACACAATAGCCATCATACACAAAAGAGAAAACTGAATAAATAACTGCCATTGCAAGCATGTTTCCCCATTTTTTTGCTTTCATTGCCCAGAAAAGCAGTTTCAGGGTGACCATAGTAGTTGACTTCCTCCATCAAATTTCATTTTATGTTTTAATACTGTGAAATAATTCAAGGTGTTTTTTTAAAATCTATCAAAATATGTTAACTTTCTATATAAACAGAGATGCACAAACGTCAAGACCAAAGTACTACAGTTTAGACACGTGGAAACAATTAGGATGGATAGCCCAATTTGCTAAGCCAAGGCCCAAGTTTTTTAATTATTATTACCACACTATTCTTATCTCCATCAGTCACTGCTATAGTATCTTCAACACTGAATTGCTGTAAACTATTAATTAATTCATCCTTTCATCTGTACCGTGTGGCAATTCACTGTTATTCCCATTTGAATTACAGTAAAACCCTGGGTTACAGAATTAATCTGCTCTGCGGGGTTTTCCTTCTAGCAAAAATTCTTTATCACAAAACACCCATAGGAATGCATCACGTGGTTTCCCATAGAAATGCACTGGGGAAAAATCCATAAAGCAAAGCGCGATTTCCCATAGAAAAGCACTGGAAACAAAAAAAACCTGTTCTTTAAAAATTCCGTAAATTGGGGCATTATTTTCAATTGATTGTTTTCCGTAAGTTGAGTTTTCTGTTACTGAAGCATCCATAACTCGGTGTTCTACTGTATGAGTATGAAACTAATATGCTTAAGGTCAGCTTTACTTGCCATATATTCTTTTGACATAATCTGCCATTCACTTCTATTCACTTCTCCTACTATGTAGCCTATATGATTCTTCTTGGGCTGGAGGTATTCAAAAGAAAATTGGACATATGGCATATGGTACATCAAAAGCAAGAGGGGTCGCAATTTTGATTTCAACCAGATTGGGGTTTGAGATAGTACTTCAGATCCGGAGGGCAGATATTTAATAGTAAGAGGGAAAATAGAGGATGACGACATTATTTTGGTGAATATATATGCCCCAAATGATCACCAAGCTGAATTTTTAGAGAAAATGTGCAAAATTGTGGCAAAAGAAAAAATAACAAAGATGATTGTGGCTGGTGATTTTAATTTAGTAAGATCAAATTTGGACTGTACGAACATATTAAGATGTGGAACAGGCACTAAAGGAAGGATTTTGGACAATTGGATGGTTGCCTTAGGTTTGAGAGATTCTTGGAGAGAATTAAAGGGTACTAGAAAGGGCATATTCCTACTTTTTGCAGGTCCATAACTCATATTCAAGAATAGATTATATTTCTGTAACTGAAAACATGGTTAAAAACATAGAGGAGGTTGAAGTTGGAATTTTCAAGGAGTCAGACCATGCTAAATTGGTGTTGGAAATGAGATTACGGAGTGAAAGTGGACCGAGAAGGGGTTGGAGATATGATACTAACCTATTTAAAGACCAAAGGTGTAAAGAACAAATTACGGAGAGTTGAAAGGAAAATTGGCAATGGAATGATAATGGTGAGGTAAATTTTAATGTGGTCTTGGGATGCCATGAAGTCGGTTTTTAGAGGGGAATGTATTAAGTTGGCAAGTAATAGTTATAAAAAAAGTAAGTTATCACAAGATAAAATTTAAAAAGAGATAAAGCAGCTGCAGGATGAACATTCAAGGATGAAGGATAAGAAGCTTCTTGTTAATTTACAAAGACTGAAGGCTGAACTGGTAGGTAAAGATATAGAAAGGGTGAAAAGAGATTTGATTTATTTAAATAGAGAGTATTTTGAATACAGTAATAAAAACTCAAAACTATTAGCAAAAGCAGCAAAAGATAAGAGGGAAAGAAGGGAAATTGGAGTTTTGCTTAATAAACAAGGGGTAAGATGTAACAAGTCTAAAGATAAATGTAAAATAGTGAAGGAATTTTATCAAGCATTATACGCAAGAAAAGAAATAGATGTGGAAAAGCTTAGAAGGCAATTAGAGAAACAAATAACTAATGGAATAAAACAGGAACATAAAGATAGAATGGAGGAACAAGTGACAGAAAAGGAAGTAAGAGAGGTAATTTCGGGGTTGAAGTTGGGGAAAACTCCTGGGGAAGATGGATTACCTGCTGATTTTTATAAAGAATTTAAGGATATAGTGGTACTGAAGTTGGTAAAACTATATAATTATATATTGGACGGAGGGCAAATTCCGACTCCATGGTATAGGACCACAATTGTACTTTTGCCAAAACCTGGAAAGAATTTGGAGAAAGTGGAATCTTACAGACCAATTTCGTTGATAAACCAAGATGCCAAGATCTTCACAGCAATATTGGCCAATCACTTGAATAATTTTATGCGTAATTATATAAATGCAGATCAAGTGGGTTTTTTGAAGGGGAGACATATGGCAGATTTGACTAGAAGAGTTGTAGATTTAATAGATATTGTGAGTCAAACAAAAGAGAAAGTGGGGTTGATATCTTTGGATATTTTTAAGGCATTTGACTCTTTACAATGGATTTCAATTAAGGAAATAATTAAATGCTATGGATTCGGTGATAAATTTAGAAAGATAATTGATCAATTATATCAGCAAGGAACAGCCACTGTTAGAGTAAATGACGAGGCTACTGATGAGATAAAATTAGAAGCTGGCACGAGACAGGGTTGCCCGTTATCCCCAATATTGTTCATTATGGTAATGGAGATATTAGCAAAAGCTATAAGAGAGGATGGAAATATAGAGGGGATTTTGGGAAACAAGATAAGTATGTATGCTGATGATACTCTGATAATTGCAAAATATCCTGAGAAGGTAATGAATAGAATTAGAGCACAATTAAAGGATTTTGAGGACATTACTGGTTTGAAGATAAATTGGGATAAATCGGAAATGATGCTGTTAATATGGGAAAAGAGGACCAGAAGAAGATAAAGGGAACGGGTAATATTCAAATTAGAGATTACTTGAAATATTTGGGAATAATTATATCAAACAGGTTGGAAGATCTTAAAAGATTAAATTATGACAGTCTGAAGATTGAGATTAAATCTAGAATACAAAGTTTTCAAAAGCTGAAACTGTCATGGTTTGGGAGAATTGCACTTAGTAAAATGATGTTGTTACCTAGAATAAACTTTTTATTTGATGCATTAGCAATTCATCTGAAAGATAAGGAAATCAAGGAGTTTCAAAAACTGATTAATGACTTTTGTAATGGTGGAAAAAAGTCTAGATTACCAAAAAATTTATGGTATTTACCTCAGAAAGAAGGTGGATTAGGAATGCCGAATTTGGTGGTATATTATCGAGCTTTTCAAATTAAGAATTTTGTGAAGATCTTAGCAAGGGAAAAAGTAATTTGGGAGGAAATCGAGATTATAGACATATAGGTAAAATGGTCTTTTTAGGAGGCAATGTAGGAAAAGTAGTAACCAAAAATACTATGATGAAAGGATTAATGAGTGTATGGAAAAAAGTAAAGAAGGATTTGGCTCCAAATATCTCTCCGATTTTGGAACTGTCAGATATGGTGAGTTTCCTGATAAAGATAGATAAAGAAATAAAAGTCGTAATGGATAAAAATGATATTTTCCTGTTGAAAGACTGGTTACGGATCTGTAGCGATATTGGTAGAAGGACAAATTTGTTTGAACAATTAAAGTTAAATTGGTTTCAAATAATGACGATTAACAAATAGAATAGCAAATATATGAGAGAACATGATCTGGAAAGAGAAAAGAAGGAATTTGAGAATTTGATTCTAAAAATTTGAAAGGGAGATAAAAATATTAAAGGTTTAGTTAGCAAACTGTATACATTGTTAAATAAGGAGGGTGATCCACAGGAGGAGCAAGATTTGAATATAAAGATAGAAAAAGATACATGGAAAAAGAAATGGAAAAAGAGGATAATGAGAACTATGTCGGTTAGAATAAAGGAACACAATTATAAAATGTTATGGAGGTGGTATCTGACCCCAGTGAGGTTACATCAAATTGATAATAAAAGGGATAAATTGTGTTGGAGATGTAAAGATACAATAGGAACATATGAACACATGTGGTGGAGTTGCACTGTAGTAAAAGATTTTTGGAAAAGAATTGAAAAAGAGATTGGTGAAATAATGGGTAAGAGAATCAAACTGGGGTTGAGTACCACTATGTTAACACATGTGGAATGTATTAATTTAAACAAGGATGAGAAAGAACAATTAGAAATAATGCTTACAACAAGTAGACAGTGTATTGCTAGAAATTGGAAAAGCGATATAATTATACAGACTGAAGAATGGTATAAGGAAATGTGGAATTTAGCATTGAATGATAAATTAACCTGGGAGATAAAGGGAAAAAAAAGGTAATTTGAAAGAGAATAGATTTTGGAATATTTGGAAGCCTTTTGTGGATCACTCACTTATAGGTGCTGAAAGAAACAGACCTGTACCTGAGCAAAGCAATTTTTGGAAGTAAAATAATGAGATACTCCGAGTTTTCCAGGGCATTGTAAATTAACACTGGGTGTAAATTATGTGTAATTTCTTTTTTGTTGGTGCTTCTTATCCAAAATAGTAATGGATTTGCTTAATGGGAAAATGATCTAGTAGTATTAATGAATAAAGATTTTTAAGTAGAGTATTTGAAAAGGCTAGAGAATAACTTCTAAGTCATAATTAAGCGAACATATTTTTTAAAGGGGTTTTTAACGCATATGAAATATAAAGATAATGTAAAAATTGTATTAGGATAGGTTGTGCTTCTTTTTTCTTTGTTGTTTGCATATTATGTATTTTAGTAATTTTAGTGTATTAAGTATTTTATGTTATATTATACTGTATTTGTTTGAAAATTTAATAATAAAAAAAGAAAATTGGACAACCAGCTGTCAGGTCTGCTTTGATTTGGATCCCAGCATTGAGCAGAGGGTTGGACATGATGGCCTATAAGGCCCCTTCGAACTCAGTAATTCTATTATTCTTCCCTTCTAAACCTGTTCAGATAAATAGCAATTTGAAAAAAACTGACTTTTTTTCATTGACTGTTTTTTAAAAATGAAGGATACTGCAGATCACTCAGTTTTCACAGCTAAAATGAAAGTGGGAAATGTCAGCCAAGACATTTTTGTGTGTTTTTCCTGTTAGCTGCTTCTGGTAAGGTTGGCATAGCAAGTTCATGGGTGATTAAGGAATGAATCACAGATTCAAAAGCAAGTTATATTATCTCAGTCTGCCTGGACAAAACAATCTCTTGTGACCACCTTCCCCCCCCCTCTACCTCTGAAGAAGCTTTGTGTAGAACAGGGGTTCCCAACCTACGGCCCATGGGCCGGACCCGGTCAGCGATGCCATTCCATCCGGCCCATCTCCATCTCCCCCTGCACCTGGAAATGGAAGCAGGCACATTTACGTCAGCCGTAAATGCGCAAATGTGCCCATGGCTGATGTAAACACAGAAATGGGCACATTTATGGCAGCCATAAATGCGCCCGCTTCCACTGGCGTGGTCCAGCCTGCTCAGCAGTTCTGGGGGCATGGTCAGGCCCACCGTGCAAAAAGGTTGGCCACCCCAGTGTAGAATAAAGTGTTTCCATATCAACAAGATATTTTTTGTATGCTTTAAATATAAGGATCATTAATTAATGTAAAGGTATATAAACTATATCTTGTTTGAACTTCATGGGCACTTGACAAAACCCAAATATTCAGAAGAAAATTTAAAAACATCATAGATGTAACACCAATGTCCACTTTGACAGCAGTATTCTAGCGGTAGAGAGATATTAAATTAAGACTCAAAGGACTTACAGAAAACATGTTCAGATACAAGAGACAAAATCAGAAATGAGAGTCCTCTTCCTTCCTTACTAACACAAATTATCTTGTTTACATTACTATAATGTAGCATTATGCCTGCAGTTACAATAATAATGGTTAAATTAATGCTAAGCATGGTTAAGTAGACTTGATCACCCAATATATTTTGCTTTCAAGTTCTGATTATAAGTGTGGACCTTGGTTTCTGCTCACACAAGAATACTACACTGAGACTGCAGTCTGAGCAAAAATGCAATGAAGGATAGATTATGTACATTCAAATGGAGGGAGCTGAAGAGTCTCCAGTGCAGATTTGGGCCACATGCAACCCCCAAACCAAAATCAACTCTTCAGGAGAACAAATGGGCCCCCAAACCCCCATTAAAAAAGGGAGGGCTCAAAAATTCCTTGTGCCCTATAGAGTTTATAGGGTGCAATTTTGCTACACTACTTTGACAATCTCCCCAGCATCCCCTCTTATTTTAAAAAGTGCATATGTGTCTGTTTGTGGCCACTAGAGGGCACAAAGGGACCTTTTGGTTTTAAAACCCATTTTGTAAGGGGGAAACATTGGCATGGAAGTTGCCCTCCAAAGAGCACAAGCAAGCATGTGTGGCTCAAGAAAGCATGTGTGGCTTCTAAAATTCAGGTCACCCACCCCCACAAACCCCATGCTAACCCCCCCCATCATAACCCAGATTACTCAAATAAGGCAGGAATCCAGAAGTCCATCTTCTTGGGGCTAGTGATCACAGGATTGCTGCATATGCAGAGCTATGGTGCATATACCTAAAAATCAGAAATGTAACATACTAAGTAAAGGTCACCCTTACTCAAAAGCCAGTTGTATTTGGTTCTAGGGTTCAGTGCTCATCTCTGTTTATTAGCAAAGAGCCAGCACTGTCTGTGTCTGCAGACATCTCTGTGTATATGTGGCAGGCATGACTAGATAGAGCACGGAACGCTGTTTACCTTCCCACCCAAGTGGTCCCTATTTATCTACTTGCAATGTCTTGCTTTTGAACTGCTAGGTTGGCAGGAGCTGGGACAGAGATGGGAGCTCACTCCATCATGCAGTACCCGGGAATCAAACTCCGACCTTCCAGTCAGCAAGTTCAGCGTCTTAACCACTTGAGCCACCGCAGTTTCACTAGGAACTTCGTTATACAATTTTCCCCCTGTTATACGATGCATGCATCATACAATGAAAATCCCAATGGGAAAAAATCATACAATGAAAATCTCTATGGGAAAAATCATACAACGAAAAGCTTTTTTATTGTACAATTCCCATAGGGATACATTGCATCGTACAACAAAAAATTTCATTGTATAATGCATCGCCCCTCCTCCCCAATTTCCTTCATTGTATGCATTCGTTATATGGAGTTCTACTGTACTACCTTCTTGAAAACTTTCTCTTTGTTGCAGAAGTAAATGGCAAAGTGGCAAGTGCAGAGATTTAAATCCTTTTTGTCACATGAAACCTTGAAAGCATTCCCCTCCATCTTCTAAGATGATTATTTTGGAGATATAAAGAGGAGTTCCGTGTTCCTCTTGTGACTAGGGGTCTCCTACACTTTTGGTCTGATTGGTGTAATTTTGCACTTTATCCTAAATGTTAGCTGCATCTGTCAGGCAAAAAAACCCTCCTTGTTTGCAATCAAAAGGAGAGGGAACTTAATGTGAAATACCAAGAATGCACATCAAAAGCCCTGAATGAGTGTTTTCACAGTTAAAAGAAGGAACAATAGGAGCTGAAAACAACTTTATGTTGAGATAAACCTGCCACCAAGAGAACAAGATAACACTTTTGAACTTTAAAAGCTCTGCATGATATATAAAGGGAGATAAGAGAAAAGAAAGAATTGATCATAACCATTGGAGGGGGTAGAAAATGTCACAGGGAAGCAGTGACTCATCCCTATGCACAGAGGGATTTTTTTATCAACTGGTCTAAAAGAGGAAGGCGGGGCAGGGAATAAATAAGCTGAAAAGGGGAACATTAAAAGAATGAATTCATTATTAACCTGAAAGTGTCTAAGCAACAGAAAGGAACATTAAGAAAATCGTTAGTCTATTAAAATGGGGCAATTTTGCTTTCATATTTAAGCATCTACTTTCAGCTCAATGGCAAGAAAATATTTCTTTTTTTCATGGCAAGTAACCATTTAAAAGGTAAAAAGGGGTATGTCTGACTGCATACTGTTCCAAACTCTTGCCTCTGTCATTAACATGGAAAAAGACAGCTATGCTGATCTTGCAGGTTTCTACCAGGCAAAGTCTGTACCTGGAAAAATTAAGCAATAGCAGAAGATGCCTTTCCACCATACTATGAGCTTTTGCATTTGAAGCTGTTTGAAGTTCATGCCAGAGGTGAGAGAGTAACAAGACAAACTAAAGCAGAGATGACTCATTTCAGAATGTTAATTAGTGATATGAGAACAGGAAACCTCTTAGAGCTCATCCTGGGGTGTACAGAAGTTGTATAATTTTTCATTTGTTAACTGGATAGTATCCTCGAAATTACAGACCAAATGCCCCATCCTTTACAAACAGGTATATATCCCACAATATGAAATCTATCCAAGAAGCCCAAATCTGTTCACCATGCAACACATTCCATTGAAAAGCATAAAAGGTGTCTAGCTCAGGGATTCTCAACATGCAGCCCACGGCACCATTTCATGTGTCCCCCACCACCATAGCTGTCAGGTATCCCGTATTGGTCAGAAAAACCCCTTATTTTATCATCTTCCCTGCCATCATCCCGTATTAATTAGACTGCAATGCCCTATTGCTGCCATTGGAGGGGAGCAAAGGATAAGCATAGCTGTCAAGTATCCCGTATCTGCTAGGAAATTTCCCTTATTTCCAAATCAAAAACTTGACAGGTATGCCCACCACCACCACCACATCCAGAGGTGCCATGCAGTAGGGGAAGGGCAAAATGGCTATCCGGACATTATTTATCCACATTTATACCCTGCCCTAATGTGTGTATATATAAATACACTAGGTTTAAATTCGAAAGTAGGGATTCCTGACCTGCAGCCCCCAAACTCTTTCTGTGTGGCCCTCCAACCTGCTTCTTTACTGCTACACCACCTGCTGCTGTTTTATCCTGTCCATTGCTTACAAAAAACAAAACAAAACAGAAGAGCAACCTTGTTTCTTTTGGTCTCCATGGTTCCTTCTTTCAGCCCTGTCTTGGTCTTATCCTCCATACTAGCATTTGGGCCATTCAAGGTGCTTCACTAGCACTTCTCAAAACTTCTTCATTGACCTTCATTGAACCTCTGAATGTTTACTTTTTAAAATCTAAATCGGTAGGTTAATAATTCTGTTACATTTTGAGTTAAGATCTGGCCCTCTTTAGGCACTCTCTAATGTCATTAAAGGTATGGGGAGGCCACTGTTTTAGAGGATTAGACCTGCATGATCTTGGATTGAACAGGATTGAAACTCTGGTTCATTAGTAATCATGCATCAACCATCATCTCTCAGAATCATCAAGGAGACTTGAAGCATCTTTTGTTGTTGTTGTTCAGTCGCACAGTCGATTCCAACCCTTTGCGACCCCATGGACCATTTTCCTCCAGGCACCTCTATCCTCCACCATTCTCCTCAGCCCACCAAACTCTGTGCCCATTGTGTCTACAATACCATCTATCCATCTCATCTTTGGACGCCCCCTTCTTCTCTTTCCCTCCACCTTTACCAGCATCAAGGCCTTCTCAAGTGAGTCCTCCCTTCTCATTTGATGTCCAAAGTACTTTAGCTTCATCTTCACTATTTGTCCCTCCAATGAACAGTCAGGATTGATTTCTTCCAGTATTGACCTATTTGTTCTCTTTGCTGTCCAAGGGACTCTCAGGACTCTCCTCCAACACCACATCTCAAAGGCATATATTCTTCTGCGCTCAGCCTTCCTAATGGTCCAGCACTCACACCCATACATTACCACTGGGAATACCATTGCGTTGACTATACGAATTTTTGTTTTCAAGGTGATGCCTCTGCTTTTCACTATAATCCCCAGGTTTCTCATAGCTTGTCTCCCCATAATCAGTCGTCTTTTTATTTCATGGCTACAGTCGCCATCTGCAGTGATCTTAGATCCCAGGAAAGTAAAATCTGTCACCGCTTCTACTTCTTCCCCATCTATTTTCCAGGGACTGATTGGACCTGTTGCCATTATCTTGGTTTTCTTGATATTGAGTCTCAAGCCAGCTTTTGCACTCTCCTCCTTCAATCCAATCATGAGGTTCTTTAGGTCTTCCTCACTTTCTGCCATTAGTGTGGTATTGTCTGCATATCTCAAATTGTTGACGTTTCTCCCAGCAATTTTGATCCCATATTGTGATTCCTCCATCCCTGCATTGCGCATTATGTGCTCTGTGTATAGATTGAATAAACAGGGTGATAAAATGCAGCCTTGTCTTACTCCTTTTCCTATTCCAAACCACTCTGTCATTCCGTGTTCTGTCCTAACTGTTGCTTCTTGGTTCGTGTACAGATTTCTCATGAGGCATATGAGGTGTTCTGGTATTCCCATCTCTTTAATTACTTGCCACATTTTGTTGTGGTCCACACAGTCAAAAGCCTTGGTGTAGTCAATAAAACAAAAGTAGACTTGTTTCTGGTATTCTTTTGTTTTCTCCATGATCCAACGTATATTAGCAATGTGGTCTCTAGTCCCCCTCCCTCTTCTGAAACCGGCCTGCACCTCTGGTAGTTCTCTCTCCACATGTTGTTGAACTCTATCCTGTATTATCTTGAGCATCACCTTGCTGGCATGTGGGATGAGCGTAATTGTTCGGTAATTTGAGCATTCTTTGGCATTGCCTTTTTGGGGGATTGGAACGTACACTGATCTTTTCCAATCCTGTGGCCACTGTTTTGTTTTCCAAATCTGCTGGCATATTGAATGTAGTAGTTTGATTCCATCATCTTTTAGGGCTTTGAAAAATTCAACTGGGATGCCATCATTTCCACTAGCTTTATTGTTTGCAGTGCTTTTTAGGGCCTTTCTGACTTCACTCTCCAGAATGTCTGGTTCAAGTTCAAATTTCTCATTATTGTTATTATCAGGAGTGTTGAAGTCCTTTTTGTAGAGTTCCTCTGTGTACTCTTGCCATCTTTTTTTGATCTCTTCTGCTTCAGCTAACTCTTTCCCATCTTTGTCCCTTATCATGTTCATTTTTGCTTTAAATGTTCCCTTGATTTCCCCAATTTTTTTGAAAAGATCTCTAGTCCTGCCTCTTTTGTTGTTTTCCTCCATTTCTTTGCACTGTTCGTTCAGGTATTTTTCCTTATCTCTCCTTGCTTTTCTTTGAAATTCTGTATTCAGGTGGTTGTATTTTTTCCTTTCTCCTTGGACTTTTGCATTCCTTCTTTCCTCTGCTATTTTAAGAGCCTCATCAGACAACCACTTTGCTTTATTATGCTTCTTTTCTTTTGGTATGGTTTCTCTTGCTGCCTCCTGCATGATGTCCCGCGTCTCTGTCCATAATTCTTCTGGTACTCTGTCTATCAGGTACAGGACATTCAATCTGTTCATGACCTCCACCGTGTATTCTTTAGGGATGTTGTGTAGGTCATATCTGTCTGGTCTAATTGTTTTCCCCAATCAAATTTTATTTGATATAAGCATTTATTTATTTATATCCCACCCATAGTGTTTGGAATGTTACTTTTCGAAAGTTACTAATTACATAACCCACTACAAATTGCTTCACAACCATAATTCACTGATGCTAATGTACCTTGCTACATTGTCACCTTTCTGTTATGTGGGGAAAGAGATACTTTAGAACAGGGGTTCCCAAACTACGGCCCATGGGCCAGATCCAACCCATGGCACCAATTAATCCAGCCCACGCCGCCCTCACTGCTCCCGGAAGCGGAAGTAAAATGTACATGCGTGAACACATAGCCCACCCACGCATGATGTTGCCATAAATTACTCATGACTGTTGTAAATGCATTTATGACAGCTGCAGGTCATTTATGGCAGCATTATGTGCATGCCTGGGTGCATTATGCGCACACACATGCATGTTTTACTTCCTCTTCTGGTGGGAGGGACCATGTGACCAGCAGGCTCAATCACGTGACCGGCCCACGGTCTGAAAGGTTTGGGCACTCTTGCATTAGAACAGGTAAAAGAACAGCATAACTCTCAAAACATTGTTCACAATTGACTCTATACTAATAGATAGTCATTACGAACTGCTGGGTAGCTCAGTGATTTAGGTATCTGGCTGTGCAGCCAAAGATTGGGAGTTTGATTCCCCACTACAGTATATCTCCTTGATAGCAACAGGATTCAATGATCCATAGGGTCTGATCCAGGTCTGCACTTCTAAGATTATTATAAATAGTTCCCACTCAGTATGTTACCTTTGAAATATTATCATGATGTTTCATTGACTCAACTTTCATTGCAGATAGCTATTGTACGTTACTTAAGCTTTCTTACTTTCAAGCTGCGGAAGATGTCTACATTTCCTGAAGTAGTCAACAGGCATGTTCAAATCTACACCAGGCTGGCTGGTTTATCTTCACAATTGGAAACTGAGACAAGGATGAGGAGTCTACGGCTGAACAACCACTATTGTCTTCACCTTGGTCTTAAAAATCATTGTTTAAACGGGGCCATAACTGACCTATACTTGTTGACAGATTTGGAGTAGAAGAGTGAAATGGATGCCTTGTGATTCCTGAAACTGTAGCATTCCAGATCACTATTCAATATTTCCTTTTTTAGCCATTCATCTCAGGAGTTTTAAAGAACAACTCAGCTGAGGAAAGAGGCAAAATCTGGGACCATGACATATATAAAACCATCTACCTGGTTATCTGTCTCCAAAGTTATATCCAGAGCTCTCCTCTCTCTGTAGCACCTCCCACCCTCACCTCAAAACGTTTTCACAATATGCTGGAATGATTCCTTACTTCCTCATTTTCTTGCTTTTTTTGTTTTTTCTAAAGTAGGTATTTATGGTGAAGGTGACTGATTGTACTGATATATTTAACTGTAACCTGTGTGTTTGTGTTTGTGTGTGTGTATGTGTGTGCCATAAATCTATAATACCCTTGAAGCAGAAGATAAAGCCATTTCAGATATTCAAAAGCTTCGTAATCGTACCTGGATACTCACCGGTATAGATAATGCAAGATAGGGCCCAAAATATCCAAATATTCAGGTGATTTACACCGTTGAGGCAGCCCATTTCCCATCTGTTGCAATTACAACAATCATTTCTGCTTAGCCATAGCCATTGGAGGCCAGCACAAATTACACATCACTTTGTGGCCAGTGCAGGACCAAAACTGGAAGCTCTTTATCCCAGGCAGAAAGAGGAATAATAGAGGGGGGGGGATATAATATTATAATTAAGGATAAACTGAAATATTTGGGCATATTTGTTACGAAAGAACCAAAAGATCTATACATTAACTTCAAAAAATTAAGAAATGATTTAAAATCTTTAATAGAACAGATAAAACGGGTGAAGGTATCATGGTTCGGAAGGATTAATATTTGCAAAATGAAAATCATGCCTAAACTGAATTTTTTATTTGTAAATTTACCAATTATGATTAAAGAGAAGGATCTTAATAATTGGCAAATACTGATAAACGAAATATGTAATAACACCCCCCCCCCCCCGAGAATTAGCAAAGGACTCTGGTACAAGAAAAATAAACATGGAGATCTAAATATTCCGAACGTTAAAGCTTATTACCATGCTTTTCATTTAAAAAGATTAATAAAATTATTAGTACAGCAAAATGAGATACCATATGAAACGGAGCAAGAAGAGTTCCAAAATTTAAAATGGGAGTTATTCTTATCCCAGTAACTTAATAAACCAATAATTAATAGTTTCTCAATTCAAAATATCTATAGCGTATGGAAGAGAATTAAAGGAAAATTAGCACCAAACCAATCTCCAATAATATGTGAGAGTGTTTCAGATGGTTCGGCCCAATAACTCTAGAGACAGTATATTATAATTAAAGTCTTTTATTCTCACTGCCCGCATGGCAGTCAGTGACTGTATCAAGGATCAAAGATGGAAAAAAGGCGGGTATGAGTTGGAGGTGGTTCTTTTATAGGGTTGGATGAGGTCAGAGGAATAAGGTTCAAGGGAATAGGGTTACAGTGGCAAGGCATTGTGGTACATGTAGTTCAGGTCAGTTTGATATTACATCTGACAAAACCCCTTCTAATATCATATGGACTGACTACACTGAGTGCATACCTGAGCATTTTATTTTCTAAGACACAAACTGCCAAACAGGTACTCATGCTGAGCTGAGGGGAGTGGTTTGGTCAGTATGTCTGCCACCTGTTCCTTTGTCTCACAATGTGTTAGCTCTATAAAGCCTTCTCTTATCATATGTCTCACGTTCTTGCACTTGATATCTATATGTCTAGATTTCCGGTTTATAGTTTCACCTTTTGCTATCTCTATGGCCGCCTGGCTATCTTCGTGGATGGTGATGGGGAGCTTGGGCTTTTCCCAGATAAGGGAGATCAGTTCGTTTATCCAGATAAGGTCACATGCAGCGTTTGATAGGCAGACATATTCGGCCTCGGCGGTGGAAGTAGAAACCAGTCTCTGTTTCTCGGTGCGCCAGTATATTGGGCTGCCATTCAACATCACCATGTAGCCGGATGTGCTCTTCCTGGTTCCTGAGCATCCGCCCCAGTCAGCATCGGCGTAGCATGACAGGTTGATTTCTTCATCTATTCGAGGGGTGAGCAGTAATTCTGTCTCCATGGTGCCCTTCAGGTATCTCAGCAGTCTCTTGACGGCCGCCCAATGAAACGTCTTTGGGTTACTGGAATGGCGTGAGAGAAGGTTCACTGCCAGCGTAATGTCGGGCCTGGTCCAGTTGGCTATGTGTAACAGCGATCCAATGATGGATCTGTAGAGGCTGACGTCTTCGAACTGTTCCCCTTTCTCGTAGGCGTTTTTCAAGAAATCTGTTTGCATAGGCGTCCCACAGGGGTGAGCGTTTGACATGTTGCATCTGTCAAGGAGTTCAGCTATTTTCTCCTTCTGGGAGAGTCCAAAGCCATTGGGTATCCTTGAGACTTGCACCCCTAGGTATTTGTTCACTCTCCCCAAGTTTTTCAGGGAGAATTCATTTTGCAGTCCATGAGCGAACTTTCCCAAAGTACAATAGGTCGTCGACATACACTAGGACCTTTTCAACTTCCTCTGGTGATTTCCTTAGAAATACACATTTGTCGGCTTCGGCTGGGAAGAAGTTCAATTGCCTCATTGCCTCGGCCAGACACTCGTACCACCTCCTGCCGGACTGTTTTAGGCCATAGAGGCTTTTGCTGAGTAGCCACGTTTCCCCTCTATTGCGCCCAAAACCAGGTGGTGCTCTGACGTATATTTCCTTGTCAAGGTCTGCATGGAGGTATGCTGTCTGTACATCAAACTGGTACACTTGTTCCTCGAGGATGGTTGCCATCACTAAAGCGGCCTTTACGCTTTCTGGCTTCACTGTGGGGGAGTACGTGTCTTCGTAGTCGTCGGGGTATCGTTGGGTGAATCCTTGGGCGACTAGTCGCGCTTTGTACATTACCCCTTCATTTTCCAAAGATTTTACTTTAAACACCCACTTTGTCCCCACTGTCCTCTGGCCCTCAGGAACCTCAGCAGGAGCGTACACTCCGAGGGCCTTGAGGCTCTCCATCTCCCTTTCCATTGCCGCCTGCCACTTGTCCTGTTCTTCGAGAGGCAGTTTGTCTATGTCATCAAAGCTTGCTGGTGTCCCGGGGTAGGTGTTTATGCCCAGCACATACTCCTTTAGTCCTTTGGGAGTTAGGCCTTTGGTTGGCCTGGTTGACCTGCGGGGCGCCTCTGCTGGGGTTTTTGGAGGTTCAGTCTCCACAACACTAGTGGTATTTTGGTGCGACCGCCTGGTCTCATCCTTCTCTGGTGGCGTGTCCGCTGGTCTGTTGGGCCTTGAGTTGGACGAGGGTGCTTTGGTTCCCTCTTGTGCTGGCTCATTTGTCAGTACCTCGTTTGCGTGTATCTTACTCCAATTCACGTGTTCATGGAACGTGGCCGACCTGGAAATCACTATTCTCAGGTTGTGGTCTAGGAAGCGGTATGCCTTCGAGCCCGGTTCGTACCCCATGAACCTTAGCTTCTTCGTTATCTTGTCCCCCTTCTTTCTTAGTTGTTTCGGTATGTGTACGTCTGCGAACACACCGAAGATGTGAAGGTGGCTCAACTTGGGCTTCTGCCTGTACATGGCTTCATAGGGCGTTTTTCCGATAATGCCAGACCATAGCCTGTTCAGTGTGTAGTTGGAGTACAGCAAAGCTTCCCCCCAGTATGAGAAGCTTAGGCCTGCATCTTCAATTGCGCATCTGATCATGGTCTGGAGCACTCCGTTCCTTCGTTCGGCGACTCCGTTCTGGAAGGCTGAGAATGGTGCGGTTTTGTAGTGTAGCATCCCCTTCTCGGTTATCCAGTCTTGGAACTCTTTGGACAGGAATTCCGATCCTCTGTCCGTCATCAGTTTCTTTATGTTGGTGTTGTTCTGGGTTTGCACCCTTTGGTAGAACTCTTTGAACTTGCTGAAGGTCTCGTCCTTGCTTTTGAGGGTGTATACGAAACCGTATCGGCTGTAGTCATCGACTATCGTCAAGAAGAATCTCTTCTGGCCCAAGGATCTCTCGAGTGGCCCCACCAGGTCGAGGTGGACCAATTCGAAAGGGTGGCTTGACTTCCTGGAGGATGTCTTCGGTCGTACCTCGGTTTTTGTCTTGGAGCTTTTGCATACGGAGCACTCCAGGTAGTTCTCACAATTCTTGATCCTTAGTCCGTTTGAACACCCTAGCATCTTCTTGACTGTCGGAAAACCTATGTGTCCCAATCTCCTGTGCAACAGGTGCGCGCACTCATCATGTATTTGTTTCCCTATGGATATCCTCAGTGTTCTATGCTCTGCGCTGCCGACCCCTTCATTTCTTGTGGGACTGCCGTAATCATTGTTTTCCCTTTCTGGGTCTTCATGTTCGGGTTCCCTGGGGTCGTCTGTGGTGCAGTCCTGCATCTCTTCATCATCAGTGCCGTCGATTAGGCCTATTGTGGCCTGTCCATCCTTGGCTTCCTTGGCAATGAGGTACGGTAGGCCGCCTATGAGCTCCACTCTTCCAATCTGCTTTCCCCTTCTTTCGATGGACACCCTCTTGTTTTCGAAGACTATCCTGAGGCCGGGGTCTTCTGTGAGCTTGGTGATGGCCAGGACATTATATGGAATTTCAGGGGAGTAAAGGACGCCTTTGACCTGACCAATTCCAGGGATGAGTACGTCGCCCCTGCCGGTTACTCTTGCATGTTCCTGGTTGGCGACTTTGATTCTGAAGGAATCTTTTTCAAATGAGTTGAATATTTCCTTGTGGCATGATGTGTGGGTGGTTGCCCCGGAGTCGATCAGCCACCGCTGTAGGTGTGCATTTGAAGACCTGTCTGCCCTGTGGCTGCTGGTCCCTTCACTGTGCTTGACCACGTTCACTGAATCTGGTTTGTATCCATCTTGCCCCTTCTGTGGCTTAAGCTCTCTCTTTGGGCTAGGTGATCTTCGTCGTCTGTCCCCCCTGTCGTTGTCGCCCTTGTGTCTGTGTGGGTATTCGTCCTGTGACCCACGCCTGGGTCTCGGAGTGTCCTCATGGCGTCTTTGATCGCGTGTGGGTTTGTGTTTCCTTGGTCCACATGTGTGACACTCGAAACTAGGGCTCCCCTGTTCAGGGAAACTGACTCTTTTGCGTGGCCTGTCCTCTCTGCGTGTGGTGGCCCTACTTCTCCTAAGGTTATCCTCAGCTATGAGTTTCTTAGTGATGTACCCCAATGTGGCATTGTCACTTCCCAAATTATCCAGCTGAGTCAGGAAGTAGTCCCAGCTTGAATCGAGGGAGTTGTATATAATGCTAATCTGGTGCTGATCCGTCACGATTTCCCCCCTTCTTATGAGGTCGGATCTCATGTTGTTTAATGTCATCAGGTGCTCGCTCATTGTTGATCCCTCTTTCATTTTGTATGCATACAACTCTCTCAATAGCAAGCAGGTCGTAGTCCTTTCATTGCAATAAAACATTTCATACAATATTCCCCAAACCTCATGCACAGTTAGCCCATCAGGGATACTCCCATACATTGAAGTGTCAATAGAGCTTAAAAGCAAACAGAACACTCTGTGGTGTAGTCTGTCCACCTTTAGGGTCCATGGCTTTCTTGGCGGGTCCTGGATCAGGTACAGTGCCCCCTCCCTCATCAGAATTACCTGGAATTGTTGTGCCCAGTCCATTAGGTTCTCCCCAGTCATGCGAAGGATTGGGAAGTTGTGAGGTAGTTGGCTGTGCTGGCCGGCATTGCTTCCTTTGCTGGATCTGGCCTGGTGCCCTGGGCTGTCTCTATATTGGCAGTGGGGGATGGGTACACATATATTTGCTATTGGATGTCCCATTTGCAGTTTTTCTGGTCGCCTGTAGAGGGAGTTCGCTGGTCCTCTGCCCATGGAGCGACCTGAGTTGACCTGCAGTTCCTCTTCTTCGCCAGAGAGGGAGTTCTCCTGCTCCTCTTGCGCCTGTGTGAACCTCATTGTTTGCTGGCTGCCGAGGTGAGCGGATCTCTGTCTCGGAGGTCCTGCTGCTTCAGGTTGGAGCGTCGGTGAGGAGCTGCTTTCGTCGCTGGAGCTGCTTTCTTCATCGGAGGATTCTGTGGAGCTGTCGCGTGGAGGCCGCCATCTTTGCTGGACTGATGGGGGTTCGGGTCGTCGTAGCTCCGGCTCCTCGGGTCGTGGCTCCGCGTGGAGGTCGGCTTCCTTCTCCGGACGTTCCCTGCGTTTGGTTCGGGCAGACAGCGGGTCGTGGTAGGTCTCACTTTCTTTGTTCTGTCTTGCGTGAGCTTCGGGTCTTCCCACGTGGATGCGTGCCTTGCGGGTCTCGCGCCCCTCCCTTTCGCGGTAGTGTGTTTCTGAGGGGGGGCTGCGTCCCCTTCGGTTTCTAGCTGGGAAGGGTTTGCGGTGGCTTTCCTCCGAGGAGAGGTCATGTCTCCTTCGGCCTTTGATTGCGAAGGGGGCCTCTGCCCATGTGAGGAGTTCGGCCCGGTTGTCAGCAGCGCCTCTCTTGGGGGCGTGGTGCCTGCTTGGGGGTCTCCGCTCCTCTTCTAGTTCCTGGGGGCTGAGGGTCGGCATTTCTAGGGTCTGTGTGTCCACCCTCCGGGGTCCCAGGGCCATTTCTTTCCTTCGCGTGATTGGGACGCACGGGTTATCTGCGGGTATCGTTGTCCCGGTGGATTTTCCCACCGGTGTGTTCGAATCTAGGGCCGCCGCTTGTAATTGGTCGGCTAGATTTGAACTCGGCTCGGTGCTTGGGGTTCCCGCCATGGAGGATCTCGGGGTAGAGCTTACCGTGCCGTTGGTGTGGGGTTCATCTCCGATGTTCATCAAGGCCAGTAGCTCTGCCGTGGGGATCATTCCTCTCCCGGCTATCGCCCTGTGGATTTTGGTTGTT
The DNA here is from genome assembly GCA_035047345.1 of Bradypodion ventrale. Taxonomy (NCBI): domain Eukaryota; kingdom Metazoa; phylum Chordata; class Lepidosauria; order Squamata; family Chamaeleonidae; genus Bradypodion; species Bradypodion ventrale. The sequence goes on along the minus strand of JAWDJE010000002.1, from coordinate 308,489,919 downwards.
AGGCTTTCGTCTTGGTCGTCCCTTTTGGTGGGTGCCCCTCCGGTTTCGGCCTTTGTTTGGCCATCTGGGTCCGTCTCCGTGATGGTCCGGTTGGGGTTGTCCTCTTCCATTACCGTTTGGGGTCGTGCGATTGCCTGTTCCAGAGTTTCGGGTCCAGTTGGTCTTTTGTTTTAATTTTGGAGTTGTTTGTGGGCGAACCAAACCTCTGCTACCATTTTGTGAGAGTGTTTCAGATGGTTCGGCCCAATAACTCCAGAGACAGTATATTATAATTAAAGTCTTTTATTCTCACTGCCCGCATGGCAGTCAGTGACTGTATCAAGGATCAAAGATGGAAAAAAGGCAGGTATGAGTTGGAGGTGGTTCTTTTATAGGGTTGGATGAGGTCAGAGGCATAAGGTTCAAGGGAATAGGGTTACAGTGGCAAGGCATTGTGGTACATGTAGTTCAGGTCAGTTTGATATTACATCTGACATAATCGAAATTTTGGATTTTAAAAATTGTCCGCTAGTATTTTCAAATAAAACAAGAAATATCCTAATGCAAGGGAAAGTGCTATTAAAATAGACTGGATTAGGAACTGAACCACATATCTGAGAAGGAGGGAAACATAATAAATTGAAATTAACTGGTTACAAGCATTGCGAATGGAACGATGGGATAAATTTATAAGGGGAATTATGAGTGAAACAAGAACAACGACCATTTTTGAAGACTTAGTTTTGGAAATAAGAAAGGGGGAAATAAAATTTCAAGGTCTAATAGGAAAAATTTATCAAAAGCTTATACCAGGGGAGGAAACTGAACACAGGCTTAAAAGAATCTGGGAGGAAGATTTGAATATTAAAATTGAAGAAGAAAGCTGGAGGAAGAAATGGGAAAATAGAATATCAAAAACAATATCAGTTAAAGAAAAGGAACATGTTTGCAAAGTACTTTGGCGATGATACCTCACACCAATTAGGATTAAACAAATGAATAATAATAAAACTGATCTGTGCTGGCGATGTAATGAAGAAAAAGGAACATATATGCATATGTGGGGGTCTTGTTAAAAAAAACAACAGTTTCTGGAAAACAGTAGAGAACGAAATAAATATTCTTGGCACGACAATAAAGTTAGTCCCTAAACTTGCCATATTAGGAGAAACAGGAGAATTAAGATTAGATGAAGGCAAAAAAGAATTAATTTTGACATTCCTATTAGTAGCCAGACTATTTGCAAACAATAGCGCAAGAATGGAGAAATAACGAGGGTTTAAATAAGAACAGATGGTACACAGGAGTGTGGCAATTAGCACTGAATGAAAAATTAACTACTGAACTAAGGCTAAAACAAGGATTAAAGGTAAAAATCCCCTTCTGGGAAATTTGGGAACCATTTATTCAGTTTGTGCTAACTAATGATAAAGGAGTTAAACCTGGACCTGACATGATCCAGTTTTGGAAGATGTAAATACATGGTTACTCAAAATGCACTGCAGATTAATTGTAATCACGGGAGATAGATGAAACTGAAAATAGAGAAATTTAATGTAAGAATTATTAAGATTGACTTTGGTTTCCAATCTTTTTGGGTAAGGGGTAAGCTTCTATACTTTGGTCTTGTTTTTTTCTTCTGTTTTTTGTGAATTTGTTTTTTTAATGTTTATAATGTTTATATGTTTAAATATATTTTTTAAAAAAACCTGGAAGCTCTAGAGCAGGGGTGCCCAAACTACGGCCCGTAGGCCGGATCTGGCCCACAGGCCATAGTTTGTGCACCCCTGCCTTAAGCAGAGAAAATGGCAGTCTAAAAATCTATCTCATCCTGTTGCAAAACAGATTGCAAGGCATGTTTTGCTTCCACTTCTGATGGGAGGAGCCATGTGACTGGCCTGCTGAACCACACGACCGGCCCATGGCTTGAAAAGTTTGGGCACCCCTGCTCTAGTGCAAAAAAAATGTCCTCGGCCAAGCATGACACATCAGGGGAAAAAAGAGACTGAATAATAGTTCCAAAGCATAACAAACAAGAGTCAAAATACACAAAGGGCATGATATCTAGAGGTAAACTGCCCCCAGTTAGAAAATCATCTTAAGACAATATCGTACAGCTCGGCATGCAGTTGATAATGTCTACTGTGTCTAACTTGGGACAATCTGCCTCTAAAAGCAAGCTTGTTTGTGCTACCGGTACATCAATGTAACTAAGTAAGAGGACTGGGTGAATGTCTACTAGCTTTAATATGAAAATCATTACTTCACACAGATTTGAAGGATTTATACCCAAGATGTGGCAAAGACATAGGTAAATGGCAGGTATGGAGAATACTTAAAAGATGGCAAACATTCAGCTTCTAAATTACAGCATCCTCAAATCCTACAGCTACCACGGCCAATGGCTACACTGATTTTGGGTTTCTGGGAAACATTATTTTTCTAATGTGCATGAAAACACACCCACATACCGCCCCTCTCTTACTTTCTATCTTTAGCAAGTGTGACCCAATAACATGTAGTTGACAAACATATGTACAAAGATATATCATACACAGGTACACTCCCAGAGAGCTATACCCTCCTTTACTCACAGGCAAGCCTGGGTTGACTTGTAATGGGGAAATCAAGTAAATTTCCCCTTTCTTTTTCTTCTTTTGGTCTCACATCCCAAAACTATTCTTCTTTAATGTGCTAGACAGGCCTGACATACCATCCTCAGATTACAATTCCTTTATGCAAATCCTTAATTTTAATTCTGAATGAGCTTTACTCACTCACCCTTCCCTTTCTCTACAATTCCAACCTAAAGTATTCTCGGACAGTGTCCATAGATAAATCAGCTTATGAAAGTCACCTGGAACATAATCTTGCAGGCAGCCTTCACTAGATGCTCACACTGTCAATACTGCCACTTTCATTCACTGATGAAATCTTTTACATAAAAAATGCAACTTAAATTAAGCATACTGTAAAGAAAAAGCTATTACAGTTAACTGCTGTTTATTAAAATATATTATAACGCTATTTAGAGCATTCACTAAGTCTTATACGGTGGTACCTCGCTTAAAGAGCATAATGTGTTCCACGGGATTGCTCTTTAAGCAAGTTTGCTATTTAAGCGAAACACCATTGTAAGTGACCAATTGTGACTTCTGGCGGGGGGGGGGGGGATTGCGAACCCCGATCTAGTTGTTGGGTTTAGATGTTAAATTCGGTTTCACTTACCAGTGATAACTTTTGTTCTTCGAGTATATAGTTTGAGAATACACACTATTGGGTTATGCGCCTGCGCAGAACATCAATCGGAGGCTTTAAAGCTAATTGGCTAAATGTTTTGGCGGTAAGACCGCCCACCGCGCCGCCCACCCTTAGGCGCCAGTCCGCCATTTTACCTCAGTTCCATACTTAAGCCAAGCACAGGATAAACCAAATAATCTCATCCGTGCAGCTCAAGAGGGGAGGTAGTGTGGGTAGTGTGTATTCACAAACTATATACTCGAAGAACGAAAGTTATCACTGGTAAGTGAAACCGAACTTTCTCCTTCGTATAGTTTGTGAATCCCCACTATTGGGAGATTAGCAAGCTCACACTTACTTGGTCGGTGGGCAGTCGGATGAGATGATCCCACGATGAAGATGACAGTCAGGCAGGATGGATCCTCAAGGACGAGGCGCCTGGAGCCCCCTGGCAAGGACAACACGACCAAGTCTGGCGTCCGCGGTGGCTCTGGTGTCCATCCTGTAGTGCTGGACAAATGTAGAAGGTCTGGACCAAATGGCAGCCTTACAAATGTCCTCAAGCGGAGTACCCTCCAAAAAGGCAGTGGAGGTGGCAACCGCCCTTGTAGAATGTGCCCTGACATGTGGTGGAGGTGGCAACGAGGCAGACTCGTAGGCCAAATAGATGGTTGACGTAATCCATTTGGAGAACCTCTGGGTAGAGATGGGTTCACCTTTAGATTTTCCCCCATAGGCAACAAACAGACGCTGTGATTTCCTGAACTCACGCGTCCTGCTGGTGTAAAACAATAAAGCTCGCTTCACATCCAGCATGTGCCAAGTCCTTTCTTGGGTGTTGCTAGGGTTCTGGAAGAAGGTTGGCAAGGAGATAGTCTGCACCATATGAAACTGGGAAACTACCTTTGGCAGGAAGGTGATGTCTGCGTGGAACACCACACGGTCATTGAAAAACTTGAGAAATGGAGCAGCTGCCCGCAGAGCAACCAGTTCACCAGCTCGTCGAGCAGACGTGATGACCACCAGAAATGCAGTCTTCCAAGCGAGGAGACGAACATCCGCGGTAGCCATAGGCTCGAAAGGAGTCCTGGTGAGCGCATTTAAAATGGTAGACAATAACCATTGCGCAGTTGGAGTCTTGACCGGCGGAAAGGCATTCCGTAATCCTTTGAGGAAACGCTTTACCGTTTGGTCACGGAAGGCACCAGATGCAGGTGAACCAGCTGGATAGTGAGCTACCACCGCTGCCAGATGGACCCGTATAGAGGTGATGCTAAGGCCTGATGCCGCCAAATGAAGAGGTAGGCCATGATGTCCTGCAGTCCCACCTGTGGAGAAGACCCTTGCTGGGATTCCAGGAAGGCACGAAAGCGTCTGTATTTGGAGGCATAGGCCTTCCTCATGGAGGGTCGCCATGCTAACTCCAAGATCCTGGAATGTCTGGGATTATCCTCCACACGGTGAGGTGGAGGCTGGGCAGATCCGAATGGTGGAGTTGGCCGTGCTCCATTTGGAGGAGAGTTGGTGAGTCCGGCAGTGTGCGAGACTCCGACGAAATGTGTAACAGAAGAGGATACCAGGGTTGACGAGGCCACGCCGGAGCAACGAGGATTGCGTTGGCCCGCTGCTGGTACATCCTGGTGAGGACCGTCTGAACCAGAGGAAACGGGGGAAAGGCGTACCGGTAGTCCTGATCCCACCATTTCATGAAGGCATCGCCCTCGGAGTTTAGTTTGATGCCCGCCCTGGAACAGTACCTGTGGCATTTCGTGTTGGACTCCAACACAAAGAGATCGATGCTCGGGGTCCTCCATGCCCTGCAAAGGGACTGAAACACCCTGTTGTCCAGCTCCCACTCATTGGTCATCAAGGTGGTCGGCCAGCACATTCAACTTGCCCTGGATGTGTACTCCAATTGGGAAGATGTGTCTCTCCAGGCACCATTCCCAAAGTTGCACTGCCAGATAGAGCAACGTTGTGGACCTTGTCCCTCCTTGTTTGTTGAGATATGCAACCGCTGTAGTATTGTCGGAAGCTATCTGAACCACATTGCCTGTGAGTAGAACCTCGAAGGAACGTAGGGCCTTCCAAATGGCCAGCAGTTCCAGATAGTTGATATGGTGCACCATCTCATGAGGAGACCACACGTTGTTGACCGTCAGAGTCCCGCAAGCAGCTCCCCAGCCGAGGTTGCTTGCGTCGGTCAGAACTTGAAAGGATGGCTGCAGGGGGTAAAAGTTCTTCCCTGTGGCCACATTGAGGGGTGTCGTCCACACCAGCTGAGAGTCTTCGCTGACGTCAACATGGATGGGAGCATAGTGATGTAGACCGGACGGATGGCCTTTTTGTCCAATTTGGCCGTCATCTGGTCCTCACCCTTCAGAGGCGGTTGGTCCATGCAGAGGTTCAACGCCGTGCCCAGCCGGGTCAGCATAGCAGTAAAGGAATCTTTGATCCTCACCACACAGTGGGTCAACCGCCCCGATAGCCTGGTCGGGCATCTTCTCCGTGTCAACATCCCCCTCCTCTGAGGACTCACTGGAATCATCAAAGGATGAGGGGGGGACTCTCAAAGCCACATCGGGACCGCGCCAGTACGGCCTGGGCAGGTCAACGGGCTGAGCACTCATCACATCAACGTCCGGACCGCACCAAGACGATATGGGCGGGCAGGCGGAGCGACTGCTCGACCCTCGAGAGGGTGGCGGAGCGACAGCAGGGCCAGGGTCCCTGGGGCTTACGGTGGTCGGTCCCAGAGCCGCAGAGGCCGCAGGAACCGTGGCCTTAAACTGTTGGACGAAGGATTTCGCCATGGCCTCGAACATCCCTCTGAACAGGTCCATCTGGGCCGCATCGACACCCGCCGGCTGAGGCGAAACGGTGGGAGACGAAACGGTGGCAGGTAGAAATGGAGACGAAATGGTGGCCGGGATGGTGACCACTGGCTCGTCAATGGACGGAGTCCAAGGTCTCGGCGAGACTGAGAGTTGTCGAGCAGGGAGACGTCCCCTTTCACGAGGTGGTGAAGGCAAACACAAGGGGCGAGCTGGAGCCCCAGCCCTGCGGCCCTTGTTCGGAGTCGGACGATAAACATCCACCCCACTCAGAAGACCCTGGTGAGGGACATCTTGCGACGGAGAAAGGAGGCGAGGGCCCGGGAGATATCGGAGGCCGAGGAGTCGGCGGAAGCGACCGACGCTCATCCGTTTTGTGCTTCCTTTTCTTGTCACCATTCTTGTCCTTCTTTTTCGTGCGAACAAGAAGAGAGGATGAAGACGATTGAGTAGCCCGTTCAGGGGGAGGCGCACTCATCACAGTGGAAGTTGAAGGCGCACCAGCCGGAGCGAGGACAAGTTCCATCAAGTGCACTTTCAGCCGGTTACTGCGATTTTGAATAGCCAGTTGGGTGATGTTTTTACAATGGACGCAGGACTGGCTTCGGTGTGCTTCTCCGAGACAAAAGAGGTACTGACTGTGCCCGTCTGATGCCGGGAATTTCTTCAAGCAGGTACAGCACTGTTTGAAGGCTGCAGCCATGAAAAATTCTTACACAGGAAGGGAGTTCAAGCTGTAGAACGTTCACGAAGGCGAAGAAAACCCCGAAGGGCTGGCCAGCCACTACCCCCTTGAGGGGGGAACCAGTAACCGAGACGGACGGTAGCTGAGTCCTCAAAGGAAGAAGAAACAGCACCGGGGTGGCAATCCTGCCCGGAGGACAAGATTGCCGGCAAAAATTGAGAGAATTAGTGTCTTTTCACAAGGAATCAACCAAAAAATTGAGGAAGCTCTCAACAATCGTCCTGCTGCTGAGGCGGAAAGAAGAGAACTGAGGTAAAATGGCGGACTGGTGCCTAAAGGTGGGCAGCGCGGTGGGCGGTCTTACCGCCAAAACTTTTAGCCAATTAGCTTTAAAGCCTCTGATCAATGTTCTGCACAGGCGCATAACCCAATAGTGGGGATTCTCAAACTATACGAAGGAGAAAGTGAGGTGACCATTCAGAAAAAATTCTGTTCTTTAAGCGAGTTTGTCTCTAAGCGAGGTGCTCTTTATGCGAGGTTTTACTGTGCATTAAAGAACATAAGATTTCACGGGCTGTATTTACAAATCAACACATCTACTCAAGGCAGGAGAAGGGAGAAAGGACTGTTGTTTTTGTTTGAAATCCCACATAATAGTAAAAAGCTTCTTAAAATCCTGTCCATGGTAGACCAATACTATGTGACCTCTCTGGTGAAAACAAAAATTCTGATCCTATCCTCAAATTACATCCTCTCAGTAAAGATATGACTGCTAGTGCGTCTCCTTGCATTGGTGGATTCATGGAAGACACGGCAAGAGAACAGATAATTGGGCCTGTGTCATGTTAGGCTGATGCATCAAAAACAGCACAAGTAGCAAAAATCAGCACTGTGAAGAGTGTGTCAGGGAGTAATTATGACTGGTTAGAATCCCATGCTCATTCCAAATAAATGGGAATGAGATTTAGGAGGAACACTGACAAGGCAATCAGACAGGCACACAGCTTGCTATTTGGATCACTTTTGATGTGGTTTGGTTCCAGTGCTCACATGTAATTTTGGGAATATCGATTCATCCCACCCCTTTTGCAAGCTGTTTTGTTCCTTTATGGAATGGCACTGGGGTTGCAGTTTATTTAATGTGATTGAGAGCGTTCTTGATTGCCCTATTCTGCATTCTGTGTTGTTGGCTACTTCACTCCTAAATGGCTGTGGAAGGCCTTCCCTGTGGTGACCACCCTGCAACGTACACAATGGGCTGTGACATTAAAAGGGACAATGGAGGAACACCTTCCTCTTTTTTTGTCTTCACTAGCCTTTTTCAAAATATTTCCCTAACTGATGCAGCATACTTCTAAATGCATTGGAGGTGCCCTTCAGTATTGTATCTGATACAGCTCTGATGCATTGGGGGGGGGGGGGAGTGGCCATTACTTCCAAGCAACAAAAAGTGGAAAACAGGACAAGGAAGATAGCATCAGTAATTGAAAGAGGGTAAAACTGGAGTGCTTAGAAAATACTGTCTGGATCCTTCTCTCAGAAAAAGAAATGTCTTCCATGTGAATGGAAGGATCGCTCAAGTGTAAGATAAAACAGACTGTACTGAAGATAGGAGCCTTTTAAGTGTGAATCGGATTGCTCCAACTTCCCCCATTTAGACTGACCCTGAGTGTCTAAAGTTACTATTAGCATATCAAAAGATCCCAAATCACCAGGCAGGGTTGGTAGGGCAGGGGATAGCACATCGACCTGCAGTCAGATATGGGGACTGAGAGGGAGCAAATTCTTATGAACTGCTAAGAAAATCTGGAATCTCATTTAAACTACTTTTGCATCCCACCAGTAGACATATCCATGGCTAAAGAACATAGTGTTAATGTTATACTTTCAAAAAGTTGAGTAAAAGCCACCCGGCCACAAGAAAAATTGAAGAAAACTGGCTTTCGACTAGACGATTGCACTGAAAAATTGTAAGCTCTCTAATTAGGCTTCTGCTGCTACAGCAGGAAAAAGAGAACAGGTATTAAAGAGGTGAAATGGTGCCAAGGGAGAGTGGATATGGTGGGTGGTCCTAATTCAAAACCTTTTTAACCAATCAGCTTTAAAGTTCTGCACTGTGCAGGCGCAGAACCCATAAGTGTGCACTCACAGACAACACGAAGGAGAATGTTGAGTATTCTAATGTAACCTGCATGCAGTGATTAGAGACAAAAAAAACCTAGCCTGACCTAAAGGAAGCTATTTTGCATTGTTTGCCTGTAATTACAACTAGAAAGGTTCTTTCCTATCTCAGGGATCACCTGACCCTATTTGCATGTGGTTATGGTCTTTGTTTGCTCTGGCCTTCTCTCTTGCTTTTCTGCCTTGGAAGAGGAAAAAAGTCTTTTTCAGCTCCTCTATCTTCCAGGCCATACGGCTAGAAGAAAGACTTTACTTCTTTCTAAAACCAACTTCATCAAGACTCCTCCTGAGCACAGTATCTTCTGACCTCATTTTGTGAGTTAATGATATTCTTCTTTCTCTCAAGTCTCTAGTCCAAGTGTGTTTATTAGCTGGGCTAAAAAGGCGTGAACTGGGAGACTTGCATTTCAACCTAAAATTGTGTGAAACCTGCCCCACTTTGCTGTGCAGCTGTTAAAAATAACACAAAAAAGGTGGTGAAAAATCAAACCTCTTCTATTTAACTGGCCAAGACATTTAGAAATAACTATTTCTTGGGTCATGGCTAAATACCATGGCTACTGGATCCATTTTACCTATGTTTGCAATTATCCAATCCTGTATAGGTCAACCACATGTGAACTCAATTACATTGCCCTAATAAAGCCATGTTAGACCCTTTGCGATTTGATTTTGCATATTTTAAAACCAAGCACAACAGTAGCGAGCAACATAACATTTGCCTTAATGGGGTTTCCACCAATCATCTGGTAAGCATCCATAGCACTCGGCCATTAGTGCAGCAAACTTCACTACATGAGTGTCCAACTGCTAAACATTAGGATTTCTTCAGCGGCAGCCATCCCATTTTCATTTTTTTGTGCATCAGTGTAGTAAAAATATGCATAATGTCAGGCATAATATCAGAAAGTGAAGCAGTATTACTCAATGGTTGAACAACACATTTTTTCGTTGCCTTCTGATGGGGGAAAATGAAAATGTGTCTATTCTTATTGTTGGAAGAATTCTGAAAATATCATGTGGCTCCAATACTTCGATAAATAATTCCAGATGATTTCATGTTAATAATCTGGCGACAGGCACGGTATTACTCCTTCTTCCTTCCTTTACAAAGCTTCTCTGGCATCACATCAATTATCAAATACAACCTAGCTCATTAAATTTAAATTAATGTGTTAGCAAACTTTATCCCCCTTTTAGAATCATTTGGCTTTTAAGTGGGAACTCGGCTTGCAAAACAATGCAAGGTGGGACTTCACAAACTGCTTGACACATCTAAGAGGATTGTTCAGGATCTCTACCCTTAAGGAGTGGGAGCCAATTTCCATCTTCCAGTACTGTTTATTTTTCTTCTTCCGCTCAGTTTTCTCAGTGGCAATCAATAGTATGCACGGGATTTCCTAGTTTCACAGTTAATTTCTATGCACTTCGAGCAGAGGATGACACGAGGAGAAAGAGACTGCACTCAAGACAGTGACTTGATCCTGAGATGTTGCTGCAAAAGTAATGTGCCTGCATCTCATAGAAAGAGCATCCTCGAAGACTGTGGTATTTTTGAACCACAATCGGGCGTACCCTGGGAACAGCAACCTTGTGTTGCCAGCTGATCTTTCTCACACTAGGTCAGGTGAAAGGAACTGCAGAATGAACTCACCAAAAAGGTGCCTTCATTTTGGCAGTTTCATGTCTGGCCTAGACACGGAAGAAGAAGCAGAAGAAATCAAAAGAAGCTACAGGATTATGGTCAAAACGAAGGGGAATAACTTGGCCAAAGGCCACTCAATGAACTTTACCAGACAGCAGGGATTTCTGTCTTGTTCTCTCACATTCACCCTCAGTGCTTAATCTGCCACATCACAACAATGAAACTTAAAAACCAAAACATTTTTGTTTACAATCCATCCTAGCCACAGTGAACAATGCCTGCGATGGTGAGTAAGCTATTTCAGGACTTTCTGCAGATCTGCCACAAGATTTCACAGTACTGTACAAGAAAGCTTTCATTGTCATGATGTGCCACAACATACAATACTGCATTTATTCTTTTAATAGCTGCATTATATTTTTATATCATTTGTTCTAAAGGACATGCCTGTACTAATTGTTTTAACCTTAGCACATCACACCATCTCTCCTGCAAATAGCCAGTTACAGGTTTCAACTCCAACCCCACAATCCTATTTTGAACCAGAAGGTTCACAAGTAAAGTAAACTATGATAATTACAACCCATTCCTAGCAGACACATCTCCCACCCACCCACAGACTTGGCTGATCTACAAACAGCGTTTGAGGCAAGAATAATGATAAATGACTTTTATCATTATTCTTGCCTCAAACGCTGTTTTTTGCATATTGGGTTTTCAACCGTTTGGCCCCCTCATCACTACATTAATCTACAAACAGAGCACTACATATCCCTTAACACATAGTGTTTCCACAACAAATGTGAATAGCAATATACCCAACAGGTCAAAAGCTTCTACTTGGGAGTATGTCTTCAAAGTCCTCTTTAAATAGCTCTGTTTTCAGGAGCGTCTTAAAAAGTTGTAAGTGAGGAGTCTTGGCATGCATCCTGTGGAAGAGTATTCCACAAGAATGGGGCGATTACTAAGAAGGCTCAATTTCTAGTAAATGTTCTTTTAGCTTCTCTTGGTATAGGAACCCAAAGATGCAAAGCCAGTGCAGACTGGGTGCGACATGTAGTAGATCTCTGAGAGAAGCTCTGACATGTAATGAGATCCCAAATTGTTCAGAGCTTTGTATACTAGTACCAATGTACTTGAACTTGACATGGAAGCGGATGGGGAGCCAATGTAGACAAGCCAGGATTGGGAAGATACAACTGCATTTACTCATTCTAGTAATCAACCAGGAGGTCCTACTGCATTCTGGATCTGCTAAGCCTTCATATCAACTTCAAAGGAAGCCGCACACAAAGGGCATTGTGATAATTAATTTCTGAGACTACCAATGCACCAACCAATGTTGTTACAAACCTTCTGTCCAGATAAGATCTCATTGCTGAAGCTGAGAAAACGCAGAACAGACCAGGGCATCCATCATTCTGTCCCATAGTAGGTTCTGGGTCCATAAGAACACCCAGTTTGTTGATCATATTTCTTTGGGGCAGTCTTTGTCTACATCAGCTATGACCCGTGAGCCAAATCTGGCCCCTGACACCCATGCCGCTCACAGAAGCAGAAGTAAAACACACCTATGCTTGCGCAAAATGCTGCCGTATATTTACACATTTACAACAGCAATGGGTGCATTTACGGCATTTTGCACATGTGCGGGCACATTTTACATCCACTTCCAGGATATGTGACCGGTCCACTGAACAACGTGACTGGCCTGCGGCACAAAAAGTTTGGGCACCCCTGGTCTATGTATTTTGTGCTTCCTTCTAACCTTTCACTTTGTCATTTACAAGCACCACAGTTTGTGATACTCATATGAAAAAAATGGAATGAAAGGTTAAAAAAAGCACAAGGAGACCCTTTTCTGACAGAAACAAAATAATTCATTGTTGGCAGAAAAGAAACAGACAGAGATTCTGTCTTACTTCAGTCTTCTCCTCACTGAAAAACCTATCTGTTTGCTATCTAATCATTTGCTAACTGAGGAAGATGATTTGTCTGCGGCATGCAGGGGAATGATTTTCTAAATGTGTCATGACATTCTGTTGCCTCCGCATGTGACTTCCAGACCTCTCAATGGCATTTCCCCCCCCCCTCTAGGAATTTCAAATGTAAATCACTGTCAAAAGTGACAGCATTAGCTCAACAGAGTACAGGGCATCCGCCTTCTTTCTCCCTAAACCTTTCCTTTCACTTTCACAGAAGCCTATGCTGTTCCATTATAAAGAGACCTAAAATGAAGATCTAAGTGCTACTTTCATTTAGAGCAGGGGTTCCCAATGTTTTTCCCGACAAAGGCCAGTTTCTGCCACCAAGCTCAGCTGTGGTGGCTGGAGGCATATTGGTGCCCGCTACTTATGTTTTCATCATCGGTGGCAGTGATCACGACAGCCTCCGTCGCTTCCCAGGGCGGTGTGAGGTTTTTTGGAGCAATTTCGCTCCAGCTTGGTAATTTTCCAATGCTCTTCCACTGTGCTTCGGCAGCTAGAGCAGAATGGTGAGCTACTTACTGATCTGTCACTGGGATCCCAGGGGCCTACGTCAGGTCTGCCTGGCACCAGAAGTAGCTCATCATAGTGCTCCAGCTGCCAAAGTGCAGTGGAGGAGCGTTGGAAAATTACCAAACTGTAGCAAAATTGCTCCAAAAAGCCTCCCGCCGCCCTGGGAAGTAGTGGAGGCTGTCCAAAACCCCAGGGAACCCATGCGATTCCTGTTGCCACTGCCACGGTAAGTGACATATTGTCACTTCCGGTGGTGGTGGTGGGCGGTCCTAGAGGTGCCAAGGTGGCCACTGCAGGCCAGATTAATGATATGTGAGGGCCAGATCAGGCCCATGGGCTGGGGGTTGGGAACTCCTGATTTAGAGCAAGTACTAAATATCAATATACAATGACCAAGTTAAAATGAAAATGTTAGAAGAAGAAATTCCCTTCAGTCTAGGATTCCATTCCAAACACTGCAGTGCAAAGATCTGGCAATTTATAATGTCTGTTCATTTCCTGATGCCGTACCTTTCCCCGCTTCTGTTACATTTTAAGGACTATGAGGCCCTCGCCACCAACATATAATATATGTGGTCACTTTAAGATTGTTACTAAGAGCCAGGCTTGGAAATGTTATTTTCTCTGACTATACCTCCCAGAATCCTGCATGACCAGTGAAATGAAAGGCAAAACAGAAAGCTTTCTCCTTCAGAAGCCAAAGTGCATTGTCCATTCTGGGAAGTCTAGAAGTTCAGGGAAGTCTAGAAGTTCAGAGGTGTTTTTTTTAAAGTAATTTTTCTAAGCTCTAGCTAGGCTGCATGGGGAGTCATTCCTCCTTTATGAGCAGCACATTTTCTCTTGTAAAGAAGAGGTGGGATTTTCCAAGACTTGTTTGGCATGAGGTATTTTCGACTCCTTTCATATGGCACAAAATCAATCCAAATAATCTACCCTTTTATTAAACACGGAGAGCTTTGCAAATGTTTGAAGTGCTTGCTCCTTCCTAAACACAGAGCTCTTATTCAACTGACCCAGGACAGTTACTCTGCAGGAGGAGAGAGAAAAAGGATGGAGCAACTGTTCAGGGGCCACATATACCACTGCTGTTTTGTGTTTATGGGCAAAAAAATGTGGAATTGGATTGCACACAAAGTCTGCCTAGTGGAGCAGTTCTACTATCAGGAACCTAGGGCTAACTTTATAACATCTGAAAGAAACTTTCAGAATGTTCTGAAATCCCAACCTTTAAACTCCTCATAAACTAACATTTCATTTGAAGCTTTATTTTTGAACCACAATCGGGCATACACCAGCCTTGTTGTGCCATCAAATCTTTCTCATATTAGGTTAGGCAAAGGAACTATGGAATGAATTCACCAAAAGGTGGCTTCATTTTGTCAGTTTAATGTCTGACCTAGAGACAGAAGAAGAATTTGAAGTTTTGTTTTGAGCAAAACAGAAACATAGTGCTAGAGCCTTGCGTGTACAGAACATTGAGGGCACATGACTCTGTCATAAAACAAAATGCATTGAGTGTTGTTTATGGCCAAATAAGCCACAATAAGTGACATCTGTCTTCCCTTTTTGAATGAGATGACCTTCTAGCAGATGATTCAAAGGTGGAAAACACCTGGACAAATGACTGTGACTCCAATACTACCTCATGTCCCTCCTTCCTGTTTTCTAACATAAAGACATCCAATGGTGTTGCTATTTATATTCCCCGGCTTTGGTTTTCCTATTGCCCTGCATTAACTAACAATCAATTATGCCGGTGCATCAACCCTTAAGATGAGACTACAACCCAAAGCCAAACGAGCTCTGCTTTAATGGACACTTGTGAAAGTTCAAGCCTCATTCTGAAATCTGAATGGGAAGAAAATCATTTCAAAAACATTTCTGTCAATTTATCTCACTTTTTAGCCAAGTGAAGAGATTAGGAAGTAGCAAATGAACAGGGTCATTTGACAGGAAACACTGGGAAATGTGTGATACACCTGCTTTACTAACACAGGAAACTGTGATTCCCATTCCCATTTGTTTGTCTAGAACAGGGGTCAGCAAACATGGCTCTCCAGATGTTCTTGGACTTCAATTCCCAGAAGCCCTGAGCAGCAGGTATGCTAATTTGGGCTTCTGGTAATTGAAGTCCAAGAACACCCGGGAATCCAAGTTTGAAACACCGTAGAGCAAAGTTTAACTGAATCTGGGCAACCCCAGCTCAGCATGGAGTTAAGGCATGCTTTAAGTAGTGGGTTTGTGAGTACCTGTGTCTCAATGGGACTGTGGTCAGTTTTTAGTAGCCTCCTCAGAAGGGTGAAAGAGCAGATCATGTTAAACAAACTGCCTGCAAAGCCCACTTCCAAAAATGTGAATCCATTTAGCCCGGCTTTAAATAGGCACCTCCAACCCGGGAAGCAGCAAGCTATCGTTTTACATCTTGACTCAGATCCAAAATCAACCCTCAGCTCTAGAGCAAGACACTTATGACTACAGAATATTTATGTATCAGTCTGTTTAAAAAAAACACAGTTCTTTCACCCTGCATTTCTTTAAGGAGGAAATCAACCTGGAATCCCTCTTTTTGATAGTTTTCACTGAGGTGTCCAGATTAAATCATTAAAGTTTTGTTTTCTGGTCGTTTCTCTCATTGGGCCACTTCCTGGCAATCCATTAAGGAAGGAGAATGACTGCATAAAAATTATTTCATAACTTTCTTTCTCCGACAGCTGCTGCTGCTGTCACTACTTGACAAGCTGTGCTTCGGGTAGTTATTGACTTACTGAAATATTTCCATCCTTTGAGAGGACAGGGAGAGGTATTTGCTACATGAAATCTGAAAACACCTTATTGTGCTTAACATTCTCTTGACACATTCATTTTTTGGAAATGAACAGCAGCCTCCTCAGAGACATCTAACAACTTTCAAGTGCAAAAAAGACCCAAGATCTTAGATAGTGATATCAAAGTTGATTTGAAAAACCACAGAGAGAGGGAGAGAGAGGGAGAGAGGGAGAGAGAGAGAGAGAGAGAGAAATAAAAACAAGAATAAAGAAACTGTAAGACATGGAGGCAGGAACTTTACAGACTAAAGCCCACCTGAATGCAGTCACTTGTACATGTACTCTGCATTAATAAAAATAGAAGCAGTATAATTCAGAGCCCAGCATTTAGTAAGAGACAACTACTGTATTTTCTGGCATATAAGACTACTTTTTAACCCCGAAAAATCTGTGCCAAAGTCGGGGGTCGTCTTATAGGACAGGTACTTAACTGCAGCTTGTTTCCCCTTGCTTCATATGTCCGGCGCATATGGTGGGGGGTGCCGCGGCCGAGTCCCTGCTCTGTGCGGGGAGTATGAAGCAAGGGGAAGCAAGATGCACACATCTTCCTGTACCTCGAGGAGGAGAACGTGAGCGTGGATTGGCTCTCCACCAGAACCTGCCCATTCGACTCGGAGGGCTGCGCGTCTTCGGGTTGAGTGTGGGTTAATTTTTATTTTATGTGCATTGGAAGAGAGGTAGTCTTATACGGCAAGTATATTCCAAACTCTATATTTTAACTGGAAAGGTTGGGGGTCGTCTTATACGCCCAGTCATCTTATATGCCGGAAAATACAGTACTAAAGATGCTAAGAAATAGGAGATATAAAGGTGATTTTTGCAAATGCCATAAACATACCAGAATTCTTTTATAGAATTTATAATATAATCTAGGACATAACTGAAGGCACTACAGAGACCAAGGCTAGGTGACATCAGCACAAAGCTATACAAATCTTCTCTTGCAATATACTAAAAAAATTGAAGACAAAGGACACTATGTGTTCTCCAATACATGTCATTAACTTTTACTATACAGTATTTCTGCATCTAAGTGACATCACGGAGCTAACGTGACAGTCAAAAACACTCTAAGAAATTTATTCACATGGAGAATGGTAATTTGAAGGACATCGACATCTACAAATACAGACGTAGCTTTCCAGCAGCAATGTATGCCTTTTGGGAACAACACTATCACGGAGATCACCTCCACAAAGCTAAACCAAGATCCACAAAGAGCCATCGTGTCTTCCATGAGAATACAACCATGTAGATGGCCAGATGGATAATGTTCTGAATGTTCCTGCTGGTTCTACATAGTGACCTCAAACTGTAAGAAACATATGAGTGAGAAACATATGAGTGATAGATCAAACAGTACAACTTGGTTTCCTTTCATTTATGTTCATGGTAGACAACAAATTCCAGTAAACAGTGAATCTATCCACCATTCCCAGTCAAAAATTTGTTTTGAGATACAGTAACACTTTTTAATTTCCTTGTTTGTGTTATTGCACTCAAGATGAGCAGGAGCATGAAAAGCAACAGCCAAAACCAGCAGTTTGCACCTTAACAGCTTCAATGAGAAACTTTGGAAAGAAAGTGGTCCAGTCTCTCTGAAGAACAGAATCAAGTAAAAGATTCATGCTTCTGTGTTTTAATTTCCAAGCCTTGGGCCTAGCTTCTGAATAGGCTCGTCTTATATGCCTTTCATCGCCCCCAGAGCCACACTATGTCAGAGGGTTGTGAGGAAGAAAAAATGGCAGCTGCCTGGCTAGCCAGCACTAACTGCTGGGGAAAACATTTTTGGTGATGGACTGTTCAGGGGTCACTTTGGACTACAGTGATTGCCTGATTATGCCCCAAAGGGATGGCGGGCCAAATTCTTTCCACCCAGGTCATAAAACAGAAACCACTCCATTACACTCTGCAATCTACTTCATTACTGCAGTCCCACTTCCAAACCAAGCTGTGTGCTTTCTTTGCTCTTCATTGCTGGGTAGATACCGTATTTATTCGAGTATAACGCGCACTCGTGTATAACGCGCACCCCTAATTTTCCATTGAAACCTTGGTATAAAATTTTTTTTCACACGCCTCGTCTCCCGCGCCACCCAATCAGATCCCGCCAGCCCCGCGCCCCTGGGCCCGTGGGTGGGGCAGACGGCGCATCTCAGCAGTGCCTACCGTACCCGGCGCCGGGTTCTTGAGTCGCGCGGCCCGGGTAGCGCGGAGCACGCCGCGGCCCTCCCCCAGAGGGTTCCCTTCTCGACCCGGCGGGTGCGTGCAGGTGAGCGGCGGCGGCAGCGGGACCTGGGCGCCTGGGAGGAGGGCCGCGGCGTGCTCCGCGCCTACCCGGGCCGCGCGACTCAAGAAGCCGGCGCCGGGTAGGCGCGGAGCACGCCGCGGCCCTCCCCCGGAGGGTTCCCTTCTCGACCCGGCGGGTGCGTGCAGGTGAGCGGCGGCGGCAGCGGGACCTGGGCGCCTGGGAGGAGGGCCGCGGCATGCTCCGCGCCTACCCGGGCCGCGCGACTCAAGAAGCCGGCGCCGGGTAGGCGCGGAGCACGCCGCGGCCCTCCCCCGGAGGGTTCCCTTCTCGACCCGGCGGGTGCGTGCAGGTGAGCGGCGGCGGCAACGGGACCTGGGCGCCTGGGAGGAGGGCCGCGCCGTGCTCCGCGCCTACCCGGGCCGCGCGACTCAAGAAGCCGGCGCCGGGTAGGCGCGGAGCACGCCGCGGCCCTCCTCCCAGGCGCCCAGGTCCCGCTGCCGCCGCCGCTCACCTGCACGCACCCGCCGGGTCGAGAAGGGAACCCTCCGGGGGAGGGCCGCGGCGTGCTCCGCGCCTACCCGGCGCCGGCTTCTTGAGTCGCGCGGCCCGGGTAGGCGCGGAGCACGGCGCGGCCCTCCTCCCAGGCGCCCAGGTCCCGCTGCCGCCGCCGCTCACCTGCACGCACCCGCCGGGTCGAGAAGGGAACCCTCCGGGGGAGGGCCGCGGCGTGCTCCGCGCCTACCCGGCGCCGGCTTCTTGAGTCGCGCGGCCCAGTCCTCGTGTATAACGCGCACCCAAACTTTGAGCCTTTTTTTGGGTATAAAATTTTGCGCGTTATACTCGAATAAATACGGTAATCTGGATGTTATCTCAAGCAAAACTAAGAAAGAAATAAGCATGCCCACACTATGCTCTCCTGATTTAAAACCAGCAGCAATGGGATCCAGTACCAAAGGGAACAGAATCAGGCTTACTTACCTAACCACTGGCTCTGGAATTGCTTCTGTATTTGCTGGCACCTGAACACCTTTCTCCCACTCTTGTCTCCAGGGATCAGCAAGGATGTAGTACTCATCAGTGCTCAACTGGTAAGAATCTGGGACCTTCATAGCTGTTATCAGATCAGTACGAAAAACCTGAAGGAAAAAG
The DNA here is from genome assembly GCA_035047345.1 of Bradypodion ventrale. Classification (NCBI taxonomy): domain Eukaryota; kingdom Metazoa; phylum Chordata; class Lepidosauria; order Squamata; family Chamaeleonidae; genus Bradypodion; species Bradypodion ventrale. The sequence continues at coordinate 308,470,632 of JAWDJE010000002.1, read as the reverse complement.
AAGTTGGGTAACAACAGGAGCATGAGAAGCAGGCCAGAGAAAGCCATCGGAATTTGATGCCCTACTTGCTTCGACAAGAGAAAACCTTGCCAGGTCTTAAAGATAATTGAAGAAAGGGGTTAGGGTACAATAAAGGCAGCCAATGAATGAGCTCCTATATATATTTGCTGAGCTATCACACCAATCCTAGATATTGTCAAACACAGGCACAGTTAGGGCAACCTGGGGCTAAGTAAGCAGAGTTTAGCTTACAGGACCTACAAGTACTTGCTCTGCGAGAAACCCGCCTGCTTAGCCCAGTCTCACTCTTTCTCCCCATTCATGGGGAAGAATTACAACACTTTGTCCATCTAGCCCAGTATTGTTGGCAGTGGGCAAAATCTTACTATATAATTTTCAGCTGGTTAGAAATGGGTTGGGGTGCCCTGGGGAAGTCTTTGGGAATTTTGAAAGGCAGGCAAGCTTTTAACAGTCAAAAATTGCCAATGCATCGCCAAGAGCAGTCCCAATTCCAACACCTGGAAACCCAGCAGCATCTAAATTCCTGACTATTAAAAGTTCCCAATTCACTATCCTTCCAAAGCTCTCAAAGGCTCCCCCAAGGCAAAAGGGGAGCCCTAGGCAGACCTGGAAGCTGAAACAATAGCATTAACAGGATTTTGCCAACTGACTGCTCTTCAGGAAGCAGACAGGGTCTTTGCAAATCTAGATGAAAAGATTGTGGACTGAACAATGGGACTTCTGCCAATAAAACCATGAGCCCTATCCAAGGAGATGGCGTAAGTGGACTTCTTCAATGTTCCCAATAAAAGTTTCATGCTTTGAGTGCTGGCAGAAAAGAGATTCCCAGACAAACCTTCTTCCATGGCAATGCAATGATTAAAGCCATTCTGTTGTGTTAATTAGCCATCTCCAGATATGGAGGTGAAAAGATGGGTGTGAATGTACAGAAGACAGATTTCTACAATTTCTCTAAAATGTTGTGCTTGTGTAAACTAAACTGCAAGACTATTTCTGAGACAAGTGAAGGCATGACAAGAGAGGGGTACAGAAATGCAAAATTAAATAAGCAAATCAGTAATACAATAAATAAATAAATCTCATTATCACAAACGCAGCAAACAGGAAAAAGACAATAATGTGGCACCCATGGGGGGAAAAGTCAAGTATTTGTTGTTCTTGAAGAGAACAATTAGCACTGCGCAGCTCTGGAAGTAAGACCCATTCATTTACCATTTGAGAGCAACTCAGGAAGTTGCCAGGCCAAGACTCTTCCAAATAAGGTGCAATTAGAATGAATAGGAAAAATGAATGTAAGAGCGAGTTGTGATGTAGGAAGTGTACACTTAAAACCAGTGGTGGGCATCAGCAGGTTTGTACCAGTTTGCCAGAACTGGTAGCAAAAATTGTGGCTGACCCTGCCCATCCAAGTTTTGAAATAAAGTAGTCCTAATTCAGGTGCAACACAGGGCTTTCCCCCTGGCCACGCCCACCATACCACACCCACAGTGTGGTAGTAATTTTTTTTGAGTCTACCACTGCTTAAAAACCACTATGCCATGGTTATATCACCACTACCACCATGTGCTGTCAATTCAATTTCCAGGGGTTTCCGGGTACAGAGTGCACAGAAGCAGTTTACCCTTCCCTTCTTCTGGGGGATACTCTGGGATCGTGCAGCTTGCCCAAAGCCATGCAGGTTGGCTCTTCTCCCTAGAAGCACAATGGGAAATCAAACTCCCAATATCTGGATCCACAACCAGATACCTAAATCACTAAACTATCCAGCTAGTTCATTGTTACATAGAAAGAGCCTCTTTGAAGATTATGGGATTTCTGAACCACAATCGGGTGTACCCTGGTAACAGCAACCTTTTGTTGCCAGCTAATTTTTCTCACACTGGGTCAGGCGAAAGGAACTGCAGAATGAACTCACCAGAAGGTGCCTTCATTTTGGCAGTTTCATGTCTGGCTTAGACATGGAATAATAATAGTTACATAATGTACTTTTAGCAACCAGCTTCAGTTTCCCTTTCTTTGCTGCTGCTGCTTTTGCGTCTAAGCCAGACGTGCAACTGCCAAAATGAAGCCAGCTTTTGGGTGAGTCCATTCTGCAGTTCCTTTCACTTGACCTAGTGTGAGAAAGATTAGCCTGCTGCTGGAATTAGAATACTGGTGTGCCTTGTAACATGATTATTGGGGCGGGCTATTTGCAGTCCTCCAGATATCGCTGGACTGCAACTTTCCCCAGCCAGTACAACCAGACCGGCTGGGATCTGCAGTCCAACATCATCCAGAAGACTAAAAATTGCCCACTCCTGTTTACTGAGGTGCAGTACATAACATAAGTTTTTGGAATGCTCAAAAATGGCTTTATCATTGTTGCTGTTTGCTAACCAAGATACTTCTTGGGAATTTAGTCATTTGAGTTAAATAAGTGGATAAGGAACTCGTGGAAGACACTAATTCCATCCTCTGGAAAGGAAGAAAAGTTCCATGTAATGTGTTAGTCTGCGATGCTGTGCAGATGAACACTGTGTTTATAGGTCATCAGTGTTTAACTGAGAGGAAAAACTATGGATCAATTGTCTTGGGAAAGAACAGAGGATAGCCTGGCTTGATTCAGTCACTAGTTTATTTTTAAAACGCATGCCCTATTTTATTCATGTATAAAGCAAGTGCTGAGCAGAAGCGCTTGGATCCTTATTACACTCTGCATCAATAATGGAGTCATTTAACCTTAGAACAAAAGGGCAAATAATGTCTTTCCTTTAGACAACATGTGGACTCAGCTCGGTACAACCACAAAACATCTAATTTAAACTAATTTAGTAACCAGAGTGACTCAACTTTTCCACCGTGCTAGCCCTTCCTAGCACATGTTGGTGTGTTTTTTAAGGATGGTACTTGAAAGATTGATACAGATAAAGATACTACAGTACACTGCCATGTTCAGCCCATTCTTGTGCCTGTTTCATTTTTGTATAATTTCAAAGTCAACAAACAGACTTCCTGCATTTGATCTTTAGAAGTTGCTCTTTTCAGACCACAAGTATATTCAATATCAAAGATATTGTACTGACATTTAAGTGCCAGTTTTTTTTAAAATGACAAAACTCAGCTTGTTGAAAAAGGTGAATCTTACTTTCCTGTCAGACCTGATCAAGTATCTATGCTTTCCAAATGGGGTTACTAAAAAAGTATCGCAGAAACCAACCAATGTATATGCTGTCTTAGGAAAGGAAATTGCCAATATGTTAATTATGACCAAAGTATTATTTACCGAAGGTAAGAAAAGCTGAGTCTTGTGAAGAGATGAATATTACTGAAAGAAAGTGCAAGTGTTTTTTTAAATACCGTATTTTCCGGCGTATAAGACGACTTTTTAACCACGAAAAATATGTGCCAAAGTCGGGGGCCGTCTTATACGTTGGGTACTCCGGAGCCAGGGGCCGCCTGCAGACCACCACCCCCAGCTGGGGGGGGGGGTGTTAGGAGGAGGAGTAGGACCAGCTGAGTGGCGGGGAAAGCCATCTACCACCGCGAGGCCTCTAGAGCCAAGGGCCGCCCGGAGAACACCACCCCCAGCCTTGCGGCGGCAGCGGTGGATGGCTTTCCCCGCCGCTCAGCTGGTCCTCCTTCTCCTCCTCACTCCCCGGCCGGGGAAAACCATCCACCGCAGCCGCGCTCTCCCCGCCCCCTCCACCGGCGGGGAGATAAAGGGAGCTGTCCCCGGCCCGGGAGGCTCCGAAGACGCCGCCGTTGGAAGAGGGGTTGTCTTATACGGCAAGTATATTGCAAACTCTACATTTTAACTAGAAAAGTTGGGGGTCGTCTTATACACCCAGTCGCCTTATACGCCGGAAAATACGGTAGAAAAGTTGGGGGTCGTCTTATACACCCAGTCGCCTTATACGTCTCGCCTTATATGCCATAAAATGCGGTATATATTCAGTTTTCATAAGCCACAATTACAGTTGCTTACTGTCCTGGTAAAGTGAATGGACAAGAGAAAAAACTTTGAACCATACCACAACTTAGCCACAGCTGGTGCAATTAACCGGAAGGACACAGCCCAAATATCCTGCTGAATCTTTGAATTTGCTCCCATTTTCCAACTGTTCTGGACAACAACCTAGTGTGCTTCTTTGTACTCTCTCAGCCCAAGTGTTTTCCAAAAAGTATTATATCTCCATCTGTCCACAGAATTAGAAGGGTCACAAAGCTTGCTTCCCCCCCCCCTAGAAATCACCAGTTTACCTCAAATGGAGAGTATGGTATGTTGGCTTAGAAGAGATGAGTAAAAGGTACTATTAGTCTATAGCAAATTTCTAGAAAGGAGTTTGCAGCTGAGATACAACCATCACATCACACAAACACACTTTGAAGCCTTGTTCAATTTAAGATTTCGGGTAGCAGACTCACAAACTGGCTTAGACTCTACGATAAAAATTAGCAGGTAAAACGTCCAACTCATCAAGCTAAACATTAAAGGCAAAATCTTACTGGTCCTATTCAAGTACAAAAACTGTGGAAGCTGCCATGGCTAACTGCAGCTAGCTAACCAAGAGCCAACCACGGGCCAATTGCATGCTAAGAGCATGATTAAGTAAGCAACCAACAAGCACCTCATTGATACCGACAGCAGCTTCCACAAATTCTCTTCCATGAATAAAAGAGAATGACAGGATTCTGGCCTATGCAAATAGTTTAAAAGAATATCTGTGGGATAAAGTGACATACAGTAAAACCCCATTTTACAGACACCTCTTTTTACGGAAAAACCATTTTACAGAAATTCTGGGGAAATCACACACACCCCCAATTTATGGGGGGAAATCAACTTATGGAATGGGTTTCCCCAGAGTCCCTTCCATCTGTGTGAGTCTAAAATGGCGGCCCTGCCATCTTAGACTCAAAAAAGGCAGACCTGCGCCATTTTAGACTCTAAAATGGCACCTGCCCCCCACCGCCAGAAGTAGTGATTTGTCACTTACCATTGCGGAGGCGTTGGCGTTTTTGCCACTGTATCCACAGTGTCTACTGCTTCTACGGGCAGTGGGAGACTGTGGGGACCATATCCGCTGCCTTCCGATTTTCATCTGAGGTCCCCCCCGCAGCGCCTTAGCCGGGAATGTGCACCACTCTGGTTACATGCCGGGCGCCCAGGTGTGCATTCCCTGCTGGAAAGGAGGGTTGTTCTTAGAGGCATCCCCTTTCGTTGCCACACCTCATGAACTCCCACTCCTTTCCACCCCAGCTGATTAGCAGTTGGGGAATTTGATCGGTCGAGGTGCGGAATAAAAAAGGGGCAAATCCTTTAAGAACACCCCCTTTTCTCCACCACAGTCCCTTACCAAGTGGTGGGGTCAATGGGGGGTATGGGAGAGGATCGTGTCTAGAATTTTTTTTGTATTTTTGGGATGTTTTTGTATTTTTAAAATTATTTTTGGTCCAGTTGGGACCTCACCCCCAATGCATTCCTATTGGAAATCATGTTTCATTTTATGGAAAAAGCGAGTTATGGAAAAAGTTACTGAACAGACTATTCCCGTAAAACGGGTTTTTACTGTATTTTACTGTAGTTGAGGCAAGTCACCCAATGGAATTTTGCTGTTTATCTCTTCAAAATTGTGGTTTTTAATAGTCTAATTTGGTTTCCCGGACTATCACTTTCCAAATGCCAGAATCTACAAATTCCACAACTGAGCTGCCAGCTGAGGAAGTTAAAGTATATTGTCTAACACATCCAAGAAAGTGCCAAGTGGGAGAATGCGGCCCAGAAGTGAGGTTGCAACAACCGGTTTAAATAATTTTGCTCATTGACCTGCCTCTTTACTCTCTCACTTTACCTCCACTAATGCTTACACCAGGAGTTCTCAACCTTTCCGCCCATGAACCTTTCGTCCCAGAACCTTTCAGATCTGGCCCACAGCACAAATAATCCAGCCTCCGACTTCGCTCCAGCGGCCCCCACAGCTGCAGTCGGCTGCTGACTCATTCACAGCTGTAGTAAATGCATTTACGATAGCCATAAATGACTCCACAGCCATCGTAAGCACATTTATGACAGCCGTAAAGGAATCTGTGGCTGTCGTAAACACATTTATGACAGCCACGGATGCATTTTACGGGAGTGTTTACGGCAGGGGAACTAACACTCTGGCCCGCTCAGCTGTCTGAGGGGGCGTGGTCCAGCCTGCAGTTGAAAAACATTGAGAACCCCTGGCTTACACTGTTCACTCATCCTTCAAATACTAAGAACTTTGAACAACTTATCTTCACTGAAACTTCTGGGTTTTTTTCTGGCTGTTGCCATTCAACTATGTCAGTTACAGGCTGCAGCCAGGGAATTTAACACAAAAGAGATCCTCCCATGATCAACTCCCCTTTTCCTTCTCTCAGCTGTAGCTCAAAACTTTTTAATACTTTCAATGAATGGTAAAGCCCCAGGAAATAGCAGTAAACAAAACTATTACAGCTATTAAAATTGTTGACATATATTACATTAGGATCTAATTAAGTTACCATGTTAATGGAGTTTTATCCTCAAGTGACTTAATAAGATTAAGCCTAATTCACTAAATATAATTAACTTATCCCATGCTCTATATACCAATGTAGAATATGGCACTTGGGTGCTGACCCAGACCCAGGCTAGTCTCTTTGGCCTGAATCACCTGAGCTACGAATGCTTAGGAAAGTTATTTTTTTGGACTATTATTGCTAGACTCTCCCAGTCAGCATGGCCAGTTGCAACCCAAAAAAGTAAAATGCCTAAGTCCTATAAGCAATTCAGCTCCTTTCCAGCTTACTTTGATAAGAACTAGTTTTCAGGAGATTTAAAGGCTTTAATTATTTCCTGAAATAATTATCCTTTGTTTTCTTATATTTTTAGTTTCCAAAATATTGTTGTCCTGAAAAAGGTATGTCCTAACTTTTTCTTCTTCCGTGACTAGGCTAAGACACGAAACTGCCAAAATGAAGGCACCTTTTGGTGAATTCATTCTACAGTTCCTTTTGCCCTACCTAGCGTGAGAAAGGTTAGCTGGCAATACAAGGCTGCCATTATCAGAGTACACCCGATTGTGGTTTAAAAATACCACAATCTTTGAGGAGGCTCTTTCTGTGGCTTAACTTAAGAGATGCAGATGGTTTCTAAAATTCATCTTGAGGTAATGTTTTTATCAGACTAATCAAGTCACAAAGAAGTGCAAGCTTTTGAGATCACTGATTTTCATTAAGCATGATTTTACAAAGATAGAGAGAGAAGGGGAGGCTGTTCCTTCTTTACTCCTTAGTATGCTTACTGTCCTTCCAGACAAAGGCATAAGGAAGGTATGGATATAATCGGATGGAGCTCAAATGGGTGGATTTAAACCAGAGCAGTCCACAGATCTGCTGAGAGTTGCACACTTAAAAAAACACTTGCTTCTCTGTCTTACAAAACACAAACCCCCTACTCAGCTGTCTTAAGTTTTTCTGTGGCACATTTCAAATCTCACCTCTCTTGTGTGGGATTTTAAAGACAATACTGCTCACATATTTATCAACTGAAAATTCTATGTATAGCGGTAGGTTTTAGGTACATGAAAGATATCATCAACATGCCAATGGCACATTTGCATCTCATGCATCCTGTTTTCCTTTTTCTTTTCCACACTCTACAAGCTGCAAGCTTCATGGAAAGACAAATACACACATATGTGTCATGCCATAGCATGTGTAGAGGGTTCATCAGCCACAACAGAATGGAAGTTTTCTTCTCTCAGAAGTAAAGGTTCATGTCCTCCAGAACAGGGCAGAAGTGCCTCTACCAATCCAGAAGCTTGAAGTTTCTTTGCACAGAGAATGTGCACAGAGAGGCACTCACACACTACTTTTTAACCAACATTTTCAGAGACAGCTGTGAGGACCTACAGTTTGTGGTAGTAAAACCAAACTCTTGTGGTATCTTGAAATCTAACCAGTTTTATTAAGAAGTCTAACTAGTTTTATTAACAAGTGGGCTGCAGCCAACTTCACAGAACACTTTTCTATATGTAAGCATGAAGAGGTTGGCCCCTCCTTGTGGGGTTTCACGGTGCGATTGCTGTGACTCATTGGCCATAAATTGTCTCCCCTTACCTCATCTGTTTTTACACAGCAATCTAGAGGCCCACGTTGGGGCTTCTCACTCAAGGCTTTTGCCCCCTCCCTGCACTGTTCAGGGATGGCACATAGCTATCACACAGCTTCTGTCCAATTAGAGCAAAGTGTGCACGAGGAAGACATGCAGATATTTAACCAATTAAGTAGTCTCCTGTTATCGCAGATAACCAATGAAAATATCTTACATGCTCTCTCTGGAATTTTCTTTGTTCTGTGTACTTCTTAATAAACTCCAACTGGGCTGGGCTGTGGCTGAATTGCTGCTGCCCTTCTGCCCGGTTGGCCTATGCCTATGGATGAAATCAAGCCTCCGCGTCTCCTTGATCCCAACATAAACACTTCATCTGGTGACCCGCGCCGTGATTACCGGATCCCAAACCCCCTGCTCATCGGCTGGAATAGCCCACTGACGCGTCTCTCAGCTTTCGAGCTCCCAATTGTGAGTATGGGGGGGGAAGTTTCTTCAGGGCCAAGAACCCATGCAAATGAATTGCAGAGATCCATCAAGGAGAGCGGATGTCCAGACATCACGCTTAATAGTATAGAAGGCTTCACTAAGGGAGTCAAATGCCAATGTCCCTGGCACCCAGGAATTGGACCACTCAAATGGGATGATGGGCAAAGAGCAAAAGCCAAAGAAGGGCAAGACTTTACTCCAAAAAATCTTTTGTTCTCCCAGGAGTTTACTTTACAATTGCCACAGATTTTGCCCCCAGCCAAGATATGGAGTCTGACTGTCCCTCCATCATATGGGACACAACAGCAGGAGCCCCCTGATAGAGATGGGGGTGGAAATGGAGATGGGACATTAAATCCTGCCTTGGAGCAAGCAAGTCCTTTTAGCCCTACAAAAGACCTGTTCTCTGCTGCTTTAGCTCCAGATGTGTTAGATATGGAAACTGTTGCTGCTGGTCCAGTGAACAGAGAGGCTGAGTCTGAAAAGCCACTAGTGCCAGCTGATGAGGAACAAATGGTGGGAACCTCATCACAGATTGAAGCTGTTGATGCATGCAGAATGGCAAGAAGCAAGGAGTGTGTCTCACAGAGCAGCTTGGGGGATCTCAGCCCCCCCGTGAAGCAACCCTCTTCACAAAAGCCGGAGAAGCTGAATAGTAAAATTGCTTCCTCACGTATGGCCAAAAAATGGGAGGATGGCCCAGAGGAGGAACGCACAAAAACCAAGCCCAAACAGGGGTCTGATTGCAAGTACCAGCTAACAGATGGAGCTTGTCATAAAGTTGAAAATCAGCTACTGCAGATGTCAGAAACCCAAAGGAGAAGGGGGGTAAATTCTGCCTCAAATGACAACAGACTGCTGCAAAAGTACAAGGAGTTTTTGGCTGATTTTGTGCTATCCACCCCTCCATCAAAGAGATCCGAATGGGCTGTTCCAAGTTTCAGGCGTCCGGATTGCAGAGAAAGCGAATGGAAATTTCCTGTGATTTTCACCTTATCGGCCTGCCTTAGTACAGATGGGGACGGCCGGAGCATGAAGGAATGTGTGTTTGCCTGAAAGGCTGAGAGGGGGGTGGGGGTTGTCTGGTTGTCTTGTGAATTCAGTGAGAAGAAGTTTATGGCTTACTTTCACCCTGCCATGCCAAGAAGAAGTGTTTGTTTTTAAAAAAAACTGTGCTGGAGAAGAAGTGTTTGTTTAAATTGTAATCTGAACTGGAGAGAAGTTTTCTGAGCTTCAATCAACGTTTGATCTATCAATTTGGACATTTTAATTGGACTAAAAAGTTTGTATGGAAAAATAATTGGCTTTGTTTGCATTATTAAACCTGAAAACCTTTTTTAAATTGGATGGATGGTTCAACTGTATGATCATGCTATGTTCTGTTTTATATTCAAATGCCTTTAAATGCTCTGTTGATATTAGTGCTTGTTTTACCTGCTCATGCTATGAGTGTGAAATGCTTTGATGATATTTGTGCTGATTTACCATGCTTTGTAGTAAAAAGTTATTAATGCCTCTCTCACTTTTACACCAGTGAGAGAAGAGAAAATATATGCCTTAATTGGGGAGTGAGAATTGCTTTCTAGAATGCTATAGAGACCTCCTTCAAATTCTCTTGCTTAGGGAAAGACCTGTTTTTGCTTACACCAGTGAGAGAAGAAAAGATATAATGCCTTATTCTTGTAAGGAAGAAGAGAGATGTTCATATTTGGTTGATGCTTAAATATCCTGCTTATTCTCTTGCTTGGGGAATGACCTGTATTTGTTTGTATATATTTTGCTTATGTTATATTTTGTGTTATGTTACTGCATTTTTCAAGATTCCTTTAGAAGTACATGGGAAAGTTTTCAGTCCTATTGTAGCTGTTAGCATACACATGTAAATGAGTTTTGATGCTGTTTCTAATCTCTATGTTCCTATTGTAACTGTAAGTCAAAGCCTCACTGTTTTCCTCCTGGGGTCGACACCGGGGGAGGACCTTCCTTTTAACTTTGGAACTATATTCCTGCTTACCTCTCTACAAACACTTGTTGCCTTAAAGCTTGCTTGTGCATTTGTGAATTCTGATAACTGCCTGTTGCTTATTCAATGCATACCTTCGTTGCCAGCCTGCAAGGACGCTTCCGGCTCGCAAATGCAAGGGTTAAATTTATTATGCTTATAAGCTTCTTAAAAACAGAAGGGGGAAGATGTGGGGTTTCACGGTGCGATTGCTGTGACTCATTGGCCATAAATTGTCTCCCCTTACCTCATCTGTTTTTACACAGCAATCTAGAGGCCCACGTTGGGGCTTCTCACTCAAGGCTTTTGCCCCCTCCCTGCACTGTTCAGGGATGGCACATAGCTATCACACAGCTTCTGTCCAATTAGAGCAAAGTGTGCACGAGGAAGACATGCAGATATTTAACCAATTAAGTAGTCTCCTGTTATCGCAGATAACCAATGAAAATATCTTACATGCTCTCTCTGGAATTTTCTTTGTTCTGTGTACTTCTTAATAAACTCCAACTGGGCTGGGCTGTGGCTGAATTGCTGCTGCCCTTCTGCCCGGTTGGCCTATGCCTATGGATGAAATCAAGCCTCCGCGTCTCCTTGATCCCAACATAAACACTTCACCTCCTCAAGAGATGGGGGTAATAAAGGGGACCCCAATATTCTCCACATTACCTACTGAGTCATGGAATTAGAATTCAAAGAATAAACACTACCTTTTATGGTGAATTCATCTTCCTCACAGCACTCCACCCACAAAAATTTTTGAGAAAGGAACTACTGTAGCTAGAGCCCAACATATTACCTTGAGTCTTGTAATGTGCTTGGTTATCTTGTGTGACTTTCTGAGCCTTACATCCCAAGGAATTTGTCCCACTCAATCCAATCTCCCTTCTACATCACCTCTCAGGGAGCTTGTAACTTGGTTCTCTCCCACTGTTCCAGACTGAGGTTCTTTAAGTAACCCAAAGTCCATCAAAGATGGGTTAAACTGGGTCTCCAGAAGACCAGCCTGGAATATAGGATCTAACTGTTGTGGGTCCACATCTGCCCATCCCTCAGTTTCACTCTCCTCCTCTTTCCCACTGACTGCTCCCAACTCTTCCTCCAGCTTCCTTTCAGCCCTTTGCTGGTTGGTGCAATCTTTCTCACCTTTTCTGTCCTGTCACCCTCCCAAGCTCCATTTTTTTCAGACCTTGGGAGGACCAGTGGGATGCACAAGAAGACTACTTATGAACATCTCAACTCACCCACCTGCAGTGAATAATGAAAGCATGTAGAAGGAACTTGCCTACCTACAATACAGTTGAGCATCTTGTAAACCTGTTAGCCTTCTCAGTGTAGTTAGTTAACTATTTAATTTTTGCAGAAGGTTTTTAGCATGGCTTCTTTTCTCTGTCTCCCTACACAAAGCAGAATACATGGGACCTAAGAGAGCACAGCCGGTCCCATGGATTTATTTTCTCTTTCTTTTGAAAAGAATGATACATTTATTATCATCTCAAAAATAAGAGAGAAGAAAACACTTGCATTAGAAAAAAGGGGGGAATGAGAAAATATTGCAGCAGTCTATTTCTTTGCTTATATGCACAGAGCTTGCAGTCAAACGCGAACGAATCCTCAGTGACCCATGAAACTGCAACAGCAAAAGCTCTGCTGAGACTTGCCATTTTGAGAATACTGTGGCCCTATGGAAACTGGCTGGGCTAACCCTCTCCTTCCCATTTCCCTTCTGTTCATTCCCCAATGTACGCTGTAAGTGGGTAAAAGAAATAACTATCTACAGCACCGATTCTATCATGGTAAATAAAGCTTTCCTACCAAGAAATAGCCTGAGATCTATGATTTGACTAGAGCAATCTTGCCTCTTGGGGAATAAAAGATCAGTTGAAAATGAAAATGGGTGGTTTCTCCTTTCTTCTGCCATCTGCTATCATCTGAAATGATAATCTAGAAAACCAGCAATCACCCTCAGATACCACCTAGCTCTAATCAGCCTATCTCTGGCGATTGCTCTCTTATCTTGCATGAGGACAGGGATGGATCAGTTGTTTTCTTCATATGCCATTTAATTTGTTTTCACTGCTTATTCTCCATGACCTAACTATTACACAGCGTGAGCTGTAATGAATGAGTCAAACACAGTCTTACACTTACATTACGTAGCTAAAATGCTCCAGAAGGTATTTTACAAATGAAATGCTTATGAAAAGAGGGAGATTTAAGCCCAACCAAAACCTAATTTTTAAGTCTTTTCATCTAATCCTTTAAGCTTCGATTGATAACCCAATTAAAGCTAGAGTACAAAAACATCAGCAACCTTTTCTTGTAATGTCAGGTCCTTTTACTTTGTACACCATCAGTCCTTTCCACCTACCACATTTGTTCACAGAATATTTCCCACCCTTTCTAAATAGAGAAAGGCTGATCTATCCAGACACAGTTGGAATGCATGTTCCAATAAAAACATAATTAACAGCATACTCTTGTAAGCCTGGGCTTGAGAAAGGTCAGCTTTCCTGAAGTCTCTATCTGCCAATATAACATAATCATAAAAAATGCCACAGTAGCGTTTGATTATTCTACTGGTGTGAAAAAAAGGAAAATGAGATTACGATAAATGCTAATTAAACTTGAGACAGGATCTGAAAAAGATGTCAAAATCCTTACAGTTTTGCATATCTGTTTATCAGGCAATAAGATAGCTAATAAAAAGCCCACTGCTAATCTAAGACCTTTTCACAAACATAATGAAAACTGTTGCCCTTTGGAAATGCATTCCATGTGTTTGCTGTTCTCCTGTATCAAGCAAGAGATTGTTTTGAGTTACTCAATATTGCCAAGTGACTATCTCTGAAATGGAAAGAGCAAACTAGGTAAACTAGAGGGCTTTCACCAGATGCCTAGCCTGCTAAGTACTGGATGTTTATTAGCATTGGTGACCATGACAATCTGCCTACCATATATTGTATGAAATTTAATGGGATAATTTAATGCGAATTTTGTTCTTTTCCTCTCCATCTCTGGCAAGCCTCTTTTAAAGTCCATCATATTTAAGTGTTTAATACAGACCTTAAAGTAGAGGCCTATCTGATCTTTTAGACTACAGCTCCTATCCACTGGTTCTAGTGAGTTAGGCAATTGATTTATCTTTCGACCTACCTATCTATTTTTACCTTAAATTTCTCCTAAAGAACCTAATTTGGATCTGAAAATCCCACAAGATCTTAGCTTCATCATTTTCTAACACATCTGCTTGATGTTCCCATGGACTCTGGCAAGATGGCTTACATTTTAAAAAAGAAACAATGAAAAACCAAAACCAATTATTCAAGCATTTTTTAAAAAGAGTTAAAGACCATACTAAAAATATCAGACAAAAGCATTACTAAAATAAATCTAAAAGCAACAAAAGTACAAGCCCATTTTCGAAAACTCCTTAAGACAGCCAGTCACTAAGCGAGAACCTGCTTGAAAAGTCTTTGCTTGCTTCGGCAAAAACCATGGAGGTATAAAAAAAACAGGAGATGGCACTACAGGCTTTATGCTTTAAATTTTTTGAAGCCAGTGGGCGTGGTCTGCCGCCATATTAGGTGGACCAAAACATTAGCAGACAACCGTTACGATTGCTTCTTGTGTTGGAGGGGTAGTGGTGGATTGATCCCTTCTCCTGGGTCCCCTGGGTTGGGGGTGAGGGAGGACAAAAGGGGTATGTCCCTCCAACCCTTCCAGAGCCAGGGGACCCAGCAGAGAGGGGATCTTCCTGCAGGACACCCCGTTATTAAAGAGAAGAAACCAAGCATTTTCTTCTCTTCAACAACGGAGTGTTTGGGAGGGGGTGGAATCGATCCCCTCTCCCTGGTCCCCTGGGTTTGGTAGGTTTGGGGGGGACAAAAGGGGTCTGTCCCCCAACCCTCCCAGAGCCAGGGGACCTGGCAGAGAAGGGATCCCCCCCACAGGACACCCCATTATTAAAGAGAAGAAACCAAGCGGTTTCTTCTCTTCACCAACCAAGTGTTGGAGAGGGTGGAAACGATCACCTCTCCCGGGTCTCCTGGGTCCAGAAGGGTTGGGGGGACAGACCCCTTTTGTCCCCCCAACCATTCCAAACCCAGGGTACCAGGGAGAGGGGATCAATTCCACCCCATCCGAAACACTCCATTTTAAAAGAGAAGAAACCACTTGGTTTCTTCTCTTTAATAATGGGGTGTCCTGCAGGGGGATCCCCTCTCTGCAGGGTCCCCTGGCTTTGGAAGGATTGGGGGACAGATCCCTTTTGTCCCCCCAAACCCAGGGGACCAGGGAGAGGGGATTGATTCCACACACACCCCAACACTCCATTTTTAACGAGAAGAAACCATCTTCCACAAAAGCTGCTGCTTGCCTTCTATCGCTGTGCTATTGAGAGCGTGCTCACTTATGGCTTATGTGTGTGGTATGGGAGTAGTACTCATTGGGATAGGATAATGTTGCACAGAATTATTAAAACAGCGGAGAGTATCATCGGCTGTCCACTCTCCACTTTAGAACAAATTTACACCATCAGGTGCCACAGAAAAGCATTAGATATAGTAGGAGACCCTTCGCATCCTGGCCACTGCTTCTTTGAGCTTCTGCCATCGGGACGGAGATATAGAACAATGAAGGTAAAAACGAGCCGTCTCAAGAACAGTTTCTTCTCCAGAGCAATTTTGGCCTTCAATTTGAAACTCTGGACTCTGAAGTCATCTTATCTTATTTTAAAAAAATTTAGATTTTTATTTTTTTAGGATTTTAGAATTTTGAAATATAAAATTTTGAAATTTTAAAGTTTTGAAGTTTTTAAATTGTACTGTATGGTACTATCTTAATTGGTGTTTCTGTAGCTGTTTTAAATTAAGGGGTATGCCTTATTCGAGTTGATATATAGCAACCGAGAAATTTCATTGTTCCTGCAAGGGGATAATGACAATAAAGATTTATCTTTAATCTATCTTTAATCTATCTTTAAACCTCCCAAACCCAGGGGACCAGGGAGAGGGGATCGATTCCACACACACCCCAACACTCCATTTTTAAAGAGAAGAAACCGCTTGGTTTCTTCTCTTTAAAAACCGAGTGTTTGGGGGGTTGCAATCTCCCTCTCCGCTGGCTCCCCTGGGTCCAGAAGGATCCAGAACCCCAGGGGAACCAGCGGAGAGGGGGATCACAATCCCACCCACTGATATTAAAGGGGAAACTCCGATCGGGTTTTCCCTTTTAATATGAGGGGGTGGGGTGGATTCGATCCCCTCCCAGGTCCTGTGGGTCCGTGAGAGTTGGGGGGACAAAAGGGGTCTGTCCCCCCAACCCTTCTGGACCCAGGAGAGCCAGCGGAGAGGGGGATCGCAACCCCCCCACCTACTGATATTAAAGGGGAAACTCCACACAATCAAAGCACCATAAGGCAATGTTTTGGGCCAACTAACATGGCGGACTGTCAGATTAGTCAGCTTCAAGTTTGTGGTGTCATGTTTTATTATACCTCCATGGCAAAAACAGTAAAGATAGAACCAGCCTAGCTTCCTGTGGGAGAGAGTTCCAAAGTCAGGGAGCAGCGGCACCTCTGAGGGGTGTGTTGAGACTGAGAAAGGCCTCCCCTTTTACACCTAGGCAGGCTCAAATTCAAAGACATGGAAAGGGGGAACAAACTTAGATGTAACAGTGGAAATGCTTGGCACAGAAGCTCAAAATATCCCCCAGAAGTGGGGGAAATGAGTAAGGGAAACAAGTTTGCCAGAAAGAACATGTATGCTGTCTTAGCTGCACTGAAATTCAGCATTCAGTATTAACATCTCAAAGATGTTAGTGGAGAGATGGTTAGAAAACAATACCAAACATGCAGAGGAGGCACATTTGTCTCCAGAGCTCTGCATGATGTTTTCACATCAGCAATTCCCATTTGTGGATAACACGGTCAGACATAAATGGGCTCATTATGACAAGCCCAACAGCCAGAATCATTCACAAATTCACAAAGAAAGTTTAAAAACAGCTGGACTAACCATATCAACATGAGTGCTAGCTGTTTTCACTCCTACCAAGAACTGGTATTTTCTTAAGCTAATGAATCTGAATGGCCTGTTCAGGACCAATTAAACACCAACAATCTGTACAGGTAAACAAACACCTGGCAAGAATTTATTTATTTATTTATCAATTTTTTGTTCTTACTTGTGTTGCCGCCCCCTCGCCGGAGCGTCTCCGGGTGGCTAACAGTCAAAACACAAACAAAAATAACACACTAAAAACATTTAAAATCATTTTTTAAAACCATCAGTCTTAAAAAACCCAGTCTTAAACCCCACCCCACCCTATCCTTAAAAAAAGAGAGGGAAGATCTTAATAATCTATATAAACCAAGGGGCGGGGTCACCTCCCCATGAGCGCCCCACACCTGCCCTGCCAGGGGGGTCATCTGCCCTAAGAAATGTACATTTCTCATCCAGGTACTGTGAGGACTGCAACTAAGTTCAGAGGGAACAGGTGATGGCAGATGATGTCACAATCCATCCCACTTAGTAAGTCCCAGGGCTTAGTAAGTCCAAGGGACTGCAGTGGCTCAAGTGGCTAAGACGCTGACTGGGAGGCGGAAGGTCAGCAGTTCGATTCCTGAGTACTGCAGGATGGAATGAGCTCCCGTCTTTGTCCCAACTCCTGCCAACATAGCAGTTCGAAAGCAAGAAATTGCAGGCAGATAAATAAGGACCACTTCGGTGGGAAGGTAACAGCGTTCCGTGCGCTCCGGCATCTAGTCACATGACCACAGAAATGTCTGCAGAAGCAGACAGCACTGGCTCTTCGGCTTTGAAACAGAGATGAGCACTGAACCCTAGAGTCGGATATGACTGGCTTTCGAGCAAGGGAAACCTTTACCTTTACTAGGGTTTTGACTCTATGCTCCCTGGATCTAATACACTATCATTCTCATCTTCCAAGAGATAAACTAACTGCTGGATAAACTCAATGGTTTAGGTATCTGACTGCAGAGGTAGAGATTGGGAGTTTGATTTCCCCACTGTGCCTCCTTGACCAGAGGCTGGGAGGACATGGAAAAAGCATTCTCAAAGAATGTCCCTTGGAAAACGTGTCCCCAGGGAAAGACCACACTCTGTTGACTGAGCCTTGAATTCCAGAAGCACCACTGGATTGCTTATGACATGAACTAGTAAAAAGATAATGAGAAAAGGTTAAATTTCTTATTTGGCAAAGTTAGCCACCCTTATAAACAGAGATGTTGGTATGCTGGTGTATGCCACTACTGGAATCTATCAATAAATCATGAAGCTGGAGCAACAGAAGATCATAAGGAACAAAAAGTAGATTGTCATAAAACATAGAAAAATGGAAGCTAAGAATCCACTCTACCTAATATTAGATTGCATACAAGATTACGGAGACTGATACTACAAAATGTCATCTTAAGAGCACTACAGGTAAGTGCAGTATACGTGGACAATATGTAAATACATCAGTACTCAGGGACAATACTGTTTGCTGAATCTATATGTTTAAAAAGCTGCAGATGGGAATCTCCAACAGCATGAACTTCCCCAACTGTTTTAACAAGGGATCAGAAGGCAATAGCAAAGACCAACTAATCTGGCTCTCTTTGCGTATCTGTTGTCCCATCCAAGTAGCATCTGAAGTCCTCTCCAATGAACTCCCTACAAAAGACCAAATGTCACTAAAGTTAAGCGTGCCTCTGTAATCTCTGCTATTGTTGCTATGATGTGTTCTCTTTCCTCGCCCTCTCTGCCATCTGGAGGCCTTTCTGCAAAGGCCATGAATAAAGACAAGCAGCTTGACTAATTGATGGTCAGCTACCTGACAGTTTGAAGCTTTTGCTCCATTCAGTCTTCCTCTGCTCTTCTGTCCCTCCCCCATCACCACCACATGCTTCAGACAAGATCAAGCATTAGAAAATCAATCACTCGGGGATTCACTCTTTAGAAGCAGGTGGAGCCATCCCCTCTCTTTGACATATGCCTCAATGAGAGGGGCATCTTTTTTTTTTTGTTTGGTTTAGCCAGGGAGCTTAACTCTTTACCGTAAAAATTAATTATTATGCAGTTGTTGTTATTGTTGTACACGCGTTTCCAGCTGCTACCAAAAGCCAATTATTTGCTAATTCATTTCAAGGCACCAGAATGTTTGTCTGGTGAGGGGAGGGTCATAGCTTTAGTTTTATTTGAGTTCATAGTCACTTGTCACAGACACCAGTGGCATTGCTGTTGCTGCGAGGATATTTTTAATGCTCAATCTTGCTTGATCAAAGTGCAAGACACTGGTTACCCACTAAGTCTGGGAGGATGTTGTAAATCACTTGCAGTATCTTGGGTGGAATAGGCATTTGCAACGTTTTCCCGACAGGAGCCTAACCTGCCCCCAAAACTTCCCGCCAGGGGCTGGAGGCATGGTGACTCCCTGGACATCATCGATGGTGTGCGGCGGCGGCAATCACACATTTTCTCTGGGGTTTTGGAAAGCCTCCACTGCTTCCCAGGGTGGTGAGAGACTTTTTGGAACACAATCGTTTTGGTTTTGTAATTTTCTGAGGCTTCTCAGCTGCTCTTCGGCAGCTAGAGCTGTCCGGTGAACAACTTCCTAGTTGCACGCTGTGATCCCAGGTGCTGATGTAGGCTCTGCCCGGCACCAGAAGTAGTTCACCAGACCACTCTAGTTGCTGAAGAGCAGAGGAGAAGGCTTGGAAAATTACAAAACAGAAGCGATCATGCTCCAAAAAGCCTCCCATCCAGGGGGAAAGAGGTGCAGGCTGTGCATGAAGCAGCAAAAGCTGCGCAATTCCCACCACCGCCACCACGGTAAATGACGTAGCACAACTTCCGGCAGTGAGGGTGGTCCTAGCAGTGCCCTGGTGGCTACAGTGGGCTGGATTAATGATATGCACGGGCCGTATTAGGCCCATGGGCCGAGAGTTGAAGAGCCCTGGTATAAAACTTCCAGTTCGAGCAGAGGAGCAACTTTGGAATCAAGGATCAATGTTTGAGTGCCATTTTCTCCCAGTTACATTCACACTGACGAGAGACTTGCATTTCCATCATTAAACCTTTTCCCTTCTGTCACTGTCCTTTCCACCCAAGGTGAGGATCCTGGAGCCACCACCTGAAGCCGCAGAAGTGGTAAAACCATGCCAAAAAGTGCCACCCTCGCTCCTGCCACCGTTGCCATGGGAAGCAGTGCAAGCTGCAAAAACACACTGTTAACGCACCTGCCAGCGGAAGTACCGGAAGCAGCGGGAGGAACCAAACTTCCGGCCTGCTCACCTGTTTGAAGGGGGTGTGACCAGCCCACAGCACAAAAATGTTGGCCACCCCTACACTAATATGAATCTATTTCTCATGCCCAAAGTGGGGGAATGTACAAAAATGGATTGACAATTATACATGAGCCTCTACAGCAGCAATTCCCAAACTATGTTCTGCGGAAACTGGTGGACTTCAATTCCCAGAAGCCTAAGTCAGTACATTGGCTGGTCAGTGCTTTGGGGAATTGACTTAGGCTTCTGGGAATTGGAAGTCCAAAAAACAAAGATTGGGAAACACTGCTCTACAGCAGTGATAAAAAGCTGCTGAAATTTCTACAAGAAATCAGAGCCACCAACTGGAGACTAACACATGCTAATACTCTCAAACTATCATCTGAACATTCTCCCCTTCAGTCTTTGCTTTGATTTATCTGGGATTAGAAATTGGGAAAAGACTCAATTATTCCACTCAAGCTTTTCTGAATTATTTATAGAAGCTAAATAAATAACAGACTGGGCAATGAAGAACTGAAGCTCTGATGGTGAAGGAAAGTTGCATACTGGAAAAGAAGTAATTTCCTCTCAATAGGACTGTTTATTATTTCCTCCTTTCTGCAGAAATTGACAAATTATCTTTAAAGGTCTGCTGCTTAGCAACACCAGTTCCACTGATTTGCTTGGAAGATGTTAATTGCTTCTCCAAACAATAAGAACTGTTTAAAGGGATACAACTTACATTTAACAGCAAGAGAAATAAGTCAGGGAAAAAATATTATAGGTTATAAAACCATTGCACTGTACTCACAACTAATGATCTGCCATCTAAATTATTCTTATTTCCTCAGTGCACAAGATAAAGTATATCTATTTAAAATTATAACACAATGGACAGAATCCTGTTTGTCTTCATGTTAATGCAAATTTAACCTGCATAAATTTGCTGGACATTACAAACAGTAGTCTGGATGGAGTGATTAGATTAGCTTCCATTAAATTGATTTTTGGAAGATTTGGCAGATGAGTTTAAGGAGGGTGTGGGAAGGAAAGCTTAGGGTTACTTAAAGGGCGCCCCTTAGTCAATTGCAGATCCTACTAGGGTAGTGATGGTGAACCTTGGCACTCCAGCTATTCTTGAACGTCAATTCCCAGAAACCCTGATCAGCAGGAGTGCTGACTTGGGTTTCTGGTAATTGAAATCCAAGAATAGCTAGTATGCCAGGTTCACCATCACGGTGCTAGGGCTTGCTTTCTGCAGAACCAATTCCTCTTTGGCTACCCACCCCTTCCTGGGACTGATGGAAATAGCTCACCATTGACCAAAATACCCATTTCTGGGGTAAAGTGATCAGCTCTGCCATCATCAGCTTCTTCTTTTGTGTCCAGATCAAACTTTAAACTGTCAAAATGAAGTCACCTTCTTGGCTTTGACATTCAACACAATAAAATCATCGTCGGTACATGTTTTTGGTAGTAATTGACAGACCAACAGGTGAGCCTCAGGTCTTATAGGTACTTCTGTGCAATGTTCTTTGTGCATGCATACAAATAGCACTCTTGCCCTCCCACATGCGCCCCTTCTGCTATTCAAAGCTTCATGCACAGCGTTGCAGATCAGGATTTCAGAGATTGCGCATTTCCTATATTACGGACAAACAAAATCTGCTACGAGGATCTAATGTACTTCACCCTTTATTTTAGAAGCACAAGACAAGGGACAAGATCTTCCATCAACATCACTAGTGAAGGAGAGTCCCAAGCAAGATGTGCAAGACATAAAAACAGCCTTGTCTTCACCCAAAGGAGAAAGTAGAGCATGAAATGGAAGAAACTGGAAAATGAGAGTACATAAAAAGTCTGTTCTGTAGGCTTTTATATAAATCAGTTTTTTACTTAACTTGAAGCAAACCCATAGGAAAAATGAATTTTTACTTAACTCGAAGCAAACCCATAGGAAAATGATATTTATATAAATCGAACCAACCCATAGAAAAATGAATTTTTTACGTACCTCAAAGCAACCCCATAAGAAATTGTGTTAGGTAAATCAGGACATTTATGTAAATCAGGACATAGTTTTAGTGCAAAAATCATTAAGTAAGTCGAATTTTAGGTAACTCGAGGCATATGTAAGTCGGGTTTTACTGTACTTGGAAATCAGGCTGGCTTCAATGTGTATGAAGTAAACGGGATTTACTTCAGGCAGCAAATGGAGGAAGGAGAAGGCTGCAGGAACTCTTGTCTATATCAGACCTTCTCAACCTCATTCCCCTCCAACTGTCTCCATGGCAATTGCTAGTGCCCTTACCCAGCACAGCCAGAGACAATGTTAGTTAGAGGTTATGGGTGATGGAGTCCTCAATATGACTAATGAAGCAACTCCCCTCTCCTTCCTACTCTACTGGATGGATGTTCTGTTTGAGCTTCATGTCAGGCAGGAAAATGTTGGCAACTGTAGGAACCAGGAGGTAGCCTGTTGGGCGAAAAGGCAGCCTGGAAGTATCGAAATGAAGAATCTCACAACTGCTGAGATCTTGGTTAGAACTAGCCATCCTGACACAGCGAGAAAGCACCCAGGAGAAAGACATCCTGCCTCCAATGAGAAATCATAATTTCAACTTGGGGTTTCCACTCCTATATTAAGCAATCTGCATGAAATACACCATGTGTAAAACACCCATTGCTGTATCATGTTCCCTTCGCTGAGCAAAGTACATAAAGTAAGAGAACATACTGATTGCTTACAATGCTGCAAACAACCCTTCTAATTCTTCTGCACTTACTACAAGGCAGCAGTTTTTGCACTTCTGTGCATGGAAAAATACAAAACCCACCCTTGAAAAAGCACCAAGTGCCCCCAAATTTACCATCATACACCAGCGTGGGTCAAAGTGGTCCCCCCCCCTCGGTCTTGCTTATTGCAGGACGACAAATCAAGCCCTCTCTGGCATACTGGGTAGCAGCTTGCAACCTGGGTTCTAAACCTGCTGGCCATACTGGCTTGGAACAAAACAGTAGCTTTACCAAGCACCACTACATATGTAAAGTAAAACAAACTTTAGCTGGTTTGGGGTCTTTATTTTGACTGACACCTAAAGTACCAACTACCTTTTAAGGAGAATAATGAGCACTTTTCAATTCATTCACTTTCTGTAAATTAATTTAGAACTTGTATTACTGAAAGAAGTTTGTGAATAGAGAATTTACCCTACTGAAATCATACAGAGAGGGGCCAGGGGTCATGCTCCAAGCCTAAGCTCTCCATTTTCCAATCTTGCCAGGGAGGTCTGCAATGGAGCTGCGATGCACATTGAGGTGAAAGTGATTATGGATCTTTAAGAGTCCAGAAGCTCTGTCTGAAAAGGGTTCCTTGTCAAGCTGCAGTCATGTCTAGGGAAGTTCAGCGACCGCTCTTGTTCAGAAATCCCCCTGTAGAAGGAGTAGAGGTTGTGCTCTTTATGTGATTTAAAAATAGAATGTCTGCACAGGGTTCTAGAGAACCTATTGACTCTGCATGTGCTCTTAAGCAGAGCTGCTGCTGAGGAGAGCCAAACAAAGGAAGCGAGCACTGGTAAGTTTTGCAGTTGGAGTAGAGCTGCTTTAGAGGCCTCCACTAATTTAAATTGATAATTTAAACTGCTGAGAGCCACCTCTGTTCAAACAGAGGAAGCAGTTTGAAGCTTCCAGAAGCAGGGGGGCAGAGCCACACCAGGCCCTTCCCTGAACTGTGACTCATAGGGGCGGAGCCACACTAGCCTTTAAAAGCTCTGAGCTCTTTCAGGGTCAGCCCTTTTGACTCTGCATGTGCTCTTAAGCAGAGCTGCTGCTGAGGAGAGCCAAACAAAGGAAGTGAGCACTGGTAAGTTTTGCAGTTGGAGTAGAGCTGCTCTAGAGGCCTCCACTAATTTAAATTGATAATTTAAACTGCTGAGAGCCACCTCTGTTCAAACAGAGGAAGCAGTTTGAAGCTTCCAGAAGCAGGGGGGCAGAGCCACACCAGGCCCTTCCCTGAACTATGACTCATAGGGGCGGAGCCACACTAGCCTTTAAAAGCTCTGAGCTCTTTCAGGGTCAGCCCTTTTGACTCTGCATGTGCTCTTAAGCAGAGCTGCTGCTGAGGAGAGCCAAACAAAGGAAGTGAGCACTGGTAAGTTTTGCAGTTGGAGTAGAGCTGCTTTAGAGGCCCGCGCACCTAACGGCGCGCAAGATTGCAAACTAGTAACAAAGGAAGAATATAGTCTTACTAGGTAGAAAGGTAGTAAACGTGTACATTTTTGAGGCCCAGAATACTGCACTTGTTAAAATGGATTCTGAGGGAACAGTTGTAGTTACCTGCAATACTTGTGCCATGTTTGTGTTCTTGCCAAAGCATATGGAGAACTACACTTGCAGCAAGTGCAAGCTGGTTGCACTACTAGAAGAGAAGGTCCAGCAGCTAGAGGCCCGCATATCTTAACCATCAACAAATTAAGGAGCTTGAGCTGTTCTTGGACAGAGCGGAACAGACTATGCTGGACAAAGAAGAGACAGGGCACAGTTCTGAGGGAGAAGGCCCTTCACTAACTCAGGAGGGAGATGTTTGGAGGAATGTGACTCAAAGGAGGAGAAGAGTAGGGGATCACTCTGAGAGTCTGAAATTACAGAATAAATTTGAGGCTCTTTCCCTCATCACACCTAATGAGGAACACACAGAGGAACAACTGGTTCCACCTGATGATCTCTCTTTCATCACACTTGATGAGATCCAGGAAGATAAACAACAGGAACAAACTGAGGTTCTCTCCCTTAATATGGTTGATGAGGTGCATGTGGATGAACAGATTGCAGGAGAGAGGCTCCTTGTACTAGGCGATTCAATAATTAGAAATACAGAGAAATGGATTTGTGATGCACACGATAACTGTATGGTGACTTGCCTGCCAGGTGCAAAAGTTGCAGACATCACAAGAAATCTAGATAGATTGTTAGAGAGAACTGGGAACGAGCCAGTTGTCATGGTACACGTTGGTACCAATGATGTTGGGAAGGCCAAGCGGTCTGTCCTGGAAGCCAAATTCAGGTTGTTAGGAAGAAGATTGAAGTCCCGGACTTCCAAGGTAGCATTTTCAGAAGGGCTGCCTGTCCCTCGCGCAGGACCTACCAGGCAGGCAGAGCTCAGAAGCCTCAATGCGTGGATGAGGCGGTGGTGTCGAGAGGAGGGTTTCAGATTTGTCAGGAACTGGAGAACATTTTTGGACAAGCCAAATCTGTTCAGGAGGGATGGGTTGCATTTGAACCATGATGGGACCAGATTGCTGGCACTCAACATCAAAAAGGCTGCAGAGCAGCTTTTAAACTGATAACTGGGGGGAAGCCGACAGGAGCTGGGCAGCATCCAGTTCGGGAAAGTGTGTATTTGAGTAATGAGGAGGATGCAAAAATTGCTGAGCAGAGCGAGGAGCTAGTCACTAGCATTCTAGCAGAAGGATGCAAGAGGCAGTCTAACAATGCAACTGGACACAAAAGACTGTGTCAGAAAAGCATATATAAATGCTTGTATACAAATGCCAGAAGCCTCCGGAACAAAATAGGGGAGCTGGAATACTTAGCAATAGATAAGAATATTGATATTATTGGTATCACTGAAACCTGGTGGACGGATGATAACCAATGGGATACAGTTATCCTAGGCTACAAACTGTACAGGAAAGATAGGAAGGGGCAAATGGGAGGTGGTGTGGCCTTGTATGTCAAAGAAGTGATAAAATCGTATGAATTGGAATATCTAGGTGATTTGGAGTCACCATTAGAAGCTCTGTGGGTAAGCGTACCAGGCCACAAGGATGGTCTAACAGTAGGCATATACTATCGGCCTCCGACCCAAACTCTTGAGGGAGACTGGCAGTTGGAGAATGTTGTAAAGGAGGCATCCAAGAAGGGAAGCCTGGTTATAATGGGGGACTTCAATTACCCTCACATAGACTGGGTGAACTGTTGTTCAGCACATGATAAAGAGATAAAGTTCCTAGATATGCTAAATGATTGTTCCCTGGGACAGATGGTTGAAGACCCAACTAGAGGTACAAGAATCCTTGACTTGATCCTGAGTAATACTCAGGATCTGGTACAAGATGTTAATGTGACTGATCCAATAGGGAACAGTGACCACAACTCAATTATGTTTAACTTGATCATAGACCGCAAGTCACTGATAAAATCTAACACAGAGACCTTAAATTTTCAAAAAGGAAATTTCCCAAAGTTGAGGAAACTAGTAAAAGAGAAGCTGAAAGGGAAAATTGAGAGAGTCCAAACTCTCCAAGAGGCATGGAGGCTGTTTACAAAAACAATAACAGAGGCTCAATTGGAATGCATACCCAAAAGGAAAAAGGGCACTGCCAGGTCCAAGAGGACTCCGATGTGGCTTACAGGAGCTGTTTGGGAAGTGATCAAGAGCAAGAAAAGCTCATTTAGAAGATGGAAGGCTTGTCCGAATGAGGACAGCAGGCAGAAACATAAATTCTGGCAGAACAAATGCAAGGCAACAATCAGGAAAGCAAAGCAAGACTTTGAGGAGCGTATAGCTAAAAATACTCAGAGAAATAACAAAGACTTCTTTAAGTACATTAGAAGTAAGAACCCAACTAGGAAGGCCATTGGACCATTAGATGACAATGGAAGGCAAGGGTTTATTAAAGAGGAAACAGAGATTGCAGAGAGACTCAATGAATTCTTTGCTTCAGTATTCACTGAAGAAGACAGAGGCCACATGCCCAAAACAGAGCCTATCTTCGTAGGGAGGGAAACCGAAGAATTAAGCCAGATAGAAATAACCAGGGAGGAGGTCCTTGCATGTCTTGTTAAGCTAAACACTAACAAATCACCAGGACCAGATGGCATCCATCCACGAGTTCTCAGGGAACTTAAAGATGAAATTGCTGATCTCCTAGCCAAAATATATAATATTTCCCTCAAATCAGGCTTTGTGCCTGATGACTGGAAGGTAGCGAATGTAACACCAATTTTCAAAAAAGGATCCAGGGATGATCCAGGAAATTACCGACCTGTCAGTTTGACATGTGTCCCAGGTAAAGTGATGGAAACCATCCTAAAAGATAGAATTAATAGGCACATAGAAGAGAAGGCGCTGCTAAAGGAGAGCCAACATGGCTTTTGCAAGGGCAAATCATGCCTCACTAATCTGTTGGAATTTTTTGAGAGTGTCAACAAGCATGTGGATAAGGGGGATCCAGTTGACATTGTTTATCTGGACTTTCAGAAGGCTTTTGACAAGGTCCCACACCAAAGGCTCTTGAATAAACTTACCAGTCATGGAATAAAGGGACAGGTCTTGTCCTGGATCAGCAACTGGCTAAGGGACAGGAAACAGAGGGTAGCACTAAATGGACACTTCTCCAAGTGGAGGGAAGTAAAGAGTGGGGTCCCCCAAGGTTCAGTACTGGGACCCTGTAGGAATGCATCTGGATTCTGTCTTGCCTGTCTCTGACACTTTTTGTAAACAAAAGCCTCTTTGCTCACTGAGAGACAGCGCTCCTTATCTCTCTTTCTTTGGGTTCTGACATTCTGATTGATTATGTAGGCAAAGTTTCGTTTCTGGTATACAATGCTTGCGAGTTTCGTTTCTCGCTCTCTCTGCCTAAATAAAGAAAAAGGCTTCAGTAGCGTTTGACCAGCCAAGGACTGCAGTGTGCTTTCTCTCTGTCTCTCTGTTTCTCCCTACAAAAAGCCTAATGAAGCAGGACTTCATGGGACTGATTGCTATCTTAAAGATCTGAGGATATAAACTGCTGCTAATGAGGCTGACTGAATAAAGAAGATATCTTTACATGAAGCAGAATTCCAACAAGTGGCGCTCCGTGTGACGCTTTGAACTACAATGAGAGAGCCTGCTTTGAACTCTGCTTCAGCAATTAACACCTCATAATCGACCGGGGAAGGTCTTCACTCACCTACGACCAGGCAAAAGGTCAGACCGGAGGAAAGGTCATAAATCGAGCTCGAAAATTCATCCAAAGTCAACTTTGGGTCCCACATTACGTGAGTGATTTTTTTTATCATGGGGTGCATATTTTCTTCAGAAATGCAGGAACTTTGTAAAGATATCTCAGATCTTTTGAATGAGAATGGGCGAAAGGTAGATGAGAAGAAGATACAGCAGCTGGTTAAAGTTATAGCAAAATTCTGTCCTTGGTTTAAATATGAAGGTCTGGACTTAAAACAGTGGAAACAGATTGGGAGAGAAATGCAGAAGCATAATGGAATTTCTGTGTCAATATTATTTACATGGGAGGCCGTTAGGGACTGCCTTCAGAGACTTACTCCAAAAAATATTTTATTGTCTCAAAGACTTGATGGCCATCCCCTCCCACAGCTTTTGCCTTCAGAGAAAGGGGGGGCCATGGCAACCATGGCAGCCATGGCAACTGCCCCTCCATCATATGAGAAACAACAGACTCCTGATGGGGGTGGAGGTGAAAATGGAGATGGGACATTATGTCCTGACTTGCAAAAATCAAGCACTTTTAGCCCTACAAAGACACATTTTTCTGCTGCGTTAACGGCAGCTGTGCTGGACATGCAATCTCCTGAAATATACCCAGTGATAAGGGGGGCTCCGGCTGTGGGCAACGCACTGGCTGTCCCAGATAGGTATGAAACCCTCCATTACAAATATCTGAAGGAACTAAGAGTCAGCATACGTGACTATGGATTTAATGCACCTTTTACTAAAGCTTTGTTGGAAGCCATTGCATCTCAAAAATTGCTACCAGTGGATTGGAAACAGATGATCAAAGCGCTTTTGCCCCCAGCAGAAGCCATGCTCTGCTTGCAAGAGTGGAGGGATGTGGCTTGGGAGGTTCATTATACACGCCCTGCACTCACAATGGATATGTTATGTGGGGAGGGAAATTTACCAACCCCACACAGCAGTTGGCACTCACGGATGCCCAGCTGGGAGAGATTGCTCAGATAGTCATGCGGGCCTGGAGTAAGATTCCTTCCAAAGGGGATAGCTCCGTTGCTGGATTTGCAGCAATTAGGCAGGGCCCTAAAGAGAATTACACTGAGTTCATTAACAGACTCATGACTGCTCTCAGCCGCCAGGTGGAAAATGTGCCGGCACGGGAAATGCTCATGAAACAACTGGCTTTTGAAAATGCCAATGAGGATTGTAAAGGGGCTCTGACAGCTGTTTATGCTAGGCCAGGAACATCTATAGCAGACATGATGAAAGTTTGTCAAAATGTGGGGACTCACAGTTACAAGGCTCAACTTCTGGCAGCTGCAGTTCAATTGCCCACAACTCAGGCTCAAAATAAACGGTGTTTTGGTTGTGGGAAGGAAGGACATTTTAAAGCACAATGTCGCTCCTCTCTAAAGCAGGCAGCACGCCCTTCAAGGAAGTGTCCCATTTGCCAGAAAGGGTACCATTGGGCCAATCAGTGCCGCTCAAATCCTGATGCCAATCCCTCAGCTGCTCAGCACAAAGACTCTGACTTTTCTCCACAGCAGCAGGGAAATGGGAGTGCGGGCCAGGCTCGGGCCCAGGCAAAATAATAGGGCTACCAGAGGTCAGTGAGGAAGCAATACAGGAGGTTTTGGAAGAAGATATGGAACTTGCCCAAGAAATGATTTCACGATATAGAAAAAACCATCCTCTAAAAGAAGGACTTTTATTGAGGTTATCTAAGGACTGTACTTTTACTATGCCAGGGTGTGTGGAGGCTCTTCCCACACTGGTTGATGATGTTAATTTCCAGGGCATGATGGGCATCGTTCTTCCTTGCCCAGACGCCTTACCCGCTTCTGTACACATTGCAGCAGGGTCAGTTACATTGGGTCACCAAGAAATTGTCATCCCTGCTTCAGCCACGCAACATCTCACCCTGCCTAAGGGACAACCTGTAGGACGCCTTCATCTGCTCCCACTAGGGACCACTGTAACTCCATCCCAGGAGGGGACTGCAACAGCGGCTATGGCGGTGATACAAATCACCGAGGATAGACCGACCCGCTCGCTGATTATGGGTGGACGTTCAGTGTCTGGATTGGTCGATACAGGAGCCGATATTTCAGTGGTGGCAAAAAAAGATTGGCCAACTGGATGGGCCGTCCGCCCCTGTAGGGAAGTTTATGGGGTGGGCGGGTACGAGCCAGCACAGCAAAGTGTTCATCCAATCGTCTTTGAGACCTCAGGGGGAACAAAAGTTTCTCTTCACCCCCTGATTATGGATATTCCTATTACTCTGTGGGGCCGGGATCTCCTGGCTAAAACAGGGTGTACCTTGCAGACAAATTTTTGATACGGGCCTCCCCTGCAGCGCCGTTGCATGCACTTCCACTACAATGGAAAAACACCCCACCAGTGTGGACGGATCAATGGCCGCTCTCAAGAGAAAAGCTCCAAGCGGCGGAGGCCCTTGTACAGGAGCAATTAAATCTGGGACATATTCAAACAACCACTAGTCCTTGGAACTCTCCGATTTTTGTGGTGAAAAAGAAGTCTGGAAAATGGCGATTGTTACATGATTTGAGGAAAGTTAATGAGCACATCTTGCCAATGGGACCTCTGCAATCTGGACTTCCTAATCCGAACATGATTAAGGAAGATCATCAACTCATGGTTATAGATTTGAAGGACTGTTTTTATACAATCTTGCTAGCGCCACAAGACAGAGAAAAATTTGCATTTACATTGCCAGTATACAATAATGAACATCCTACTCAACGGTTTGAATGGTGTGTCTTGCCCATGGGTATGGCCAACTCGCCGACTCTATGCCAACATTTTGTGAACATGGCTTTGGAACCTTTCAGGCAACGCCATCCAGAGGTTAAAGTCTATCATTACACAGATGACATTTTATTGCATGGTCCACAAGTCACGGAGAAACACCTGCAGGACCTAGCAGACATTTTGCAACAAGCGGGCTTGATCATAGCTCCTGAAAAAGTGCAGCGGATGTATCCATTCCAATATCTGGGACATAGGCTCTCAGCTACAGCTTCAACTCCGCTATTGCCAACAATAGCTATTCCGGAGCAGTTCACTCTTGTACAATTGCAACAATTGCTAGGGAACATAAATTGGGCTCGTCCTTTCTTGGCCCTGAGCACGGAGGAACTATCACCACTCTTTGCTGCTCTTTCTGGACACACTTCTCCAGCGGACATCATTCCCTGCACAACGGAGATGCGTACAGCTCTTCAACGCCTCAACGAAAAGCTGCATACCATCGCTGTGGATCGGGTGCCCTCAGGCACCATTGCGCTGGCATGCGCTCTTCTTCCTACACCGAGGCTGCCCACTGCTGTTTTGTTCGCGCCTGTCAACGCTCAGAAGGTGGCCATCGTGGAATGGCTACACTTGGCGCACACTCCCTCGAAAAACTGTTATCGCCTGCCTGATGCGATTGCTGATCTTTTCCTCAAATGCCGTACTAGGGCAAAGCATTTGACTGGCTATGACGTTGACTTTGTTTGTTTTCCTTTTTCACAGGATCAGCTAACCGCCTTGCTACAGCATTCTGAGGCATTTCAGGTGGCCATGGCGGACTTTGTGGGACAAGTTAAATTTAACCCCCCCAAGGATAAGCGGTTTACCTTGCTGAATCTCACTTCTTACTCCCTGTCATCCCCGCTTTGCATGCAACCTATCTTGCATGCCGTTACTCTTTTCTCAGATGGCTCCCCCTCCCGTGGAGTCCTTACATGGCAGGGTCCTACTGGGGAATGGGAGGTTGTTTTTACAGGACCTCAAGCATCGGCCCAGCGGTCGGAACTGGCAGCGGTCATACTTGCTTTCTCTAGGTTTTCTGATGTGCCTTTTAACCTGATTGTGGATACTCAATATGTTTACCGCCTTGTCTTTACTTTAGCTCAAGCTTATTTGTCTCCATCGATGGATAGGGATCTTTTTGCTTTATTCCAACAGCTTCAAGGTTTTCTTACTAACCGTACGGTCCCATTCTTCATTGCCCACATACGCTCTCACACAAAGATTCCAGGTTATTTGACGGAGGGCAATGCACGAGCAGATTCTGCTCTCCGAGACTCTGCTGAGGTTTTTTCTCTCTTTGACAACCCCATTGACAGTCATGCAATGTTTCATCAATCTGCTAAGGTTTTGCATAAACGGTTTTCCATTCCTATGTCACAGGCTAGAGACATTGTGTCGTCCTGTGCTTCCTGTACGAAGTCTCCTATATTCCTGCCATTTGATGCTGTTAATCCTCGAGGAACAGAAGCTAATCAGCTATGGCAGATGGATGTCACGCAAGTACCTGCTTTGGCTCCGCTTTCTAAGTTACATGTGACTGTTGATACCTTCTCTGGATTTATATGGGCTACACCCTTACGGGGTGAAACATCCAGACATGTTATACAACATTGCATTCGTTCGTTTGCGGCAATGGGTAAACCTAAAAGCCTTAAGACAGACAATGGGTCATCATATGTTTCTTCTGCCTTTCAGGACTTTTGCCGTCAGTGGGACATTAAGCTAACCCATGGAATACCCTATAACTCGACTGGACAGGCGATTGTTGAAAGAGCCCACCTGACATTCAAAAATTTGTTACACAAGCAAGAGGGAGATAGAGGGGTTCCTGTGGCTGAAATACCTACAGCTGTTGCTAAAGTACTGTATACTCTTAATTTTCTTCTTGCTCCCCATAACAGGTCACACTCTCCAGTCGAATTGCATTTCAGGACCGAGGAGTGTCTTCCTAAGCCATTGGTCGTTTATCGGCAGCAACCCGATCCTGAGTGGAAGGGTCCTGTACCTCTAATCACCTGGGGACGAGGATACGCAGCGGTTTCTACAACCTCAGGACCTGTGTGGATTCCTGCTCGAGCGATCCGTCCATGGAGAGAGAAGAAGGTTACTCAGCTCCAGGATGGTGGTTCACCAGTAAACTAAATGTGCTGACATTTGTTATTTTCTTTCTTACTGTGCTTCCAGCTGTAAGAACAATGCCTCATGGGGGCAACCCCAACTTTTGGATTCGTCATGCTAACTATATGTTTGAGGTTCATGGTAAGAATGCAACGTTATACTATGAGCATCCACTGGCAGTGTCGCAAATGGCTTTTCTTCCGGCATTGTTCAACACACCTGAGTTGGTTATTGGACATTTGCAACATCTTGATAGGTCTACACTCTTCTCTAATCCTCCAGAACAATTTAACAACACCCGTTGGCGAAGCATGACATTCAAGAAATACACTAAAGGACTTTGTTTCTGCTGTCATAGTTCTGGAGTCTGGAATAGTAAATGGAAGTACTGGACTCAAGCAAAAAGGGTTTTGCAGAATGTAGGCAATTATACGGGTTGTGACGATTATTTTTGGTTATGGGGTAGTTATAACAGTTCTTATAAGCTTAATTATACCTTGTTTAACACTACTATTGAAGATATATATGATGTTTTTCCTATGTTTACTCCTGATTATTCTGCTATAGATAGTGGTTCAATTTGCAATGGATGGCAAATTAAGGATCCCAACATGTGGTTCTTTTTTAATGGAGTTGCCACGAATTTCCATCCAGGACAATATCAATGTGCAGCATTGGGTTATTTTACCTTACCCGTACAAGTGCAAATGCCGCTTCGGGCAGATGCACGGCGCCGGAGAGCTGCTGCCGGCCCGATGGGACACTATTGAGAAAGAACTTCAG
This sequence comes from Bradypodion ventrale, assembly GCA_035047345.1. Lineage (NCBI taxonomy): Eukaryota > Metazoa > Chordata > Lepidosauria > Squamata > Chamaeleonidae > Bradypodion > Bradypodion ventrale. The sequence continues at coordinate 308,437,067 of JAWDJE010000002.1, read as the reverse complement.
AATTTACAGGAGAGTATTACTAACAATGTACGCACTGATGTTTATCTCTTTGATTGGGTGACTTCTTGGTTGCCTGATTTATCTGTCCTTAGACAAGTTTTCTTTTATGGGTTTATTATTATTATCTGCTTTTTACCTTTGTATTTTTGCATTACTTGTATTCCTAATCTTATTTCTATGTGTAACACATGTCCATTGCGTAGAAGGGAGACATCGAGTTTTGCACGACGGCAATTGTACTCAATGAGGTATCATCCTCCGGAACAAAGTACCATGAGTCAGGAGGGGTGCGATGTCCAGGAGGACAGTGATGATGTATATGGAGGAGTAGTTATGGAGTATGATGGCATGCAGGGGTATGATTAGCCGTCCCTCTCTCAAATTTAAATGAAAAAGGAGGACATGTAGGAATGCATCTGGATTCTGTCTTGCCTGTCTCTGACACTTTTTGTAAACAAAAGCCTCTTTGCTCACTGAGAGACAGCGCTCCTTATCTCTCTTTCTTTGGGTTCTGACATTCTGATTGATTATGTAGGCAAAGTTTCGTTTCTGGTATACAATGCTTGCGAGTTTCGTTTCTCGCTCTCTCTGCCTAAATAAAGAAAAAGGCTTCAGTAGCGTTTGACCAGCCAAGGACTGCAGTGTGCTTTCTCTCTGTCTCTCTGTTTCTCCCTACAAAAAGCCTAATGAAGCAGGACTTCATGGGACTGATTGCTATCTTAAAGATCTGAGGATATAAACTGCTGCTAATGAGGCTGACTGAATAAAGAAGATATCTTTACATGAAGCAGAATTCCAACAGGACCCCTGCTTTTCAACCTCTTCATAAATGATCTAGAGGAAGGGGTAAAAAGCAAGGTAGCCAAATTTGCTGACGACACTAAATTATACAGGGTAGTGAAAACTGTGAGAGATTGTGAGGAGCTCCAGAGGGATCTCTCGACACTGGGGGAGTGGGCAAAACAGGGGCAAATGAGTTTCAACATTAGTAAGTGCAGAGTGATGCATGTTGGGGCAAAGAACCCCAATTACATTTATAAACTGATGGGGTCTGAACTCTCTGCGACAAACCAGGAAAGGGACCTTTGTGTCCTGGTGGACAACTCAATGAAGGTGTCAACCCAGTGTGCCTCAGCAGTGAAAAAAGCAAACTCAATGCTAGGGATCATTAGGAAGGGTATAGAAAATAAGTCAGCAAGTGTCATTTTGCCTCTTTATAAATCTATGGTGAGGCCCCATCTGGAATACTGTGTACAGTTCTGGTCGCCATACCTCCAGAAGGATATTATGGAGCTGGAAAAAGTGCAGAGGAGGGCAACCAAAATGATTAGGGGACTGGAACACCTTCCTTACCATCTGAGGCTGCAACGGTTGGGCCTCTTCACTCTTGAACGACGACGTCTAAGAGGTGACCTGATTGAAGTTTATAAAATCATGCACGGTGTGGACAAAGTAGATAAGGAAAAACTGTTTTCCCTATCGCATAACACTAGAACTAGGGGACACTCCATGAAACTTTTGGGTACTAGTTCTCAAACAAATAAGAGAAAGTACTTTTTCACCCAGAGGATTACTGGTCTATGGAACTCCCTGCCAGAAGAAGTGGTGACAGCTGTCAGTCTTGACAGCTTTAAGAAAGGATTAGACAAGTTCATGGAGGACAAGAGTATCAATGGCTATAATTATGGATACTTAAGGACAACCTCCGGGTTGGAGAGATAGGCAGGATATCTCTCAATATCATTTCCAGTGAATCCTAAGCAGGTGAAGGCATCTGCTTGGGAATACCCTGAAGGAAATGGTGAGCCACTGTGTGAGACAGAATGCTGGACTGGATGGCCTGTGGCCTGTTCCAGCAAGGCTGTTCTTATGTTCTTATAGCAGTGATAGCGAACATTTTAGAGAATGAATGCTCAAACAGAGGGGGTGTGGCATCTCTGTACTGGGTGGAGGGAGGAAGTGCTCCAATTGGGCTGCTGGGCAGAGTGAACTCTGTGCTGGGGCGATGGCATGCATGCCCACAGAGAGAGAGCTGAGTGCCCCCCTCTGGCATGTCTGCCATATTTTGCCACCACTCACCTATAACAAGCACTTGACTGGAATTGCCAACGCCAGTCCAAGTCCCCATATTAGGAACTTGAAGCAAGGCTACATGTGGCAGACTCTCTCCTTTTGAGCTTTTGTTTCTGCCTTGCCTCCAATCTTAACATTATAAATGCTGTCATAAAATATCAGCCAAATGAAAATAAATGTCATTCTCACTAAACTTGAGCTCCAAAGACACAGAGAGGAAAAGTATGTTTCCGTGAGTTATCTGAAAGGCCCTTCTTTGCTGCCTACACTCAGGAAAAGTGGGCTGTTGCTGGCTGGATAGCTCAGTGGTTTAGGCATTTGACTGTAGAACTAGAAGTAAAGAATTTAGTTCCCCCATGGAGAAGAGCCAGCCTGGGTAGCACAATCCTAGGGCACCCCCAGAAGAAGGGAATGTAGTGAAGCACTTCTGTGTATTCACTGCCTAGAAAAAACAGGAAAGGTTTGCCATGGCAGAATTATTAACAATTTTGTGTAAGAAATTATTCTGGGTTGAAAGGATTTTTGTGGAAGAAACTCCGCTCAGGGAATGCCCAAATGAGGCTCCTTTCATGTCCCCAAGAGCTGAGACAGAGATGGGTGCCCAATCCATCATGCAGTACCGAGGTTTCAAACTGCTGACTTGCCAGCATTCCAGCTTACACTGGAGACTGATCTCTAAATAACTCAAGACTTGTCCTCCAAAAAACCCCAACACATTAAAGCTCTGATTAATTTACCTAATGATCATGTACAAGGTTCACATATGTGTCACGTCCATTAAATCCTTTCTTCACAAACATGGCTATATAATAAAAGAAACAGTAATAGATGGGGGGAGGGGGGTACGATATCGATTCCTAAGGGAATTTTTTTTTTAAAAATCCCAACTTTTTTTGTTTGAGATCATGCAATCGAGAAATTAAAATCTCTGGAAGTTAGCCACTATTCAATCTAAACCTGAATGTGGCCTGATTGACAAGCTGGAGCAAGTCACTTTACCTAGGCATTTTTTATTTTTGTTTCATGAGCTGATTTTGCTCAGGCAAACTCCGGAACAAGCTGCATGCTCAATCAATAATCAACCAACCTGCTAATTGGTCACAGCACCATTATGTGTAGACAGCCACAGTGCCACATTCTAAAGCAAAGTCATGCCTTTTTGTTCTATTACATCATGTTATTGATGCAAAGTACAATTACAGTGGTACCTCATACAACGATTTGAATCCATTCCACGGGGCTTATTGTTGTATGAAACTTATATGATGCATGCATCATATAGCGATTTTCCCTATGGGATGAATCGTATGATTATTATTATTTTGCTACAGTAAGTGGTTTTTCCCATTGAAATATTGTTGTACGATTTTTTCCATAGGGAAAATTGTTATGCGGGACGCCATTTTTAAAAACCTAATTGTTATGCAATTTCGTTGTTACCGTATTTATTCGTGTATAACGCGCAAAATTTTATACCAAAAAAAGAACTCAAAGTTTGGGTGCGCGTTATACACGAGGACTGGGTGCGCGTTATAAACGAGCCTCTTTTACTCACCCGCACGCACCCGCCGGGACGAGAAGGGAACCCTCCGGGGGAGGCGCTACCGCCAGCCACCCGAGCTCCCGGGCCGCGCGACTCAAGAGCCGGCGCCGGGTAGGCACGGAGCACGCCACGGCCCTCCTCCCAGGCGGTGGCAGGCGCCCAGGTCCCGCTGCCGCCACTCACCCGCACGCACCCGCCGGAACGGTAAGAGGGAGGCGCTACCGCCAGCCACCCGAGCTCCCGGGCCGCGCAACTCAAGAGCCGGCGCCGGGTAGGCACGGAGCACGCCACGGCCCTCCTCCCAGGCGGCGGCAGGCGCCCAGGTCCCGCTGCCGCCACTCACCCGCACCCGCCGGAACGGTAAGGGGAGGCGCTACCGCCAGCCACCCGAGCTCCCGCGCCGCGCGACTCAAGAGACTTACCGGTACACCAGTTTACGTTGTCAATAAATGTTTTTTTCATGGAAAATTAGGGGTGCGCGTTATACACGAGTGCGCGTTATACTCGAATAAATACGGTATATGGGGCGATTGTTGTACAGTATGAGGTTTCACTGTACTTAAAAGTAGAATGCAATGGATTAGAAAAAGTCATAGACGAGAAGCCTAGAAGTCTACATCCAGTATTGGTGGCACTGTGAATCTGAGTACCATTTCTTTGGGAAAACAAGCAGGAGATTGCCCACTGCATTTCATGTCCTGGGCAACATGCCAGCCACTGACTAGAAACAGGGATTTGGACTTTGCTCTGATCCTGCAAGACTCTACTTAGGCTCTAGACTCCATTGAAACCAAAAGAATTTATCTTCCAAGTAAATGTATTTAGGGCTCGAACAATGTCCTTCTTTTTAGACATTTTAACTAAATCAGAAGAATGCACGCTTAGAACACTTCTTCATTAGCAGATCAGACACTTTTGCATAAATATGCTTAACTTGAATAGCTTATAAATAGTAGACTCTGCCCATAAAAGAACAATCATATATTTGTGGTGACAGTGGAGTGCTCATACTGAGACGGTTTGTTAGTGCTTTGGAACAAATTGGTTATGCTCAGTTTATGCTGTGGAAAGAGTATTAAAATGAACTGACGGCTATGATCTGTGGAATCCTTTGTTTCAAGTACTTACTAGCAGAGGTGCCCTTCCTTCGCCCAGGCGTGATTGATGCTGGGCTGGGGAGAAAGTTGTGGCCTCCCCTCTCCTGCCCGAGCTTACCTCGCATGTGCGGGGAGGATGTTTTACTCGGTGTGGTGTAACATGCCCCCTGGTTGCCTTGGAAGGAAAGGGTGGAAAGTTGCACCCCACTTTCCCTTCCATGTTTGGAGGCAGCGATCTCCTTTCACCCAACTCCTGGGAAAGGCTGTGGGCAGCTCTGCAACAGCTAGGTGGAGAGGCACGCTGCAGGCAGGCTGCTCTTTGTCAGGAACGTTTGTTCCCGGACGGAGACCCGCCTGTCAGCGTGTCTTCGTGCCTTGCTGTTGGGAGGCCAGCCTCGAAACAGCGAGGCTGGGGTCTGATGCAGGAAGGCTGCTGTTCGTGCGGGAATGTGCATTCCCGGATGGAGAGCAGCCTGTCAGCTTGCCTCTCCACCTTGCTGTTGCGTGGCTGCCCTCGCAACAGCAAGGCGGAGAGGCATGCGCAGCTTGCCGGCGGCAGACCTCCGTCTTGCTGGCATTTTCTCGCCTGCTTCCCTTTCCCAGGAGGCAGGCGAAAGGATATCGCTGCCTCCAAGCTTGGGAGGGAAGAGGGCGCGCAAAGTTTCACCCTTTCCTTCCCAGGCAAGTAGGTGGAACGCTACGCCGCACCAGGTAAAACACACACAACCGCGAGAGTTGCACGGCCCCTGCCCCACCTCTCCTGGGTTCGCTCCGGCCTCTCTGATTGGCTGGGGCATAGTGCAGGGGATGCTGGGGCATGTAGCTTTATTTTAATTTGTATTCCGTGGGTCCCACGCCCGACCCGTGTCCTCCGGAACCCCTTCTTTGACCTCTAGGATGGGGAAGATAGGTCCGGGGAAAATTTGGAGGGGGTGGGCCCCAGGGGGGTGGCGTGCATCCCGGAACCACGAACGTACGGTTCTACTTTAGAGATATAGATATTGAAGCCACTGGAATTATTCCAGAATAACTGACCACAGGATAATGTTCTGGTCTCAAACATCAACTTTGATTAATTTGCCTTTGAGGCTTGTATAACATCCTTGCATTTTAAATATAATATTATAGCTCACACTGTTGTTGGGACAGGATGATCAATATATTCCATAATAAACTATTTAAATTTTTTGGGCCAGAAAATGCACATACTGTATATAATGACAGGATTGTGACCAGGGTTTGACTGTGGCCCTAAAAGACCGCAAATCTCTGTACTTAAAACATAAGCAGCAGCAGATTCTTTCAAGCTCCTTAGCACATTTAGATTCTAGAGAAAGCTACAATTTATACACCTAGAAAAGCACTCACTTATAAACCTACCTGTATGTACAGTATTAGAAATGGAAGGTGCAATGAAAGAATGAATGCACAAGTGTATATGATGTTATGCATTTATATATTTTCTAGAAATCTAATTCCAAATACAATAGGCTAACATCTGGATTTGCTCTTAAAGAAAAAAGGAACAATTATTATCAGATGGTGAGGATAATATTATGAGTTATGCTCATGAGACAAGGTTTGTGTCGGAGGTTTTGTAGCCGACTGGAAGGAAGCGGAGAATCCTGACTACAAGGTTTTTGAATAGTTGGAGACTGCAACAAGAAAAAATTATATGGTTACAACTCTACCCCACCTAAGCTACTGAAAATGCAGTGAAGTCGATGGGATTTGCACAGCTAAAATAAAGGCAAGGTTAGTTAGTGGTCTACAGCTAGAAGCAGATATGACCATATGCTTTGTAAGCACTGATATAAGCTGAAGTACACACCCACCAACAGAGTTTCAGGGATGCTTATTAACAGCAGAGATGTACAACATACAGCCCCCTCAGCACCCCTGGACAATCAATACCTCTCATAAAATTGATTTTAAACTTCTGGGGAAAAATATTTTACTAATGAAGTCCTCTTACATTCTATACGCAAGGTAGGGATAATTTTGCATATGCTGAAGAGCCCCCAAACCTGCTGGCCCATCATATCCCCAGTTATTTTTAAAGAAACCTGAAAATTTGAGCCACAAGGAAGTATAATGGGAATTTTTAAGTTTAATTTTTTTTAGTTAAACCCACTTTTCCATTAAGAGAAACCCAACTTTTACGGTACAGTAGAACCCCGCATAACGAAAAAACTCCGTTCCACGGAGCTTTTTGCTATGCAGATTTTTCGTTATGTGAAGTGAATGGGAGATGCCCCAGATAACGAACAAAAAATGTTCGTTATCCAGGGTTCCCATTGACAGGGTATACCCCGGTTACCAACCCCCACCCCACATTTTTCATTATGCAGGATATCGCCATTGCCTAATGAACGCTTTGTTATGTAATTTTTTCATTATACAAAGCATTCGTTATGCGGGGTATTGCTGTACTTAAAAGAATTAACCTCATGAAAATGTTGCCCTGAGGCTGAATCTGAAACATAGTCGTCCTCTGCTGAGACTTCCTACTCTTAATCTAAGGAAGCCAAATCGCTTCAAAAGCCACTTCATGCTGCACTCGAGCCAGGAGCCTGTCACATCTGGTACATAACCAAAACAGAGACCCACCAAGGAGGATTGTTTCAACAGTTAAAGCAGGGATGGCCGACCTTGGTGCTCCTGCTGTTCTTGGACTTCAATTCCCAGAAGACCTGATCAGCAGATATGCTGACTTGAGCTTCTGGGAATTAAAGTCCAAAAATAGCAGGAACACCAAGGTTGGCCACCACTGAGTTAAAGCACCTATCCCTGTTCTCTTGTTCCCATCATTTTTTATTTTTTTTGCTGGCTTAGAACAGAACTACTCCTGCCTTGCATGTGACTACTTCATTTTTTTCTCCTGCCATCTAATTATTCTTTACCTTGTTTCCCTATGAATTTTCTGTACAGATGTTTCACTCTTCAAAAAAACAAATCTCTCAGTGACATAGTCAAACTCACTAGAATTCAGCTGTCACTTTTAAGTTCTCTAATGTCTATCAAGAAAAGCATATGCTTTTCCCACTTTGCCAGGTGGCAAAGCTGGGGCTGCTCATTTATCTAGCTTGTCCTTTTGCTCCTGTGCAAAAGAGGCTTGTTTTTCCAGTTGCACAGCAAATGTTTATAGCTAATCTCTTGTCACAGAGTCTTTCATAATAAACATCAACCTTGTCTTAGCTAATTACTATAGAACCCTAACACCTTTGATTCCTTCTTCTCTTTCCTATTTATGTTATTAGAGTAAATATAGTGGCCAAAGTTAGAATGTAGCCATTTAAAGGGAGGGGATAATGGAGTATGCCCCTTGGCCATTCACATCTCAAAGGCTTGAAGGACAGAAATTGAAGGAATTTAAGTAAAATAAGACAAACAGAGCAAATGAAGTCCCCAAATCAGGTTCCCAAGCCTTCAAGGATTCAAGGCTGACAGTTTACATGCAAGGGATTGCTACTCTGGGTTTCTAGCAATGCAGAGAACTTATTGCCTTCTCGGATAATCGCCCAGCCACCCTGTTCCGGGTAACCAGGTCTCTTCTTGGCAGGGGAAGGGACGGTGCCCGATTGGCAGGGATCGGCTGAGGCTTTTGCTGATTATTTGGTGGAGAAAATTGCTCGGGGTTTGATCCTGGCGTGGACATGGAGGGGCCGGAGGGGACCGGAGCACAGTCGGGCCATGTTATCTGGGATCAGTTCGATCCAGTTGTCCTTGATGAAGTGGACAGGCTCCTTGCAGCTGTGCGTGCCACTACCTGCCCCTTGGATCCCTGTCCCACATGGTTGGTGAAAGCCTCCAAGGTGGTGACAGATGGCTGGGTCAGGGCAATAATAAATATGGGAGGGAGTGTTTCCTGCACCTTTAAAACATGCTTTGGTGCGCCCCTTCCTGAAGAAACCATCCCTTGACCCAGCTGTCCTAACCAACTATAGGCCGGTCTCCAACCTGGGGAAGGTATTGGAGAAGGCAGTGGCACATCAGCTGCAGGGTGTCCTGGATGAAGCGAATTATCTGGACCCCTTCCAGTCAGGTTTCAGTCCCGGATATGGTACAGAGACGGCATTGCTCGCACTGATGGATGATGTCTGGTGAGAGCAAGACAGCGGTCGTCCGTCCATCCTTGCTCTTCTTGACCTCTCAGCGGCCTTCGATACCGTCGACCACAGTATCCTTCTGGAACAGCTCAAAGGATTGGGGATCCAGAGCACTGTGTTGTCCTGGTTTCCCTCTTTTCTGGAGGGCCGGACCCAGTCGGTGTGGTTGGAGAGTGTGAAGTCCAGCCCTAGGCCCCTCAAATATGAGGTGCCTCAGGGTTCCGTCCTCTCGCCTCTCCTATTTAACATCTACATGAAATAGTTGGGTGAGAACATCCGTTCCCACGGGGTGAGGTATCATCAGCATGCTGATGATACCCAGCTTTACATCTCGGCCCGTGGTGATTCAGGTGATGCTGTCAAAGTCCTGTCCGGGTGTCTGGAGGCTGTTGGGGTCTGGATGGGGGACAACGGGCTACAACTGAATCCTGGCAAGACTGAGTGGCTATGAATTAGGGGCCCAGCGTTATCCCAGGAACTACCATCCTTGGTTCTGTCTGGGGATGTTTTGCCCCAGTCGGACCTGGTGTGCAATCTGGGGGTCCTCCTGGACTAATGGCTCCTGTTTGAAGAGCAGGTGGCGACTGTGGCCAGGAGGGCTTTTGCTCAACTTCAAGTAATTCGCCAGTTGCGTCTGCTCCTGGACCGGGACTTTTTACTCATGGTCACTCATGCTCTAGTCACCTCCAGACTAGACTACTGTAATGCGCTCTACATGGGGCTGCCCTTGACCATTCGGAGGCTACAGCTGGTCCAGAATGCGGCTGCCCAAGTGGTGATTGGGTGTGGAAGTTATGCCCGCACCTCGCCGCTACTTCGGGAGCTGCACTGGTTACCAGTTTGCCTCCGGGTGCAATTCAAGTTGCTGGTTTTGAACTTTAAAGCCCTACCTGGTAGTGGACCAGGATACCTAAGAGACCGTATCACCCCAAGAATGTCTGTCCGTCCAACTAGAGTGGACCGGAGGGGCTCTCTAGTCGTACCATCAGCTACAGGGGCTCACCTCTCTAGCACACGAAGGAGGGCCTTCTCCATGTCCACACCAGCCCTTTGGAACCTCCTGCAAACAGAGCTAAGGTTACAGACAGAATTGCTGCCCTTTAGAAAAGGTCTGAAAACCTGGCTGGCAGGGCATGTGTGGGGCCCAAATGGAAATATGGCCCCCGCCTGGTGGCTCACACCAAATTAATAATTCCAGATTCCCGCCCACTATCTCTTCTAATGTATAGGGGGTGGGGTTGATTGGGTGGTTTTATCTGTTTTTATTCTTTTTATGTTTATATGTTCATGTTAGTTTTATAGTGATTGTATTTTATGTTTTTAAAATATGATGTAAGCCGCCCTGAGTCAGGTTTTGCCTGAGTGGGTAGCATAGAAGTAAAAAAAAATTTTTTTAAATTAAAGTGAAATCCTGTACATGTCTGCTCAGAAGTAATCTGCACAGAGTTCGACATGACTGATCCTCAGATATGTACGTATAAAATGGCAGAACGATAAACTATGATGTACTCAGCCTGAGTTATTTCCTCATTTCCTCAGTCATTCTCTTGGATAAGCCTTAGGTTCAATCTTACACTTGCACCATAAGCAGGAACAGTCATGGTTTGCCATAAAAGGGCTTCTTCTTTTATGTCTAAACCAGATATCAAACTACCAGAATGAAGCCACCTTTTGGTGAATCCGTTCTGTAGTTCCTTTCGCCTGACCTAGTGTGAGAAAGATTAGCTAGCACAAGGTGGCCATTGCCCAGGGTATGCCCGACTGTGGTTCAAAAATACCACAATCTGTGAGGAGGCTCTTTTTGGGTACCCCCATAAAACGGCTGATGTAAGGACTGAAAGAGCCTCACAGTCATTCAACAGACATGTCCGCTCAGCAGGGTTTTTTCATTGCACTTCTCCCCCTCCCAACTACGTCTTTTCTTGGGGGGTTATGAACCCCTTGGGAGGCCTAAAGAGAGGGAAACACAGAGGTAACCCTCTCCCCTACAAGAACCAAGAAATAGCTTAGAATCCATGTCTAGGAAAAATATGATGTATTATTATTGGATACAAATCAACCATTTGATTCACAGTCGAGGTCTGGAATAAAATTAACAGTTCAAGCCCTAACCAATGACCTAAGAACTGTTATGGTAACATCTGAGTATATATGCAGTTCCTAGTAGAGTGGTTTTTTTGGAGAGTTAAGATGTTCAAGTCCAATAAGTCCAAAATTTCCAAATATCTAGGGAGTCCTTTAGGTATTGCTCCAAGGGCTCCGATCACCATGGGAACAACAGCAGATTTCTTCCTCCATAGATGCTTGACTTCAATTTGCAAATCACGATATTTCTTGATTTTCTCCAGTTGGTTGTCTTTAATTTGTGCGTCTTCTGGTATAGTACTGTCAATAAACCAGACATTCTTCTTTTCCACAACAGTTATATCAGGTGTTTTGTGAGGCAAATGTCTATCTGCTTGAATTTTAAAGTCTCACAGGATCTTGGCTCTATTATTATTATTATTATTATTATTATTATTATTATTATTATTATTATTATTATTATTATTATTATTATTATTATTATTATTATTATTATTATTATTATTATTATTATCATCATCATCATCATCGTTATTGTTGTTGTTATTTAGAAATGAAAATTTAATAATGCTTTGCAATACAGTCAGCACTTACCAATGTTAAATAATAAGCCTCTCTGCATGCTTTTGAGTCCTCATTCTCTCATAACCGCACATACATACATAGATCAGCAATAAATTGCATTTAAGTACCTATTAATTCCCCCGGTTCATCATGAACAGCTGGCTCTTTCCACATAGCCACAAAATGGACATTATTAGTCTATAATAATAAGAAGCAGCAATACATGTGTGTTTCTCAGCTTATACAAAGGCATAATTCTTGAAACATGATACCTCACAAAGGAACATTAACAGAGAATGACAATTCAAAAAAAACAACACAGAAAACATTTTCCCAATCTTGAGATGTCAACTAAAAGAGCTTTTTTCTTCAGCTTGTGATAAGTCACTCAAGAAATTTCTCAGGAATCTGGTTCTTACACAGGGTACTTATGTATCATGCACTTGCTACAAACTTAAGAAATATGTGTAACTATCTCTTTATCTCTCTTTAAAATAAATCAAGCTCTCCATGGGTAACAAAGTATCAGGCAGTAAAATTATATAGCATAATTGTGTTCAAGTAGAAATGTAGTTGTTAAGTTTTCTGCTATATCTTTTTTACCAGCACTGGTTTTAGAGACCTACTAACAGGGCCAAAAACTGCTTCTTAGCCAAAATGGAGCACTTAGCAGATTATTTGCATATATACAAGTAGTTCAGTACAATACAACATATACAGCAGGGTCTTCTCCAAGGTCACACTAAAAATCCTCGACAAAAGATATGGAGGAGATCGAAGACTGTAAACTTTGTTTAGCTCATCTTAACACTGGGAAGTTCAACGTTTGGCCCTTTCACAATTCTACTTTGCTGTTTTACAGAGTTTCATTAATTCCTATGGAATTTGATATTTTTAATCCATCATCTTAAACAAGGCGCTGTGAAGAAAGGCAGCTGATTAAACTTCAAAAATAAATAAAGAAACTATACCTGAAGAGTAAAAGTATCACTTACATAACCAATCTGCTTTATCTTTAAAATGAAGGGCAACTCTACATTCTGCTGAAAATGCTCTCCACCAGTCAAATTTAGCTACTGTCTTAAAATAACATTTTAAAAAACTTGGAAGTATGCTGGAGTATTTCCCACCATGTTGGACTTTTTCACACATTAGACAGATCCAGGTATACATCATGGACAGCAGCTTTCCATCACTATAAGAGGCAGCTCTCCTTTAAAGGGAGCATGGGTAAAAATAGGTACAGGTCCATCCCAACTCTTTCTATTACAAAACGTATGTTGTCTATTCATTCACAACTTGCCCAGGAGCTCCATGACAGCTTGTAAAATAAAATTAAAAAAGATACAGACATCACAAAGGTACTGTCACTTTATGGCAAAATCACAACCAGAGTTCTTGTGACTGTGCATAAGGGCCTCATGGGCTTCTGATTTTGAAATCCTTTGCCTTGGGCTCTGTTTTAGATGAATAGGGTGGGTTTTACCTGAATCAACAATGTCGGAAGCCAGCAAATAACAGGAACTGCAGGACCAAGGACAGCAACGAGGCAGCTCCAGTAAAAGCTCAACAGGGCTCTCAAGTAGAGTTGCAATTAATTTTACCACGGGCAACTCCACCCACAACTGCCTTTTGGGAAGTTGCCAAGAGGCAGAACCTCTTGAACTTTTAGCCTTGAACTTTAGTGATGTTAAGATACCATCTCAACATGTTTTTGCTTCTTTCAGGTGGTCTACTAGTACTGCTGGTGAGATTTAGAGAGACTCCCCCTGGATGGCAATGTTCTTGGTGATAACCTCTTCCTGGCCCTCACCAGTAGAGGACTACTATGCACTCGAATCAATAGGGTTCCTTCTTTCATTCTCCCTGCACCTCAGATCTACCTCATTCATCAAAGCCCCCAAACCCTCTGTGTATTATCTTCAGAGGGCTGCTTGGTCTACAATAAGGAGAAGAGTTTAGGAGAAACCCATTTCCACCAACCCAGCGGCATTTGTCTATCTCTGGATCCAATCCTCTGTGTTTAAAGCTGAACAGTCATTATAAAGGTTAATAAAAACTTGAAACTAACCTCTGAAGGTTTCTTCTCCTTCTGCCTCGACCAACCAGATTTTGTATTTGGATTTTTGGAGCATCTTGAAGCTGATGTTGTCTGACCTTTAGAAGGAAAAAAAGGTAAGATTTTTAGAAGGCTATGATGAGTTACAAAAATGTCTAATCGCTAGCTTATTTTTCACGCTATTATAAATATTGTATTTGTTCTATAATGTTTTCTATAAAGTTTAATTGTTTGCCACCACGAGTAATGCTTTGGCACTAAATCCAATGGGATATAAATAAAATAAATAAATATCTGACGTGCCACAAAAAACAGCATGTTAAAAATGCCAGTTACCTGTGCCTACAGATGGAGGCAACATTTTTCAAATTAAATATAACATAAGAGTAAGTAAGATTGGGGGAAAACAGAAACACACAGCAGAAATAATTCTACTTGTCTTCTGACATTGTCCTTTTCTGAATTGGAAAACATTCTTTTTCAGACTTCAGCTCTTGGAATTCCCAGTCAGTAAAGACACTGCCCACTGGGGAAGTCAAGAACATTTCTGAACTCCATCTTCAGTATTACTCAGACATTTGGGGAGTCTGTGATGCAGGCGTCTCGCCTATACTCTTCTTCAAAATCCTCAGTCTTTGCTATAGAAATTCTACTAAGATGAGCATAGGTACAAAACTATTAAGACCTGCCTTGTTCACTGCCATAGCTAGGGGATTGCATGTGATGTTAACACTCTCTTTGACTAGGAATTATAAACTCAAGAATGGCCCCTTTCCAGAAGAATATGTTATATTCTGTTATCCCTTTCCGTAATCATGTTAAATTCCCAATTTAGTTCTAACATTTAAAACATGCTTGGCACAAGCAGCAGGTGCAATATCAGCTAAATTAAATGTGTCCTCTCTCCACACCCCTGTTATTTACCCACTTTAGTTATCTATAAAAATCACTTTTTTGAAATAACCTTGGTATTTTTCTGCATAAACCCTTCATTTCTTCAGTCCAAATGCCATTTATTTCTAGCCATCTTGGAGAATAATTTGTTTAGAGATCTCTTCCTGCTTCCCTGTGGATACTAACCATATAGATTCTTGACACTTAGCAAATATGACAGCACCCTATATTGACTTAATGCTCATAAACTGCAGTCCTATTTTGTTTGGGTTATACTTATGTTGGCCTTAATCAAAGTATCTGTACTCTATCCCTAACTTCATGCTAACAGTCTCATAAGATGCTCAAAATACTGTATTAAAAAAAACACAATTTACTACAACTTTTTAAAAATATCATTTCCTATATACAATGGTGTTGCTATGTAACATCTGTTTGTTTAAGACTGTGGAAATCAGTACTTCCAAAACTTTCTGCTGCTAAGGGTTGATATGAATGTTGACATAACAATTACAACAGTGGAACAGACATTTGAATGAAATCTTGCTATGGATACTTATCAAGCAACAACCCTGACAATCTGTAGACTTGGTAGAAAATAGGTTTTCAGATAAAGTGTGACAAGAGCCCTTGTAGGATTCAAGTACCTTCAACAATCCCTTAATTCCACTGGTGAATGAGTACTTCACAAGAGGGGCTGAATAATCACTCAAGTTGTGTTCAATGAATCAATAGATTTGGAGGTTTCACATGCTCAAGGATTGCAAACTCTCATGTAACTGAAAACTAGCTAGGATATTTGACAAAACTATCAATTCAAACATGGTGAATATTAAGGATGCTTGGTAATGGTGCTTATGGTTTGAACAGCCTGTGTTTCTTTTCATGTGCTCTGCTCCGAAACTCTGTAGATCATATGGCTTTTTAAAAAGCTTTGCCTTCGAGCATCACAGCTACTGTAATCTGTTGTAATCTTTGCTGTAAAGCAAAGGCAAGACCAAGAGCAGGCTCGGGTTTGCATGCAGCCCCCAAAGAGCCTCCTAGATCCCAAAATTCTAAAATACTGATAGGTGTAGAATTCACACACCCCTAGACCTCTGGGATAGACAATTTGCCATTTCCAATAACAGATTTGGACTTTAAGGGAACTTTTTTTAAAAAGCTGGCTAGATTATTCAGTGTGGTGGGTACTTGGTTGCAAATCCCAAATTTGGAAGTTCAGTTCTCCACTGTGTCTCCTGGGAGAATGCCCAACCTGTGTAGCCTTGGACCAGCTGCACAGTCCCAGACCACCCCCAGAAATCAGTGCCAGTAAACACTTCTGAGTACTCCATTAGTAAAAACCAAGGAATGTTCAAACATGAAATCATAGATAGATAGATAGACAGCTAGATAGATACTTCTTTATTGTCATTGTTCTGCACAGAAAAACGAGATTGGGGAGGAAAAAAAACACTTATCAACCCAACAAAACCTAAACAAAATACAGCTATTCAAAATTATCAACATACTCCCACCCCACATATACACATTTAACCCCTAAAAAGCTCTAAAACTCTAAGACTCTAAAACTCTAAAAACTATATATAGAAGCTCCCTCATATTGCTATTGTTGTTCTGAAAGCAACCACAGCTGTTTTTCTCCCCTTCAGAACAGGGGAGAAGCAGCTCATAAATGGTGAGAAATAATACAATCTCCAAAATCTAGGGTGGGCAAAAATGCCCTCCAGTACCTTGGGAATGGTCTACAATTGTAGTAAAGGTACTGCAGGCCAAAAGTTCCCTATTGTTTTTCTTACTTCAATTGAATGGTAGTTCAAAAGGAAGCACTATTTATTTATTTATCTATCTATCCATTCATCAAATTTCTATGCCGCCCAATCAGGCGAACCCGACTCAGAGCGGCTCACAACAGGATTAAAACATACATATTAAAAACAATTAAAACCCCAACATACCCATCTAAGTTGCCTTGGATGCATCATTACTTGAGGAATTTGGCTTCTGAAATAACATATGTTGTGGTGTAATGCTATTATAGAATAATGGAGTTGGAAGGGGCCTATATGGCCATTAAGTCCAACCCTCTGCTCAATGCAGGAAGCCAAATCAAAGCAGTTCTCAAAGGTGGATCTTTAACTTTCTCTTGAATGCCTACAGCTTTGTAGTGTTCATTACCTCCCAAGGTAATTTGTTCCACTGTTATACACACACACACACACCCCACCCAGCAGTTAGAAAGCTTTTCCTCATATTCAACCAAAATGTTGCTTCTTGTAACTTGAGTCAATTCTTACATGTCCTTCACTTTGCGATCAGATTCTTTTCCTCCTTGGTATGACAACCTTTCAATTTTTTGAAAAGTGCCATTGCATCTCCCCTTAATCTTCTTATTTCCAGGCTAAACATGCTCAGTTCTTTTAGGGTTTTTTCCTCACAGAGCTTGATTTCCACTCTCCTGATCATTCTTATTGCCTTCCTCTGACCTTGTTCCGGTTTGTCGACAACCTAGGGGCTTATACTTATATAATTATTGTACAGTGGTACCTCGGATAAAGTCCGATTCTGATAAAGTTGCGGTTTTCATGCACATGTGATGCATCGCATAAAGTCCAAAACCGCTTTAAAAAATGGACGTTATCTGAGGTATTTGGTATAGGAACCTCGGACAAAGTACATTTTGGGGCATTATCCGATGCATCACCCATTTGATTTGGATAAAGTCCAAAATTGGATAAAGTCCAAACTTGTGGAATGGAGTTTGGACTTTATCCGAGGTTCTACTGGGGAAAAGCTTTGTTGTTCAGTCGCACAGTCGATTCCGACTCTTTGCGACCCTATGGACCATCGCTCTCCAGGCACCTCTGTCCTCCACCATCCTCCTTAGTCCACACAGCCCCGTGCCCATTGTGTCTACAATACCATCTAGCCATCTCATCTTTGGCCGTCCCCTTCTTCTTTTGCCCTCCACCTTCCCCAGCATCAAGGCCTTCTCAAGTGAATCCTCTCTTCTCATTTGATGTCCAAAATACTTCAACTTCATCTTTGTTATTTGTCCTTCTAAGGAGCACTCAGGGCTAATCTCTTCTAATATTGACCTATTTGTTCTCCTCGCTGTCCAGGGGACTCTCAAAACTCTCCTCCAGCACCACATCTCAAAGGCATCTATTTTTCTTCGCTCAGCCTTTCTAATGGTCCAGCTCTCACAGCCATACATTACCACCGGAAATACCATTGCTTTGACTATGCGGACCTTTGTTTGCAGTGAGATATCTCTACTTTTCACTATGTTCCCCAGGTTTTTCATAGCTTGTCTCCCAAGAATCAGTCGCCTTTTTATTTCATGGCTGCAATCCCCATCTGCAGAGATCTTGGATCCTAAGAAAGTAAAATCTGTTACTGCTTCTACTTCTTCCCCATCTATTTTCCAGGGACTTATAGCGCCTGTTGCCATTATCTTGGTTTTCTTGATATTGAGTCTCAGGCCAGCTTTTGCACTCTCTTCTTTCAACCTAATCAGGAGCTTCTTTAGGTCTTCTTCACTTTCTGCCATTAGGGTGGTATCATCTGCGTATCTCAAACTGTTGATGTTTCTCCCAGCAATTTTGATCCCATATGGTGATTCCTCCATCCCTGCATTGCGCATTATGTGCTCTGTGTATAAGTTGAATAAGCAGGGTGACAGAATGCAGCCTTGTCTTACTCCTTTTCCTATTCCAAACCACTCCGTCATTCCATACTCTGTCCTAACTGTTGCTTCTTGACTCATGTACAGATTTCTCATGAGACATATGAGGTGTTCTGGTATTCCCATCTCTTTAATTACTTGCCACATTTTGTTGTGGTCCACACAATCAAAGGCCTTGGTGTAGTCAATGAAACAGAAGTAAGCTTGTTTCTGGTATTCCTTTGTTTTCTCCATGATCCAACGTATGTTGGCAATGTGATCTCTGGTCCCCCTGCCTCTTCTGAACCCAGCCTGCACCTCTGGTAGTTCTCTTTCTACATGCTGCTGTAGTCTATCCTGCATTATCTTGAGCATCACTTTGCTGGCTTGTGGGATGAGCGCAATTGTTCGATAATTTGAACATTCTTTGGCATTGCCCTTTTTTGGGATTGGGACATATACTGATCTTTTCCAATCCTGTGGCCACTGTTTCGTTTTCCAAATCTGCTGGCATAAAGCATGTAGTAGCTTGATTCCATCATCTTTTAGGGCTTTGAAGAATTCAACTGGGATACCATCATATCCACTGGCTTTGTTATTTGCCGTGCTTTTTAGGGCCTTTCTGACTTCACTCTCTAGAATGTCTGGTTCAAGTTCAATTTCCCCCTCATTGTTATTATCCGCGGTGTTTAGGTCTTTTTTGTAAAGTTCCTCTGTGTACTCTTTCCATCTTTTCTTTATCTCTTCTGCATCCGCTAACTCTCCATTAAAACAGGAGCTGAGTGGAAACGTTTGAAAGCTCACTCTGACTAATCTGAATGTGTTCTGTAAACAAAACCCTTTGCATTTGTCTAATTTGGATGTCATTATTTTGACAAAAATGTGGGATGGGCACAACCAATCTTTCTGCCTGGTCACATCATTTTGAACAGGTTTTAATTTGTGCTGCCCGGCGAAGCAGGCAAGTTGCTTGAAGGTCTGAAGCTTAGCAGGTGCTCTTTGGATTCATGCTCTCCCTGGACTCGATCATTTGCCAGGACTGAGTTTACCATCTGGATTTCAGATACAGTAAGTAACTCTCCAAGAGAGAATATTATTTCCAGTGCACTTAAGGACACAGCACTTTGACATTTACTTAAAAACACCAGGTTTTTTTATTCTTTATAATGGTCATCTTGTATTTAATGTAATATTATAAGTAAGGTTCTAGAAATGCATTCACGGCTCTAGGTAGTGTTAGTTTGATAGAAACAATCTTATTAGTCTCTTGAACCTCTCATCAACTCCTAACACCACTGACTGTGATATCCTTTTGGGCCATTTAACGGGAGAAATGAGAAACACAGTACTGTATAACAATATCACCAACAGGGACATACTCAACATATGATGCTGGCTTCTCCAGTCCCTTTCCCTGATTCTTTCCTGCAACTCATAGTTTTTAACATCTGTATGAATTCACTGGGAGAAGTTATCCAGAGATTTTTAGTAATAATATTAATATACACACAGCACATGTCTCTATTGCTTGTTTCTTCCAAACAAGGGAGGGCCCCCTACGGATGACAACAAATAAACTGACATTGAACCAAGGTAACACAAAAATACTGCAGGTGAGGAAATTTGGTGATTTACATGAGACTGTGTTGTACATGCGCTCACTCAAAGGACTACGGGCACAGCCATAAAAAATCTTCTGGACTTAAGTGTTCTCTATCAAAGTGCAACCCAACTAACTGGTTATCAAGACTGAATGCATGCCTGAAAAAGTGATCATGAATCACGAAAGCTTGTAATGATTTTTTTTAATTTAGTGATCCAGAAAAGGTATCACCTTCTACTTCTCCAAAGTTAAAAGCTCTGTGATTTTGCTTCCCCTGGAATTACCAATTTTTGCTTTTAAAAAACATGGTGGAGAGGAGCTTGTGTAAATACAGTCAACAGACAGCTCCCAGTCCAGCTAAAGTCCACTTTTACTTTCACTTGAAACAGGACACTGCATCCTGACGCTGACTGTCACCAGCATATGTTCTCCTTAATTTGTTTTTTTTTTGCTTGCTTTATTTTGGAATGGACTCTGATTATTCTCTTTCCACCACAAAATGGCACACAAAAAATTCAAATGTTACGAATACTGCTAAAACATCAAAACATAATACAATTTTTTTTAAAAAAAAAAGAATAGGATAGTTCTCTCCCATTATGCCCCAAGATCAATAGCAAAGAAATGTATGAATTTTAAAAAAGTTTTTCCTGAATTAAAAGGGGCCATTTTATCTTCCCCAGGCAGAGAGAGTGTCAGAGAAGGCCCTTTCCTCATGCCTTGAACCAAACATGTTTCTGAGGAGTGGTGGGGCCATGCAAAGGGACTCCTACAAAGACCATAGCACAGAGGTGCCCAAACTTTTTGGGCCACAGGCCAGTCATGTGGTTCAGCGGACTAGTCACGTGGTTCAGCAGGCCATTCACATGGTTCCTCCCATCAGAAGCAGAAGTAAAATGTGCCTTGCAATCTGTTTTGCAACAGGATGAAATAGATTTTAAGCTGCCATTTTCTCTGCTTAATCCAGGGTTGCCCAAACTACGGGCGTGTTTTACTTCTGCTTCCAGGAGCAACGAGGGCAGCACAGGCCTGATGAATTGGTGTTGGGCCAGATCTGGCCTGCAGGCCATAGTTTGGGCACACCTGCCTTAGCATTTGACTAATGTTCAGAATGCCTTTCAAACAGCTGGGTCCCTAGCAGACTCAAGTGGTTTACAGTTCATTAATAGCGTTCCAAGTTATACCCAGAACAAGGTAACTGGAGACGCTCTTCTGTCAACTTCCTAAAAACAGTCCTGGACAACAAGGGGGACACAGCGTTCTAAACCAGCTGAAACTTCCAAACAGACATCAAAGACACACTCATCTGTTAACGATAGTCTCAACAGGATGGAACTCAGGTATTTGCTGCCAAGAACATGATTTGCAAAGTTCTGTTTAATAAGGGCTTTTACTGGGTCAAAGTTTTCTCATCAACTTCTTCCCGCAGTATTCACAGCAAGAGGAGGACACTTAGATCAAACGAAAGGCATCCGCTACCAGATATGTAAGGGGTTATTAAGTTCTCATAACATATTTCAGAAGCAATCCCTGAGTACAATTTATGGCTCAGAGACTACACAGTAAACCTTGCTCTCCCAAATGTCTGCAAAGTAATTATTCAAATGCTTTCCCTGCTGGAGGTGAATCGTTTAGTTATCTTGTCCTAAGCCTTGAATTAAAGGTCTTACTGTCAGTGGTGTCTGAGTTATCGCTGCTGACCGAGTACTTTCGCCGTTTCTCTTCCATCTGTAACAAAAGAAATTGAACATTACACTTACTGTTCAGGAAACTCATTACAGTACCAAATCACTGTTATCTCTGGCTATCCACACACTGAATTAACCCAACCACACTATTGAATACTTAGCCTAATGACAAAGAATTAGCAGGGGGTTTAAAGAACATTACTGAAGTTTAAGAGCATTTTCCTTCAAAAATTCTGCACTGCTTGAATGAATGGACAAACTTTTTCCCCATCCTGTGGCATTCACAACTCCTATAACATCCAAACTAATCCTGCAATAAATATAAGTTTAAGACATAAAGAACCATGAACCTAGAGACATGGAACCAAAGATTGGTGCACCAACTTACAATTACTTGTTTAATGGACAAAGCAGCAAATTAAAGTTAGGGAGGGGCCCTTTATTAAAGCATCTCCTGTCCAAGCAGTAGTAGCACAGATCTTTAGTCTGAGTTCAAACAGAAAACAACGTTGAAAAGCCATCTCTTCCACTGAGAGATTTGAGACTTTGTGGAAATTAGGATACAGTAAATTGGTCTGTGAAACAGGAAGAATGGAATATAACAAGAGGACAACACCACACTAATTATTCAGAACTTAATGAACATGACAGTTGTTCCATGTACCAAGCCACTAACACATTTTTTTAAAAAAAACCTCCTAGTCCCTTAACTTGGTGAGAACCCTTAAAGTGAATTGTGGGACTGGGAGGCCTCCATCTGGCAGGAGATAGAACAGCCCTCTTACCTCTAAGACCCCTGGTGGTGCAATGGTTAAACTGCTGTCCTGCAACCAAAAGGTTATGAGTTTGATCCTGACCAGGGATCAAGGTTGACTCAGCCTTCCATCCTTCCGAGGTTGGTAAAATGAGTACCCAGCATGTTGGGGGCAAAATGCTAATTAACTTGTGAACTGCCCAGAGAGGGCACTAAGTGCTGTGGGGTGGTGTATAAGTGTGATTGCTTTGCTTCTATGCTATTCCCGAACCACGTCTTGAAACCCTTTAGAAGACTGTCCCTCTGAGCTGTGGAGTTGTGAGGATTCCCTGACATTCAAAGGTACAAGAGGGAATGAATTCCAACAGATGCAGCCCTCATATACTCTTTATAGAGGAAGCCTCCATTAGAACTCATTCCCCCATGCAGCTTTGTGAACAACAGGGAATCTATGAAACTCCCATTTTTCTTTTGGTTTGAAACAACAACATGGGAACAGCATGGGGCCTCCAGCCCGTTTGAAGGTTCCCCACCCCATAACAAAGTTTGGGGCATTCCCACTAAATTGTGGACCTGGGAGTTTAGTTTGTTCAATCCAAAATGCCTATTCCTACAGGTACATGTTTCTTACAAGGTAAAAGTCATCCTTTCTCGAAAGCCACTCTAGGGTTCAGTGCTCATCTGTTTATAGCCAAAGAGCCAGCACTGTCTGCATCTGCAGACATTTCCATGGACATGTAGCAGGCATGACTAGACACCGGAGTGCACGGAACACTGTTTACCTTCCCATCAAAGTGGTACCTATTTATCTACTTGCGATTTCTTGCTTTTGAACTGCTAGGTTAGCAGGAGCTGGGACAGTTGGAAACTCACTCCATCATGCAGCACTGCAGACCTGCCGACCTTCCAGTTATCAAGTTCAGAGTCTTAATCACTAAGCCACCACAGTCCTTTTTGTTTCATACAAACAGCTTAACAAATGGAGTACCCAGTATGCAGGTTGCAGGGAACACCTGTAGCCATCCAAACGTAGCTAGACTCAAACTCTCATTGGCCACACTCTCCATGGGATATGATGAGGTGCAATCCAGCAACATATGGAGAACCAAATATCCACCCTTGGCACATGGAGTTTATGCAAAACAGAAACTTGTGCTAAAGCAATCTATGTAAAACTATTCAATGACATTTCTCATCGAAGCTGCCTCCTTCCTTCTTTCTTTGAACGGTTACCATATTATCTTCCAACAAAAAATTAAGCATTTTCAAAGTTGCTGTAAAAATGCTAATCTTTGGCTTTTAACACGCATGATACAAAATTCTGTAACAAACTGGGCTTCCAAATTTAGGTAAACAAATTCATGTCATCCACAGGTTAATTCAGTGGTTCCCAATATGGGCCCCATACCCCGCAGGGGGACTTCAATTCCGAGAACCCTAAGTCAGTACACTGGCTGATCAGTGCTTTGGGGAATTGACTTAGGCTTCTGAGAATTGAAGTCCAAAAACCAAAGGTTGGGAAACACTAGGTTAACTCTACTCTTCAGGTCAGTATATACATAGCGAGAGCATTTAAGATGGTTTATACATACCTCTAAGTGGCATTTAAGGCTATTTAGGTATGACCCTAAAAAAAAAAAAACCAAAGAGCTTCTCCACCATTAACTGTGTACACATGTGAACACTGTTCCTGCAAAACAAGCTACACTTGAAAGGAGCTAATGTGGTGGATGCGAATGCATATTCTTACACTAGCATATGCTCCAGCCCAGATGGATAGGTATGCATCTACAGGTGACACTTGTAAAATGAGAATATCGTGCAAATGTTCATTCATTTCACTTAAAAGGTGAAACAAATATGAAACTAGCATTATTTGCCCGGCCAGCCGGGCATGTTTCTTATGTGTGTTGGTGGTTAGGGGTGGTTTTTTTGTGTGTTTGTGCACGCACGCACGCATGCACGCACACACACACACACACACACACACAGGGCAGGTTTGAAATGTGCAACCCAGTAGGTGTGTGTGTGTGTGTGTGTGTGTGTGTGTGTGTGTGTGTGTGTGTGTGTGTGTGTGTGTGTGTGTGTGTGTATGAGAGAGAGAGAGAGAGACCGGGTGAGTACCTCCAGGGAAGTTTTTTCGCTTTCCTCGTTGGAGGGTTGCGAAGGCACCAGTGCCTCCCCCCCCCCCCCCCCCGGTTGAAAGTGAAACACATCCTCAACCACACCAATGGCTTCGGCCCCCAGCCCCCGCAGAAAGCAATGGCTTCAATCTGGGAGGTAAAGGCCGAGAACGGAGCGCCATTCACGGCCTTCGTCTCCCTGAGTGAAGCGGAAGTCATGTGGGGAGAAGATGGGCTCTCCCCCTCTATGTTACCCAGCGCATCGGCGGGGGGTTTTTTTGCACGCGTGCGCTGGCTTCCCAGCGTTCTCCGCGCTCGCACCCTTCAGCCTGATTGGCTGAGGGGTTGCGCGGCGCGGAGGACTCTGGGAACCGTAGTTTTATTTTTTGTTTCAATTCGTGGGGCAGTTGCCCCACTCTCGGCGGTTGGACCCTTGCGGCAATGCTCGCAGGGTCTTAAAGTAAGTGTAGGCGGCTCGGTTCGGGATGGTTTGGGGCGTGCATGCCGGACACCAACAGTTAACGCACCATTTTATAGGTAAAGATAGGCTCACTACATGCAAAGCGAGAGATGTCATGACTTAATTCATTATAACTGTGGTGATCATGGCATACAGCGTACATGAGGTTATATGATGATTATGGGGTACATGAGATTGGAGGGGGGGTTGGGGTTTTCATAAACTGCAAGCCATAAGCATCAATATTATAAGTAAGGCTTGAACTATCTTGCTTTGCGTGTAATGAATCTATCTCATATATTTGTTTTACCTTTTAAGTTGCATTACTAAACTGAATGAACATTTGCATGATATTCTAATTTTCCGAGTTTCACCTGTATGTACAGCCCACAGATACACACCAATATCAGATTACATATAGCACTGGGACAAAGATGGGCTCACTCCATCATGCAGCACTTGGACCTCGAACTGCTGACCTTCCCGTCATCAAGTTCAGTGTCTTAACCACTAAGCCACCCATGTCCCTGCAAGTAACTTTGCATTTCCTCAAACAATGGGGAAAATGCAGCACATCTGTCTACTCCTTCATGTCTCCCAGTTGCTCTCCTTCACAGCCACTTCTCCCACTTAATCTATGGCACAGCTGAAGCCCCTCTATCCTACAGTCAATGGGAGGGAGGGACAGTGAAATAAATGCAAGGACAAGGGAAGAATAGAGGAAGAAACCACCAGTTTTTCCTTTTTCCATCACAGAAGAAAATATCAAGCTGCACCCACAAACCCCGGCTCATGATTTGGCAATCTGATGAGTAAAAGACCAGAGCCTTCCTGCCTTTCAAATTTTTACAGGAGCAAGCTACTACTAAAATTGGTACAACTTAAGTACAAAATGGTCTCATGAAAAGCAACCACAATAAAGCTTAACGCACTAGACTGGGAGGGTGGTTCCCTAAAATTCCAGCTGCCCTGCTTTCTCCCAGGATCAAGGAAAGAAAGAGCAGCAAAACTGTGGAAAATAGTTTTGTTTGTGGTTTATTCACAAGAGCTATTAGAAGAAAATTGTAGTTGATGACAAGACCACAGGATGCTATTATCCTTTGGAGAAGATGATAATCCGCAAAGGAATTCCCATAAATGCTAAATCATAAAATCTTAAGCACTGCCTTCCTTTCCAACACATGTGCAATCTTTTACCATACCACTCTGAAGGATAATAACAGCAAAATAACATTAACAATTTTACTGACAATGCTATGGTAAGAATTACTCTGTCAAAACATGATTAAAATTACCTCTTGATAATATGGCTGTATCAATACTTCTCTCCGGTAATTCAAGGAGAACAGATGTTATTAAACCACCTTTACACTTCAGGTCATTAGATTTCAGGGAGAGGAAAAAGAACTGTGGGACGACTGAAAACAATTTATCACACTAGAGTTCCAACTCAACATCATTCTTTGGGATTTCTGCTGTCCATTATTTTAAACACTCACACACTAAGAGGGGAAGATCTGAGGCCTTAAATCTATATTCTAAACCAGGGGTTCCCAAACTACGACCCGTGGACCTAATCTGGCTCATGGCACCAATTAATCTGGCCCAAGGTGGGAACCTAGGCACCGCCAGAAGCACCCCCGCCATCGGAAGTGCCAAAAATGCAGCGGGCGCAATCACCCTTGGTTTGTGTGTGTGTGTGCGTGTATTTGCAGTCTCCACTGCTTCCCATGGCAGCAGGGTGGGTGGGGTGGGGATATTTTTGCCGTGTTTTGGTAATTTTTCACTGTGTTTTTTCTGCTAAAATGTAGTGAAAACATGGCAAAAAGTCCCTCTGCCTCCCTGGGAAGCAGTGGAGGCTGCAAAAGCAGCTGGAAAATGGCATGATTGCACCCACCGCTGCCGCCGCAGAACCTGGAAGCACCCAAAATGTCACATTTTTGCTGCAAAAACACAATGAAGCATGGCAAAAAATTGCCAAAACACAGCAAAACAGTCCCCACCCCGCTGCCATGGATTACGGCGGAGGCTGCAACTGCAGCCAAAAAAATGGCACAGTTGCACCCGTCCGTGCTGTTGCAAACCCAGAAGTGGCAGGAGGAACCACGCCTCCAGCACATTCAGCTGTGTGTCGGGGTGGGTCTGACCCGTGGAGGGATAACATTGGCCACCCTTATTATTCTAAACATTCTTGGAATACAATATATTCGGATATGGTACCTAATGCCATCAGGAAGAAAAGATCTAATTGACCACAACAGTCAGACCAACAAAATTCTGCTGAGCCCCATTTCACTAGACTTATAGCTAGAATTGTATTACATTTTCTTGTGCCCAGATGTGATGCAGATACTTGCACCAAGAGAGAATGTTGTGTGCTACTTCTAGAGAACATGAAGCTTTGTGATTCAGTCCCTTTGCCAGCTAGTTACTTTCACCACTGAACTAAATATGGAACCCTTACAAGCACAGTGGTTCTGTGAGAGTGT
Organism: Bradypodion ventrale; assembly: GCA_035047345.1. Classification (NCBI taxonomy): domain Eukaryota; kingdom Metazoa; phylum Chordata; class Lepidosauria; order Squamata; family Chamaeleonidae; genus Bradypodion; species Bradypodion ventrale. The sequence goes on along the minus strand of JAWDJE010000002.1, from coordinate 308,409,859 downwards.
GATATATTTTGGAGCCTTCATGCCAGCGACAAAGCACTGGAATGGACTATAAATAAATCACATGCAAAGATTTACAGCCTCTTCAATCACACTTGACTTCACTGATGAATCTAAGACGTCACGCCATGGGCACAAGAAAAGTAGACAAGACTCATTGGAAAAAATATAATGCTAGAAGTGGAAGAAAAGAGCAAGAAAGGAAGACCAAATAAGCAATCATTGGCATGATAAGGAAGACAAGGCCTTGAGTTTGCAAGAGCTGAATAAGATTCTTATAGACAAGACAATTTAGAGATCATCTATTCTTATGGTCACCGTGAGACAGAGATGACTATACAGCACATAAGAGACTTCATTTCTTTGCTTAAAAAAGTGACACTGTCAAAGTCTGTTCCCCATCCTACTCCACACCAAGTCAAAGGAAAGACTCTCTGGTCTTCCTTGCTTACAGCATGTGAAATTATGCCGAACAAGCTAAATCTGACAAATGATCATATCATATATCACTCCTAATTTTTCAATGTCTTGCCTCTCCTGCACACACATTATCTCAGTACACAGTAATCCTGTAAGGAAGATTGGCATTGCTACTGCGTTGCATATGACAGCCTGAAAACGAGTGACAGTGGTTTACTTAATGCCATTTAGCGAGCCTTCTTAACAGTAAAAGAATAGCTGTCTTAGTCTGCTATGTCAAGCACAAGACAGAAATATTGTATCATCTTAAATGTTGATTTCATTTCATTTATTTCGTTTATTTGATTTGTATGCCGCCCACTCAGCATACGTCGACTCACGGCGGCTCACAGCATATCAAACAAAGATGCAATACAGTAAAACAATAAAGTACAAACTATCACATGATAACATACAACAAACACAGTCAATACCAAAAGTCAATCACAAAATCCTTCCCGCTCAGCGTTTCCAACGGAGCACGGGGCTCAACGTCCACAACCTGCGGCTCTTCTACCCTCTGGCCGGACGGGGCCAGGGGGAGTTACACAAGAGGCTGCAGCTGTCTCCCATCCCAGGACCGATGGCGTAGGCCCCGGGAGAAACACGGTGAGGTTCTCCGTCTGGCGGCTCCAGCGGCTCTTCTACCCTTTAGCCGGGTGGGGCCAGTGGGAGTGACACCAGTGGCTGCAGCTGTCTCCCATCCTGGGACCGATGGTGTGGGCCCCGGGAGAGACACAACATTTGGTGTTGCATGGCTGGCCAATAACTTGTTCCCTCAGTCCTTCTGTGTCACATAATCAGAGGACTGCAGTTAGAAAGAAACTAGGAAATCACCTCTACCATACAGATACAGGGAGATAACTGCAGGCATCGCTGGCATCACTACCCCTGGCCCGCCTGGCCAGAGGGTAGAAGAGCCGCTGGAGCCGCCAGTCGGAGGACCTTGACGTGTCTCTCCCGGGGGCCATGCCATCGGTCCCGGGATGAAAGACAGCTGCAGCCACCAGTGTCACTACCCCTGGCCCCGCCCAGTCAGAGGGTAGAAGAGACGCTGGATGGAGGACCTCGCCGTGTCTTTCCCGGGACCCACGCCATTGGTTCCAGGATGAGAGACAGCTGCAGCCGCCGGTGTCACTCCCCCTGGCCCCGCCTGGCCAGAGGGTAGAAGAGACGCCGGAGACGCCAGACCTCAACGTGTTTCTCCCGGGGCCCATGCCATCGGTCCCAGGATAGGAGACAGCCTATCCTGGGTGCTGATGTGTATTGATGTGTCTGCGAGCTGCTCAGTCACATTTTGCATATAAGCCGAGAAAGTAAATAAAAAAATACAGGATCCCTGGTCGACAGACAGAAAAACAGACATCCAACCTCTCTTTAAATATCTCCAGCAAAGAATTAGAGACCAAGGGTGATAATTCCAAGAACGTTTTTACACCTGCCCCACTACAATTTGCCCCCATCTGTGTGAAATGGAATAGCAATCATGTTTGTCTGCTCCGATAACTGTACACCAGAATCACTGGTACTGATCATATAATCGGAGAATTACTGAGTTGGAGCGGGTCTTTCAGGCCATCAGGTCCAACCTTCTGATCATTGCAGAAATCTGAGTCAAAGCAGATATGACAGATGGTTGTCCAATATTCTCTTGAATGCTTCCAGTGCTGGAGCGCTCACCATCTCTCTTGAGGCAGCTGGCTCCACTGTCATACTGCTCTAACCCTTAGGACATTTTTCCTGATACAGTACAGTAAAAACTTGGGCTATAACGGAGGTCCGTTCTAACAGCCTCCACCATAATGTGAAAAAAATCGTAAACCAAAGCATGTTTTCCCATGGTAAAGCATTGAAAATTTAAAAAGTCCTGACCGGACCAAAAATAATCCAAACCAAAAAATACAAAAACACCACAAAAACATCCAAAAATGCCAGACACAATTGTACCACACAATTGCAAAAGGGAAACAGTCCCAACCAGACAAAAAAAATGCACTCGTAACCCAGGGTTTTACTGTATTTAGACTATATCTGGCTTCCTGCACTTTCAGCCCATTATTACACATCGTGCACTATGGGATGATGGAGAACATCCTTCCCTTCCTTTTTATAATGTTTCATATATTTTGAGAGTGCTATCATATCCCTTGTAAGACTCCTTTTCTCAAGGTTAATCATGGCTAGTTCCTTCAGTCTTTCCTCATATGCCTTGGTTTCCAATCCTCTGATCATTCCTATTGCCCTTTTCTGTACCTGCTCTAATTTGATTGCATCTGTCTAAAGTGAAGTGCCCAGAACTGGACACAGTCCTCTAGAAGTGGTACTCTAGATCAGGGATGGCAAACCGTTTTAAGTACCCAACCTTTTTTACACCACAGACCGGTTTCATGCTAACAATTTTTTGTTTATTACTCTGGACACATGTGGGGGCAGAACCCTGCCATAGTTAAACAAGGTGGAAGAGAGGCTCAGCCACCTGCCTATCTGCTGTGCCTGAAGCTCTTGCTCCGTTTGCTGGGCAGACCCGGCAAACCATGTTGAGGGCAGAAGGCTGCCATCAGGGATCCCAGCACCACCCACCCCCACAGCCCAATTGAGGACAGCCTATGGCCCAGTGGTTGGGGACCCCTGTTTTAGAAACTAAGTGCTTAAATAGAGGGGTGCAGGGTGAACTCTGTGCTGGGGAGAGGGAGGAAGCACTCCCATTGGGATGCTGGGCAGAGGGGTGTGCAAACTTTGTGCTGGGGAGGAAGCATTCCCATTGAGCTGCTGGGCAGAGGGGAGGGGTGAACTCTGTGCTGGTGTGACTCTCTGCCTGCTGACAGAGAGGGGTCTGCATGCCCCTTCTGGCACGAGTGCCGTAGTTTTGCCACCACTGCTCTAGATGATTCAGATTGTTCCATCAATGGATGGTATACTGCGTGGAAGAAACAGTGGGTGAAGCTGTGATTCTTGCAAGGCACAGAAGACTGCAACCGCTCGTCCCTACAGGCCTCACAAACTGATTTCAACATGCCTTCTAGAGAACAGCACCTTGCTTGTGAGAAGGGAACAAATGGAGGCTGAGGCCCCTACTCCCCTGCAGCGTGCCTTTGAAAGCCACGGAAGATGAGTGTTCAATCTTAGGAGCCACCTAACAGTGAGCTTTATTGTGTTTTCACTCACGTCATTTGAGAGAGAGAGGAATGCCTGAGTCAATCTTGCCAGGTTTTTAATGCTGTGTGCAGTTCCAGTCTCTAAATAACCACGACCTGCTGATTAGATTACTATGTTACGCCATCCTGCAGGGGGAAATGGCATTCCCTGCATTCTTTGCTCTGCTTTACATGTTAGCTGTGTCATGCTCTCCAGCAGAGAAGACGCAGGGCAATGACGGCCAGCTTTGCTCAGAAGACGTTTATTTGAAAAATTTCACTGAAGGGCATAAAAATTCTCTGAAAGGGTCACACCAAGGCCATATAGTACACCACTCCATTTTCAGTGCCAGCCTTCTCCCCCCCTCCCCCCGGCAGCTCATAAACAGGACAGGATAACCTCCATCTCTCGGATACCTTTTGCTTCTGGTACTGTGAGGCATGCCGCCTCTGAATGCATGAATTCTCATTAACTTCCAATGTTACAACTACTGATAGATTCGTCATCCATCATGTCATCAACATTTTCTGACTAACACATATTTAAAGGATGATAGCTTTACAGAACACAGTAACTATTACTTGAATCCAAGTTATCTGATGGGTCATATTGTGCAATGAACGACTGTGCAGACCCTTCTCTTGGTCTCAGCAACCTTAGCGGCACATTTGATGAAGTCGTGAGACTGACATCTCATGGCTGCAGAATTCTCTGCCCTCGTCCCAAAAAATGACTCAATTGCCCGACTCTGATCTCCTTCCACTCACATGCATTCATTTTCATTCAAGTAGGTCTACTGCAACGTACCAGCTGCTGAGAAAGGGGCTACTAACTGGGATGGTATTGCTATGCTTTATAACTGACATGCTTTAAATTGCTTGTAATTCAACAGTGTTTTAATGATACAACTGGTTTAACTGTAAATTTTATAACTTTTTGTGCTGTAATAGGGCACAGTAAAAGTCTGCAGCAGAAGTACTTCTCAACCATCACAATTTCTCTTACATGACATTTTATGTGAGCCCAGTGTAAAATTCTAGGCTTGGGCTCTTATACATCCAATGTTTCCCAAAGCTTGAATTGGTGGCCTACTCTGTACAACTATAAGTTTTGAAGCAGCATGACAATTTTCAAAGCCATAGCCTCACCCACCCCCTTATTATTTTTTTCCATTTCAATATATACTTTAAGTTGACAATGCAAACTGCAGGAGGCAACTTCTGAGAGTTCTCTCTGTAGCAGGTCACTAAGAAGTAGAATAAAATGAGATGCTAATAAGATCTAATATACCTTTGACGGAAAAAGTCTCTCCCAGAGAAGCACTTTTTAACATGAAAGGAAGAATTATACAGCAACTCTAATGTGAAAATTCCTAAACCTTTCCAACATGTGATTGGAATAACTATCTCTAAAATTGCTAATTTATTAAAATACCTTCTTTGAGCAAATAGCAAGAACGGAAACATTATTTGACCATCAAATAACCTGTCTTTGGAATGCAGTGACTAACAGGGTCTCTTGTTTTCCCATCTTTAGTGACCTCATATCCTTTGGTGGTCAGGAGAAAAGCACACACTGAATTCTGTGCTTTCTCAAGTTGTGCTGCAGCTGAAAGAAACACTTTCCTGTTTGTTCTTCAGATATACCTGAACTGAAAAGAAAACAGCTCCCCCAGTGGCATCTCAGGAATCTTCTTTCTGAATGAGGTCTCTTTCAGCAATCCAGGGTTAGACTTTTCCATTCTTATTTCGTCAGCTAAACACCTATGAGAGGCTGTCTGCCACTAATCTTCCAAGTTAACACCCGGCATTTTTGAGACAATACTGTATTCCTAATTTCTTTTTCGGGTTAAGTATCATTAAACTGCTTTACGTATTTGTAAAACAGTCACTCCGGTTTTGACCTTGATATTGAGATGAGAAAATGTTCCCTTAGCTACACTAAGGAAGGCCTAGTTCTCACTGAAGTTCTGCGTGGACTGCAGGAAGCAGCTCCTGCAACTGTTCATCCACAGCAGAAGCATAAATTGCTTACACAGGATATTGGTATCTTGGGGTGAAATTGCTAGTAGACTTTGTTCTTGACAGCTACTTTTCTATGCATTGCGATGACTACTGGATAGATTTAGTTGTATACTAGCATATTTTGCCCGGCAGTGCCGGGCTTTTTAAAATTGTGTTGGATAGTAAAGGGTTTCGTTTTTTTTTCTTGTACAAATGGTGCTGGGCTGTTTTAAATGATGTTGAAAGGTTTTGTGGTTTTATGGATTTGAGGCGCTGCTCCGCCTGCGGCGGACTTGCGCTCCCAGTGTGTGTTTTATTTTTATTTTTTGTGCGCTGGCTTCCTTAGTGCCGGGCTCTTTAAATTGGTTTTTGAAGGTTTTTGTTTTTTATTTATGCAAATTTTATTTTAATTTATTTGATTTAAATTATTTTTTTAAGTTTAAATTTTATTTTTGTTTTTTTTTATCTTTATTTTTACGAATTTTTTATTTTGGTGTTTTGGGTTTTTTGAGCGAAAAGTGATTTCTGTTTTTTTTTTTTTGTATTTTTTGAGATTAGTGTGAATATTTTTGAATTTTTGGCTAACTTATTTGATTTGTTTGGGAATTAATCTTTTATTTTGAAATATTTTTAATGTTTTTTCTCCTGTGGCCTCTGGGTGGGGGTGGTGAGCTTTGCTTCCTCTCTACAATTCTTCTCTTCTGCCCTCTGGGTGCTTCCGGTAAGTGTTTCCTTTCTTTGCTCATTTGAGTTCCGGTGGTCATGAAGTCAAGACGTCTGTTGGTAGGCTCTCTGTTTTGTTTTGTTTTTGGGTGGGGGGGTGGTTTGGATTTTTTGGGGGGGTTCTGTGTGTTTTTTATTGTTTGTTTTTGGCTGTGTTTGTGTTTTCTTTTTGGATTTTTGAGTGTTTTTGATTTGTTTTTTGGGGTTAACTTTTTCAGTGGCTTTCTTTCCCGCGGGTCATGCTGGCTGGCCCGTTGGAAGGAAGGGCATTGGCGGGGGGGGGGGCTTTCTTTGCTTTCTTCTCCACGGGCCATGCTGGCTGGCCCGTGGGGAAGAAGGGCAGCGGCGGGCGGGTTCCTTTTTTTCCCCAGTGGGCCATGCTGGCTGGCCCATGGGGAAGAAGGGCTTTGGGGGGGGGAGGCTTTTTTTTTTGCTTTCTTCTCCACGGGCCATGCTGGCTGGCCCGTGGGGAAGAAGGGCACCGGCGGCGGGGGGTTCCTTTTTCCCCACCGCGGGCCATGCTGGCTGGCCCGTGGGGAAGAAGGGCACCGGCGGCGGGGGGTTCCTTTTTTTCCCCCACGGGCCATGCTGGCTGGCCCGTGGGGAAGAAGGGCTTTGGGGGTTGGCTTTCTTCCCCACGGGCCATGCTGGCTGGCCCATGGGGAAGAAGGGCACCGGCGGCGGGGGGTTCCTTTTTTTCCGCCGCGGGCCATGCTGGCTGGCCCATGGGGAAGAAGGGCAGCGGCGGCGGGCGTTTTTTTAACTTTTATTTTTTGCGCACCGGCCGCCTCAGCGTTCTGTGCGCTAATGGCGCACAGGACGCTGGGGCTTGTAGTTTTGCCTGCACGTGTTTGCTTACTTTAGCGGTTTATTTCCTGCGGCTTTTTTTTTATTGGCCGCGGCGCATTTTCAAACGTTCCTTTTGCCGCGCCGCTCAGCCTGATTGGCTCTGGCGCGGCGCAAGGAATGTTGGGAACTGAAGTTCCCTTTTTTTGTTTGCGACTGGGGGGCTCCTGCCCCCGGGTCGAAAATTTCAACCCGACAGTTGCCTGCGAAACGGGTTCGGGCGAGTCAACGGAGGCCCATTACGGGCTAGTGGGGCCTGGTGCAACATCATTTGTCACATTCCAACAGTTAACACACCATTTTATAGGTATAGATAAGCTCTCTTGCCTTGTGTCTGTAGTAGTACAGTCACAGCCTCACATTTATTATCATAAAAACCAAACTCTACTATAGTAGAGTTTTCCCAAAAGGGAAAAGGGCACTGCCAGGTCCAAGAGGACTCCGATGTGGCTTACAGGAGCTGTTCAGGAAGTGATCAAAAGCAAGAAAAGTTCATTTAGAAGATGGAAGGCTTGTCTGAATGAGGACAGCAGGCAAAAACATAAATTCTGGCAGAACAAATGCAAGGCAACAATCAGGAAAGCAAAGCAAGACTTTGAGGAGCGTATAGCTAAAAACACTCAGAGAAACAACAAAGACCTATTTAAGTACATTAGAAGTAAAAACCCAACTAGGAAGGCCATTGGACCATTAGACGACAATGGAAGGCAAGGGGTTATTAAAGAGGAAATAGAGATTGCAGAGAGACTCAATGAATTCTTTGCTTCAGTATTCACTGAAGAAGACAGAGACCACATGCCCAAAACAGAGCCTATCTTCGTAGGGAGGAAAACCGAAGAATTAAGCCAGAAAGAAATAACCAGGGAGGAGGTCCTTGCATGTCTTGTTAAACTAAATGCTAACAAATCACCAGCACCAGATGGCATCCATCCACGAGTTCTCAGGGAACTTAAAGATGAAATTGTTGATCTCCTAGCCAAAATATATAATCTTTCCCTCAAATCAGGCTTTGTGCCTGATTGGAAGGTAGCGAATGTAACACCAATTTTCAAAAAAAGATCCAGGGGTGATCCAGGAAATTACCGACCGGTCAGTTTGACATGTGTCCCAGGTAAAGTGATAGAAACTATCCTAAAAGATAGATTTAATAGGCACATAGAAGAGAAGGTGCTGCTTAAAGAGAGCCAACATGGCTTTTGCGAGGGCAAATCATGCCTCACTAATCTGTTGGAATTTTTTGAGAGTGTCGACAAGCATGTAGATAAGGGGGATCCAGTTGACATTGTTTATCTGGACTTTCAGAAGGCTTTTGACAAGGTCCCGCACCAAAGGCTCTTGAATAAACTTGCCAGTCATGGAATAAAGGGACATGTCTTGTCCTAGATCAGCAACTGGCTAAGGGATAGGAAACAGAGGGTAGCACTAAATGGACACTTCTCCAAGTGGAGGGAAGTAAAGAGTGGGGTCAGCCAAATTTGCTGACGATACTAAATTATACATGGTAGTGAAAACTGTGATTGTGAAGAGCTCCAGAGGGATCTCTTGACACTGGGGGAGTGGGCAAGACAGGGGCAAATGAGCTTCAACATTAGTAAGTGCAGAGTGATGCAAGTTGGGGCAAAAAAAAAAACAACACAACCCAATTACATTTATAAACTGATGGGTTCTGAACTCTCTGCGACAAACCAGGAAAGGGACCTTGGTGTCCTGGTGGACAGCTCAATTAAGGTGTCAACCCAGTGTGCCTCAGCAGTGAAAAAAGCAAACTCAATGCTACGGATCATCAGGAAGGGTATAGAAAATGTCAGCAAGTGTCATTTTCCTCTTTATAAATCTATGGTGAGGCCCCATCTGGAATACTGTGTACAGTTCTGGTCGCCATACCTCCAGAAGGATATTATGGAGCTGGAAAAAGTGCAGAGGAGGGCAACCAGAATGATTAGGGGACTGGAACACCTTTCTTATCATCTGAGGCTGCAACCGTTGGACCTCTTCACTCTTGAACGACAGCGTCTAAGAGGTGACCTGATTGAAGTTTATAAAATCATGCGTGGTGTGGACAAAGTAGATTAGGAAAAACTGTTTTCCCTATCGCACAACACTAGAACTAGGGGGCACTCCATGAAACCTTTGGGTACTAGTTCTCAAACAAATAAGAGAAAGTACTTTTTCACCCAGAGGATCACTGGTCTATGGAACTCCCTGCCAGAAGAAGTGGTGACAGCTGTCAGTCTTGATAGCTTTAAGAAAGGATTAGACAAGTTCATGGAGGACAAGGGTATCAATGGCTATAATTATGAATACCTAAGGACAACCTCCGGGTTGGTGAGATAGGGAGGATATCTCTCAATGCCATTTCCATGGAATCCTAAGCAGGTGAAGGCATCTGCTTGGGAATGCCCTGAAGCAAATGATGAGCCACTGTGTGAGACAGAATGCTGGACTGGATGGGCTGTGGCCTGTTCCAGCAAGGCTGTTCTTATGTTCTTATAGTTCAAACAAGCTATCTCATGATTTCAAAAGGCAATATGCAAGTGGATTTGGGAGGAAAAGATTTTAAATACACAACTGGGGGAAAAGCATTATCCTATTGCTAGTTTCAGCTACAGACTTACTGACTCAATGTCAGTTAAACATGTGTTAACTTCACATTCAACAACTGTTTCAACTTGTCTATTCTTGGGCACTGGTCATAAGGTGTTCAGCAAGCCTGCTTGTGGCACTGCAAAAGTTACCAGCAAATTTCAAACTCCCTGGTATTTCTATGTACTGTATTATGAAGTAGGAAAATGTCCATCATTATGAACAGCAGCTGAGAAAAGATTTAAGTAGCCTCCAATGAACCCCTCCTTCCTTTGGCAGTGCATTCTCAAAAAAGAAAAGGGAAATGCTGCTTCTAATAGAAGTGCAGCTCTTTACCACCACCACCACAACAAAAATTACTGTCAATCATTTGTGTGAGAGTGAAGGAAATCATACATGGGAGAACACCTGCCTTCCTGCTCCTGGTGATATTAACTAGTTGAGCACCTTGAACAGAGCATTTACTCTGTTCTGCACAGCCTTACTTCAAAATGATATACAGTAGAACCCCACATAACAGAAAAACTCCATTCCACGGACCTCTTCGCTATGCAGTTTTTCCCATTATGCTGTTCCCTATGGGAGATACCACGCATAACAAAAAAAGTTTGTTAACCGTGATCCTATTAAGGGGTATACCCCGGTTACCAAAAATCCTGCATAACAAAAAAAATTGTTATCGCCTTTGCATAATGAATGCTTTGTTATGTGAATTTTCACTATGCGATGCATTCATTATGCGAGGTACCACTGTACACAACTGCTACGTAAGCAATTGCATATAGCACTTTGAGGTGAAGTGGTATGCTGTACTAAGACTCAGGAGACCCGTGTTCAAACTCTCACTTGAGCATGTAGCCTCACTGGGCTCATATCTTGAAAACCTTAACAGAGTTACTATTACATGGAAAGCATCTTGGCAACACAACAAATACTGCCAAGCCAGATGGTTCCCAAGCAATTTATATTTGGGAGGTCTGAAGCTCAATAGCAGATTGCATGCCTTCCAGGTCAAAGGTCACAGGGCTTAACTCCTAGAACAGTGATGGCCAACCTTGGCACTCCAGGTGTTCTTGGACTTCAACTACCAGAAGCCCAAGTCAGCATTCCTGCTGATCAGGGCTGCTGGGAATTGAAGTCCAAGAACATCTGGAGTGCCAAGGTTCACCACCACTGTCCTTAGGGGAAGTCTCCTAAGACCCAGGAGAGACCTTCTTCATCAATCCTTAATGGCTGGTGCTGTTCTAGATAGACCAATGGCCTGATTGTTGTCTAAACTACTACCTATATTCCTAAGACTGTCTGTGTATACAGTACTTCTAAAGAACATGCTTCCAGATCTTCAACCTGTTGGTTTAAAGAACCATTTCTGTATTTTCCTCAAAAACAAACTTATCCCCCTGGCCAAATATTCCTAATTTTGATCCTCAAAATATTCTAAAGGTCATGGTGTTATCATGGAATTCAGTATACAATGTATGGGTTGTCATATTGAGCGTGGTTCCCAGAGATTGCTATGTAAAAAATGATATTTTCTAACCTCTAGTTAAGGGCCAGCATTTGATTCAAGCCTACTTTTTAAACTACAAACAAGGTCTGAATGAGAAGACTGCTTTCTGTTTCAGAGATACTCAAGGTATTTATTTGCAAAATAGCAAATGTTATTTTTAAAAAACATTAGCTAGTTTGAGGAACAATCTAAAAATAAGTGTCAAATAACATTTTCTTTAATAAAGAGAAGTCACAAAGAAAACAAAGCAAGTAGGACAATCCCAAACAATGATGCAACTCTATGAGTTATCTCTTAAGGATCAGAATGAATTTGGAGTTTCTTGCTGTTTGGGAGTTTCTTGGAGTTTGTAGTGTGGCAATAATCTGCAATCAATAGAACAATCATATATAAAAACAGGAAAAAATAATCTGAATTGCAGACACTATGTAGACTCCAGGGGAAAAATACTGAAATAATGCCATAGATTTCAACTTCCAGAGTGTACTTCTACCATACCTGTCAAGTTTCGGGAAATTTATGTAAACACACCCCCCCCCCCTATTTTACACTTTCCCGCCGTCATCCTGTATTAGTTAGACTGCAATTAGACTGGAGTTAGACTGGAGGCCAGCACAAGATAAGCATAGCTGTCCAGTTTCCTGTTTTGGCCAGGAAATTTCCCTTATTTGACAGAAATTTCCCGAAACTTGACAGGTATGATTTCTACTTCCACCTTCTGAAGAAAAAAAGAGCAAAGATTCTAACTATTGTGTAACCAAGGTATTGCCAGAATTTGATTTATAGAATAGCATTTAGTTAGATTTGTGCTCTGCATTTTTCAGGCCCCAAGAATAACTACGTATCTAACTTTTTCATCTTTCAAATATTCGCATTGGTTTTGATTTCATCAATCCAAGGAAACTCTTGACATTTTCTTCAGCAGGCTAACAGATAAGAAAAGACATGTTTCAAAACAAGAAAGGAATAAGTGATCAATGAAGTTCAGGATTTTATATACCAAGTCAAATACAGTACTATACTAGGTTACAAAGAAATAAAACTAGTAAGCCAGAATTCTAGGAAACGTACATATACATAATTTCTCTCTAAAATATCAGTGCAATTCAATTTAAAAATACATGTTTGACATCTGACCCTGTAGTTATTACTTGCTATGGACTGTGTTTATTTTTACAATGCTTATCATACTAAGGCTGCAATCCTCTCACAACCTAACTAGGCACACGCCTTATTGAACCTAATAGAGTTTGCTTCTGTGTTGACAGGTACTGTATAGCATACTGATCTGATCTAGGTACTTGTGTTGGAAGTGGTAGCAGTGCATAAGAAGGGAAACAGGCAGGATGTAAATGTTCCTGAGGAATCAGGTGTTGGAAGCATGTTTTTGAACAGGATCTGTTACATGGGAAAAGGAAATATAAGGTGCACATTCCTTGATGTTTCTCAGGCTGATCCCTTGCTTGCTTTGTCAGCTCTCAAATTTCTGAGATAAGTCTGGGATTTTAGATATTATGGGGATTTTCTATCAGATACTCAATAGTTGGAGGAGAGTTTTGAGAGTCTCCTGGACAGCGAGGAGAACAAATAGGTCGATCTTAGAAGAAATCAACCCTGAATGCTCCTTAGAAGGTCAAATAGTAAAGATGAAGCTAAAGTACTTTGGACATCAAATGAGAAGAGAGGATTCACTTGAGAAAGCCTTGATGCTGGGAAAGGTGGAGGGCAAAAGAAGAAGGGGGTGGCCAAAAATGAGATGGCTAGGTAGTATTGTAGATGAAATGGGCACAGAGCTGGGCGTGTTGAGGACGGTGGAGGACAGAGGTGCCTGGCGGGCAATGGTCCATAGGGTCTCAAAGGATCGGAATCGACTGTACGACTGAACAACAAACAAACTCATTAGTTATTGCTACCATGTCTTGCATTCACATCTGTATATTTAAAAAAATACTGAAATGCATAAATCGCTGCAGTTGCATGCACACCACAATATTTTAAAGGAAAGAATCACTATAGTGAAACATTTTATGTCATTTTGGTACTAAGTCATTACTAGGAGCATATCTGATGCTGAAGAGTGCAAATAATCAGCGTATTTTTGTGGCAAACATCATTTGCATAGCATTTCCACAGACTGCTCTACAAAGTTGATGGACAACACATACTCATTGAACTGTATTCTTATTCGGAAGCTTACTTCACTGTTTAATGTTGAGCATGATAGCTGTTTAAAACACAGGAATCAAAAATGATTAGAGCTTTTTGTTTGAGTTTATGTTTCTTGGACTTTTTTCCTATCACACATTCAACCTTTTTTTCATTACTGTGGACACAATACAAATAAACACTGATGTTCTCAGAATTATAAAAAGTTTTTTCCCCAGTGTTCACAGAATATAAAATCTGGTGTATATATAGTGTGGGAGTGTTTGCTTTTCAGTTGTATGACAGGACTTTCTTCCACATCTCATGTGGTAAGTTGGAAATTGAACCAATAGGTGGCCTAGTTTATGTCATTAAGCTCAGTGGTATAGATATGAGAATTTATCCTTAAATTTTAAGAAAGACAGGAATAGCGTAAACTGTGGTTCTCTTCACCCATATCATGTAATGAACAAAATCCTTTTCAAAAAGATACTGTAAATCATTGGATGTAAAATCTATATTGTTTTTACTTGTCTTCTCCGCTTCTGAGTCATCCGGCTTTGCTGCTTTTTTATTTTCTCTCCATGTAACAGTGTGGTCTGTTTTTTGGTTGTTGTTGTTGTTGTTTTTAGCAAGGATGCAAAATAAAAGTTCTTAATTTTTGGCCCTGTTATTGTTTTGAGAGGAAGCTCCCAAATGCCCTAGCCAGCATGGACAATAGGTTGAACTCTAAAATATTTGGAGGGGATAGAGGAAAATAACTACTGAAATAGGAGACTCCTGCATTGTTTTGTTAGATCCTCTCCTTTCCTGCGGTGAAAGTAGGGTTGGCCCAGATAGTACTGGGATGGGGTCATCACGTAGGAATACCAGGAATCTCCAGGTAGAAATACCTGACATCTAGAGGGTCACTCTCTTGCCAACCTAGCAGTTTGAAAGCAAGATAAATAGGGACCACTTCGATGGGAAAGTATACAGCGTTCCGTGCACTCCGGTGTCTAGTCATGCCTGCCACATGACCAAGGAAACGTCTGCAGAAGCAGACGCTGGCTCTTCAGCTTTGAAACAGAGATGAGCACTGAACCCTAGAGTCGGATACGACTGGCTTTCAAGCAAGGGAAACCTTTACTAGAGGGTCGCTGCTAGTCAGATTTGATGATACTTGGCTGGATGGACCAATGGTCTCATTCAAGATAAAGCAGCCCAGCCTCTTATGTTCCTACTCAGTTTGTATTCTCCAGCAGAGGGTCTGCCGCTCTACTTGGAAGCTGTTGTGAGCTGGAATTGATAGATTGGTAAAATATAAAATTTCAAAGAGAAAAGAAGAATGGAAACCAAGCAGGGTAATTGGCTCTGGAGAGGAAAGTGATGGCAAACCTTTTAAAGACCGAGTGGCCAAACTGCAACCCAAAAACCACTTATTTATTGCAAAGTGCCAACACAGCAACAGGGGAGGAAGTAAACGCTCCCATTGGGCTGCTGGGCAGAAAAAACTGTCTTGGGGGGGGGGGGAGGAAGGAAGCACTCCCATTGGGCTGCTGGGCAGAAGCAGGGTGAACTCTATGCTGGGGAAGGGAGGAAGTGCTCCCATTGGGCTGCTGGGCAGAGTGAACTATGTGCTGGGGTGACTGCACGGGTGCCAAGAGAGGGCTCCAAATGCCACCTCTGACACACGTGCCATAGGTTCGCCACCACTGAGCTGGATCAGTGATGGCGAATCTTGGCACTCCAGATGTTCTTGAACTTCAATTCCCAGAAGCCCTGATCAGCAGGAGTGCTGACTTGGGCTTCTGGTAATTGAAGTCCAAGAACACCTGGAATGCCAAGGTTCGCCATCACTGACCTAGATCCTCATTCCAAACTTTGCACATCCTTCAAATTTGCTGGACTACACTTCCCATGAGCCCCCAAAACACAACCATGGATCCACTTCCTTCTGGATTCAGGCAGTTTTGAAACTGAAAAAATGGTCTAGGAAAGAACATTCTGATCTCATGTACTGTGGCATGTTTTCGGACTCTGTATCTGAGCTACTCTACATCACAGTAATTCAGCTGCTACCTGGAGAGCCAGTTCAAAAGGGTTGGTAATAAGAGACAACTGCTTGGCCTCAGCGTCTCACACTACAAATTCCATCTTGTACTCCAGGCTATTTAAAATCTATCAAAAATTCTACAGACATTCTCCCTACGGAATGAAGATCTCTAAATTTTAAAAAGAAGAAGAGGATTTCTACAGCGTTTGTGATTATGCAGACAGGATAGTTTCAACAAGTGTATTTTTTATCATGCATGGTAAAAGCAGACCTTACCAAAACTTTGTCTTCTAATAAAGGTAAATTTCACCCTTGCTTGAAAGCCAGTCGTATCCAACTCTAGGGTTCAGTGGTCATCTCTGTTTATAGCCGAAGAGACAGCGCTGTCTGTGTCTGCAGGTGTTTTTCTGGACATGTGGCAGGCATGCCTCAACACAGAACACTGTTTACCTTTCCACCGAAGTGGTCCCTATTTATCTACAGTGGAACCTCGTATAACGGATGCATCATACAACGAAAAAATCATACAAGGAAGAGAATTTTGGAACAAATGGGTGCATCGTACAACAAAAATCTCTATGGGGAAAATGTACAACGAAAAATTTCTTTGTACGATTTTTCCCCATAGAGATTTTGTTGTAGGGTTTTTTCCATAGGAATTTTTGTTGTATGATTTTTCCCATAGAGATTTTCGTTGTACAATGCATGCATAATATAATGAAAAAAATCATATAACGAAGTGCCTTGTGGAACCCATTATTTTCGTTATACGAGGTTCTACTGTACATGCAATTTCTTGCTTTCGAACCTCAAGGTTGGCAGGAGCTAGTGATGTACTGAAGGCGGTTCCCAATGGTTTGTGCGAGCTGGTAGCGGAAATTGCCCCAGGCCACACCCACCTGGACGGCCACACTTACCTCCCTACCCCATTGCGTAGGATGTTCGGGCATCCAACCTGGGGCAGGAGGGGGAGGAGGAAGATGCACCACTGCTGCCTGGGCAGTCCTTGTGCCACTGAAGCACCCCGCCACTGCTGTCCCGGGGGCAGAGGAGGAAGAGCCAAAGAGCCCGGGCACCGAAGCTCCCTGCTGCTGCTCCTTGCCCTTTTCTGCTGTGGCCTCGTTCCAAGCGCTGCAGAAGCCTCTTGCAAGCTGGATCGCCGCGTTGAAGGAATTTTCCAAGTCTTCTCCGTTTCAAAATCTGTGGCGCTGGAAGGATAAACTTGGGGCGCTGCGCTTACATGAGCCTTGACGCACCAAGGGACTCTCCCAGCACAGCTTGCCAAGGCAGACATCAGTATGGCGCCCCAAGTTTACCCTTCTAGCACCATGGATTTTGAAATGGAGAAGGCTCAGAAAATTTCTTCAACGTAGCAATCCAGCTTGCTAG
Source organism: Bradypodion ventrale (assembly GCA_035047345.1). Taxonomy (NCBI): domain Eukaryota; kingdom Metazoa; phylum Chordata; class Lepidosauria; order Squamata; family Chamaeleonidae; genus Bradypodion; species Bradypodion ventrale. The sequence goes on along the minus strand of JAWDJE010000002.1, from coordinate 308,393,034 downwards.
AGGCTTTTGCAGCGAAGTAAATGAGCAGAGGCTGCTTCCTCGGCACTGTGGATTTTGAAACGGGCCGCAGAAGCCCACTGCCACCTGCCCCTTCTAAGTCCCTCGCTGTTTGTTTTTTCTGTCGTTTTGTGTTGTTTACTTTCTGATGTGCTTGCCTGGTGTGTGTTGGGGGGTCTTTAAGGTCCCAGAACATTCTTGTTTGTTTTGTTTACTTTCTGATGTGTTTGCCTGGTGTGTGTGTGTGTGTGTGTGTGTGTGTGTGTGTGTGTGTGTGTGTGTGTGTGTGTGTGTGTGTGTTGGGGGGCCTTTAATGTGCCACATTTTTGTCTTTATGTTTTGTTTACTTTCTGATATGCTTGAAACACAGACTAAGTTTTGAATTGGTAGCCATGTTAGTCTGTGTTTCAAGCATATCAGGAACTAAACAAAAAGACAAAAATGTTGTGGCACCTTAAAGACTAACTGCTGTATTTTAATGTGAGCTTTTGTGGATTGAGTCCACTGGGCACACAATGGTTGGCTAGCATAACAGATATGTTTACAAATAAGTGTGGCTTTTTACAACTAGTAATAGCTGCAGTGCCTCAAGTAGTTAAGCCACTGAACTTGATGCCTGAAAGATCAGCAGGTCAGCAGCTTGAGACCAGTACTGCACAATAGAATAAGCTCCCATCTCAGTCCCAGCTCCTGCCAACCTAGCAGTTCAAAAGCAAGAAATTGCAAATAGATAAATAGGGACTTCAGTGGGAAGGTAAACAGTGTTCCGTGCCTGCCACATGACCACAGAAAACAGCACTGGCACTTTGGCTGTAAATGGAGATGAGCACTGAACCCTAGAGTTAGATATGACTGGCTTTCAAGCAAAGGCAACTTTTACCTTTACCTAATAACAGAAGATCCCTGATTGCTGTGAAATTTGGCTTTGTTTAGTTGCAAGTGGTTAGTAAAGGTAAAGGTCGCTCTTGCTCAAAAGCCAGTCCTATCTGACTCTAGGGTGCAGTACTCATCTCCATTTACAGCCAAAGAGCCAGTGCTGTCTGTGTTTGCAGACGTTTTCATGGCCATGTGGCAGACATGACTAGATCGGCCATAAAGTCACATGGCCAGATTTAGCCCCGCCCACAGATTTGGCCCCACCCACAGAGATGGTAGTAAAAAAAAATAAGAGTGCATCACTGGCAGGAGCTGGGACAGAAATGGGAGCTCATTCCATCATGCACTACTCGGGTATCGAACTGACCTGCCGCCTTCCAGTCAGCATCTTAACCACTTGAACCACTGCAGTTTTCAACATAACATTAAAATTCTCTTTTCACTATTTGATTACTCTCATGCAGTCAACTTCTAGCCTCTCCACGATATAGCTCCAAACAGCAATGTTAGGAAACATTTAGGTAAACTAGCCCTAACCATCAACTTCAGTGCAACACAGAGTACAGAGGGTGCCAAAAAAGTATGCATTTTAAGAAAGGAAAAACTGTATTGAAATTGTAATACTCAATATATACTGATAACAAAAGATGACTACTAGTCACATTTGACCTGCAATTACAAGAGGTGCTCAAAGTGATTACCATCAGTGTCCAAACACTTCTGATTACAGTGATCTACTGCTTGAGCAATGTTGAGCAAAGTGTCCACTTGAATCACTGTGCATGCCATTTCAATTCCTTCCTGAAGTCCAATTGTGTGCCACTGTTAGGTGTGGTGGAGGTTCTGTTACATATTCACACCTCCATTGTTGTTGTGCTTCCACAATATTCTTCAGTTTCAAATACCACTTCAAAATGGTCTTGCGCTCCTCAAACAACCATGCCTTCACCATTTTCTTTGACTGTCCTGCCTGTTGCATGGTGACAGTAGCATTCAGTGAATGTCAGGCTACACATTGCTACGGTAATTCAATTCAACTTTGGAAAGTAAGGCATAGATAACATTTCTGTACTCTTCAGAGGTTCTGTTATGTCGAACCTCTGAAGAGGTACAAAGAGGCAAGAAGGTAGTGTTGGGTAGAAAAGATGTGATAATCTGGAGCTGCTACAAGAAATCACAAGTACAAGGAAGTTGGCCAAACTGTCTTGAAAAGAAAAAGAGGACAGAAGAAAGCAGCAGAGCAGAGACAGGCAGGGTTACAAAATGATAAACTGAAGAAAAAAGGATGCTGCTATTGCATTTAAGAGGCTGCAGCGGCTTGGTGGTTAAGATGCTGAACCTTACAACTGGAAGGTCAACAGGTCAGCAGTTTGAGACCCGAGTGCTGGATGACAGAGTGAGCTCCTGTTTTTGTCACAGCTCCTGCCAACCTAGCAGTTAGAAAGCAAGAAAATGCAAGTCGATAAATGGGTACCACTTCAGTGGGGAAGGTAAGTGTTCCATGAACTCCGGTGTTTAGTCATGCCTGCCACATGACTAGCTTTCGAAAAGGCTTGATGAACTGCCAGACTGGGGGGGGGGAGGAGTATTGAGCAACCACAGACATTGGTTTTATTTCATTGTTTTCTGTTCTCCTCTCCCCTTATGGGTAACCTGATTCCCTTGGGAACAAATTATAAAAGATGCACATTGAGGGTTAAGATCCAGGAGAGAGGGATGTGTCAAAACTGTGTCACTCCAAACTATATTCTCTCCAACTTTCTAGAAAAGTTCCTTGGAATGTCTCATACAAAACTCAAATGTCAGAAAACAGAACTCCTCTTCCTGTCACCATAAAACACCTGCCAGAAAGGTCGGGAGAGCCAGCGCAAACCTAGCCCAGGTGGAGAGAGAGGCCTGCCTGCCTGCCTCTCCCATCCACCTCCCAGCTCTCCTTCCTTCGCCTTCGCCTTCGCCTCCCTCCCAGGCAATGAGTCCCCATCTCTTTTCTCCTGAGCCCTGGGCAGCACCTGTGGGGCTAAGGAGAGGCAGGGCATTAGACTAAGGGGCCCAGGGCTCAGCCCTGCCTGGGGGCCAAGGAACCACACACAGAAAGGGGGTCTTTTTAAGCTTCAGCAGCGAGGGAGAGAGGGCCGCCGCCGCCTCTCACCACCAGCCCCACACGCTTGCATCGGGATGGTGGTGCTGACAGGGACAGGGCAGCTTCCAGGGCCTGAACCCGCGACCTGCCCTTCTCACCCCTTGGAAAGCGCCGTAGGGAATGAAGGGGAAGCCCCCACCACCACCACCACCACCACCACCACTGTAAGCCACGGAGCCCCTGCGATGGCTCTCGCCCCTCTCCCGAGGCAAATTAGGGCACAGCTCCCGTCTGTGCGAGGGAATGCCAGGCAGAGGCGGGCCAGAGATCGCCTCCAGGGGAGGCCAGACCAAATAAATAAATAAATAAATAAATAAATAAATCATCATCAGCTCCCGGACCCGCGAGGATGGGATCCAAAAGAAGAGAGGGCCCTCCTCCCTCCCTCCCTCCCGGAGAGAGTTTGAGAAGGTAAACAACAGCCACGCCCCCTACAGTCCTCATCCTCCCCTCCGCGCAGCTCAACTGCAGCAGCAGCAGCGGCAGCTCTCGCCTCGCCTGCTGTACATTTCCATTCCCAAATCGCTCCATGCATGCCCCCCCCCCCCCAGCGGCGTGACTCTCGTCGCTCGCCCGCCCGCCTCCCTCCCTCCCTGCCCCCTCATCGCCACCAACCAGCACAACGCAGCCCGGTCTGAGCCCGCTTGCCACCCCTCTCGCCGCAGCTGCAAAAGCCATCCGCGCCCAGGAACACTTTGGCCCCATGCCCAGCCCCAGCGGGGCTCTCGCTCTGCCGACCACTCCAAGGGACAGCGCGCGGGGGGGGTCTCCTCCGGCTCTGCCTCCCCCCCCCCGGGGGGGGGCGCATGGTTTATGTTGCACCGCTGGCAGGGACCCCACAACCCCAGCACGTGAGAGGAGCCGATCATGTGGGCGCACCACCAGCTCCAAGCCATGCGAAGGCTCCAAAACGTGCTGCGTATCAACAAAACTGAAACTCGCGTCGCTCCTCGTTGCCGCGCGAGCTCTTCTCTGCACCCACTACGCAATCCCCTCTCTCTCTCTCTCTCTCTCACACACACACACACACACCCAAGACACACTTTTCACCCCTCGCCATGCCGGATCCATCCCGTCCGTCCGTCCCTTGCCCCTGGATCAGCTTTCTGCCCATGCCCGCGAAAAACTGCTTCCTAGCCCCCAACCCCTATGCCGTCACCCCCCCCCCCCCATGCCGTGCTTTTGGGATTCGCTTTGCCGCAGTCATTAATCCGAGGGAACGTTTTCTGAGGCCCCGCGATCCTTTCAAAAGTTGTTGTTTACATTCCTGCCGCCTCCCTTTTCAAACATGACGGGCCAACGTGCGCAATCCATGTCTAAAAAGGCTGCACACTCCACAACACTCCCCCCCCCCTCCGCCTTCCTCCTTTGCAGGCAGCTCAGTCAGAGAACAGTAAAACAAACGCAGGGAAGGAGGGAGCGAGAGAAGGAGCGGGGAATCGAGGGAAGCTGCAGAAATAAAATAAAATAACATTTTTTAAAAAAAAATGGAGCAGTTTCCCCACCCTTTTACCTTGGCTGTGAAGAGAAGAGTCCTCGCAGAGTTGAGAACCTCCTCCCTCGGGTGACCAGAGGGGTGTGGGGAGAGATGCTCCAGAAACGTAACCGCTCCTGGAAAATCCCTTTGCAAAGATTACTCCCCTACCATTGCGGAGGGGGAGGACCATTCCCCCTGCCCTGGCTGGCAAGATCCGAAGAGGAGACCCTCCTGTTAGGAGCAGATACAAAGTAATTCCATTGGTGCAAAAAGAAAGAAAAGAAAAAGGGACCGAGGGGGGGCGGGGCGGGAACCCCCCCCGGAGAATTGCTTCCAGCTGAGATGGCCGCTCTTGTGCAAAATCCAGCGAGCTTCTCTTGCTTGTGCGTCTGTTTCTTTTTTTAAAAAAAATCCAGACTTCTTTTCTCGGCTCTCTTGACGGTGGCCCGAGAATGCTGCGAGTGGCCCTTTCTTTCCCTCCTCCTGCCCAGGATGGGACTTCTTCCGAGAAGAGTGATCAATTAGGATGATGGTGGGCAGTTCACCCCCATTTCCCTCTAAATGCACACACACCCGCTCGCCCCTCAATTTCTTTTCTTGCTTGTTGTTGCTTCCTGGCGAGCAGCAGCCGGTCCAGGTGCAGCTGCAGACGTGGGTCCCATCCCTGATTCTGCTCGGCATGTGTTGCTTGCCTAGCCTTTGCCTGCCTGCCTCTCCTCCCCTCCGATCCACACACACACACACTCCTCGCCCACCCCTCCTTCGCCTTCACCTCCCTCCGAGGCAATGAGTCCCCATCTCTTTTCTCCTGGGCAGCTGGAAAAGGGTCGGGTTGCAGTTGCACCACACACACACACCCCGACTCGCTCCCCCCCCACCCCCCCTCTCTTTCTCTCTCTTTTCCCCTCTCCTACAAGCCTGATCAGGTCACACTACTTTCGCAATGGTCTTCAGCCTAGCGTGCGCGCACAGAAAGAGAGATCACAGAGCTGCCACACTTTCTTGCTGCTTCCTCCTCTTCTCCTATGCACACATTCGTGCGTTTCTCTCCAAGAACCCCCACCCCGGCACTGAGACACACACACACGCACACAGCTTTCACCTCCTCGATCTAGGCACCGATCTCTGCCGCCTCCGCCTCCTGCTGCAACCTTACGGGAGGAGGAGGAGGAGGAGGGGAGGAAAATACGCTTATACTTCACAAAATCTTTTGGCGCCATATTAATGACGTACTTCAAATTTACCATTTCTTCCTGCGTCAAAGAGACGTTTCTTGAAAACAAGCCGCGGAGGTGCGCGGCGGGGAGAGAGCAGGGCCGGGGAGGGATAAGGGGGGGCGCACGGCCCCCTTGCTGGGATTTGGAGAGGCCAAGGGACCCCGGCCGCGCAAAACGCGCGTGGGGAAGCGAAGCGGAGGCCGGGGGGGGGGGGCTCGAAGTCCAGGCGCGGAGCAAACGGGGGGCAGCCAAGCCAAGCAGGGCAAAAAGGAAACCGGGAGCGGAGCGAGGAGGGCAAACTTATTTTGGTGGGCCGGGTGGCGAGGAAAGAATGGCGTTGTTGGCACTACTTCGGAAGGCGGGAAGGGAAACAAACGGCCGCGGCTGAGCCTCTTCGCTCGCCCAGGTCCCTTCTTTCCAAAGCAAGCGTGGAGAAGCACTTGCTCCTTCCTTTGCCTCAGCAGTGCCAACAGAGAGGGAGGGGAGAGATTGGGGTGGTGGTGGTGGTGGGGGGTGTTGGACCCATAGCCATTGGGGCTCCTCATTTGTATCCCACTTTAGAGCCGGCGGCGCTTTGGCCCCTGCATTTGCTCTTGGTGGTGGTTTGTTTGTCTTTTATTTACTCCCTCCCTCCCCCAAGAGACCAGCGGTGGTAGTTTCTTTCCAGCCGAGGCGAGAGCGGGGAGAGAGAGAGCGAGAGAGCAAGAACTTTGCACACTTGACACAGGAAGGAGAGAAACGCCCTCCTCCGGGAGTTGGCGCACATTTGACCTTGTGATGCACAAACAATAACGCTTCCCCTCCGCCACTGTTGTTGGCTGGAAGGGTGTGGGTTGGTGGCGGGCGGTTGCTCCCGGCTGTCTTGTTTTCGCCGCCGCGCAGCTGCTCCTCCGTCCGGCCTCCTGCTGGCCACACCCACCGCTGCCTACTTGGGGCGGCACAGGCACCCCACTTCCCCGGGCAGGGAGGAGGGCGGCCAGTTAGTCTTCCCTTCCGGGCGTCGGGCCTCCCCTCGAAGGACACCGTAAGGGAGATGGGGAGGGGACGCTTCCTGCTCTCCCCACTGTAGCTGTTGAGGTCCGGGGTCTTCTGTGCCTTTTCCCGCGCTAGAACTTTCTCCAGAGCTGCTGCCAATGACTTAAGCGTCTGGGTACAAAAGTTACCACCACTTCCTAAAGGTCATGGGGGTGGTAAGGTGGCACTCTGAAACGGGATCAGGAAGCCAGCACGAAAATTGCAATATTCAATGGCCTGAAAAATGTAATACTTTTCTCTATATATACTTCATTTATTTTATTTTTCAGATTTGTATGGCCGCTTTTTTCGCCTGGGCTACCCCAGGCGGCTCACACCATTGGTTAAAACCCATCCCAATCCAATTAAAACCAAATACTAAAACTTATCTAAAACATCTGATTGTCCATCAAACGGTGCCTGATCCCTTTAAAAGAGGGGCACCTGGGCAGGGGAGAAGGAACCCAGACAGGGCTAGATAAGCCAGCATGGCTGGGTTATGGTGCTAGATGCATCCCACACCTGCTGGCAAAGCCATGTTTTTAAAGCCTTCCTGAAGGGGGGCAACTCCGCTTGGAGGCACAGTTCTAGTGGCAGGAGTTTCTTTCTAATAATTCCTCTTGAAAGGAGTTTGAGCATGCCATTGAAGCAGAAATAAGGTCAGGAGGCTGAACTGGACTCAGCAAAGTCACTCAAAGCCCAATACAGTAGTTGCAGCTGAAATACCTGACTAAGATGCACCCAGCCTTTTCAAGGCAGCCACTGAGCAGCAGCAGCAGTAGGTGAAGGTGACACTGGCAGAGGAGGCAACCAGGGTTGTGCAGGGCACCATGGGAAGGCGCTGGACAGGGAGTGGTGGGGGGTGCCTTTTTTTTTGGGGGGGGGGGGTGTCCCATACATTGCTATTGGAGCCCCAGGGTGCCAGAGGCAAGGGCAGGATAGGACAAAGCCCGATTGCCCGATATACCAGCACACCCCTGGAGGCAACTGCAGTGACACTCTAACTGTTTTTAGCATTGTGGGGGATAGTTCTGAACAATAAGACTCCCAGGTCAAAAAGCACTCAATCAACTTCTGGAGAAGAGCAAAGGACAAGTACAAATAGTTTTGTTGTTAATGACACAACTAGTTTAAAACCAAAAGGATGGCTGACAAGGACAGAAGTACTGTAAAAGGAAAGTTCAGTGCTGCACAACACATAACATCTGGAAAGTTGAACATCAAAATGTTTACACTCATTGAGGTGGGATGTGAATAAAGTAAATGCTGGTATCAGTGAATTAAAGTAGACCGGAACGGGCTATTTTCAGTCAAATAACAACAAAGTGTTCTACTCTAATTATGACAAAGTCAGAAGAAATATAGTGGTTCTAATAATGAGGCAAGATGTAACATGGGCAGTTTGCTGCTCCAATGGAAGGTCTTGACAGAATAATATCAATCATGCATCTGGAAAACTATTGAGATAACCATCATTCAAGTCTATGTTCCAAATACTGATGTTGAGGAAAATGAAATTGAAAGTGATTACCCAAGCATCCAAAGTAAAACTGATCACACACCCAAACAAGACATGCTTATAAACATAGGTGACTACAACATAAAAGTAGGGGACAAAATAGAACCAAATGTTGAAAAATTTGGCTTAAACAAATGAAGCAGGAGAATGGGTCATGAAATTCTGCCAAGCCAACAATGTGTTATTTGAAAATTCATTTTCAAGCAACTGATCACATTGAAGTCACCATCAATATAGAAATCAAATAGACTTCATAATTAGAAGCAGGAGATGAAGAAGTTGTATTCCTCTGCCAAAAGACGAAGCAGTATTGTGGTACTGCTCAAGGACTGTTAATATCCAACATTAGCATAAAACTAAAAACACTGAAAAAATTGTAGTGCCAAAATATAATTTAAACAACATTCCTAATGAATGCAAAATCCATATACGGAACAGATTTGCATTATTAGACTCAACTGACCATGAACCAGAAGAATTGTAGATTGAACACAGACATACTATCTGGGAAGAGTGCAAAAAGACAATCCCTGTGTAGATGGAAGAAAAGTCAACCAGATGGCTGGGTAACATGAAAAACGTAGAATTGTAATGGTCAAGGAAGAAGCTAAACTGAAGGTAACAGAAATTGAGCCAGAACTTTGAATGTAATCTTACAGCTACTGTCCTATAGAGACAAAAAACAATTCAATATCCTGTGTAAAGAAGTAGAGGATAACAACACAAGGGAGAAAACAAGTGATCTCTCCCAGAAGATCTAAGAAAGCAAAGGGACATTTAAGTTTAGGAATGCTGAAAAACCAGCAGGGAAGCACCTGATCTGACTAGGAGAAAATAAAGAGGTGGCATCAGTGTACTGAAGACCTATGCAGAAGAAGAAAAGGGATGACAGACACTTTTGAAGAGGAATCCTATGGCCCTGCAGTCCTAGGAAGTGAAACTGCTCTGAAAGCACAGAGAAGAAACAGATCACCAGGAATAGATGGGATACTGACAGAGCGACCTCAAGCTATGGATTCTGCATCTGTCAAAATCCTAACAAGAAAAATATTACCTGGCTTCACCTGGGGATTGTAATTTTTTTCCGTTGTCTTTTCTGTGGTCCATAGGCTCCCCCACACCCTCCACAGTCTTCTGTTGCTAGAGGGCCATGGCCGCTGCCTCAGGGCCAAAAGGGAAGGGATAGCTGTGGGGACCGGGCCTTCTGCAGTGCTGCCGGTGTCTGCCCCCCCCTTTGCTCCTGTACCACAGGGGCGTAATGCGGTGCCGTTGGCCGCACTTTGCAGCCCTGCCCATGTCAGATGTGCTGTCCTTGTCCCGCCACCCCGCCCTTGCCCGTGGCCGCTCTCCCCAGCGCAGCCCCTGTGTCCCATGCACCTCATCCTCGCAAGGAAGGTGGGTCTCCCCCACCTCCTGAGCGGAGGGGTCATCCGTCCAATGTCCCCTTGCACGCCACGGCCTCCTCTGCCTCCAGTGGCACCAGTTTTCCTGCTCCCGCAGTGGCCTTACTGGCATGGCCCTGTGCACTGCTCCCGCTGGCCGGGGTTTTTCCTCGTCCCTGTCTGCTTGGACACTAGCCCACCCTGTGGCGAGGCGGTGGTGTCAGAGCTGTGATGCCTGTTTGCCACAACCGGCATTTTGGGCAGAGCAACCGCAGCCTCTTCTTTCTCGACTGCGGTGATGCCCCTCGGCCACGCCACCACAACCGTCGCCTCGCGTGTCACTGCAAACTGCATCGAATGGTGTTTTGGATTGTTTGTGCGTTGTTTCCCACGCAGACCTCCACCCTTCCTGGCATTGTTTCCTGTACTTTTGCACGTAAGACACCATGAGGGTAGTAGTTCTTGCTCTTTCACCCATTTTTGGGGGTGCACACCCCGGATCGGGCAGCCAGACCCCTGCAGTGCAAATCCCTGGAGCGCAAGGTATGTGTGTGCACAGTTTCAGCATGATTGGTGCAATGGTGTGGATTTATATACCGGACATACAACCGTTACACCTCTCTTTTATATATCTAGATAAAACAATGGCCCACAGGCTGGCAGTGTTCCATATACATCCCAATCGCCAAAAAAAGTGATGCCCAGGAATGCAATAACCATTTGACTTTCTTCTTCTGCCATATCTGAATATTGGTGACCATCATGGCGATCAGCTATGAAGACTGTCCTGAGAATATAATGCAGTGGTCTTTCAACTGCCTTCTGCATCGCAGCATGAACCTCGTACCACTGATCCAGCTCTGCAAGTCACTTTCTGGTCCTGAGCCCTTTTGTCACACAAAGTCTTCTTTGGCCCCAGGCCAGTATTGATGCTGCTGCTGCCCTCCATCAAGATGGATTCAAGTGGGATTTAATCCATTTAGGAACCATCACCCTTCCCTGTGGACTTTGGCACCCAAGGCCATTAGTCCTTAGGATTGTCAGGTTAGTTAACTGCCGCCTGACACTCTGCATTGAGTCACTGGCAGTATGGTCTACTCCAGGAGTTCTCAACCTTTTAAAGCCAGGGGGCCAAGTCACACTCCCTCAGACAGCTTCAGGGGCCGGATGGCCATTTTGTCCTTCATCACATAAGAACATAAGAACATAAGAACAGCCTTGCTGGAACAGGCCACAGCCCATCCAGTCCAGCATTTTGTCTCACACAGTGGCTCACCATTTGCTTCAGGGTATTATTCCCAAGGAGATGCCTTCACCTGCTTAGGATTCCCTGGAAATGATCTTGAGAGATATCCTGCCTATCTCTCCAACCCGCAGGTTGTCCTTAAGTATCCATAATTATAGCCATTGATACTCTTGTCCTCCATGAACTTGTCTAATCCTTTCTTAAAGCTGTCAAGACTGACAGCTGTCACCACTTCTTCTGGCAGGGAGTTCCATAGACCAATAATCCTCTGGGTGAAAAAGTACTTTCTCTTATTTGTTTGAGAACTAGTACCCAAAAGTTTCATCGAGTGTCCCCTAGTTCTAGTGTTATGCGATAGGGAAAACAGTTTTTCCTTATCTACTTTGTCCACACCGTGCATGATTTTATAAACTTCAATCAGGTCACCTCTTAGACGCCGACGTTCAAGAGTGAAGAGGCCCAACCGTTGCAGCCTCAGATGATAAGGAAGGTGTTCCAGTCCCCTAATCATTCTGGTTGCCCTCCTCTGCACTTTTTCCAGCTCCATAATATCCTTCTGGAGGTATGGCGACCAGAACTGTACACAGTATTCCAGATGGGGCCTCACCATAGATTTATAAAGAGGCAAAATGACACTTGCTGACTTATTTTCTATACCCTTCCTAATGATCCCTAGCATTGAGTTTGCTTTTTTCACTGCTGAGGCACACTGGGTTGACACCTTCATTGAGCTGTCCACCAGGACACCAAGGTCCCTTTCCTGGTTTGTCGCAGAGAGTTCAGACCCCATCAGTTTATAAATGTAATTGGGGTTCTTTGCCCCAACATGCATCACTCTGCACTTACTAATGTTGAAACTCATTTGCCACTGTTTTGCCCACTCCCCCAGTGTCGAGAGATCCCTCTGGAGCTCCTCACAATCTCTCACAGTTTTCACTACCCTGTATAATTTAGTGTCGTCAGCAAATTTGGCTACCTTGCTTTTTACTCCTACCTCTAGATCATTTATGAAGAGGTTGAAAAGCAGGGGTCCCAGTACTGAACCTTGGGGGACCCCACTCTTTACTTCCCTCCACTTGGAGAAGTGTCCATTTAGTGCTACCCTCTGTTTCCTGTCCCTTAGCCAGTTGCTGATCCAGGACAAGACCTGTCCCTTTATTCCATGACTGGTAAGTTTATTCAAGAGCCTTTGGTGTGGGACCTTGTCAAAAGCCTTCTGAAAGTCCAGATAAACAATGTCAACTGGATCCCCCTTATCCACATGCTTGTTGACACTCTCAAAAAATTCCAACAGATTAGTGAGGCATGATTTGCCCTTGCAAAAGCCATGTTGGCTCTCCTTTAGCAGCGCCTTCTCTTCTACGTGCCTATTAATTCTATCTTTTAGGATGGTTTCCATCACTTTACCTGGGACACATGTCAAACTGACAGGTCGGTAATTTCCTGGATCACCCCTGGATCCTTTTTTGAAAATTGTTGTTACATTCGCTAACTTCCAGTATTCAGGCACAAACCCTGATTTGAGGGAAAGATTTTATATTTTGGCTAGGAGATCAGCAATTTCATCTTTAAGTTCCCTGAGAACTCGTGGATGGATGCCATCTGGCCCTGGTGATTTGTTAGCATTTAGTTTAACAAGACATGCAAGGACCTTCTCCTTGGTTATTTCTATCTGGCTTAATTCTTCGCTTTCCCTCCCTACGAAGATAGGCTCTGTTTTGGGCATGTGGTCTCTGTCTTCTTCAGTGAATACTGAAGCAAAGAATTCATTGAGTCTCTCTGCAATCTCTGTTTCCTCTTTAATAACCCCTTGCCTTCCATTGTCATCTAATGGTCCAATGGCCTTCCTAGTTGGGTTCTTACTTCTAATGTACTTAAAGAAGTCTTTGTTATTTCTCTGAGTATTTTTAGCTATTCGCTCCTCAAAGTCTTGCTTTGCTTTCCTGATTGTTGCCTTGCATTTGTTCTGCCAGAATTTATGTTCCTGCCTGCTGTCCTCATTCGGACAAGCCTTCCATCTTCTAAATGAGCTTCTCTTGCTCTTGATCACTTCCTGAACAGCTCCTGTAAGCCACATCGGAGTCCTCTTGGACCTGGCAGTGCCCTTTTTCCTTTTGGGTATGCATTCCAATTGAGCCTCTGTTATTGTTTTTGTAAACAGCCTCCATGCCTCTTGGAGTGTTTGGACTCTCTCAATTTTCCCTTTCAGCTTCTTTTTTACTAGTTTCCTCAACTTTGGGAAATTTCCTTTTTGAAAATTTAAGGTCTCTGTGTTAGATTTTATCAGTGACTTGCGGTCTATGATCAAGTTAAACATAATTGAGTTGTGGTCACTGTTCCCTATTGGATCAGTCACATTAACATCTTGCACCAGATCCTGAGTATTACTCAGGATCAAGTCAAGGATTCTTGTACCTCTAGTTGGGTCTTCAACCATCTGTCCCAGGGAACAATCATTTAGCATATCTAGGAACTTTATCTCTTTATCATGTGCTGAACAACAGTTCACCCAGTCTATGTGAGGGTAATTGAAGTCCCCCATTATAACCAGGCTTCCCTTCTTGGATGCCTCCTTTACAACATTCTCCAACTGCCAGTCTCCCTCAAGAGTTTGGGTCGGAGGCCGATAGTATATGCCTACTGTTAGACCATCCTTGTGGCCTGGTACTCTTACCCACAGAGCTTCTAATGGTGACTCCAAATCACCTAGATATTCCAATTCATACGATTTTATCACTTCTTTGACATACAAGGCCACACCACCTCCCATTTGCCCCTTCCTATCTTTCCTGTACAGTTTGTAGCCTGGGATAACTGTATCCCATTGGTTATCATCCGTCCACCAGATTTCAGTGATACCAATAATATCAATATTCTTATCTATTGCTAAGTATTCCAGCTCCCCTATTTTGTTCCGGAGGCTTCTGGCATTTGTATACAAGCATTTATATATGCTTTTCTGACACAGTCTTTTGTGTCCAGTTGCATTGTTAGACTGCCTCTTGCATCCTTCTGCTAGAATGCTAGTGACTAGCTCCTCACTCTGCTCAGTAATTTTTGCATCCTCCTCACTACTCAAGTACACACTTTCCCAAACCGGATGCTGCCCAGCTCCTGTCGGCTTTCCCCCAGTTATCAGTTTAAAAGCTGCTCTGCAGCCTTTTTGATGTTGAGTGCCAGCAATCTGGTCCCATCATGGTTCAAATGCAACCCATCCCTCCTGAACAGATTTGGCTTGTCCCAAAATGTTCTCCAGTTCCTGACAAATCTGAAACCCTCCTCTCGACACCACCGCCTCATCCACGCATTGAGGCTTCTGAGCTCTGCCTGCCTGGTAGGTCCTGCGCGAGGGACAGGCAGCACTTCTGAAAATGCTACCTTGGAAGTCCGGGACTTCAATCTTCTTCCTAACAACCTGAATTTGGCTTCCAGGACAGACCGCTTGGCCTTCCCAACATCATTGGTACCAACGTGTACCATGACAACTGGCTCATTCCCAGTTCTCTCTAACAATCTATCTAGATTTCTTGTGATGTCTGCAACTTTTGCACCTGGCAGGCAAGTCACCATGCGGTTATCATGTGCATCACAAATCCATTTCTCTGTATTTCTAATTATTGAATCGCCTAGTACAAGGAGCCTCTCTCCTGCAATCTGTTCATCTACATGCACCTCATCAACCATATTAAGGGAGAGAACCTCAGTTTGTTCCTGTTGTTTATCTTCCTGGATCTCATCAAGTGTGATGAAAGAGAGATCATCAGGTGGAACTAGTTGTTCCTCTGTGTGTTCCTCATCAGGTGTGATGAGGGAAAGAGCCTCAAATTTATTCTGTAATTTCAGACTCTCAGAGTGATCCCCTACTCTTCTCCTCCTTTGAGTCACATAGCACTTCTGGGTGTGGTTGAGGCAGTGGGGGACACATGAAATGGCACCGTGGGCCATATCTGGCCTGTGGGCCACAGGTGGAGAATCTCTGGTCTACTTTATTACCATAGCAGGATAACCTGGCTGGACTTCACCATTTGGCATTGCTCTTATTTCCTATGTTGTGATAAAGGATTTTACTTTACATGGAGCAAGAAATGCTTGATGTTCAAACTGGATTCTGAAAAGGAAGAAGCATTCAAGATCATACTACAAATATCTGCTGGCTACTGGAGAGCACCTATGAGTTTCAGAAGAAGATCAATCTATGCTTTCTAGCAAAGCATTTGATTGTGTAGAGATCATGGGAAACTATAGGTTATTCTGAAATAAATGAGTGTGCCTCGGCACTTGATTGTCCTGATGTGTAACATGTATTTTGTGAACAAGAAGCTACAATTAGGACAGAAAATTGAGAGACATAATAGTTTCCTATAGGCTAAGGTGTAAGACAAGGGTGCCCTCAGATGCCATTAGGTATTTATTTTGTTTATTTTGTTTTGTTGTTTGTTGTTTGGGATATTTCTCACTGCCCAGAGTGAGAAATATCCCAGATGGGTGGTATAAAAATATAATAAATAAAATAAATAAGGGTGCTTTTTATCCCCTTATCTGTTCAATCTGTACTCAGAACATATCTGATGGAAAGTTGGACTTAATTCAGATGGAGGAGTAAAAACTGGTGGAAAAAACATCTCAGTCATTTAAAATATGCAGATACCATCTTATTGTCAGAAAGCAGCATTGATTTAAAACAAACTTTTAGTGCAAGTGAAAGAAGAAAGTGCCAAAGCAGGACTGCAGTTGAACATCAAGTAAAAATTATTATTATATAAGAACTATACAACTCCATGAATGAATTTGAAATGATATGTGAAAGGTTTGAAAAAATGGAGGCCTTAATTAAAGCGGGTCAAGCAGATTCACACAAACAGATGGCTGATATGTCAGACAAATCTCAGAAAAGTTTTCAAGAATTGAAACAGGGGCAAGTGGATTTAAAAAACAGGAAGAAATTAAAAAGAACAGAAAGAGCTCAAGATAGAGGTGAAAAGAATGAAGGAGAAAGAGAAGGCAAGGGAGATTAAGGTGGGCTCATTGGAAAAACGTGTGGAGGTGCTGGAGGAACAACTAAGATGCCCAAATATTGTAATCCATAAACTACCAGAGAAAACACCACATTTGTTAAGAGAATGGTTAGTGGATTAGATGAACAGTTTGGAGATGGAATATAGCTACGCCCCAGAGCATATTGTAAATGTATATCGCCTTGGGCAGGAGAGACAGAGTTGGTCCAAGGAATGTTTTGGTAAAATTTGCTTGTGTGGCAGAAAAAATGAGGTTAATGTCCTACATTAAACAAACTGGACCAACGGCCTTGAAATTAGATGATGCTGACATAGAGATCTATAATGACATATTGGTAGAAGAAAGAATTTGGCGACAAACGATGAAGCCTGTAACAAAGCGGCTGAAAGATAAAGGTATTAAATATAATTGGATATTTCCAAGACAATTAGTTTTTTGGCAGTTGGGAAGACAATATTTTGTACGAGAGGGTTCCTTTGTATTGGTTATACTAGTGGAGGCAAAACTGTTGGAGAATGGTACTAAAGAGTGGGATACGTTAAAGGAAGAATTGCTAATATCTGGAGGTCTATACTTCGGAAGAAACGATGATGATGATGACAGTGCGCCTAAGGGTGCGGAAGGTGGAGTTTAAATAGTCTGAATGCAGCTAATGGGATCCACTGATGCTCATGTCCCTACTGGGGCACTTCCCCCCTCCCTTCTTTGAATTTCGAAGGCCTCTTTTTCATGCAGAAGGTGGGGAGGGTAATCAAGGTTTTTTATTGTTTGTTTGTTTTTTATTTTTCAAAGAATACATGTATGGGATTTTTAGATTATTTTTGTGCATGCCATTGGGGGACGTGGCTGTCGTAGGAGTAGTGAGGTAACAGATAAAGTATGAAGAATGTGAAAGTAGTATTTTGAATGTGAAGGGTACTGGCTGTCAGGTAAAGAGAAGAAGAATAGAAGCAGCTCTAAGAAAAGAAAAACCAGATATAATTTTCCTTCAGGAAATGCATCAAAAGTCAGGTGAGGTCAATAGGTTATTTCTAGGTTGGACTAAGATCTATGAAAAAGCATACGGATCCTCAAAGTCAAGAGGAGTTGCAACTTTTGTTTCGACTAGATTGGGTTTTGTAGTCACCAAGAGTACTTCCGATCCAGATGGAAGGTATTTGATAATTAATGGTAAAATTGAAGAGGAGGAAATAACGTTAGTAAACATCTACTCCCCTAATGAGCATAAAGAACTTTTTTTAGATAAAATGTACGATATATTGGAGGGAGAAAGATGTTCTAAATTGATTGTAGCAGGTGATTTTGACTTAATAAGATCAACAATGGATTTTACTAACAGTGCTAGGTGTAGTAAAGAGACTAAAACGCAAGTTATAGACAAGTGGATATCATCTGTAGGGTTGAAATATACTTGGAGGGAGCTCCGTGGAATGGAAAGAGCATATACGGTTTTTCCCAGGTACACAATACATATTCAAGGATTGATTATATATTTGTATCTGAAAATTTGATCGGGAATTTGGAAGAGATTGGGATTTTTAAAGAATCTGATCATGCTAAAGTGACTTTAGATCTGAGAATAGAAGGAGAAAAGGATGTAAGGAAAACATGGAGATATGACGCTAATTTATTTAAAGAACAGATTATTGGAAAGTGGGAAGAAAGTTGGAAATGGAATGATAATGGGGAGGTAAGTTATAATATAGTCTGGGATGCTATAAAGGCAATTTTTAGAGGAGAATGTATTAAGATGTCCAATATTAAATTTAGACAATTTAAGATAAAACAAGATGAAGAGGAAAAGGAAATAAAACGGTTACCTAAGAGACCGCATCGCCCCAAGAGAGTCTGCCCGTCCTACCAGAGCAGACCGGAGGGGCTCCTTCAGTGTCCCATTGGCTAGAGGGGCTCGCCTCTCTAGCACAAGGAGGAGGGCCTTCTCCGTGTCCGCCCCAACCCTGTGGAACCTCCTGCCAGTAGACTTACGGCTACAGACAGAATTGCTGCTCTTTCAGAAAGGGTTGAAAACCTGGCTGGCAGGGCAAGTATGGAGGGCTGACGGGGTGTTGACTCCTGCTTGTTGGCTCTGTTACAGTTATATGTCCCTTTTACTGATGGGTGGGGAGGGGAGGGTCTCTTTTAAATTTGGGATGGTGTTAAATAGTTTTTCATTGAATTTTTAAAGGGGGTTTGTATTTTATCCATGTTGTGGTACGACACCCTGAGTCATCCTAGGGCGAGAGGGCGTCATATAAATCCAACTAACTAACTAAATAAAAAAATAACATGCGAAGACAAAGAGTAGAAAAATATATGACATTATGCAGAAACTGAAAAGGAAATGGTTTGGAAAGATATTGAGAAGGTGAAAAGAAATTTGATTTACTTAAAGAGGGAATATTTTGAATTTAGTAATAAAAATTGGAGATTACTAGCAAGGGCGGCTAAAGAAAAGAAAGAGAAAAGAGAGATTGGAATTCTCTTATCTAAAAAGGGAATCACGTGTAATAGAATAAAAGGTTAAAAGGGGCTCCCAAGGCCAAAGGGAGCCGAAGCCGCCGCCGCAAAGCTGTCCCTCCCCGCCCCCTGCCACCGGGCGGGGAGGTTAAAAGGGGCTCCCGAGGCCAAAGGAAACCGAAGACTAGAGCTCTGTGGCTAGAGCGGGGAGGCTTTTGGCACCAGGACTGCCTTTCCACCTGCATCCTGCATTGCCTATTGGGGATGGCCCATCTTTCTTCAGCTGGAACACCGGATGAGGAGATGAGTCCCAGCGGTCAAGTGCCAGGGGAGGGAAGCACGGCCTTGCCGCCGCCAACGAGGACCACCTGCGGCAGAGGGCTCTACCCCTCAAAAAGGCGAAAGCTGTGGCAACGTCTCTTGCTGGACTTTCCCTTGACCGGGGCAAGCCAGTTTATTTGTTTTTTTCTTTTCCCCCTCATTTTGTAATTTACACTTGATTCGTGTTATTATAACTGTTTTGTATACTTTGGGCTGCATTTGTTATTGATATATTGGATTATTGTAGTTTTTACTGTATTTGACTGTATTTATCTATATAATTGATTAATTATTACAGTACTTGAATTTTTAATTTTGTATATGCTATTTGCATTTTGTCATTTTATATCTTTGTAAACCACCTTGAGTCGGCCATTGGTCTGAGAAAGGCGGTAAAGAAATATTAAATGAAATAAAGAATGAAATGAAAAGATAAAACCAAAATAGTTAAGGAGTTTAATCAGGAGTTATATTCAGAAAAAGAAGTAAATTTAGAAAGATTAAGAGAATATCTGGGAAAATACATGGGACGAAAGATAAACCAGGAGCATAAGGATAAAATGGAAGATATAATAACGGGAAAAGAAATTAAGGATGTAATTGGAAAATTGAAGATAGATAAATCACCTGGTGAGGATGGACTCTCTTCAGAGTTTTATAAGGAATTCAAAGATATTGTTACTCCGAGATTGATAAAACTGTTTAATTATATTCTGGAAGGTGGAACAATATCTTTAATAAATCAGGATGCAAAGATCTTTACAACTGTATTAACAAATAGGTTAAATAGTTTTATGGGTAATTATATAAACACTGATCAAGTTTTTTTTAAAAAAAGGAAGTTATATGGCTGATTTAACGAAGAGAGTACTGGACTTACTGGACATTGCAGCTCAAAGTGGAGAGAAGGTAGGATTATTATCATTGGATATTTTTAAGGCCTTTGATTTGATTCAATGGGTAACAATTAATGAAATAATCTCATTTTATGGATTTTGAACAAAGTTTTTAAAAATGATATAACAACTATATCAGCAGGGATCAGCAAAGGTTAAAGTAAATAACGTTTATTTTTACTAATTTATTTAGGGAACCAAAGAGTAAAGAACAAAAATATCATTTGCTAGAGTTTGCACTGTGGAACCACTGTTTCCAGCTTGGATTCTTCTGCATTGTAAACTGGCTGGCAGGCCTTGTTAACGTATCTTCATCTTTCCCCTTTTTTCCTTCAGCTGTAAGATGGGAAATATTACAGTAAGTTCTTAAGTGCCATACAAGAGCTGTATCAGAATTTATATAATATTTATATTAGTTTGCAAACTCGGATATTGGATTTTCTCTCCCAAGCACTTACTGTGATGGTGCTGTAACCCAATACCTCACACCAAAGAGGTATTTATCAACTGATAGAGGTAGTTGGAAGAGAAGATTAAAATGCTTTGGGGAAGCTTCAGAGGAATTCAGAGGAAAAACACATCATTATCCCTATGGCTGTTTTTGAAACATACATTGGACAGCTATTATAGTAAGAAAACTGACCTTTGGGATACATGCTATTGCCACAAGGAGATGAAGCCATTGTGTCACTCAAACTGTGTCCAGTATTTTTACACTTATATTTAAACTTTTTGCTAACACGATTGTAAGCTTTTAAAAGAGTGTATACAGTATTTGTATTCACCACATCAAGTTTCCTCCAAAGTATTGATTACTTAGTTCAGCATATTTATAATGGGTATGATTGATAAAATGGCTGAT
The DNA here is from genome assembly GCA_035047345.1 of Bradypodion ventrale. Taxonomy (NCBI): domain Eukaryota; kingdom Metazoa; phylum Chordata; class Lepidosauria; order Squamata; family Chamaeleonidae; genus Bradypodion; species Bradypodion ventrale. The sequence continues at coordinate 308,372,614 of JAWDJE010000002.1, read as the reverse complement.
ATTCTTTAGAACCATCACATTTTATAGGTAGTATCATATAGGTGTGTGTGTGTGTGGGGGGGGGGGTTTGTGTGTGTGTCCTGTTTGGCTGTTCTGAAATTGGACAGAATCTTCATTCTGAATCAGGTGGTGGAGTTTTGACACTTTACATGCCTTCACTTGCAAAGGATAAAAGAAGGAAAGATGCATGGGTAGAAGGTGGAGATTTGGGACAATCCTCCTTTCCAAGTTGCTTTCATGATAGCTGAAAAGGTTTAGCATGGCATCCATGACACATCTTGCTTCCCAAACTGTATTTTTTTCATTCCTCTAACTTGTTGCAGTAAATATCAGGTGCCATGGAAGGATTTCATTTTCTCGTCCTTTAGGAAGATGTGAAGATCCATGACAGGAAAGGTTGTCTATAAGAAAGGAATAAGAGCCTGTGGCAAAATCTGACCGAAGGTCTGTTTAGTCACGCATCTGTTCCCTCATTAGCCAGACAGATGTCAATAGGAAGCCCACAAGTAGATCATGAAGGTGGCAGTTACAGTAGCTTCACCATCCCACACACAAGCACATAAGCAATTGATATACTGTATAGAGATATACATCTCCTGGTACTGGAAAGAATGTATATTATTGATAACAAGAAGGCACTACCCAATCTAATGAGACTAGAATTATTTCTAATTTATATAATTTGTTGTTGTTGTTGTTCAGTCGCACAGTCGACTCCGACCCTTTGCGACCCCATGGACCATTTTCCTCCAGGCGCCTCTGTCCTCTACCATCCCCCTCAGCCCTCCCAGCTCTGTGCCCATTGTGTCTACAATACCATCTAGCCTATATAATTTAGGTGTGGTCAATATATTCAGAAATATTAGTTGCACTGTGGGAGGCATATGAAACAAAATATTAAAGTGCTGTGATCCTCATTAGATCATGACAGAATGATGTACTGGAGAGACAGGATGGGGTAGCTGTCACATGTATGGTTTACATGTTTTTAGAATAAATCAAAAATAAAACAATCTTAGCCCACCTTTTGCTTTGTCCCCCAAATGTGTTTTGACCCATTTAATGCTGATTTTACCAAGGACAAAGGTTTTATCAATGATATAGACTGCCCTTGTTTCTTCCTTCTGGTGCTTCATGATTTTTTTAAGGATAAAAAGTAATATTTTTGTTTATTTATTGATCTAAATATTTATAAGATGCCTTTATAAAGAAAGTTTATCCATAGCAGTGAAATATAAAAAAAGATTTCAATTTAATAAAATAAAAATTTAAAACTCTGAACCGTACAAAAGTAAGAATATGTAAAATATTATGCAACCTGTTGAAAAAGCAAAGCGTGTTCAAAGCTAGAGCAATAAAGCTTTCATTTACTCCTACAATCTACCCTGTAGGAATGTTGGCAATGGGTGAAAAGCTCAACCAGGTTAGCTGTGACTTTTTTGTATATAAGAAGCCACCCACAAAACAAAAATGCTATACGATGTGGTGGATCACAGAAAAATTGGGTTAGATCTCAGGGGACTTCATAAAAATATAACAAAATGAGAGTGGATGCTTCAAGATGATGATCCAATTTCTTCTTCTTCTTCTTCTACTACTACTACTACTACTACTACTACTACTACTACTACTACTACTACTACTACTACTACTAAGGCCTGAGCAGGATCTAATGTTATGTCTTTTTAGAGACTTAGATGTAGACCCCTGCCATGCTTTGTAGCATATCGGGCAGCAAGGGATCTTGAATGTTCTTCACCATTTCAGAGATCCTGTCTTTCTCCATATGAATGGGGGGGGGGGGGGGGAGAGAATTGTAAAAATATCAAAGAAGATTTTCCCCAAGAAGAGGATGAGTGTTTGAGTGCAATACGTGGGTTAAAGCTTCTTCTCTTTGAGCATCCCCAAAAGCTCTTGCCTAAACTGATTACAAATTGGAATCAGCAATAACTGACTTCAGTCACAGACCAGAGGACGTGAAGCAAGAGGTCAGATCTGGCCCACCAAAAAAAGTTTGCTTATTCCTGGTCTAAAACAGAGCTCCTCAACCTTTTTGGTACTTGTGGGCACCTCTACCTTGTTCAGAAAATGCACTTACATAAATTCTAAATAAATTCAACTTTATTGTAACCCATAACCCACTGCCCATAAAAACCTTTACTTTCCCAATAGCAGCAGGGCCTCTTTTTCTTCCCAAAAGCTTGGGCACAGACCTTGACTTCCTCTTTTTACAAATCCTACCTTGCTTTAGGCACAGGTGCTATTTTGCTCTAGCCTTACATGTCCTCAGATCCCAGGTACCCACCTGCTTTCTAATTGGAATCAAACAGATAGGATTGTTCTCTGGCTGCTGATAGCAACCAATTATAGCTGTCCTGGAACTTCCAACTGAACAGTGCCAGCAGAGAGGCAAAAGAGAACCATTCTAATTAGTCTCTCTCTTCTCTCTGAGGGTGTTTGTCCAATTAGAACCATTCACCAACTTTTCTTCCTGCCTTTTGGGGCCATTCAATAATTACGGGATCCATTTTTTGGGGGAAATTGACTCCCTCCCCTCCATGTAATCTGACCGTAATTTTCGCTTCGACAACCCTTTAAAATTACATAATCCAGAGCTTTTGTATCGAAACTCTAATTTTTAGAGCTTTTCACTATTGGTGCCTAATGCAGAACGTATCGGTGAGGATTCAATAATCTCAAATCGGATCAAAATTCCCAGAGATCATTTTTAAACCTAAAAAAAACTATGTTTTGAAACCACAACAGCTCCAAATGGATTACATAATCATTGACCTGAAACACACACACACCCGCCGCCGCTGCCGCTCCCACATAATTTTCTGTAATTCAGATGGCAAACCCCCTCCCCCCTCAAGGATCACATAATTGTTAAATGGCCCCTTTTGTCTGAGTCTCTGAGCCAATCAGAATGATAGGGAGGGCCTGAGTAGGCAGAGTGGTAAGAATGAAGAGAAACCAGCATTCTGTATAATCCAGGATGGGAGGGAAAGCCCTAGAAGTTTTTTCTTTGTGGGTACTTTGGCACCACTGGGCATTGCATTGGAGAAGACCAAGGCATGTGATGTCATTTGAAATGAAAAGAGTCCTTATCCATGGCTTATCCATAGGGTCAACCCCAACGTATATGCAAGCCTATTCTTTTACACCCTACATCTGCCTGTGTGTTTCTGTATGCAAAATAGAATAATTAATTGTATATAAAATTTATAAAGTGGAGGGAAATGAGAAGCATTTCTTCTCTTTTTCTTTTGATTAGTTTACTGTATAAAGTCTACCCACAACCAAATCCAATGTTGAGTACTAGCTGGCAATGGAAGTTTAAAGCGAAAATGACTATGATAAGGGACAAAAACAGCAGGGATTTAGCTGATGCAGAAGAGATTAAGAAAAGATGGCAAGAGTACACAGAAGAACTCTACAAAAAGGATCTCAACACCCCTGACAATCACAGTGATGAGAACTTTGAATTTGAGTTGGACATCCTGGGGTGTGAAGTCAGGAGGGCCCTAAAAAGCACTGCCAACAACAAAGCTAGTGGAGATGATGGTATCCCAGTTGAATTATTCAAAGCCCTAAAAGATGAAGGAGTTAAAGTATTGCATTCTATATGCTAGCAGATTTGGAAAACACAACAATGGCCACAGCGTTAGAAAAGATCAGTATACATTCCAATCCCAAAAAAGGGCAATGTCAAAGAATGCTCAAATTATCAATCATTTGCGCTCATCTTTCATGCTTGCAAGGTCATAACTCAAGATAATACAGGATAGGCTTCAGCAGCTCGTGGAAAGAGAACTACCAGAGGCGCAGGCTGGGTTCCAAAAAGGTAGAGGAACTAGAGACGAAATTGCTAACATACATTGGATCATGGAGAAACAAAGGAATACTAGAAACAAGTCTACTTCTGTTTCATTGACTACACCAAAGCCTTTGACTGTGTGGCGCACAATAAAATGTGGCAAAGCCGAGAGAAACTATGCACAGACTGACCATGAGGCTCTGGCCATAGTTGCAGGGATGAAAAAGTTTCATGAATTTCTGTATGGGAGAGACTTTACAATTGTGACAGACCACAAGCCCCTGTTAGGAATCTTTTTTACTTCAAAGCCCACTCCACAAATACTTTCTCCCCGAATGCTGAGATGGGCTATATTTCTAAATGCATACCAGTTTAAATTAATTCATCGCCCAGGGAAGGACATAGGCCATGCCGATGCCCTCTCAAGGTCCCCATTGCCTGACCTTGGGGAATCAGACTGCGATATAGAGCAAGATCATCAGGTGCTGATGATCGAATCTCTCGATTCACCCCCCCCCATAGTTCCCTCAGACATCGCAAAGGCAACGGCTAAGGATAAGCTGTTGTCCCAAGTGATTACTTGGGTCCAGAAGGGTTGGCCCACAGCTCCCCCTTCAGAGGAGTTCAGAGCATTCTATAGGAAGCGGTTTGAGCTGTCACTCGAGAGGGGTTGTCTATTTATGAGGTCAGTGGGTAGTGATTCCTGCTGTGTTGCGGCCATAAGTCCTGAAGCTTCTGCACATTAGCCAATCGTGCGCTCCAAAGCCTTGGCACAGAGCTATTTCTGGTGGCCGCAAGTAGATACAGACATAGAGCAGTTAGTAGGCACTTGCAATAGCTGCCAGAGTTCTCGCCTTGAGGAGTCCCGACTTCCCTCCCAGGAATGGGACATGGCTCACGAACCGTGGTCACAAATCCACGTGGATTTTGCTAGCTCATTCCAAGGCACCTTATTCCTTTTAGTGGTAGATTCTTTTTCAAAGTGGTTGGAGGTAATTCCTGCCCCCAAATACTTCGTCTGCTGTGACAATTAAGCAACTGCGTAAACTTTTCAGTTGTTTTGGTTTGCCAGATGTGTTTGTCTCCGACAATGCCACTACGTTCACATCTGCCGAATTTTAAGCATTTCTCAAGAGAAACGTCATCCGACATATCATGTCTGCCCGTTTCACCCTGCCACCAATGGTCAGGTCGAGCGCCAGGTCCGCACGACTAAGGAGGCTTTATGCCGCATGGGGCAGCGGGGACATTGAGCTGCAGCTCTGTCAGTTTCTTTTGTGCTATTGTGTCACTCCCCTGGCCTTGGGTCTATCTCCTGCTGACCTTCTCATACGTCGGAAACCTACCACCCTGCTGGATAGGTTAGATCCTTCCAGGGTGGAGGATAGGGGGTAAATTTGGAAGTGAGGCAGAAGAAAGTTTTTGCAGCAGGAGATCCTGTGCACTACAGGAATTACATTGCCAGGGGGCCAACCTGTGTTCCAGGAACTGTATTAGAACAAATGGGGCCAGTCTCCTACCGGGTGAAACTACTTTGGCGGAGACACGCAGACCAACTGAGGCATAGACCCGTCACTGGAAGAACCGGGAGAATATTTTGATTTTGGGGTATCCTCAGCCACTGAAACGCGTAATAATTCTACATTAGAGTCCTCCTCCACTCATTTATTCCAAGGGGAAGTCAAAGAAGGCTCAGCCCTGTTTTCAAACTCTGAGCGAGCATCTTTGCCCCTTGCACAGGGCTCACAGCAGTCTGATATTTCCTCCAGTCAGTTGGAGGATCGGGGGGAGTTTTTTTGAATTTTCCCCTGGGACCCCTCATCCTCATGTGTTAGAGTTTACCCAGTCTACACCCACTTGTAACCAAAGGAGGGACTTTTGTGTTGAGTCGTCCCCTACTGAAATGGGGAATGGTGCTGAACTTGAAACGGGTAATTGTCCGCACCATGCTATGAGTTCTAGAGGTGCTCCCACTGCGGGGACTTTACCAGCTACCTCAACTAGCCTCAGGGTTTCACTGGCTGACCAGGCGCCAATGCACAACAAAAGATGTTGTGGTCCTCCTAAATGGTTCTGAGATTTTGTTCAATCCTAGGGGAGAGGGGTGTTGTGTATTTAAGGAAATGTGTTTGCCATTTTGTCTTGTTGTGAAAGAGTTTAATATGTATTTGCTTTATTATGGTCCGAAGTCTCACGAGATTTCGGGAGGGTTCTGAACGAGAACAGAGCTGTCAACAGTTCTAACAGTTTTTTCCAACTGTCAGTTCTGATCAGAGATAGCTAAGGAATGTGAGGGTGTGTTGTTAGCTCTGGCCACTTATTCTTATTCCAAATAAAGTTGTGTGTTTGGCCCATATTGCTGGCTGCTGCCTATTATTTCCAGAACACTAAATACATCAAATGAGAAGAGAGAATTCACTTGAGAAAGCCATGATGCTGGGAAAGGTTGAGAGCAAAAGAAGAAGGGGACAGCAGAGAATGAGATGGCTAGATGGTATTGTAGACGCAATGGGCACAGAGCTGCGTGAGTTGAGGAGGATGGTGGAAGATAGGAGTGCCTGGCGTCCAATGGTCCATGGGGTCTCAAAGGGTCAGACTCGACTATGTGACTGAACAACAACAAATGGATTCATCTGCATGCAGGTTTTTGACCAGATCTTTAAGACACCTCGAATAAAATAAAATAAATGCCCTTTGTTGCCTGTTCCTGTCTCTTTCTGCTCCTGGGAGGAAGATTTGAATTTTTTAAAAAATATAAGTGATGCAGCTCATTTGCACTGCCTTCTTAAAAAATTACTTCCTTAGAAATATCCAGGTCTGCTCTGCAGACTGTCTGGTTTGCTCCAGCAATGATGTCATGTGATCAATGGAAATAGGAGCAAAACAGCCTGTCCCCATCATGGACCAAATAGGAGGCTAAGAGTCCATCTGATTCCGTCCATTCTTTCTGTACAGTTGAAATTTGCCACCCCCATATTTTCCCCTGTGGCCTTGTACATTCTGCATGGTACATTTCAGCAAGATAATATGTGCCCCAACTGTGTGTCATGTATTTTTCAGTACAGTAGATCCCCATATAACGAATGCCTCATAAGCAATTAAATCGTACAACAATGAGGATTTGAAAAAACATTGTGCCCCGTATAACAACTAAAATTGTTATACAATGCAATGAATCTCTATGGAGAAAACCGTACAACAAAATTTTGTTGTACGATTTTTTCCATAGAGATATTCGTTGTACGATGCATCTCATAGGGAAAATCGCTATACGATGCATGCATCGTATAGCAATTTCTTCGTACAACAACAAGCCCCGTGGAATTGAACGAGGTACCACTGTACTTGGATCAATTCCTAACCTTGCAAAAATGACACAAATATAAGACTTTTTTCTAATCAAAACACTCTCCCTGAGCTATCTAGCCAGTTGTTGACTCCTAAACACCCAAATAACAGCTGTCTAGCCTGCTCTCACATATGTAAACTGGGCTGTACACAATTCTGTCATAGTTTAGATCAGTGGTTCCCAAACTTTTTTGGCCTACTGCCCCCTTTCCAGAAAAAATATTACTTAGCGCCCCCTGGAAATTATTATTTTTTAATTTTAATAGCAATTAATAGGAAAGATAATATGTATTAATGTTTCTATATTTTTCGTAAAATATAGTAAAGAAAGGTGTAAATTAGAAACATTGAACTTTGAAATTATGAAACTATTTATTGAACTCAGAATAGAATGTAATACAAAAAAAGTTAAAACATTCAAAATCATCTTAATGAGAAGGATGAACCTGGTGTGCTGCTACCAATTTAGTAATCCTCGGCTTTATTTTCGTCAGCAGTAATCTTAAATCACCGCAATTGACTATTTGCAATTGGTTTCTTTTTTTGGTAATAAATTGGTTACCACACTGAATCCACGTTCCACTAAATATGATGAAGGAAATGCAATTAAGAACTTTTGAATTACAGCCCATATTTCAGGATAAGCCATAGGGATCTTCTTTTGCAGCCAGAATTGTTGGTAGCCACTTTTGAATTTAAATTTCAATTCATCATTTGTAGTTACTTCCATCAGTTCTTCTTGTAACTGTGGAGATTCTTCTGTGTTTGCACTTGAAAAAGGATCCAAAATCCAATCAGGTATGTTCATTTTCAAAATATCATTAAATCGTTGATTAAAATCTGAATGGAGAGCATCCAAGTGCTCACAATAAGAAAGTATGTCTTCATCTTTATTTTCTGCTCCTGATAAATTTAGGAACTGGCTGAATTCCCCTCGTCCAAAGTTTCGTTTGTACAGAAGAAGTTTTGTCACAAATGCACAAATAACAGATTTTGTTTTTATTAAATTCACTTCATCACCTTGAAGCTGAAGATTGCTTTCATTAAATTTTTGAAACAAGTCTGTCAAGTAAGCGATGTCACTTTTGGATTGAATTAAATTGGATCGTAAAGCATCATTTTTATCTTTCAAGAACTCCAGCACCGAGATAAACAGTTTATAATACCTATCTAAACATGCACCCTTTGACAACCAACGAACTTCTGTATAAAGCAGCAAACGATTAAATTCTTCATCGTTTTTAATACAAAGCTGTTTGAATAATCTGTCATTCAATGATTTGCTTCTGATTGTGTTGATAGCTTTAATTACATATTGTAATGAATTATGTAGGCGTGCACTTAAATTTTTGGCAACTAGATGTTGACGATGGATGATACAGTGTACTGTGAATGCATTTGGCACCTCCTTTTTTAAATATGCAAGAAAACCTCTGTAGCGCCCTACCATCGCTGGAGCACCATCTGTGGCTACTGACAAGATATTACTCAGAGGTATTTCTTTTTCTTTAAAAAGCTCATCCAATGCATGAAATATTGATTCTCCTTTAGTATCAGTTTGCAAATATTTTGCAAATAATAATTCTTTGCAAATTTGTTCCTCCTTTGTGAACCGCACGTATGCTAAAAGTGAAGCTTCATTTCCTGGCAAAGTAGACTCATCAAGTTGAATAGAAAACCGAGATTTTTAAAGTATCCACACAATGAATCTTCAACATCTTGAGCCATTTCATCAATTCTTCTTTGCACTGTATTATTGCTCAACGAAATTTTCTTGATAATATCAGAGTCTGGCTTGTGTAGCACATTACGTATTACTTCACTTATAGCCGGTATAATTAGTTCTTCACCAATAGTATGAGGTTTTCCCGATTTGGCAATCATTAACGAAATATTGTAAGAAGCAAGCAAGCCATCGTCATCTTGTGTGGTTGCAGCTGAAAAGAGTTTTGCCAATGTCGGTTGTTTGATAAATTTTTCTTTTAGTGTTCGAAAATAAGATAAATCCTTATCTTTTTTATCACCATGAATTTTAGTCAAATGTTCTTGTAGTCTGGAAGGCTTCATAGCTTTGTTTGATAAAACTTTCTGGCAAATCAGGCACATTGGTAATGTATTGTTTACAGGCGACTCAATAAAGCCATATTTCAAATATTCAATATTATATTGTCTACATTTTTTCTTTGGTTGAGCCATTATTATCTGTAGAAAATTTTTATGGAGGTATTTTTAATAATATTTTTTTAGTACTTTTTTGAAATATTTTTGTAAAAAACAAACTAAAATAAATACTGATGAAATAAATAAACATATTATTAATTGTAAAGCGCATATAATTATTACAAAATAAATAAATAATATTCACCAATTATAGCCGCACTATTTGTTAGTTAACTTTAACTTGTCACAATATCACAACAATCTAACCTTTGTTTGAGTTATATTACGCGTAATAATTACATGGAAATCTCCTAATTCATAGCGTGCTCCAAAATCTGCTGGTAATACTGCCAGTAGCCAGTACTACCGCTGCTGTTCCAGGCTTTGGCCTTGCGATCGACCAATCGCACGAGTAGCAGTTACCCGCAGCAATGCTCGTAGTGCTCACGTGTTTTGGAACGGCAATTCAGTGGCACCACATGAAGAGTAGCAGTGCGCGATTGCACATACCTCAATGCAAGTAAGGGAGTATGCAGGAACCGAGCCAATGTCCAGTACGTTGTTCAAAGAAAAATTAAGCGTTATGAGCGGAATACATAAATCAATTTTTCTAAATCTTCTCTTCTTTCTTTTATACTATCACCCCCCCTTACAGTTATTCATCGTCCCCCAAATGCACCTGTGGCCATCACCACCCCGCTGGATCGCTGCAGCACCCACCAGGGGGCAGTGGCGCCCACTTTGGGAATCACTGGTTTAAATTAAGAGTAGAATCAATCTCAAAAATCAGGAAGATGAGGTCACATCGTTCAAGGAGCATAAGACAGCTGCAATGTAGGCACCAAGAGGGTCGCATGCAGGAATTGGTAAGGCAATATTGTTTCTTTCACACTGGGGCTGGAGCCACAGGAACATTATATACAGATTTGATAGAATAAAACGGTATAGGAAGATCCTGTGAGTAATTGTTTGTTACCATCCTCCTATATTATTATTTTAGCCAAATCTTCTCCATGTTTAAGTATGTGGAATACCTGCTCTTCCTTTGATGGGAGGGATGAACAGCACTGATCAGTAGCACAATGTTGGAAGCAGAACTGTTCTTGCACACTGGTTTGTCTCTCTCTCCCCCCTACCCCCATGCTATAATTTGCTGCTCTCCAATATGGTAGAAGGCAGTCCCTAGTGATGAAGTGAGATTCCACATAGCAGTTCAATTGTCTTGTGTACACAGAGAGGGGGTAGGGGCTTCTGTCTTGTGTCCTTCCTTAGCAAAATGGCTTCTGCCAGCCTGGATCCTGAGCTTGTCACCGACGTTTTGTTTTTTGCCATCTTCACTGCGACTGAAAATAAACACATAATGTACCTAGGGCCCTGGTCATATAGAGCAAGGGTTCCTAACCTAAGGCCCGTGGGCCAGATCCGGCCCCTGGCACCATTTCATGTAGCCCCCACCCCTCAAAGGGCATTTGAGAAACAAAATGGCCATCCCTTTGAAGCTTTTGGGACAAAATGGCCACCCCCATCGTGCAGACGGCAAAATGGCTGTCCAATCCTTGAAGCTGACAGAGAGCATGACCTGGCCCCTGGCTTGTAAAGGTTGGGAACTCCTGAAGTAGAGAGTCATGCCTTAGCTAATCAGATAGTAAACAAAACAAAGACAAAAAATGCTGTGGCACCTTAAAAACTAACTGCTGTATTTTAATGTTAACTTTCATGGATCAAGTCTACTTTATCCACTTTCAGGTGCTTCAAGTCCACTTTAAGGTGCCACAATGTTTTTTGATTTTTTGTGTGTTGTTTTGTTTACTCTCTGATATGCTTGCACAGACTAACATGAGTACCATTTCAAAAAATGTTAAGGTTCTGTTGTGTATTTAAGGAAACGTGTTTACCATTTTGTCTTTGTTGTGATAGAGTTTAATATGTACTAGCATATTTTGCCCGGCGATGCCGGGCTTTGTAAAATTGTGTTGGATAGTAAAGGGTTTCGGTTTTTTTTCTTGAACCAATGGTGCTGAGCTGTTTTAAATGGTGTTGAAAGGTTTTATGATTTTGTGGCTTCGAGGCGCTGCATTTGCCTGCGGCGGACTTGCGCTCCCAGTGTGTGTGTGTGGTGTTGTTGTTTTTTGCACTGGCTTCCTCAGTGCCGGGCTCTTTAAATTAGTTTTGGAAGGTTTTTGTTTTATGTTTATGCAAATTTTATTTTAATTTAATTTATTTAATGTTAATTAAATTATTTTACTTTAAAATTTAATTTTTGTTTTTTAAATCTTTATTTTTATGCATTTTTTATTTTTTGGTTTGGTTTTTTGGTTTTTTTGAGTGAAAAGTGATTTCTGGGGGGTTTTTTGGGTGTTTTTTGAGATTAGTGTGAATATTTTTGAATGTTTTGATAATTTATTTGATTAATTTGGGAATTAATGTTATAAGTTTCAATATTTTTGAATGTTTTTCTCTTGTGGCCTCTGGGTGGGGGTGGTGAGCTTTTCTTCCTCTCTATACTTTTTCTCTTCTGTCCTCTGGGTGTCGCTTCCGGTAAGTATTTTCATTATTTTCTCATTTGAGTTCCGGCCGTCATGGAGTGAAGACATCTCCAGGTAAGCTCTCTGGGTTTTTTTTTTTGGGGGGGGGGTTGTGTTGGTTTTTTTTGGGGAGAGTGTCTTTGTAATGTTTTTGTTGTTACTTTTTGAATGTTTTTGTGTTTCTTTTTGACTGTTTTTGTGACTGGTTTTGTATGTTTTTGTGACTATTTTTGAATGTTTTTTTGTGTACTTTTTTTTTTTGGGGGGGGGGTCTTTTTTCTTCGCGGGCCAGGCTGGATCCCTGGCCTGTTGAAAGAAAAGGGCGGGTGGGTGGTCTTTTTTGGGGGGGGTTCACGGGCCAGGCTCGATCCCTGGCCCATGGGCAGGAAAGGGCGGGGGTGGTCTTTTTTTGGGGGGGGTTTCGCGGGCCAGGCTCGATCCCTGGCTCGTGGGGAGAAAAGGGCGGGTGGTGGTCTTTTTTTGGGGGGTTTCGTGGGCCAGGCTCGATTCCTGGCCCGTCGACAGTAAGGGCATCGGCGGCGGGGGGGTTCTTTTTTTTCACGTGCCAGCTGGCCCATCGAAAGGAAGGGCAGTGGCGGGGGGTTCTTTTTTTCACGCGCTGGCTGGCCCGTCGAAAGGAAGGGCAGCGGCGGCGGGGGGGGGGCTTTTTTTCCCGCAGGCCATGCTGGCTGGCCCATGGGAAGGAAGGGCAGCAGCGGTGGTTTATTTTTTTACTTTTATTTTTCGCACGCCGGCTGCCTCAGTGTTCTGCGCGCTAATGGTGCGCAGGACGCTGGGGCTTGTAGTTTTGCCTGCACGTGTTTGCTTACTGCAGCGGTTTTTTCCCTGCAGCTTTTTTTTTGATTGGCCGCGGCGCGTTTCTGAACGTTCCTTTTGCCGCACCGCTCATCCTGATTGGCTCTGGGGTCGGCACGGCACAAGGAACGTTGGGAATTGAAGTTCCCTTTTTTTGTTTGCGTCCGGGGGGGCTCTTGCCCCCCGGCCGAAAATTTCAACCCGACAGTTACCTGCGAACCCCATTCGGGCGAGTGCATGGAGGCTCGGATGGGGCTAGTGGGGACTGGTGCAACATCCTTTGTCACATTCCAATGGTTAATGCACCATTTTATAGGTATAGATTTGCTTTACTATGGTCCAAAGTCTCGTGAGACTTCAGGAAGGTTCTAGATGAGAAGTGCATGAGACAGAGCTGTCAACAGTTCCAACGGTTTTTTCCAACTGTCAGTTCTGATTGGAGATAACTAAGGAATGTGAGGGTGTATTGTTAGCTCTGGTCACCTATTCTTATTCTGAATAAAGTTATGTGTTTGGCCCATATTGCTGGCTGCTGCCTATTATTTCCAGAACACTAAAGGTTCCTACTTGCAACTTCCTCCTATTTATCAAATAACAGCTTCTGTGCATTGAATAACTATATATCAGGCAAGAATCACTTGATAAAGCTTTTCACAGCACAAAGGTTTAAAAATGTGGACAGCTCTTCCTGTTGCTACCTTTCTCTTATGTAGCTACATGATCAGCACAAAACATCTGTCCTTTAGCAGGTGGCAACCCTGGTCTTAAGAAATAATTAAACTACAGGATCAGATTCAGAGGTGAAAGAAAAGGTTGCTTAGCTCTTATGCAAGTATAAAAGAAAATGCAAATGCTTGGTAATATTTTTGTTTGTTGTTGTTTAAACCAGCAGCCTTGCCGGAATCTCTACAGGCCATCCTTATAAGAGTTGATTTACTTATAAAAAGAACTTCCCGCTGGCATTTAGCAGTTTCTTCATTGTCATTCCATCCACTCATTATCCAGAGTCCCTTCCTCCACTTCGACCCAATATAGGGTTTTGTTGAAACAAAAATCTTAGACTTAGAAGAATGAGAAAATGACTTCACTTTTCTTCATCTAAGTACATTTTTTCTCTCTCTCTCTTTTTTTTTTTTTTTGGGGGGGGGGGGAGCAGCCATACCAAAGGAGATAAAATTCCAGCTGCAGAATAGTTCATATTGCAGATTAACGGTACCTAGTTAGGTAAGGGCAGATTAACGGTACTGTTATGTATGTACAATGCTACTTTAAGAAATGTATGAATGTAACCTGACCATAATTACAATGTAGCACAGCTGTTAAAGGAACGCGAGCAAGCTGCCCATAGAGGGCAGCTGCGAGTGTTCAACTCACATGGTTCTCAGTCCTCAAATCACCTGCAGCTGTGGGAACTCCCCGAAATAGCAAACTACTACTGATCCTCCACTGAAGATGGGTGTGACCAGGACGACGTCACGCCGGTAGCAGCCAATGAGCTACCGTGCAGCAAGATTCAAATGTATTGTACTACTGTATATAATGTGAGGTATCTCCGCCATTACCACATGTTCATACTGACCATCAATGAATAAACCTGTGTTAGTCCTTCCTGCGACTCCTTCTTTGTCTTCCGTGCAAGACACTAAATTGGCGACGAGGATGGGATCAATGGCGAATCCCAAGATCAAGCTGTACCAGTTCGATGTCAGCGAGCCCGAACAATGGGAGCTCTACGAGTGCCAGTTTCGGCATGCCATGGAAGCTGCAGGCGTCGACGACGACGCGAAGGTGCGCTCCCACTTCCTGGCTCAGGTGGGGCCGGCCACGCTGCGGATCCTGATGACCCTGGTGGCCCCCCGGAAGGTGGACAAGGTGCCCATCGACCGTATCCTGGAGAGACTGCGTGAGCATTTCCAGCCGCCCGTCTCGATCTTCCCAGCCCGGGTCGCGTTCCACAGGCGAGACCAGCGACCGGGCGAATCCGTGTCCGCCTACGCGGCGGCCCTCAGGCTTGCAGCGGTGCATTGCCAGTGGGACGACCTAGACCAGGCCCTCCGTGACCGCATGCTGTGTGGTTTGAGGGACGAGGAGCTTCAGAGGAGGCTCATGACCCGCGACCATCGCCTCACGTTCAACGAGGTACTGCGGGAGGCCCAAGCAGCCGAGGAGGCCAGGAGCGGAGTCCGGCTGTTCAAGTCCCGAGGGGCCACGTCCGAGAGGGCCAAGTCACCAGTGCAGGCGGCCCGGCAGACACCAGCGAAGACGGCCTGGCGGGCCCCCAAGCCGCCCGCCGGCGCACCAACGTCGTCCAAGGAGTCGTCCACTACCGCGGACCCCTACTCCAGCGAGGACGACGACGTCCAGAGGATCAAGAAGCGAGGTGAGAAGCGGCAGACCCGTGAATGGCAGGACCGCCACTGCGACGGTTGTGGGGCGGCCCACGACCGCACGAGGTGCCCGTTCCGAAAGGCCGAGTGCCACAACTGCGGCCGAAAAGGACACATCGCCCGAGTATGCAGGCGTGGGCGAGTCGAGGACAAGGGCAGTTCCAGCCATCCCCAGACGCACCAACGAAAGGCAGCCGGCACCAGGAAGGTCTCAGCCGGCTACAGCGAGGAAGGCGTGAACCGCGTGGGCCTGGAGCACCGGCGGTTCTTCATAGAGGTACTGTTGCAGGGGGTCCCAGTGAGGATGGAGATAGACTCGGGGTCATCTTATTCCATCCTATCCCAAAAAGAGTTTATGCGCATTCCCCCAGAGAAGCGGCCCAAACTGCGGGCCATGAGATCCAATCTACGGGACGTGCAGGGAAAGGGGATCCCGGTGTTGGGGGTGGGGAACTTCAAGGTGAAGTTCAAGAACTACTCCGAGAAACTGCCCCTAGTGGTCCTCAAAGGGGGGAGGTGCTGCCTTTTGGGAACGCAGTGGTTTGCTCCCCTGGGGATCGAGCTGTCCGGCATTAATGCCATCGAGACTGACCCAATGCGGGACGTGTGCGACGCACACCCGGACATTTTCAAGAAGGGGCTCGGGAAATACAAGGGGCCCCCGGTTTCCTTTGAGCTGGACCCAGAAATCCGGCCCATCCGCCTAAAGCCAAGGAGAGTGCCCTTCACCCTCAAGGACAAGATTGAGGCGGAACTGGACAAGTTGGTGGGGCAGGGGATTTTGGTTCCAGTTGACTCGGCGGAGTGGGAAACGCCGATTGTTACAGCCCTCAAGTCAAATGGGGAGGTCAGGATTTGTGCGGACTATAAATGTACGATAAATAAGGCCATTCGGCCAAATGCATATCCGGTGCCCGTGGTCAGCCATTTGCTGGCCACGTTACATGGGGGGAGGTGTTTCGCCAAGCTAGATCTGGCCCAGGCATACCAGCAGCTCTCTGTAACCCCGGCTGCTGCCGCCACGCAAATGATCGTAACGCACAAGGGGGCGTTTAAGGTAACGCGCCTTCAGTTTGGCGTGAATTCGGCCCCCGGAATTTTCCAGTCCCTCGTGGAACGCCTTTTAAAGGGGCTTCCAGGCGTCCTCCCATACTTCGACGATGTGTTGATAACAACGGGGAGCGAACTAGAGTTAGCAAAGAGGCTAGATGGGGTCCTCTCAGTGTTCGAGAGGGCAGGACTTTGATTGAGGAGGGACAAGTGCGTATTCTTTGCGAGGGACGTAGAGTTCCTAGGGTTTAAGGTAACCCCGAATGGAATCAAACCCTCCGAGTCCAAGGTAGCGGCCATGAGAGACGCCCCTCGCCCCACCACGAAACCGGAGCTGCAGTCATTTCTAGGGCTCCTCAATTTCTATCACTCCTTCCTGCCTCGGAAGGCATCGGTCGCGGAGCCACTGCACGCGTTACTTAAGAAGGATGCGGTTTGGCGGTGGGGGGACAAGCAGGAGCGAGCATTCAAAGAGCTCAAGTCACTCCTGTCTTCGGATGCTGTCCTGACCCACTTCGATCCGAAAAAACCAGTGGTATTAGTCTGTGATGCGTCCCCGGTGGGGGTGGGGGCGGTCCTGTGCCACGTGTTGGAGAGCGGGAGGGAAGCCCCGGTGGCGTACTACTCAAGGTCCCTCTCGAAGGCCGAGCGCAATTACGCGCAAACAGATAGGGAGGCCCTAGCCATAATCGCGGGAACAAAGAAGTTCCACGATTTCCTATACGGCCGCGAGTTTACGGTAGTGACGGATCACAAGCCGCTTTTGGGGATCTTCACTACCGGCAAACCCACCCCGCAAATTCTCTCCCCCAGGATGCTGTGTTGGGCCATTTTCCTCAACGCCTACCAATATGAGCTGGTCTATCGCCCAGGGAAGGAGATCTCCCATGCGGACGCCCTGTCCCGATCCCCTCTCCCTAGCTTAGGGGACCCCACATGCGAGGTAGAGCAGGAACACCAAGTCCTGCTGATTGAGTCTCTCGACTCACCCCCAATTGTGCCGGCCGACCTCGCCAAGGCCACGGCGGCCGACAAGATCCTGGCCCAAGTTAGTTCCTGGGTTAGAAAAGGGTGGCCCCTCTCTCCCCCCGAGGAACACTTCAAGCCGTTTTTCAGGCGCAGAGTAGAGCTTTCTCTGGAAAGGGGCTGCTTACTCTGGGGCCAGCGGGTGGTTATCCCAGTGAAGCTGAGGGCCAAGGTGCTGAGGCTACTGCACACCAGCCACCCCGGGATCGTGCGCTCCAAGGCTCTGGCCAGGAGTTTCTTTTGGTGGCCCCAGATAGACGGAGACATAGAGCGTTTAGTGGGCACGTGTGAGAGCTGCCAGAGCTCTCGGCCCGAGGAGTCCTGGTTACCCCATAGGGAATGGGATACGGCCCGCGGGCCATGGTCCCGGATCCATGTCGACTTCGCTGGCCCTTTCCGCGGGTCCATGTTCCTACTGGTAGTCGACTCCTATTCCAAGTGGTTGGAGGTAATCCCCATGAACAGCACTTCCTCTGCCGCAACCATCAAACAGTTGCGCAAACTTTTTGCCTGCTTCGGCCTGCCAGACGTCCTTGTTAGCGATAACGCTAGTTCCTTCACGTCGGCAGAGTTCAAGACGTTCATGGAGAGGAACGCCGTCAGGCACATAACCGCTGCCCCGTTTCACCCAGCCACAAACGGTCAGGTAGAGCGCCAAGTGCGCACTACGAAAGACGCACTGCGGCGCATGGGTCCCGGTGAGTTGAACCTGCATCTGTGCCAGTTCCTCATCTGCTACAGGACAACCCCCCTAGCTTCAGGTTTTTCCCCAGCCGAACTCCTCATGAGGAGGCGTCCGGTAACACTTTTTGACCGGATGGATCCGTCCAGGGTGGAGGATGAAGGGAGGAATATAAGCATAGGGGGAGAGAGCTCCAAAAGTTTTTCGGTAGGGGACTCGGTTCACTGCAGGAACTACGTGGCCTCGGGGCCAGCGTGGGTACCAGGGACAATTGTTGAGCAAACGGGGCCGGTATCCTACAAGGTCGAGACTAGTTCAGGTCTACTCTGGAGAAGGCACGCCGACCAACTCAGAAGGCGAGTCACCGGTGAGGGGGAATCAGCGTTAGGGTCCTCCCCCACCCGCATTACCCAAGGGGGAGATACGGCGGAACCCGCGGATACAAACGCATATCCTGGGTTCCCAACCACAGAGGAGGATACTTTGAAAGAGAGGGATCAGTTTGACGATGATTATGAGTTGCAGTACCAGGGGGGTGTAGCGGAGTGGTCCCCCACCCGTCCTAGCGAGAAGAGGGGTTTCAGTTCAGCCCCTGGTACTTCCAGTCCCCCTAGCCCCTTTGTTTTAGAGTATACCATAGCTCCAGCTCCCCGGAGACCAACACCCCCAAGACAGGCAACAGGGGCGAGTCCGCCCACCACAGCCTCTAGAATTCCCGGACAGGCAGCGGGGGGTGGCGAGGCCACGAGGGCCTCTTCGTCGGTCCCGAGATTCGTGCTAGGGGGGTCCCCAAACTCCTCAAACGGTAGGCAGGGATTCACTTCCCAACTATTCATTCCATTCCCGTCCCCCAATGCAAGGTTACCACAGACGCCACACCGAGCCACTAATGAGTCCCCCCTTTCCATTGCGGGGCGGGACTCCACGGAACCAGGAGCCGCCGGCTCCCCTGTGTTAAGTCAAGGCGCACGTGCGGCAAGCCACAATGGTTGAGGGACTTTGTCCCATCCTAGGGGGTAGGGATGTTATGTATGTACAATGCTACTTTAAGAAATGTATGAATGTAACCTGACCACAATTACAATGTAGCACAGCTGTTAAAGGAACGCGAGCAAGCTGCCCATAGAGGGCAGCTGCGAGTGTTCAACTCACATGGTTCTCAGTCCTCAAATCACCTGCAGCCGCGGGAACTCCCCGAAATAGCAAACTACTACTGATCCTCCACTGAAGATGGGCGTGACCAGGACGACGTCACGCCGGTAGCAGCCAATGAGCTACCGTGCAGCAAGATTCAAATGTATTGTACTACTGTATATAATGTGAGGTATCTCCGCCATTACCACATATTCATACTGACCATCAATGAATAAACTTGTGTTAGTCCTTCCTGCGACTCCTTCTTTGTCTTCCGTGCAAGACACTAAAGGTACCTAGTTAGGTAAGGTAAAGGTCAGCCTTGCTTGAAAGCCAGTCGTATCCGGCTCTAGAGTTCAGTGTTCACCTCTGTTTATAGTCAAAGAGCCAGCGCTGTCTGCGTTTGCTGACGTTTCCATGGACATGTGGCAAGCATACCTAGAGACTGGAGTGCATGGAATGCTATTTACCTTCCCACTGTAGTGGTACCAATTTATCTACTTGCAATTTCTTGCTTTCGAACTGCTAGGTTGGCAGAAGCTTGGAAGGACAGGAGTTCACTCCATCGTGCAGTACTCAGGTATCAAACTCCAACCTTCCATTCTTCAAGCTCAGCGTCTTAACCACTTGAGCCACTCCAGGCCCTTTATTATTAGACTGTAATTCAACAATATACATTTTATTTTACAAATGGTGTTGACCAGTCAACACATTCCATTTCCAGAAATGTTTCAGCCAAAACCTGAGGTGGGATTCAGTGCCTAGTGATGTTACAGAGGTGGATATTTAATTTAATGTTCACATTTGTATGTTAGAATTGAGGCCAGGAGAAATTTTCCTAGGTATTTAGCCACTGCTACCAGGGTTGTGAGACAAGAAGATTCAATGAGGTACTCCATTTTCCATTTTGTTCCAGATCCACACCACAGTGGATGTTGTCATGTTAAGAAAAAGCTCAGGGTGAGGGAACCATGGAGATATCTCCTGGGTGCAGCGCACGGGCCTGGCATGCAGTTAAGAGCAATATGCACACATTCTTTTATTTTGAATCTGAGAGCCATAGCAAAACTAATAGTAGATGGTTGTGGTGGCTTAGTGGTTAAGAAGCTCACCTTGTTAGCTGGAAGTCTGGCAAATTGACAATTCAAGACCCGGGTGCTGCATGACGGATTGAGTGCCTGTCTCTGTCCCAGCTCTTGGGGACACAAAAAGAGCCTCACTTGGGCATTCCCTGAGTGGAGTTTCTTCTGCAAAAATCATTTCAACACAAAATAATTTCTGACATGAAATTATTATTATAACAAAAATCAGGCTGTCCCCTTGTGCATCATTGTTCCCATTGAAATTTATCTCCCTGCTTGTAGAACCATAGAAGTTTAGCAGTTATGAGGGATGCCAACTGGCAATTTAAGAGCCTGCAGCTCTACATCTGAAACCCTGTTGCTTTTTATGCATGTAGAACACATGTAGCAAGACATTCACCCACTTCTAGCCTGCAGTTAACACTGTTGTTGTCATGTGTCCTCATGTTGTCTCCGACCTATGGCAACCCTATGAATGAGAGATCTTCATAATGTTCTATCTTCAACAGCCCTGCCCTGTTCTTGTAAGTAATATGGCTTCCTTTAGGGCAGGGTTGCCCAAACCACGGGCCGGATCCAACTCATGGCGCCAAGTAATCCAACCTGCACCACCCTTGCCCAGAAAAGGAAGTTAAATGTGCCAGCGCAAAACGCTGCCATAAATGCTGTGGCTGTCGTAAATGCGTTTACAACAGTCGCAGGTGATTTGCAGCAGCATTATGCGCATGCACAGGCATGTTATGTGCATTTGTGGGTGTGTTTTACTTCCGCTTCCGGTGGGAAGAACCACATGAATAGCCCACTCAACCACGTGACCTGTCCATGGTGCAAAAAGTTTGGGCACCCATGCTTTAGGGAAACATTCCATCTCAGACTAGGTCCTCCTATTTTCTTGCTGTCCTCAACCTTTCCCAGCATTATTATCTTTTACAGAGAATCTTGTTTTCTTATGATATAGGATAGCCTCAGCTCCATCATTTTTACCTCAAGACTTGATTTGCTCCAAACCCTATTTGTTTATCTTTTTGGCATCTGGGGTATAATCAGCAAAGCACTCCTCCAGGACCATATTTCAAATGAATTGATTTTTTCCCCTGTCAGTTTTTTTCCTCTCCAGCTTTCACACCCATACAGAGTGATTGAGAATACAGGAGTGTGGATGCTTTGGTCATAGTCTCCAAGGACACATCCCTACACTAGATGATCTTTTCTAATTGCTTCATCGCTGCCCTCCATTGCCGCCCTTAATCTCAGTTTTCTTCTGATTGTTTGCTACAATCTGAATTTGGATTGACAATCGAACCAAGGTACAGTATATAAATTTTTCACTATTTCAATTTCTTCATTGTCAATGTTAAGTTGTGCAATTCTTCTGCACTCATAATTTTTCTCTTTTATATGCTTTAATTGCAGACCTGCTTTTTTGTTTTCTTCTTTCTCTTTCCTTAAAAGTCACTTCAACTCACTGCTGCTTTTCTGACAGTAAAATTGTCTCATCTGCTTATCTTAGATTATTGATGTTTCTTCCACCAATTTTTACTCCCCCTCCTTCTGAATCTAGTCTGGCTTTCCATATTATATATTTTGCATACAGATTGAAGAGAAAGAGGTGGCCAAACTTTTCGGACCACAGGCTGGTCACGTGGTTGAGTGGGCCCATCATGTGGTTCCTCCCACCAGAAGCAGAAGTAAAATACACCCATGCATGCACAAAACACTGCCATAAATGCACCTGCAGCTGTCGTAAACAGCTGTGGGTGCATTTATGGCAGTGTTTTGCACATGTGTGAGCATCTTTTACACCTACTTCCAGGAGCGGTGAGGGAAGTGCAGGCTGCATTATTCAGTGCCTGGGCTGGATCCAGCCCACAGGCCATAGTTTGGGTACCCCTGCCTTAGCCTATAGGAAATGGTTCTGACCTAACAGTAGCTTCTTGTTCACAATGCAAATTACATATCAGGATATCAAGTGCTCAGGCACACCCATATCTTTCAGAACACCCAATGTTTCTCATAATCTAGGAATATCTAGGTGATTTGGAGTCACCATTAGAAGCTCTGTGGGTAAGAGTACCAGGCCACAAGGATGGTCTAACAGTAGACATATACTATCGGCCTCTGACCCAAACTCTTGAGGGAGACTGGCAGTTGGAGAATGTTGTAAAGGAGGCATCCAAGAAGGGAAGCCTGGTTATAATGGGGGACTTCAATTATCCTCACATAGACTGGGTGAACTGTTGTTCAGCACATGATAAAGAGATAAAGTTCCTAGATATGCTAAATGATTGTTCCCTGGGACAGATGGTTGAAGACCCAACTAGAGGTACAAGAATCCTTGACTTGATCCTGAGTAATACTCAGGATCTGGTGCAAGATGTTAATGTGACTGATCCAATAGGGAACAGTGACCACAACTCAATTATGTTTAACTTGATCATAGACCGCAAGTCACTGATAAAATCCAACACAGAGACCTTAAATTTTCAAAAAGGAAATTTCCCAAAGTTGAGGAAACTAGTAAAAAAAGAAACTGAAAGGGAAAATTGAGAGAGTCCAAACACTCCAAGAGGCATGGAGGCTGTTTACAAAAACAATAACAGAGGCTCAATTGGAATGCATACCCAAAAGGAAAAAGGGCACTGCCAGGTCCAAGAGGACTCCGATGTGGCTTACAGGAGCTGTTCGGGAAGTGATCAAGAGCAAGAAAAGCTCATTTAGAAGATGGAAGGCTTGTCCAAATGAGGACAGCAGGCAGAAACATAAATTCTGGCAGAACAAATGCAAGGCAACAATCAGGAAAGGAAAGCAAGACTTTGAGGAGCATATAGCTAAAAATACTCAGAGAAATAACAAAGACTTCTTTAAGTACATTAGAAGTAAGAACCCAACTAGGAAGGCCATTGGACCATTAGATGACAATGGAAGGCAAGGGGTTATTAAAGAGGAAACAGAGATTGCAGAGAGACTCAATGAATTCTTTGCTTCAGTATTCACTGAAGAAGACAGAGGCCACATGCCCAAAACAGAGCCTATCTTCGTAGGGAGGGAAACCGAAGAATTAAGCCAGATAGAAATAACCAGGGAGGAGGTCCTTGCATGTCTTGTTAAACTAAACACTAACAAATCACCAGGACCAGATGGCATCCATCCACGAGTTCTCAGGGAACTTAAAGATGAAATTGCTGATCTCCTAGCCAAAATATATTATCTTTCCCTCAAATCAGGCTTTGTGCCTGATGACTGGAAGGTAGCGAATGTAACACCCATTTTCAAAAAAGGATCCAGGGATGATCCAGGAAATTACCGACCTGTCAGTTTGACATGTGTCCCAGGTAAAGTGATGGAAACCATCCTAAAAGATAGAATTAATAGGCACATAGAAGAGAAGGCGCTGCTAAAGGAGAGCCAACATGGCTTTTGCAAGGGCAAATCATGCCTCACTAATCTGTTGGAATTTTTTGAGAGTGTCAACAAGCATGTGGATAAGGGGGATCCAGTTGACATTGTTTATCTGGACTTTCAGAAGGCTTTTGACAAGGTCCCACACCAAAGGCTCTTGAATAAACTTACCAGTCATGGAATAAAGGGACAGGTCTTGTCCTGGATCAGCAACTGGCTAAGGGATAGGAAATAGAGGGTAGCACTAAATGGACACTTCTCCAAGTGGAGGGAAGTAAAGAGTGGGGTCCCCCAAGGTTCAGTACTGGGACCCCTGCTTTTCAACCTCTTCATAAATGATCTAGAGGTAGGAGTAAAAAGCAAGGTAGCCAAATTTGCTGACGACACTAAATTATACAGGGTAGTGAAAACTGTGAGAGATTGTGAGGAGCTCCAGAGGGATCTCTCGACACTGGGGGAGTGGGCAAAACAATGGCAAATGAGTTTCAACATTAGTAAGTGCAGAGTGATACATGTTGGGGCAAAGAACCCCAATTACATTTATAAACTGATGGGGTCTGAACTCTCTGCGACAAACCAGGAAAGGGACCTTGGTGTCCTGATGGACAACTCAATGAAGGTGTCAACCCAGTGTGCCTCAGCAGTGAAAAAAGCAAACTCAATGCTAGGGATCATTAGGAAGGGTATAGAAAATAAGTCAGCAAGTGTCATTTTGCCTCTTTATAAATCTATGGTGAGGCCCCATCTGGAATACTGTGTACAGTTCTGGTCGCCATACCTCCAGAAGGATATTATGGAGCTGGAAAAAGTGCAGAGGAGGGCAACCAGAATGATCAGGGGACTGGAACACCTTCCTTACCATCTGAGGCTGCAACGGTTGGGCCTTTTCACTCTTGAACGACGACGTCTAAGAGGTGACCTGATTGAAGTTTATAAAATCATGCACGGTGTGGACAAAGGAGATAAGGAAAAACTGTTTTCCCTATCACATAACACTAGAACTATGGGACACTCCATGAAACTTTTGGGTACTAGTTCTCAAACAAATAAGAGAAATACTTTTTCACCCAGAGGATTACTGGTCTATGGAACTCCCTGCCAGAAGAAGTGGTGACAGCTGTCAGTCTTGACATCTTTACGAAAGGATTAGACAAGTTCATGGAGGACAAGAGTATCAATGGCTATAATTAAGAACAACCTCCGGGTTGGAGAGATAGGCAGGATATCTCTCAATATCATTTCCAGGGAATCCTAAGCAGGTGAAGGCATCTGCTTGGGAATACCCTGAAGGAAATGGTGAGACAGAATGCTGGACTGGATGGGCTGTGGCCTGTTCCAGCAAGGCTGTTCTTATGTTCTTATGTAATCCACATAGCCAAAGACTGAGCTCCTTTTGCTGTTCTCTATTTTTTGCATTAGCTTTATAATAGTTGTCTCATCTCCATGTGACAGTCATTGAAAAACTGCATTCGGGTTTTGCCCCTGTTTTTGTCACCTTTTGCTTCTCACCAGCTCTTTACAATTGTAAGATTTTTTTTCTGTCACCTATCTAGCCTTTTTTCTTTTGTCTACAGGAATTGCCTTTTTGCATTCTACGCTAATTATATCTCTGGTTTTAAGCCACATTTCTTCTGATTCCCAGAAAGAACAGACAGCAATAATTACATTCTTGATAGTGGTCAGGACATTGGTCATGTCTGTGGCCAACAAAAACAGTTGTTGATAATAAATGTTATTTGAATTTGGTTAACGTTTGGTTGACTGAATCATGGGTGCATAGCAATGCAATAGAAGTCAGAATGGAGATGGCTTGGAGAGCTTCATAAAAATAAAAAAATTTCATATGGCACAAAAAAACCTAAAATTTGTTTTGGAAATATGTATTATATTCTCAAAACTAGATTGACAGTATTCCACTCCCTGAGACCTTGAGACCAAAACATGAGATTAACTATAGATCTTTGTAATGTGTTCTCATTTCTACAGCATGGAGTGGAGTTGTGGACTTTAGAACAGGCTACAGTTGAAAAAAAATAACACAGGAACATCTGAAATGTGAACTTTATGCAGGACGCTAATTCTTGAAAGATGGATAACTAACTGTAAACTGAAGACCGGTAGGGACACTGAGATAGCTGGCAGTCTTTTGGTCCTTGCTCCAGGAGTAAGAGACTCAGAGTTTACTCACTGAAAGGCGTATTGAGCAGCTCCAGAAAGAGGAGGCAAGGAGGGTGAAGCTCCCAGAGGGTGATGAGGTGGAGTCAGGAGAGGGAGGCCTGGAGGATGGGCATCATGCTGCTATAAAAAGGCCTCAGAAGCTGCCAGGGAGGAGGAGGAAGTACACCAAGAAGGTGCAGAGATAGAGGTACAGGTGGCAGTGAAAGACTTTTCATCAGACATCTGGGCAGAAGAAGAGCAGGAGTTGAGTGTTCCTCTGAAGGAACTCAAGTGGCTATCAAGTGGTTGCAAGAACCCCTCAAGTGGCTGGAAGAACTTCTCCCACCAGGTGGAATGGGTCTATCTGAATAAAGAGAACCCATGGTCCAGTTTCAGGCTCCTGCCACCAAAGACTACAAGCAGCTACACACTATAAGGCTCTTTATTGGGGTGAGATGGTTCACTTTAGAAACTCTCTACTGCAATGTATATTTATTTCAACTGGTTTGGCCTGTTCTTTAACATTCTGTTTCTTCCTACTGCTGTCTGTCTTCGCTATCTTTGCCTGCATTTTTACTAAGGCTACTTTCTATCCATTCCTACCCAACACTCTGCACATGCTCTCATACATCCATTTACCCTAAATACATTCATTTCTCACAAACACAGTTTCAGAAGACTGCTTCTATTGATACTGCAAGGTACTTATATATATATTGTGTATTTGTTAAAGTGTTACAGGTGTGGAGCGCAGAGAGAATCCTATCAGAATGTACCTCCTCTATTCTCACAGTTCTTGACTATAAAGAAAATGTTACTGGTATTAAGATAGCATAAATCCAACATTTTATATGGATTTTCTTCATATGCTCAGTGTATAAAGCACTTAATCAATTTTCACAGCATTTCTCCTGGGATGCCGACAGAATTTCAGTCCTAAAGCCTGAGGTTCCCAAGAGGCAGATTTTTAAAAAACGCATATCCATAATTTATTGCATGTTGGGATAGAACAGTTATCTGTTTAATAAAAATGTATACCATGAGCAACAAATTGCTAGAGTAGACATTTGTTTTCCATGTGTACTGTATTTTAGTAGAATTTAATTTGGCTTAGAAAAGTCATTAAATATAGATATGCATTGTAAATTACGGTTGCATAAAGTGATCTATCTATAAGATAATACTACTGGAATTGCACTAACTCAGCAAACCAGTTGAAATAAATATACATTGCAGCAGAGAGTTTCTAAAGTGAAAAATGATGATTATGCCTTAAAAGTGTAATTCGAGTGCGTCTGTTTTCATTACAACAAATATTGGCCTCAGTAAATGTCATAGAATTGGATAGTCCACCAGCAAACATAGAACTGACTATGGTCTAGGATTTTGTAATAGTTTCATATGTGCTGTGGTGCATGACAGAATCACTTGTAGCACATTTTGCTGTCAGTGTGTTTTGTAGATACAGAATACATTCAAAACAAGGCTAGAACAAGAAGGCATCTTGAATTAAAATAACAGAATTCTTAGTTTTCAAAAATTATTTTGAAAACAATTGTACTATGTTTGTTGACAGAAATACAGAAAACTGTAATATGTAACTGATCTCAATTGGAGGCTAATTACCATTTTCTATTTACATTTTAATCCAAGAATCTATACTTATAAAGAGGGACATTAACCGTTGGACTCCGGCATATGCTCCTGCACCTGGCCCAACCATCCCTAACTGAGCCGCATACACTTACCTTACCCCTGCCTCACCAACCCCGCAAGGGTCCAGAGGTCACCAGTGGGGCAGCTGCCCCATGAACGTGACCAAAAAAATAAAACTACAAGTCCCAGAGTCTGGTGCGCTACGCAACCCCTCAGCCAATCAGGCTGAGGGATGCGAGCGCCGAGGAGGCCGGGAGCCGGAGGGAAAGACTTTGAAAGACCCAGTCGGAGCCAGAAAAAGGTAAGTGCGGTTGGTGGGGGTTAGGGAGTTGGGGGGAGGCACGGCCCCAGTAACTATGCCCCCCGCCCCACCACCTAGCCCCCCTCCTTAACCCCCACTGACCGCACTTACCTTTTGCCGATTCCGGCTGGATCTCTGAAACTTTCCCTCTCGGCGCGGCCTTTTGCGTAGGGAGAAGCACCGGTCTCTCCTTCATCCCTGCAGGTGACATGGCCTCAACGCCCGCATGGACAAAGGAGAGGCAGGAGTGCCTCCTGGCCTACTGGAGAGAAGGACTCGCTTCTCTCTGGGTTGGCTGGAAACAAAAGTTGCGTTCCCAGCCAACCCAGAGAGAAGCAAAGCCCCTCCGTGATGGAGATTCGTTCTCTCTGGGAGGCAAAGGTGCTGCAGAGAGGGGATCCCCCCTGTAGGACACCCCATTATTAAAGAGAAGAAACCAAACAGTTTCTTCTCTTTAAAAACAGAGTGTTTGGGAGGGGGTGGAATTGATCACCTCTCCCGGGTCTCCTGGGTACAGAAGGGTTGGGTGGGGGGACAGACCCCTTTTGTCCCCCCAACCCTTCCAAACCCAGTGGACTAGGGAGAGGGGATCGAATCCACCATCACCTCCAACACTCAGTTGTTAAAGAGAAGAAACCGCTTGCTTTCCTCTCTTTAATATGGGGCATGTCGGGGGGATTCCCCCTCTCTGCCAGGTCCCCTGGCTCTGGAAGGGTTTGGGTGACAGACCCCTTTTGTCCCCCTCAGCCCTACCAAACCCAGAGGACCAGGGAGAGGGGATCGATTACACCCCCTCCCAAACACTCAGTTCTTAAAGAGAAGAAACCGCTTGGTTTCTTCTCTTTAATAATGGGGTATCCTGTGGGGGGAGATCCCCTCTCTGCTGGGTCCCCTGGCTCTGGAAGGGTTGGGGGGGACAGACCCCTTTTGTCCCCCCAACCCTCCCAGAAACAGGAGACCCGGGAGAGGGGATCGATTCCCCCCCCCCACCACTCCATTTTTAAAGAGAAGAAACCACTTGGTTTCTTCTCTTTAATAACAGGGTGTCCTGCAGGGGGATCCCCTCTCTGCCTGGTCCCTTGGGTTGGGGGGTGGGGTGACAACACACACACACACACACACACACACACACACACACACACACACACACACACACACACACACACACACACACACACACAGACCGCTTCTCTCTCTCTCTCTCTCTCACACACACACACACACACACATACATACACACACACACACACACACGACACTCCTGCCTTGCCAGGAATTTTTAATGTGTGTGTTGGTGGTTGTATGGGTGGTGGTGGTTGTGCACACCCAAAACCACCCCTAACCACCAACACACACATTAAAAATGCCCGGCTGGCCGGGCACAAATATGCTAGTAGATCATAAAATGTCTGGGTGTCTCCCCCTTCCCTTACCATTCCTGAACAACAAACTCTACCATTTTCCTCATAAACTATAAAGGTCTCTTCAAGGAAACCATTTTTGAAACTTGAGGAACAGACTGCCACCCATGTAGGCTTCGCAAAGCAAGGATATGTTTGTTTCATGATGTAAAATATTTTTATCTGGTATTGAAAGGAGTTCAGTCTATAGCAGTGGTTCTCTCAGTGACACTTGCAGCAACCATGCTGATCCATCGTCAGGGCCTGAGCAGTTGTAATGGCAAAAAGAAGGCATTTTAAAGACAAGATTGGAGTGAGGCTTTGGGCTTTACCTTGGATACCTTGGAGTTGTTATTTCAGCGAGGAATCCGCACATTAGTAGACATCTCCACAACAACAGTTTTTAGCCATTTGGATATCACATCACCCACTAGCTAGGCAGACCATGATGTGTGCCCTCCACTTTCACCTTGCCCAAGGGATCTGACAGAGGACACTTTGGTGAGTTTTAGTCCTGATCTAACATCATTGACAGAGATAGGCAACGCTGCTCAATTAGACCGCTCAAGCCAACTGTGCCTCGAAAAGGCTCTCACCTAGCTGGTTCAAAAATACTTTCCTTCTACCCAATAAGCTCCGGATTCCTTGTGGCTGGATAACTCTAGCCCTGGAGCATACTTATTTATTTTCTCTTCCCTTTGAATCAAAGAAAGTCACAAAAGCAAGCACGCACAAATGCTGACTCTCCTGTCTTGCCTTTCCAGCACAGCCTCCTTGGGTATAGGCAATGACCGCTCACCTGCTGCTGACTGTCCCACTCTTGGTGGCCAGAGAGAACGTCCATCCCACTTGGGCTTGTTTTGAGGCCCTACCTTCCCATCACTGGTAGGGGTTTTCTCCTAAATATTTTTTATAAAGAAAATACACTTTATATTCAGCACATATTCTGCAGGAAGCAAGCTACCTGTACTGAGCACTGCTGCTTACCTGAGCACTTTTTTAGGAAATACAGGATGCAAACTTAACGAGCACATGTTATTTGAATAATTTAGATGTTTGTAGACAAATATACAGTACAATTGGGAGAAACCCCAAATTTTCTCTTTTTACAACCCTTACAAAGTTTTCTCCTTTTGTCCTGACTGGTTGACTGAATAGTCAAAGTAAAAAGAAATTG
This sequence comes from Bradypodion ventrale, assembly GCA_035047345.1. NCBI lineage: Eukaryota > Metazoa > Chordata > Lepidosauria > Squamata > Chamaeleonidae > Bradypodion > Bradypodion ventrale. The sequence continues at coordinate 308,342,494 of JAWDJE010000002.1, read as the reverse complement.
TCTGGGGGCCAATATTAAGACTGCCACCCCTACAGTTGAAAGAAGGATGCTTATAAGTAAATGCTTATACACCACCACCCAAGTTACCAATGCCTTGCATTATTCATACAATTAATGTGAAAGCAGAATGACAAAAGAACAAAGCACTAGATATAATATTACAGACATCTGATGGATACTGAAAAGTATCAAAACAATTTCATATTAGCCTGTGCTTTATAGACTACAGAAAAGCATTTGACTGTATGAATCATGAGAAACTGGGTAGTTCTGAAAGAAATGGGGGTACCTCAACACTTGATTGTCTTGATGTGTAACCTGCATTGTAGACAAGAAGCTACCATTAGGACAGAATATGGATAAACCAAAAGGTTTCCTATAGACAAACATGTCAGACAAGGATACATTTTATCTCCTTATCTGTTCAATCTGTATGTGTAACATATCATATAGGAAGTTGGAATAGATTCAGAAGAAGGTGGTGTAAAAATTGGTGGAAGAAACACCAATAATTTAAGATATGCAGATGACACCATCTTACTGGCAGAAGACAGGAATAACATGAAATGATTTTAATGATTTAAATCATCAAGTGCATGTACAAAAGCTAGACAGTAAGGAAAACTGACAGGGAAAAAACGATTCATTTGACATAAATAAATAAATTTCATGTCAGATATTACTCTGAGTTAAAAGGATTTTTGCTGGAGAAATTCCGCTCAGGGGACGCCACACACAGGGGACGCCAAAATGTGATACTGGAAGAGAGCTTTGCAGATATCCTGGACTGCCAAAAAGACAAACAAGTTGATCCTAAAGCAAATCAAGCCTATCTCTAGAGGCAAAAATGTTGAAATTGAAGGTTTCCTAATTTGAACACATCATGAGAAGGCAAGACTCTTTGGAAAAGATAAAGGTGCTGGGAAAGATGGAAGGCAGCAGGAAACAATGAAGGCCAAATGCAAGATAGATTGAGGTCCTAAGGGAAGCTACAGGCTATGACTTGCTGGAGTTGAGCCGGGCTGTTGAAGATGGGACATTTTGGAAATCTCTCATTCATAGGTTGCTGTAAGTCAAAGAAATGTAACAACAACAGAAGGGCTTCAGGGAGGTGATTCAGGCATTTGTCAAGCTTAAAACAATCACATTTTCCTTGAGCCTGCAGGGAGCTGATCATCTGACTCATTTGCCTTATGCTGCTTTTTCTGCCTTTTACTGACCATCAACCAGAGCCAGACAATTTGGGTGGTGCAGCTTACAGCTCCAGTTCCTAGCGCCACAACACTGATGATCAACATGTGATGAAACATGAGAGAATGATTGCCATTTCCCTCTAAACCTGGAGGAGAGCAACAATCCTCCAAGCTAGGCACTCAGGATACAACCTTTCAGAAAGAAAAATAATGCAGCAGAGTTTTGATATTGTAGCAACAAGGATGCTCGGTAGCATTAATGCGTAAATAATGGCTGTCTCAGAATAATCTTGTTAAGAAGAGGTGAGAGACTTTTCCCTTTTTCTTCAGTGCTGGGAGGAGGGAGTTCAAACAAATATAGTGAGTCATAGTGGAAACATGGGATGTCGACGTGGTAGGTACTTAGGCAAATAGATAGTTAACCAGCAGGCAAACAGAGCCAATAAGCTGCTTCAGCCAACTAGACGCCCCTTTGTTCTGTTATGGAAGAGGAAGAAAGACTTAGAAGGACAATCAGGGACGTAAAATTAGAGCAACACCTGAGCAGATAAGATAGCACAGGTGAGCAGTACCACGTTGCTCACAGCCCAGCCCAAAAGTAAACAAACTGTGTGATCTGTTTGTAGGCCTGTTTGTAGATTTGAAGCCAATCTGCATAAATATTTTTCTCCACTCTGTGGCACAGGACAACAATTGGGGTGTCCGGTTTGGCTAATTGTTTAAGATGCTGAACTTGACGCCTGGAATTTCAGCAGATCAGCAGTTTGAGACCTGAGGGCTGCATGACAGAGTGAGTTCCCATCTCTGTCCCAGCTCCTGCCAACCTAGCAGTTTGAAAACAAGAAATTGCAAGTAGATAAATAGGTACTGCTCTGATAGGAAGATAACAGTGTTACATGTGCTCCAGTGTCTAGTCATGGCTGCCACATGACCACGGAAACATCTGCAGACACAGACAGTGCTGGCTTTTTGTAAGTGGAGATGAGCACCACAAACTAGAGTCGGATACGACTGGCTTTTGAGCAGTGTTTCCCAACATTTGTTTAGTGTATGGGACCAAAGACAACGAACAGCCGAAAGGTTGGCTTAACACAGGTTTATTGCATGATGATCCAGGGGGAACATGAGGTAATGGCGGATGGGTAGCTCAATATATGCAGTGGCTGTACATTTGAATGTGGCTCCTCGACAGTCTATTGGTTACTGTCCGCGTGACGTCACAGACGGTCACGCCCTTCTTGTCCAGGTGTAGGTGATGGCGGGAAACTTCCCGCGCTGTTGTTTGCTGGTGAGTCTGGGCCAGGAGAGCTTGAACGCTCGCTATTGCCACCAGGTGGTCATTAGCTCGCGTCCTATTGCAAGGGCTACCGTTAAGCAGCTGCTGGTTATAATGTTACACAAGCATGGTTACATTGGATACATGTGAATGGATACATTGTAAAAGGTACAGTCATAGAACACAACATCCCTCCCCCCTAGGATGGGACGAAGTCCCTCAGCCAAGATGGCTTATTGCAAACGCGTTTGGGCCGTGTTGTGGGCTGACCCGCCCCAGGGGCGCTACTGCTTCCTCGTTCCCTGGTCCCTTGTCCTGAAACGGGAGAGGGAGACTTGTTAGAGGCTTGCCGTGGTTTGGCGGTTTTGGGGGAAGGAAAAAACTCCATTGTGGGCAGACCGGAGACACTCGGGGCTAACGAAAAACCCCTCTTCTCGCTTGGACGGGTGGGGGACCACTCCGCAAAACTTCCCCGGTTCTGAAAATCAAAATCTAACTCTGTTGGGGTATCCGTATTTGTGGGGAGATTCCGCGGGATATCTATGGGATCGGTTTCCCTTCTTTCTGCTGACCGATCCCGCAAGATATCTATGAGGACAGATTCCCTTTCCTCCCCCCTTGGTGGGGACCCATGGCCCCCCTTTCCTCCCCCTTGGGCTGAGCGGGTGGGGGAGAACCCTAACGCTGAGTCTTGCGTCCCGCGGTCTGTGCCCTGTTCGCCGGGGATCCTGCGCCGGAGCTGGTCTGCGTGCCGCCTCCAGAGTAGACCTGTGCCGGTCTCGACGCGGTACGAGACGGGGCCGGTCTGCTCTAGGATGACGCCCGGAACCCAGGCCGGACCCGCGCTGGCATAATTCCTGCAATACACGGGGGCACCCATGTCGAAACTCTTTGTGCCCTCTATCCCAATGTTCCTCCCCTTTTCCTCTACTCTCGTGGGGTCTAGCCTAGTTAGTATGGTGGTCAGCTTCCTGCGCATCAGCAGCTCTGCGGGGGAGTATCCTGACACTAGGGGAGTCACTCGGTAGCCTAGCAGAAACTGGCACACTTGATGGTTTAGGTCCCCGGGCCCCATGCGCCGCAGCGCGTCCTTGGTGGTGCGCACAAGGCGCTCTACTTGGCCGTTTGTGGCAGGGTGAAAAGGAGCGGAGGTGACGTGCCGAATGGCGTTGATTTCAGTGAATGCCCTGAACTCAGAGGACGTGAAGCAACTTGCGTTGTCGCTTACGAGGGTGTCGGGTAAACCGAACGTGGAAAAGACCCTCCGCAAATGCTTTATGGTTGTGGCCGTGGACGTGCTTGTAACCGGAATGACCTCCAACCACTTGGAGAAGGCATCCACCACAAGGAGAAACAGCGTCCCACGAAATGGGCCAGCAAAGTCTACATGAACTCGGGACCACGGCCCCTTCGCCACGTCCCACTCCCTGTGAGGCAGGCGGGCTTCTTCTGGCCTGGAACTTTGGCAGGGTTCACAAGTGCCGACCATGTGCTCGATGTCGGCGTCTAGCTGGGGCCACCAGAAATAGCTCCGTGCCAGGGCTTTGGAGCGCACAATCCCAGGGTGACTGACGTGCAGGAGTTTGAGTACCCTCGGCCGTAAGGACGCCGGGATCACTACTCGCTGGCCCCACAGAAGGCACCCCCTCTCAAGGGACAACTCTAACTTCTTTCGGAAAAATGGGTCGAACTGCGCTGCCGGGGAGGACGCTGGCCACCCTTTCTGCACCCAGGAGCTAACCCTTGCTAAAATGTTGTCCTTTCCGGTCGCCTTGGCGATGTCGGCGGGCAGTATTGGGGGCGAGTCGAGGACTTCTATCATCAGTACCTGATGGTCTGGCTCCTGCCCGCCCACGTGGCTGTTCTCTTGGGGAAGGGGGGACCTCGATAGAGCATCCGCATGGCTGATCTCCCTCCCGGGCCTGATACGCGTTGAGAAAAATGGCCCACCTAAGCATCCTAGGGGACAGGATCTGTGGCGTGGGCTTATCTGCGGTAAAAATGCCTAGCATAGGCTTGTGATCGGTCACGATTGTGAAGGGGCGGCCATACAGGAAGTCGTGGAACTTTTTTGTTCCCGCAATTATCGCTAATGCTTCCCTGTCTGTCTGGGCGTAGTTTCTCTCCGCTTGGGACAGGGACCTGGAATAGAATGCTATCGGGGCCTCCCTTCCGTTTTCCAGCACGTGGCACAGCACCACCCCCACCCCCACCGGGGATGCATCACAGATCAGGACCACTGGCCGCTTGGGGTTGAAATGGGTGAGGATGGCGTCAGACGCCAGAAGCTGTTTTAGCTCATTAAATGCCCTCTCTTGCTGGTCGCCCCACTTCCATGCCTCGTCCTTTTTAAGCAGCCTGTGCAACGGCTCGGCCACGGCTGCTTTCCAGGGAAGGAAGGAGTGGTAAAAGTTCAGCAGCCCTAGGAACGACTGCAACTCGGGCTTGGAGGTGGGGCGAGGGGCTTGTTTGATGGCGGCTATCTTAGACTTGGACGGCCTTATTCCCTCAGGAGTGACACGGAACCCTAGGAATTCGACCTCGGTCGCGAAGAAGACGCATTTGTCTTTTCGCAGTCTCAACCCCGCCTTTTCGAAAATCGCCAGGACCTTGCCCAACCTCTTTGCCAATTCGGCCCGACTCCCCCCCCCGTTATCAATACGTCATCAAAGTAAGGTAACACCCCCTCGAGGCCCTTCAGGAGGCGTTCCACGAGTGACTGGAAAATTCCAGGCGCCGAGTTTACGCCGAATTGAAGGCGCGTCACCTGGAACGCCCCCTTATGGGTGACTATAGTTTGGGCAGCAGCGGCGGCTGGGGTCACCGAGAGCTGCTGGTAGGCTTGTGCCACGTCGAGCTTAGCGAAACACTTTCCCCCATGTAACCTGGCCAGCAAATGGCTGACTACCGGCACCGGATACGCATTAGGGCGAATTGCCTTGTTGATGGTGCACTTGTAATCAGCGCATATGCGCACCTCTCCGTTGGCCTTTAGTGCTGTTACAATTGGAGTTTCCCACTCCGCAGAATCAACAGGAACAAGAATCCCCTGGCCCACCAATTTGTCCAGTTCCGCCTCTATTTTGTCCTTGAGCGCGAATGGCACCCGGCGCGGTTTGACTCTTATTGGGCGGACCTCAGGGTCTAGGTCGAAGGCTACTGGGGGTCCCTTAAATTTCCCAAGTCCCTTTTTGAAGACTTCGGGGTGTGCGTCGCACACCTCCTGGATCGGGTCAGTCCCCACGACAATGGCATGCACACCCCCAATGAACAAACCCAGGGGCTGGAACCATTGAGTCCCGAGGAGGCTGCAATTCCCCCCTTTAAGAACAACTAGGGGGAGAGTTGCGGTGTGTTTCTTGAATTGGACCTGAAACCTTCCAACCCCCAACACCGGAATGCAGTTCCCTTGCACGTCCCGTAGCGTGGACCTCAAAGCTTTGAGTTTGGGCCGCACGTGGGGGGCAATTTTCAGAAATTCCTTCTGGGGAATGATGGAATATGAGGACCCCAAGTCAATCTCCATCCTAATGGGGGCCCCTTGTACTAGTACCTCAACAAAGTAACGGGGGTGTCCTGCGGACACGCTGAACACCGGTGCGTCGTCCTCGCTGTCGTCGGCGATGCGGCCCATGCCGTCTCGCTTCCTCGTGGCTTGGGCGCCGTCCTTGGGTCCCGCCGCGCGGTCTCTCGAGCTCTTCCGGGCCTCGCGCCGTTTCCTGCAGACCTTGGCGATGTGCCCGCGGCGGCCGCAGTTGTGACACTCGGCCTTTCTGAAGGGGCATTTGGCGCGGTCGTGGTTCACTCCGCAGCCGTCACAACGCCGCCCTTCTTTCCGGACCTTCCGGACGTCCTCGTCGTCGCTGCTCTCCGCGGGCGACTTCGAAACTCGCCGGGCCGCGTGCACCGAAACGTGCACCAAAGCCTCTGCCTTGCCCTTCTTTGGCCGCCAGTCCTGGAGCTCCTGGATCCCGGCCTTCGTAGCTTCCGCGGCTTGTGCCTCCTTTAGGACCTCCTGCAACGTGGGGGGTGGCTCGCGGTTCATCAATGTGCGCTGAGTTTCGGCATCGCTCAGGCCGCACAGCACGCAGTCTCTTAGTGTGATTTCTACGTTCTCCCATTTGCATGGGCCGGCCGCCAGTCGCAGGGCCGCGGCGAAGTCGGCGACCGTCTCACCGGGCGCTTGGACTCGCCTCCAAAATGCGTTCCGAGCGGGGAACATCGCCGTCGAGGGCCGGAAGTACTCACGCAGCATGTGCATGAGCTCTTTCACCTTGAATTCACTCGCCCTCCTCGGCGCGATCAGGTCCACCAAGACCCTCTTGGTGTCTGGCCCCAGCATCCGGGTGAAGATGGCCCTTTTCTTTGCCTCATCCGTGACTTCGGATTCCGCCAGGGCTCCTTGGAAGTCCATCTCGAAGATGTCCCAGTCTGCCGGTCTCCTGATTTCAAAACCGGCGCATGTCTTGGTCCCGTGGGCAGCCATGATCCCACCTTCGTCGCCAATTTAGTGTATGGGACCAAAGACAACGAACAGCCGAAAGGTTGGCTTAACACAGGTTTATTGCATGATGATCCAGGGGGAACATGAGGTAATGGCGGATGGGTAGCTCAATATATGCAGTGGCTGTACATTTGAATGTGGCTCCTCGACAGTCTATTGGTTACTCTCCGCGTGACGTCACAGACGGTCACGCCCTTCTTGTCCAGGTGTAGGTGATGGCGGGAAACTTCCCGCGCTGTTGTTTGCTGGTGAGTCTGGGCCAGGAGAGCTTGAACGCTCGCTATTGCCACCAGGTGGTCATTAGCTCGCGTCCTATTGCAAGGGCTACCGTTAAGCAGCTGCTGGTTATAATGTTACACAAGCATGGTTACATTGGATACACGTGAATGGATATATTGTAAAAGGTACAGTCATAGAACACAACAATTTGTTTTTTGGATTTCAGTTCCCAGAAGCCTAAGTCAAATCCCCAAAGCACTAATCAGCCAATGTACTGACTTAGGCTTCTGGGAATTGAAGTCTCCATGTGGGCAATGGGCCCCATGTTGAGAACTATTGCTTTAGAGCAGGGGTTCCCAACGTTTTCCCACCAGGCCAGTTCCCGCCACTGCGCTAATCTGTGGGGGCTGGAGGAGTGGCTGCACCCACTACTTGCATTTTCATTGTCATCAGCGATGGCAGCGGCAGGAATTGTGCCATTTTAGCAGGTTCTTAGGCAGGCTCTGCCGCTTCTCAGGGCGGCGGGAGGCTTTTCAGAGCATGTTCGCTCCAGTTTGGGATTTTTCTGTCACTTCTCGGCTGCGCTTCGGCTGCTAGAGCATGAGCATGGCTGACTTCCTGGTTCTGCACTGGGATCCCAGGCACTGGCATAAGCTCCACCCAGCACTGGAAGTTGTCCATGGTCGTGCTCCAGCTGCCAAAGCACAGCCGAGAAGCGACGGAAAAATCCCAAACTGGAACGAACATGCTTCAAAAAGCCTCCCACCATTCTGGGAAGCAGTGGAGCCTGTCCCAAAACCCGAAAAAATGTTGCAATTCCCACTACCACCATGATAAGTGATATATTGTGACTTCTGGTAGTGGGGGGCAGGTTAGAGGTGCCCTGGTGGCCACCATGGGCTGGATTAATTATATGCATGGGCCAGATTAGGCCCGTGGGTTGGAAACCCCTGCTTTAGAGCAAGAGTGACCTTTACCTTTACTATTTGTAGGCCACTCGTAGGGTTCTTTGCCTTCCTTTAGTTTATCTAAAGAACAAATAAGTTATGCTGCTCTCTGATACAGTTGTTGTTAATGGGGGGGGGCACCATAATCTCTCTAATGTTGTGAATAGGGAGGGAAACCCTCACAAGTTATTGCTATTCTTGTTAAAGATTAAAATTGATTGTTGTTGTTATGTGCCATCAAGTGGCTTCCAATATATGGTGACCCTAATACTATTTTCCAGGTATGTGAGATGTTTAAGCCGTGGTTTTATGACTGCTGTCTCTAGTGAGTTTCTGTGGCCAAGTGGGGTTTCAACTCACCTTTCCTGAATCTTAATCTGATGTTAAGATTGCACTACTTTCATTTCATTTCACTTTATTCTTGTATACCACTTCATTCTGCCAAAAGGCGACTCTAAGCAGTTTTTACATTGATGCATGCTGACTGCACCGCAGCCAGCAGTAGGAAAGCGAAAATATACAATAGTCACAATACAATAAAAAGTACAATAATCACAAGATAGAAAAACACAATATAAAAAATCAAATACATAACACTTAACACAATAAACTGGCATAATCAAGCAAAGCAATGCTCAAAATACGTCCTCTGGCGATGTCGGGGCCAGAGGGTGGAGACATAGCATCCTGGCTTCTTCGGGGCCATGGCCTGTCTTTTATCCCTCCCCGGGCGCTGCAGGGCCTGGAAGGGGGAGGGCGGGAGCCGAGCTCCACTGTCCGACCACCGCAGCTGCTGCCGTTTCGTCCTCTGGCGATGTTGGGACCAGAGGGTGGAGGCAAGACATCCCAGCTTCTTTGGGGCCACAGCTGGTCTTTTATCCCTCCCCGGGAGAAGCACGACCCGGAGGGAGGAGGGCGGGAGCTGAGTTCCACCGCCCAACCGCCGCAGCTGCTGCTGTTTTGTCCTCTGGCGATGTCGGGGCCAGAGGGTGGAGGCAACTACTCCACAGCAACTCTTCAAATTTTATTAGAACCAAACAAATATGCACAAAATGCTGGGCAAGTTTTCAGCATGTTGTGGTGTAACACTTTATCTGTGGAGAGGACAGGAGATCCTGGAATCCTGTCCACATTTCATTGGTCTTAGCAAAGATACTACTGATTTTGGATTTTTTTTCTTATGAAATTGCGTGTCTTAAGGTTTTTTTAACATGGTTTCTTAGTTATGATTGTACCGTATTAGAGTTACATTTCATACTATTGGAGATTGTATGATACTCATTCATTCATTCATTCATTCATTTATTCGATTTATACCCCGCCCTACTCGACCAGGGCCAACTCAGGGCGGCTTACAACAGTTAAATCAAATACAATATACAAAATTACAAATGATACAATGTTACAATACAGCAGTGAAACAATAAAATTGCAATAACATTTGAGTTCTAACATAACAAAACGGTTACACGATCCCTCAGCTACTAAACATAAGTAGGGGAAAGGGAAAGGGGAGGGGGAAAGGGGAGGGAAAAGGGGAAATACGACACAATACAGTTCATTATGCAATACAAGACAATAACAACATATCAAGCATAAACACAATATAAACAATTAAATAAAAAATAAACAAATACAGAACATAATAACAGTTTACAATGTTACAAGATATAATCAGGAAAAAATAATAATAATCCAAAGGGGGGGAGGGTCGGAGCCCAAGGCTCAACGACCTTACACAACTCTTAATGCGAGCCGGGCTCAACAACTACATTGGAGCTCAGCTCAGTAATAAGCAATAATACCATAATACACTCTACAAAATACAAAAGAGACAGGACAAATACCGCAATGTCCTCAGCAGCCAAGCCCACAACCATGGTGGGGCCACGGACGGGAACGTCATCATGCGGCGTCCTTCGGCTCCCTCTGGTCACGGGAGCCCTTTTAACCTCCCCGCCCGGTGGCAGGGGGCGGGGAGGGATGGCTTCACGCGGTGGCTGCGGCGTCTTCGGCTCCCGCGGCCACGGGAGCCCTTTTAACCTCCCCACCCGGTGGCAGGGGGCGGGGAGGGACGGCTTCACGCGGCGGCGTCGGCGTCTTCGGCTCCCTCGGCCACGGGAGCCCTTTTAACCTCCCCGCCCGTATACTCATTTTCTTTTAGAAGTATCTGAATCTGATATCTGTTTAGAACCAATGAGAGTGTAAAATCAACTTTAAAAATTCAATTCAATAACTTTTATTCTCTTTCAGTTCAGATTATTCCTACTGTTTGAGTTTCATTTCCCAAAAGATCTATCCTGCCATTTCAGAATATGTTTAAGGGGTTGTTCATACATCCCAAACATCAGGGCCGTATCCAGGGGGGTGGGGTGGGGGCAAAAACCCTCCTGAGCTAACAGCCCACCCCCACAACCCACCCTAGGATGCCAATGTTATATACAGTATGCGAGTGGGACATTGTTGCCCCTCCTGGAAATGTTTTGCCCCTCCCAAAAAAAATTTCACCCCCCAAAATCTAGAATCCTGGCTACAGCCTTGCCAATCATCCCCAAGACAGTTGTCTTAAGAAATGCAGAACTGCATTCTCAGTTCCACTCAACATCTCTTTTCAGTGTCAGGTTATACTTATGGGAAGACACCAGTAGTGCAAGTGTATGTCTTCAGAAGGTGCTAAGATGGGGCAATGCTATGCCTGTAGCAGTCTTTGAGGTCACCACCATCCCAGAAATCATAGCTGTCATGAGTACAGTACCCACATGGAGGCAGCAGCTCACCCCAATGCAACTTCACACAAGTCAGCCCTGTTCACTCGCAAAGCAAGTACAGTAATACCTTGGATAATGACCAAACTTGGTTCCACCAGCCTGATCGTTATCCAATTTTTAGCGTTATCTGACGCATGCATTGGATATCGCTTTTTAAAAAGCCGGCTGCCTCTGGGAGGGCGGGTGACCCGATCCGCACTATTCCCAAAGTCCTTCGACCTTCCCAGGTACTGCTGCAAGGCAAAAAGCCAGATGAAACTCCTTCCTCAGCTGCAGGTTTTGCCTTGCGGCAATGCCTGCAGAGGTCGGAAGATGTCAGAAGCAGCGAGGATTGGGTCCCACGCCCTCCCCAGAGGTGGCTGGGGGGGCGGAGAGCCCAAAATGGGCAGGGAAAAATCCATCACAACAGAATTTCCAAGGTATTACTGTACTTGTCTTGAGATTGAACAGGGCTGACTTGTATGAAGGTGACTTGTATGAACCTGCAGCCGAGGAAGGAGTTTTGCCCGGCGTTTTGCCTTGCAGCAGCTCCTGGGAAGGTCAAGGGATGTCGGAAACAGTGTGGATCGGGTCCCTGACCCTCCCAGAGGTGTAGGCGGTGGGTGGATCAGCGGCAGCGTGTGAGCGCAGAAAAATGATGCATCGTATAACACTACAATGGCGTTATCCAGTGCAATTTCCCCCCTCAAAATATCGGGTCGTTATCTGATTTTAGCATTGTGCAATGTGGTTGTTATCCAAGGTATTACTGTACCTGGTGACACCCATGCACATTTTTGCACTTACACCACATTTTCATATGAGAAGCCTAAAAGCTTTATTCATTTCTATTAAATCATTTATGTTAAATGACCACCTTCCATTCTCAGTACTGTTGTGGAATGAAAGCAAGACAAACTGCTTTCCAGCTAAGACAGATTCGGAGTTTTATTATTATTTGGCCAAACAGATTCAGGGACGCTTTAACAAGCTAATAATCCCTGAATGACCATACATTTTCAGAGCCATCTTTTTATAGCATAAAATTAGGAAATTTCATTACTATGGGATAAGCCAAAATTATTAATTAATCTTTTGACATTGTCATGCAGTTCAGGTTAGAACATTCAGAATATTTGTTCATGTCATGTCACACAAATATTATTCAGCATTATGGTTTCTTGAGTCTAAGAGAAATCCCTGTCAGCTGTACAAACTGTGCTGAGCTTGTGGACACAAGGCCTTCTGTTTACTTAGCCTCGTCATTATGTTCTATTTGATTAGGTCAATCTGATCTGTTTAACTTTACAGAGTACTGAAAAAATGATTTTTATTTTTTTAAACCAGAATTAATATTTTAATTCTTTCACTCCTATTTCATTCTCTCCTGATTTCTTGAAAATTATTATTTTTAATAACTTTTCACACTTTATTGCAAAACATTTCTATCATGTTGATTGCTGATTCCTCAGGCTTCAACTGGGTGTAGAAAAGACCGCTTCCGGTTTGGGTCTTTAGCCGAGTTACCACCTTCTTTCTTGCGATGTCTATTTAAGCAAAATCTATGCATTTTAATCCTTCCAGGGTTTTTAAACTGCAAGAGAAGAAAATACTACCGAAGCTCTCCTGGGCCCCCCCCATCGGCCCAGGATGGGAGCCACCTGCGGCAGCCGGTCCCGCCTCCCTCCGGCCCTGCCTTGACCGGAGGGATAGGAGACGCTGCGCCGCAGATGGGACGCCACGCCGAAGCTCTCCTGGGCCCCCACCATCGGCCCAGGATGGGAGCCACCTGCGGCAGCCGGTCCCGCCTCCCTCCGGCCCTGCCTTGACCGGAGGGATAAGAGACGCTGCGCCGCAGACGGGACGCCACGCCGAAGCTCTCCTGGGCCCCCACCATCGGCCCAGGATGGGAGCCACCTGCGGCAGCCGGTCCCGCCTCCCTCCGGCCCTGCCTCGACCGGAGGGATAAGAGACGCTGCGCCGCAAACGGGACGCCGCGCCGAAGCTCTCCTGGGCCCCCACCATCGGCCCAGGATGGGAGCCACCTGCGGCAGCCGGTCCCGCCTCCCTCCGGCCCTGCCTTGACCGGAGGGATAAGAGACGCTGCGCCGCAGACGGGACGCCGCGCCGAAGCTCTCCTGGGCCCCCACCATCGGCCCAGGATGGGAGCCACCTGCGGCAGCCGGTCCCGCCTCCCTCCGGCCTTGCCTCGACCGGAGGGATAAGAGATGCTGCGCCGCAAACGGGACGCTGCGCCGAAGCTCTCCTGGGCCCCCACCATTGGCCCAGGATGGGAGCCGCCTGCGGCAGCCGGCCCCGCCTCCCTCCGGTCTGGCATTTGCCGCGAGGGGACAGCGAGCACCTGAGCTCCCTTGTTGTGCACATGTAAGTGCAGACTGTAGTATATACTTTCTAGTTGTATATTGTGGACAGAGATTTTGTAATTGTGTTTTTGGTTGCTGATTTTTGCTGTATTCATTGTATGTTATTGTATCTTGTATTTATTGTCCGCTGTGTAAACCGCCCTGAGTCGGGTCCGCCTGAGTGAGCGGTATATAAGCGTGAAAATTAAATTAAATTAAATTAAATTAAATTAAACAGTATACAGTTATTTTCATTTTGGTTTTAATGATTCCTCTTATCAATGTTTAACTATAGACCAAACTTGCTGTACCTTGATTCACATGTTGATTTATACTGCAGTGACTGAGTTAATAATTTCCTAACTTCCATTTCCCTTCTATGTGGGCCAGATCTGGCCATCTCTATGGTTTAAGCAGAAATTCAAATGGGGAAATAGGATACTTTGTACAGAGGGGAGTTCTCATATCATGCATTGTCATTGGCTAAAACCTGGACTTATTGATTTACTTTCATACAATTCTGCAATGCTTTCAACAATCCCACTTGCTTTCTCAACCTCTTCCTATCTGTGGATTAAATGAACAAGGATGATTCCACTAAGCCTCCCTACTTTTAAGTAAGTATTTTCTTACTGGCTTTTTATTTTATTTTCGTGTACTTCAGATGTTTTATACTTTCAAGTCCTCAAATTCTTTAATCAAATACAACTCCTGTGTTTGTTTTGGCTATTTTAACATAGCTGTTCTTTGCTTCGCTTCTGCCCTTCTGTTTATTTTTGCCAACTGTGCCTTCTGTTTTCTGATTAATTGCAAGGGATTTAGGCATTCTGGGCAGCTTTGATCAGTCTTTGATTACTAATCCATAAATGTCCCTTAGTTTCCAAATCATCTGGAGGGCATGTACTTGTACGTCTGCAGAAAAAGTAAGCTTTCTTCTTGTGTAGGGCCTTCAAGTTTCTTTGGAGTTAGGCAACTGGCCTCTGACATCTACACTCTTATCTCTGCGTACTTTCACATACTGCCTGCAAAGTTGGGACAACCTGAAAGGCTGGAGTTGACATTTTTCCCCCCTGGGATTTCCCAAATTCCTCTGGTTTCTTCAATCATCCCATTCCATCTCAGCCAATTCATCATGTTCTTCTTGTCTGTATCTATAACTTCCTCTGCCAAACGGGTGTATTTTTCTCATTCCTCTCTCGGGGCAATTCCTCTGCCAGTGGCCCTCAGTAAGCACACTGATTGCAATCAAGTGTTCCTTTGCCTCTTTCCAAAGCAAGGGCGATCATCTCAGCTTTCTTATATTCTCCTTCTCTTCTCTATTTAGATAGATCTTCTTTGCTATTTGCACCAGCTTTTGTAATTTCTTTCTTACATCTGGCGCACTCTGAGTAATGAATCTCTCATTTAACATTTGGTGGTTTTCAGGATCTTCCATATTTATTCCTGTATTTATTTTATATGCTTCTATTAATTTGGCTAAGAAACTTTCAGGGGATTCTTGTTTCTCTTGAATTATAGCAGCCGGTTTGCTAAAATTGACAGGACCTTTTGCTGCTTCCTTTAAGCTTTCCAAAATCAAATATTTGTACTGTTGAAGACTTGTCCTGTGTGTTGGATCATTAGGATTCCAATTTGGATTTTGTTCAGCAGCTGCTGCCATACGCACTACAGTCTAATCTGCGTCTGGGAAATTTCTATGGAGTATCTTGTCTTTTGCCAGTTTTAATTTTCCCTTATCTTCCATATTAAGCAGCGTATTTATTATTTGCTGCATATCACTCCATGTGGGGTTATGTGTTTGGACTATGGTTCCAATTAGTTCAACCACCTCATTCAGCTTGGTACTAAAAGGTCCATAATGCTGTTTCCAATTTAACAAGTCTGTTGTGGTAAATGGTACATATTGGAAGATTGACTGATTTACTAGCTCATCATCTTCCCTCATATGGCTGGTTATCATCTCCCTCAGTGGGGCCATCATCTCCTTTCCTCCTTTGGTTACTGGTGAGAAATATGCTGTTGCTGCTGTGTTTGGAGGAGGTTCTCTACCCATATTATTGTTATAGGGAGAAGGTTGACTGTACCTTTTGAATTTTATTTCTCCCTCTTCAATTACATCTTTCAAGATTTCAGTTACCCTTTTCAGTTTTTCTGTGGTTGGAAAAACCATGTTTCTATCAGGGGCTTGAAATCTTCCTACACTTGCTAATGCAAGGTCTGGATAAATGCATGGAACTTGGCCATCTTGTGGCGCTGATTTTGGCATGACATAAGGTGGAGGTCTTTGAAACAGAATTTCATTTTTTCATTTCTGCTTAAAATTTTCAATCTTTCTTCTGTCTGCCACTCTACTTTTGGGGTATTGGGCGTTCTGACCACTTTCCCTCCTAATTTAGATTTCTTATCTTTGGACTTCTTTTCTTTCATTAAATATGCTTTCACACATCCAGCCTGGCAATTCCTTAGCCGGGCTTTTTCTGCAACTGTTGCCTGCCATGCAAACATATAAGGATACTGATCCCAATGTTTGTCCTCTGCTATTCTTCGAAATACTCTATTTATAAGACCCAAATCTAAGGAGCCTTCTGGTGGCCAGCCTACTTGAAAACTTGGCCATTCAAACTCACAAAACTTTTTTAGATCAAATTTTGTTAAAGGGGGTTCATGTGTAAATACCTCAAAGTTCTCAAGGAAACACCGTAGCGGCGTTCTTAGAATGCTACTAGCACCACCCATTCTAAACTAAACACTACCACCGGCCTGGGGTACCCGAAAATCAAGGGCTACCATCAGGGAATGCGATGGTTTAACCACCAACACAATATAAATTTTACATACACAAAAATCAGGTTCGCCACCCTGATTTTTCCAGGAACACTGGGTTACCACCTGTGGTTCATTAAAGACTTAGGAATCGCCGTCCCGTCCTCTTGAAGGTGATCAGGCTCTACTTCCACTCCTCAAATGAGTGGGCACACATAAGTATACTTCTTACAGTTTCATACAATTTTATACTTGCCTGCAGGCTTTTGAAAATCCAGCTCCAACTTCTGGAGAGTTCTCCGTCTGTCTTAGCCTTCCGGATCCTTTGATTGGTCTGTTTCTCTTGATAGTTACTCGCCGCCTCTTCACTGATTTCCCAGAGTAGATTCAAAGGTCTACTATGCCGACATTTAGGTTATCCCTGGAGAGGCATCATTTTATCCCATCAGGAACAGCCGTCTGGAGTGACAATGGCGCCTGCTGTTTGTCAAGTCAGTCCCCGGCGGAGTCCGCCAAAAATGTTGTGGAATGAAAGCAAGACAAACTGCTTTCCAGCTAAGACAGATTCAGAGTTTTATTATTATTTGGCCAAACAGATTCAGGGACGCTTTAACAAGCTAATAATCCCTGAATGACCATACATTTTCAGAGCCATCTTTTTATAGCATAAAATTAGGAAATTTCATCACTATGGGATAAGCCAAAATTATTAATTAATCTTTTGACATTGTCATGCAGTTCAGGTTAGAACATTCAGAATATTTGTTCATGTCATGTCACACAAATATTATTCAGCATTATGGTTTCTTGAGTCTAAGAGAAATCCCTGTCAGCTGTACAAACTGTGCTGAGCTTGTGGACACAAGGCCTTCTGTTTACTTAGCCTCGTCATTATGTTCTATTTGATTAGGTCAATCTGATCTGTTTAACTTTACAGAGTATTGAGAAAATGATTTTTACTTTTTTAAACCAGAATTAATATTTTAATTCTTTCACTCCTATTTCAGTACAGATTATAAAATCATAGGGGGAATTACCTCAAACCCAGCAAATGTTAATAAAAGTTAAACACAATTCAGAATCTTAGAAGACAGGACAACTGAAAAATCTTGTGATGCAGTATTGGAGGGCATTTTGAATTTTTAAAAAATTTTTAAACAAATCTAATTTTTAATGCTTTTTAAATGCTTTTGTAAAGTTTTTTATTTGTTTTATGTGCAAGCCACCCAGAGTTGCCTTGGCGAGGGGGCGGCGGCAGAAATGTGAGTAATAAATAAATAAATAAATAAATAAATTCATGAAGATGCTAACAAAGGCACCAGGCAGCTCTAGCCAGAGAAACGTCAACTTAGACTTTTACTACTTAGACCTCTACTACTCCAACTTCTTAAGAAATTTCTAGCTAACAAAAAGGTTCCACAAAGAGGATGCCACCATGGAAATTGCCTTGTGTTCACTAACTACTGGGATTAGAGTACAGTAGTTAAGGTTCTTTGGAGACAAACTAAACCATATTTTAATGGATATAAAGGTTCGTATGGGAGAAACTGGTCCTTTAAATATCACATTACTTAGGATTTTAAAAATCTAAAGCAACTTGAAAGGTGTAGAGACCTTTGGAAACTAGAGCATTATAGTCAACATCAGTTATAAACCTGACTACCCAATGCTAAACTGTTTCTTTTTTCCACAAGTGTTTTGCTATATAAAGATAATGTGAATGAGAAGCTGCCGAAAATAATTCCAGCTATATGAAATCTTAAAAAATCTCAATATTTAGAAAAATTACCTAATTTGTTACAACCTCTCCAAGCAACCTTTTGACATTAGCATTTTAAAGATGAAATTAGTTTCTAGTTTCCTGATCATGCTTGCTTTTCTCCTCTGACCCTTTTCTAGGTTGTCTGCATCCCTCATAAAATACATGTCCAGGATCAGACATGGTACTCAAGATGAGTCCTAACCAGGAGTGGAGAGGAAGTAGTACTTCACATGATCTGGAAGCTATTTTCTGTCCATGCATCCTAAAATAGTGCTTGTCTTTTTTGCAGTCAAATCACAATGTTTTTGAACTACAGTATAACAATTCCAAGATCCTTCTTGCAGGAAGTATCCCCATCTTGTAACATTTTATTTATTTTTCTTAGATACAGAATTTTTTACTTATCCGTGTTAAACTTAATTTTGTTGTTTTCAGCCCAATAATCGAGCCTATCAGAATATGTTTGGATTCCCCCCCCCCAACTTGTCTTCCAGTTATTCCATTCAATTTTGTGTCATCTGCAAATTTGATAAACATTCCCTGCATCTCCTCATCCAACTCATTAGAGATGTAGTTCGGAGGTTTACACTAGCACTTTTTATCAAAGAATTCAAATAGCGGTTAAAATGGCACCAAACTACTATAGGTATTTTACTGTATGGGACCAAAGACAACAGGACAGCCGAAGGGTTGGCTTAACTCAGGTTTATTGCATGAGGACCGGGTGAAGCATGAGGTAATGGCGGTGATACATCTCTATATATACAGTAGGGTTTAACATTTGAATCTTGTAGCACGGTAGCTCATTGGCCGCTACCGGCGTGGCCTCGCCCAGGCACGCCTCTCTTCAGTAGTTCTTCTTTCTTGCTGCTGAATGCGGGGAAGGATTTCCCGCGGCTGTCCGTGATTGAGCAATGTGAACCATGTGAGACTGAACGCTCGCAGCTGCCCTCTATGGGCTGCTTGCTCGCGTTCCTTTACAGCTGAGATACCTTGTAAATGGAGTGGTTACATTCTATCCGTACAGTGACATGCATACACAACATCCCTCCCCCCTAGGATGGGACGAAGTCCCACAACCAATGTGGCTTGCCGCACATGCGCTTGGGGCGTGCTTGCGCCTGCCCTAGTACAGGAGAGCCTGTGATCCCTGACTCCGTGGGTGCTTGTCCTGCAACGGAAAACGGGGATTCATTAGTGGCTCTGTGGGGCGTCTGTGCCTGCCTTGCGCTGGGGGATGGGAATGGAATGAACAGCTGAGAAGTGAACCCCTGTCTGTTCCCCTCGGACCCCGGGGACCCTCCTATCGTGAACCGCGGGACCGATGAGGATGCCCTTGTGGTTCTGCTACCTTCTGTCCCCCGCTCGGGGGACCTTGAGACTGTGGCGGATGGACTCGCCGTCGCCTCCTGTCTTGGGGGTGTCGGTCTCCGGGACATTGGCGCTATGTTGCACTCTAACTCACAGGGGCTACTGGGACTGGAAGTACCAGGGGCTGAACTGAAACCCCTCTTTTCACTAGGACGGGTGGGGGACCACTCCGCTAACTCCCCCTGGTACTGCAAATCAAGGTCTAAACTTCTTGGGGAATCTGTGTTTTGGGGAAACTTCCGAGGGTTATTTGCGAGATCGGGGCTCTTCCTTTCCGCCGCAAATTCCCGCAAAAGATCTCTGAGGATCGATTCCCTTTCCTCCCCCCTTGGTGGGGACCCATGTCCCCCTTTTTCTCCCCCTTGGGTTAAGCGGGTGGGGGAGTACCCTAACGCTGATTCGTTGCTACTCTCGTCTTCGTCCTGCTTTCCGGGGACCCTACGCCTGAGTTGATCCGCGTGCCGCCTCCACAGGAGGCCTGTATTGGTCTCTACGCGGTATGAGACGGGGCCGGTTTGTTCTATCACAATGCCGGGCACCCAGGCTGGTCCCGCGCTGGCGTAGTTCCTGCAATGCACGGGGGCGCCTACGCTGAAACTCTTTGAGGGATCCATCTCTACATTTCGCCCTTTGTCTTCTACTCTGGTGGGGTCTAGTCTGGAGATTACCGTGGCCAGCTTCCTGCGCATTAGCAACTCTGCGGGGGAGTACCCTGACGCTAGTGGGGTGACCCTGTACCGTAGCAGGAATTGGCATAGTTGTAAGTCAAGATCTCCGGGGCCCATGCGCCGCAGCGCGTCCTTAGTGGTACGCACGAGGCGCTCTACTTGGCCGTTGGTGGCCGGGTGGAAAGGGGCGGAGGTGATGTGCCGAATGGCGTTGAGATCCATGAATGCCCTGAACTCGGCGGACGTGAAACAGCTAGCGTTATCGCTGACGAGGGTGTCGGGTAAACCGAACGTGGAAAAGACCCTCCGTAACTGTTTAATTGTTGTGGCCGAGGAGGTGCTCGAGACTGGAATGACCTCCAGCCACTTGGAGAACGCGTCCACCACAAGGAGGAAAAGTGTTCCCCTGAACGGGCCTGCAAAATCTACGTGTACCCGGGACCAGGGCCCCCTTGCTGTGTCCCACTCCCTATGTGGCAAGCGAGCCTCTTCTGGCCTGGAGCTTTGGCACGCTTCGCAAGTGCCGACCATGTGCTCGATGTCGGCGTCTAGCTGGGGCCACCAAAAGTAACTGCGGGCTAGTGCCTTAGAGCGGACGATCCCGGGGTGGCTGACGTGCAGCAGTTTAAGCACCCTCGGCCGGAGGGACGTGGGGATCACTACCCGCTGTCCCCACAAAAGACAACCCCTCTCTAGGGACAATTCTAATTTCTTTTTGAAAAATGTGTCGAATTCCGCTGCTGGGGAAGACACGGGCCACCCTTTCTGTACCCAGGAGCAAACTGTTGTCCTTACCGGTCGCTTTGGCGATGTCGGCCGGTACTACTGGAGGGGAGTCTAGGACCTCTATCATTAAGACCTGGTGGTCCCTCTCTTCTTCGCCCACGTGGCAGCAATCCCGGGGAATGGGGGACCTCGAGAGGGCATCCGCATGGCTGATTTCCTTCCCGGGCCGGTACACCAACGCGTGCTGATACGCGTTGAGAAAAATGGCCCACCTGAGCATTCTCGGGGACAGGATTTGGGGTGTGGGCTTATCTGCGGTGAAAATGCCTAGCAGGGGCTTATGGTCAGTCACTATGGTGAAGGGGCGGCCATACACAAAATCATGAAATTTCTTGGTCCCTGCAATTATCGCTAGTGCTTCCCTGTCTGTCTGGGCGTAGTTTCTCTCCGCTTGGGACAAGGACCTAGAGTAGAACGCTATCGGGGCCTCCCTCCCGTTCTCGAGCACATGGCATAACACCGCCCCCACCCCCACCGGGGATGCATCGCATATCAGGACCACTGGGCGTTTGGGATTGAAGTGGGTCAGTACAGCATCTGATGCCAGGAGTCGCTTCAGGTCATTGAAAGCCTTCTCATGGTCGTCGCCCCACTTCCATGCCTCGTCCTTTTTTAACAATTTGTGTAGCGGTTCCGCCACGGCTGCCTTCCGAGGAAGGAAGGAGTGGTAGAAGTTGAGCAGCCCGAGGAACGACTGGAGCTCGGGCTTGGAGGTGGGGCGAGGGGCCTTTTTGATGGCGGCCACCTTGGATTGGGAAGGCCTTATTCCCTCGGGAGTAATGCGGAACCCTAGGAACTCGACCTCGGTTGCGAAGAAGACGCATTTGTCCTTTCGCAACCGCAACCCCGCCTTTTCGAATTTTTCCAGGACCTTTCCCAACCTTTCTGCCAACTCGGCCCGGCTCCCCCCTGTAATCAATACGTCATCAAAGTAAGGTAACACCCCCTCTAGCCCCTTCAGGAGGCGTTCCACGAGTGACTGGAAGATCCCGGGCGCCGAATTTACGCCGAATTGAAGGCGCGATACCTGGAACGCCCCTTTGTGGGTGACTATGGTCTGCGCAGCAGCTGCGGCGGGGGTGACCGGGAGTTGCTGGTAGGCTTGGGCCAGGTCGAGTTTAGCAAAACACCTCCCCCCGTGCAATCTGGCCAACAAGTGGCTGACTACCGGCACCGGATACGCGTTGGGGCGGATCGCCTTATTGATGGTGCACTTGTAATCAGCGCATATGCGGACCTCCCCATTGGCCTTGAGCGCCGTTACAATTGGAGTTTCCCACTCCGCAGAATCAACAGGAACAAGAATCCCCTGGCCCACCAATTTGTCCAACTCCGCCTCTATTTTGTCCTTTAGTGCGAAAGGCACTCTGCGCGGTTTAAGTCTGATTGGACGTACTCCAGGGTCCAGGTCGAAAGTCACTGGGGGGCCCTTGAATTTTCCGAGTCCCTTTTTGAAAACCTCGGGGTGCACATCGCACACGCTCTGAATTGGGTCAGTCCCGGCGGCGTGTACTCCCACGGCGTGCACCCCCCCAATGAACAACCCCAGGGGCTGGAACCATTGAGTCCCGAGGAGGCTGCATTTACCCCCTTTGAGGACGACTAGGGGAAGCGTTGCGGTGCGTTTTTTGAACTGGACCTGGAATTTCCCAACCCCCAACACCGGGATGCGGTTCCCTTGCACGTCCTTCAGCGTGGCCCTCAACGCTTTGAGCTTGGGCCGCATGTGGGGGGCTATCTTTAGGAACTCTCCCTGGGAGATGATAGAGTAAGAAGAACCCGAGTCCACCTCCATCCTAACAGGGGCCCCTTGTATCACTACCTCAACGAAGTATCGGGGGTGCTCCGTGGATACGCTGAAAACCGGAGCGTCGTCCTCGCTGTCGTCGGAGATGCGTCCGACGCCGTCCCGCTTCCTCGTGGTCCGGGTGCCGTGGTCCTTGGGCCTCGTGGTGCGGTCCTGCCTCGCCGAGCGGTCTGGGGAACTCCTCTTGGCCTCGCGCCGCTTCCGGCAGACCTTGGCGATGTGCCCGCGCCGGCCGCAGTTGTGGCACTCGGCCTTGCGGAACGGGCATTTGGCGCGGGCGTGGGCGGCGCTGCAGCCGTCGCAGCGCCGGCCCTCCTTCTGGACCCTCCGGACGTCCTCGTCGTCGCCGCTCTCCGTGGACGAGTTCGAAACCCGCCGGGCCGCGCGCACCGAACTCTCTGCCTTGGCGGTTTTTGGTCGCCAGTCCTGGAGCTCTTGCACGCCGGCCGTCGTGGCTTCCGCGGCCTGCGCCGTGTCGAGGACCTGTTGCCACGTGGGAGGCGGCTCCAGTTTCATCAGCGCGCGCTGGGTCTCGGTGTCCCTCAGGCCGCAGAGCAGGCAGTCGCGGAGGGTGACTTCTGGGGTCTCCCACTTGCAGGGGCCGGCGGCCAGCCGCAGGGCCGCGGCGAACTCGGCGACCGATTCCCCGGGCGCTTGGACTCGCCTCCAGAACGCGCTCCGAGCGGGGAACATGGCTATCGCAGGCCGGAGGTGGGCGCGCAACACAGCCAGAAGCTCTTTGGCTTTGAAGTCGCTCACCCTCCTCGGCGCGATCAGGTCGACCAGGGTCCTCTTTGTCTCGTGTCCGAGCATGCGGACGAAGATGGCCCTCTTCTTGTCCTCATCTGAGACTTCGAGCTCCACCAGCGCTCCATTGAAGTCTATCTCGAACAGCTCCAAGTCTCCCGGCTTCCTGATCTCGTAGCCGGCGCATGTCTTGGTCCCGTGGGCAGCCATATCCCACCTTCGTCGCCAATTTACTGTATGGGACCAAAGACAACAGGACAGCCGAAGGGTTGGCTTAACTCAGGTTTATTGCATGAGGACCTGGTGAAGCATGAGGTAATGGCGGTGATACATCTCTATATATACAGTAGGGTTTAACATTTGAATCTTGTAGCACGGTAGCTCATTGGCCGCTACCGGCGTGGCCTCGCCCAGGCACGCCTCTCTTCAGTAGTTCTTCTTTCTTGCTGCTGAATGCGGGGAAGGATTTCCCGCGGCTGTCCGTGATTGAGCAATGTGAACCATGTGAGACTGAACGCTCGCAGCTGCCCTCTATGGGCTGCTTGCTCGCGTTCCTTTACAGCTGAGATACCTTGTAAATGGAGTGGTTACATTCTATCCGTACAGTGACATGCATACACAACAGGTATGTAGTATAGAAGCAGCTTTATCGGACAAACCTTGTTGCCTGTTACCAAGATGGCAAGGTTTGCACAACACTCCTGCTGAGTCTAATTTTTGTAAGATATGTATGTGCATACCACAGACTGTTTTAACTGGAAAAATTGTCAGTATAAACTTGTCCTTGGATCAGAATGCAACTAAGATCTAAGCAGAAAGAGCTTTAGGTCTCAAAGCTGAACCAAGCCCCCACCTACCCACCCAGAGGAAATGGCAAGAATGTAGCTCTAAACCAGGGGTGCTGAAACTACAGCCCGATGCCAATTCATCCAGCCCACGCTGCCCTCATTGCTCCTGGAAGCAGAAGTAAAATGCACCTGTACAGGCATGTTTTACTTCCGCTTCCAGGAGCAACGAGGGTGGCATGGGCCAGATGAATTGGCATCGGGGGCTGGATATGGCCCATGGGCCATAGTTGGGGCATCCCTGGTTTAAGCAGAGAAAATGGCAGCCTAAAATCTATCTCATCCTGTTGCAAAACAGATTGCAAGGCACATTTTACTTTGGCTTATGGTGGGAGGAACCACATGACTGGCCCGTGACCCAAAAAGTTTGGGCACTCCTGCTCTAAACCACCATTATCAAAATTACATAAGAGATATGAATGCCTAAGGCACGGATGTCATCTCATAAGATAGCCATCCATCAAGATTAAATCACCTTGTCAGACAGCCCTAATGTTTGTCTCAATACTGGTTGGGGTGGGGGGAATCCAATCAAAGCCAAAGGTGTGCAAACATCTAAAATTCAATTCTGATGCAGGCATTTCTGAACAATTGTAAGTCTGAGGATAAACTGCAGTGCCATCTGTCAGATAAGAAAGGCACACATACTCACACTTTCTCTGGGTCAGATAAGAAAGGCACACACATACACATTTTCTCTGGAGAGGGAGAGGAAGGGAGGGATCAAGTTTCTTCCCCCAAAGCAGTGGCTCTTTGCTACCGGTTCTGACAAAAATTTAAAAGCCAGAGATATTTGTCTTTCATTCCATCTCCTCAAACTATAGAGACACGAGGTTCCAGAAATCATTCTTTTCTGTCTCACTTTAACTTCACTTCACAAGAGCCACTGAGTAATAAAATCTGATGTACACTGCAAAACATGATGTTTGATGGACATGAACAGGATATAGTCTGGATGCAGGGTCGGGAGAGGCTTCTCTCCCATTAGCACTACAGAGCCCAGAGAATGATGGAAGCTGGAATAACATAGCCCCTCACGTAGAGAAGGGCATGTGTCCCCACCATGCTTACCTGTTTGAGGGAAAAGCACCACACATACAAAACAAAACAAATTATTATGTTTTGCTGAGTTTCTGAAACAGCTTCACAGTTAAGTGCATGTCAACAGTCAGGCCAACTCTGACATTACTTATTTTTGTTATCATCATTAATACTATGACTGCTACTATTGAGGTTGGGACTGTCAATATTAGCTTCAGACATCAACTTGTCCTGGCCTAAACTGTCTTTCTGTCAGACAATTAAAGAAATAACAAAGTACAAACATCATTTCCTTATCTTTGGTTATCTGTGCACATCAAAGTTCGAACTCTATCCTTTTCATAGATTCTCTCTCTCTCTCTCTCTCTCTCTCACACACACACACACACACACACAGAGAAATGGGCCAATGAGCAGAAAATGCTTCAGTGCCTGGTGTGAACGTGTTAAATTTTTCCCTTGCAGCTATGTGTTGTTGCTTCCAACATACAGCAACTCTAATAGGGTTTCCAAGGTATGTGCATAGCTGTCAAGTATCCCTTATTGGCCAGGAAAACCCCTTATTTTACCCTCTTTCCCGCCGTCATCCCTTATTAATTAGACTGCAATGTCCTATTGCTGCCATTGGAGGGCAGCACAGGTATCCCGTATTTGCCGGGAAATTTCCCTTATTTCCAAATCCAAAACTTGACAGGTATGGGTATGTGAGATGTTCAAGGAGTGGCTTACCATACCCCCCCTCCCTCCATGAGATTCCATAGTCAGACTGGGCTTTGAACCTAGATCTCCAAAGTCCTAGCCAAATGCTTTGTTCAGTACAGCACAGCTGTACATTAGTTACTGTATACGTATATCACATTCTTACTCCAAGGATCTCAAGGTGGAATATATGCATTTCCCCCTCTATTTGTTGTTAAAACTGCTTTGCTCCTGTCTCCTGTCCCTGATTTAGGGATGGCCAAGGTGTTTCTTTGCTGTGGCTACTCACAAACACTCAAAGTCATTTTTGACATTTTTTGTTGTTTCAGGGCAGTAACAGCTTTCCTTCTTTGGCCACAGCTTTTTTTGCATTCTACCAACAGGACTCCTGAGTGCTACTTGTTGTTTGTAAAGTTGTTAGATAACCTTCAACCTTCAAACCAGCTCCTCTCTTGGGCTACCGCCAGAGGTTCCTCTATTTTCCATGCAAACACACTCCAGGCGTTTAGTCCTGGAGAATCTGATGGAGAAAACTGTGGATTCGTTGGCTTCAAAAGCAAAGGAGAGTTATTTGGTTCAGTCTGGCACCCACAGAGCAAATAGCACTTAGAAGCTCACGTGCTATAAAACAAGCAGAGATGTTTATTTTACAAGATATGGGCAGTACAGTGTAACACTAGAGGCAAACAAAAAAAATGTTGCAAAGAAAATAAGGAAAAGAAGAAAACCTTTAAGAGCACAGATTTCAGTACAAATGTTTCTTTCTTCACCCCTGCTTTTTCAGTATTACCTTCTTACTAGTACGCTATCCCAACTCAGCTTTGGGGATTAAATT
The DNA here is from genome assembly GCA_035047345.1 of Bradypodion ventrale. Taxonomy (NCBI): domain Eukaryota; kingdom Metazoa; phylum Chordata; class Lepidosauria; order Squamata; family Chamaeleonidae; genus Bradypodion; species Bradypodion ventrale. Next base: position 308,315,921 of record JAWDJE010000002.1, on the reverse strand, counting down.
TTAATAGTTGCTCCAAATTACAAATACCTTGCTCGATACTACTACTGAGAATTGGTTAAAGAGAATGTTTTCAAAAAATGTAGGGACCACAGAGCTGCAAGTTACTGTGATAAAAAAATTATTGAACCAAATGAGCCCTTATCAAATGAACCCTTATTCTGTGTTGTCCGTAGCTGCCAGAAGGAACTGTGTGATACAACGCAAGTAACAAAAATTTACTGGTAAATCTTGTTTTGGGGAAAATTTCTGGAAATAGTCCATTACTTGTACACGTTTGGGGTCAGGAAAAATATAACCAGCTCAAAATGCAACTAAGATCTAATTTTCTATTTGTCTCCAGTAGGTCAGCATGGTTTCTCCTCTGCTGCATTCCTTTGGAGTCACACTGCATCTAAATATGAAAAGCCTCCCCAGCCTTCTTGAGTAGTTTTTTTGGGAAAGCCATCAAGTACTTCAGCTTATGCAAGCCAAGTCCAAGTCTTTATTTCACTTGATTTCTGAACTCTTGAACCTGAGGATCATGAGGAAGAAGAGGTGCTATAGAATAAACTGAACAATGGGAAAGAAAAAAAAATCTATGCAGTGGTAAGTCAAATAACGGGATCCCGCCCATTTTGAAAAATCACTTGGTGGAACAAATTCAGAAAGGGGCCCTTTTAACGATATACGATAGAAGCAGCCAAAATGATCAACAGGCTTGTTACAAGAGATAGACACTGATTAAGAAAAAACACCAATACTGTATGTTTAGGCAGCAACGGTGAAGAGAATGAAACTTCATTAGTTTATCATTTGAAAGCCACCTACGACAAAAAATCAGTCAATAATGAGAAATTCTTGAATCTTCTGGAATAGGTTGGTTAATATTGTTGCCTCTTTAGTTGAAAAGACAAATGTCCACTACCTTGCCTCCATTTAAATCACCTGGTAATCTTTGCTGCAAAAGATAGCCTCTTAGCTGAATCTTTTTAAAATGGGGAGGTGGGGAGACATGAACTATTGTGTGTTCGGAGCACAGCTTGGAAATATTAGTTTTTTTATTAAATAATAATAAATAGTTATGTGTCATTGATGTTTGCTGACTATATAAATTGTTTAGATATCTCACTATGGAGCCAGAGGTTGGGAGTTCGATGCCCCACTATGCCTCCTAAAAATAGAGCTAACCTTGACCAAGCTGCACAGTCTCCAGGTGCTCCCAGAAGAAGGGAATGGTAAACTACTTCTTGGTACTAAGAAAACCATGGAAATGGTTGCCATAAGTCAGAATTGATTTAACAGCATTATCATCATCATCATCATCATCATCATCATCATCATCATCATCATCATCATCATCATCATCATTATTATTATTATTATTATTATTATTATTATTATTATTATTATTATTATTATTATTATTATTATTATTATTATTATTAACCATGAGGTTGATTCTGCTTTATGGTGAGCTTTTCTACAGTTTTCTTAATACAAAGTACAGTAATACCTCATACAAAGTCCGCTTCGTACAACATCGAATTCATACAACATCGCCTAATTCCTTAAAAAATGTTGCCTCATACAAAGTCGCTGCTACTTTGTATGAGGCATTGGGGTTTTCCCCAGGTTGCATTGTGCCTGGGCAGTATAAAAGGCAGGACACATGCGTGCATTGCTCTTGTGGGTTTTGCACGAGGTGAAGAGTGTTTAGGAGTGGCTTTGAGCCCGATTTTGGATTTTTTATTTTATTTTTTTTGTCAGAATTTTTAGAAGCATTCCTGGGATTTTTGCAGCATTCTTCACATTCTTGGACAATCAGGGTTGTTTGACATTTTTTGTAATGCATTTAGCTTTTAGACAATTGTTTATTAAAGTTCTGTCAGTTTTCTGTCTGTTTCCTTGACTTTGCCCTGAAGTCTGTGCTGTTACAGTACAATGTATCTCTATGGAAACGACGTTGTATGAGGCATTGCGGCAAGGATTTGGATGTTGTATGAGGCATCGCGGCTAGGATTTTGCATGCCTCATACAAAGTCCAAATCCGTATAAAGTCCAAACTTGTGGAACCAAGTTTGGACGTTGTATGAGATATCACTGTACTGTACTCCTAAGTGATTACACATCTCATATACGTTGAAAAAAGCTGTCATATTTTACAAGGCCAAAGCAAAAAATAGCTGAGGTGGAGGAAAAACAGTGTTGTGTTGCTTGCCACTAGTCTGGTCACTTGCCATTTTGCCTGACACTTAAATTTGTCACTCATAATAGGGCCAGTAAGAGATGGGAAAGCCAAACTTTCTTCTTCAAGTGCCATACCTGTTCTGAATATTGGCTATCACCATGGAGATCAGATATGAAGATTGTCCCATGAACAATATAATGCAGTGGCTTTCCATTTGTCTTCCACATCGCAGCATGACACCCATACCACTGATCCAGTTCCACCAGTCACTTTCTGTTCCTGAGCTCTTTTGGCACACAAGGTCCTCAACAGCCCCAGGCCAGTCTTGATGAAGCTGCTGCCTTCCATCAAGATGGAATCAAGTGGGATTTAATTCACTTGGTGACCATCACCCTTCCCTGTGGACTTCACCACCCAAAGCCATTAGTCCTCAGGGTTGTCAGGTTAGTTAATTACCACTTGATGATCGGTTTTGCATTTCTGGCACTATGGTATACTCTATTACCATAGCAGGATAGACTAGCCAAACGTTCTGCACCAAAACAGTTGTCACAGCTGGAGGCATGATATTTCTTAACCATGGATGTACTACACTGGGAAGTGGGAAGAGGACAATTTTTGTCAGCTTTGGCCAACTAAGTCCCAATTGCACTTTTATGGCATGCTAAAATGTTTATCTAAAAAGAGTTTTCAACTATCTTTGACAACACAATCTCCCTGGCCTCCAGATTTTTAAAAAAAATGACACATCTCTTTTTCTTACATCTGATTTTTGTAACTTAGTGCTATGTCCATGAAGATTAAAATTATAGCCTGCCTTGTTTGTTTATTTGTTTCCCACTCAAATAGTGAAGACACTACTCTGGGCACCTTACATAGGATTAAAATCGAAGTACAGTAATACCTCATACGAAGTCCGCTTCGTACAACATCAAATTCATACAACATCGCCTAATTCCTTGAAAAATGTTGCCTCATACAAAGTCGCTGCGACTTTGTATGAGGCATTGGGGTTTTTCCCAGGTTGCATTGTGCCTGCGCAGTATAAAAGGCAGGACGCATGTGTGTATTGCTCTTGTGGGTTTTGTATGAGGCGAAGAGTGTTTAGGAGTGATTTTGAGTGCGGTTTTGGATTTTTTTTTTAATGTTTTCGTCAGAATTTTTGGAAGCATTCCTGGGATTTTTGCAGCATTCTTCAGGTTCTTGGAACCTTCTTTGGCACAGTGGAAAGGTAGGTAAATGAGGTTTTCTGTTTCCGATTGGCTTGGGGTGGGGAGGTGGATGGGGGAGGGCAATTTTTTGGTGGGGTGGGGAATTGTTTGGTGTTTGCTGTTGTGGTTTTTAAAAACAGATTACATGTTACATAATTTTTCCTATGTTGGTCTTTTTTTGGTGGGCACTGTTTGGTGGGGTGGGCAATTGTTTGGTGTTTGCTGCTGTTTGGATGATTAACACTGTGCTGCATGATGGGACATGTTAACTTTTAAACCTGCACTTCATAAAGTTTTCAAGAGTTAAAAACTTGTTGTATGGTTTGTCCCCAAAAATCAGGGTTGTTTGACATGTTTTTCTAATGTATTTAGCCTTTAGACAATGATTTCTTAAAGTTCTGTCAGTTTCCTGTCTGTTTCCTTGACTTTGCCCTGAAGTCTGTGCTGTTACAGTACAGTGTATCTTTATGGAAATGACGTTGTATGAGGCATCGTGGCAAGGATTTGGACGTTGTATGAGGCATCGTGGCTAGGATTTTGCATGCCTCATACAAAGTCCAAATCCGTATAAAGTCCAAACTTGTGGAACCAAGTTTGGACGTTGTATGAGGTATCACTGTATAACAGACAAATATAGAAAAAGTATAAAAGATTATAACTTTCAAGCAAACAAATAAGAACACATAAACAGTAAAATATAGGTATAACCTACTGGTGCCGATTCAATAATACATTAACAATAGATTGTAGAAAATTATAAGAACTGAGGGGAAAGTTAGTGAGCAATAGAAATCTTTTAGTAAAAACTTCCCTGCCATGTTCTGATGTATTTGAGTGAATGCCACATCATTCATATTTCTTTGTTCACTAGGTTGGTCTTTCAGAGAGGCTTTCTACATGGTCATGTATGTAGCCCACTGGTTGGAGTGGGTTGGTGTAGGTTCCACCCCAACTTGCCCCATTTTAAGAACTCATTAGGAGTTGGACTAAATTGCCTCATTTTATTGTATCCTGTCCCCAGGGAATGTGCACACTGGGGAATGGATACATTAGAGCAGGACCTCATCACAGCCAATCAGAGATCCGTCGTAATGCAGCTTTTGCCCCTGTGACTGTCACTGATGGGATCAGCAATGGCCTCTGGTAAAAGACAAATAGCACTTTGCAACTGATAGGGAAAAACCTACCCCAATCAGGTGCAAAGAGTGGGAGTACCACCCTGCCAATAATCTGAGTCCAATCATTGGAGGAGGACGGAAGCATCTTTGCACCTAATAAGCAAAGGGCTTTTTAAAAGCTGCTCTACACTGGCATGGGAGGGCCAGTATAGACAACTCCAGAGTGACATTTTATACTGGGTTTGCTTCTTCTATCTGTCTATCTTTGACCTGGCTGCAGTACAGTTAAAGGAATATTAAGACGGCAGTTTACCCAAACACCTAGGTTTTAACATTCAGCATGAGAAGATATGTGTGATAGTCACATTATCACCATAAATAAATAAAGTGCATATACTCTGGGCTGCATGTGAAACCCTCAGCTTCAATACAGGAAAGCTATAAAGTAGATACAGTAAAACCCCGGGTTACAACGGAGTTCCATTCCAACAGCCTCCGTTGTAACCCAAAAAATTGTAAGCTAAAACATCCATAGGGATGCATTGAAAAATTAAAAAATGACCCTGAATTGATAATTGTAAACAAAAAAAAAAACATTAAAAATTTGTAAACTGGGACAGCATTTCCACAAGATTTTCCGTTGTAAACCAAAGCAAACTTAAACCGAGGCGGTTGTAACCCAGGGTTTTACTGTATGTTATTTTATGGATGATTTAATAGAGGGGTTTGCAACCTACAGCTCATGGGCCTGCCCCAGACCCCAACGCCATTCCATCCGGCTTATGGCGATGACCCTGGAAACGGATGCAGATTCGTTTATGACAGCCATAAATATGCCCGTGCATGCACAAATGCACCCACCGCAGTATACGGCAGCATTTGCAGCAGGGGAAAGCCACCTGACCTGCTCAGCTGTCTGGCCCATGGTGCAGTAAGGTTGAGAACCCCTAATTTAGTATCTAAATCAGTGATGGCAAACCTTGACACTCCAGGTGTTCTTTGAGTTCAATTCCCAGAAGCCCAAGTGAGCACTCCTGCTGATCAGGGCTTCTGGGAATTAAAGTCCAAGAACACCTGAAGTGCCAAGGTTCACCATCAGTGATCTAAATTGATACTACAGTTCTTTTTGAAATCAGAATATTCAACAGAAGGGTTCGAATTCAAGTAGATTAAATGCACAATTCTCTCAGAGCAGGTGCTTTTCAACCTGCTCTGAGGTAACTCCATTTGATTGGCTGGCTTTTACCCCTGAGGGCATGCTGTCATTCCCCATTACATCCCTGTGCCACTGAGGCATCTTTAAAATGACACTTCTGCCTCAGTCATCGCTAGAGAAAGAAATGGCCTTTTGAAAGTTGCCATGTGTTTGCCACAGCTAATGGTAAAGGTAAAGGTTGCTCTTGCTCGAAAGCCAGTCACATCTGACTCTAGGGTTCAGTGCTCATCTCTGTTTATAGTCATAGAGCCAGCGCTGTCTGCATCTGCAGATGTTTCTGTGGATATGTGGTAGGCATGACGAAACACCAGAGACCACTGAACACTGTTTGCCTTTCCACTGAAGTGGTATCTGTTTATTTGCTTGCAATTTCTTGCTTTTAAACTGCTAGTTTGGCTGGAGCTGGAACAGAGTCGGAGATTCACTTCATTGTGCAGCTAAATGCAGGGCAGGAATAGTAGAGTGCAAATAGCCTCACCTGCCCAACCCTCATATCTGTCTCACATACAGACAATGGAGGTACTACCTATGCATGGAGCACATGCATTTCTTTCCCATTCTGTGTATGGGGGTCACAGCCAGGTAGTCAGCACATTAAGGAGAAAATTACAGATTTTTTTTAAAAAAATCCTTATGTCCTGTTTCCTCAGATTTTTCTAATGAGACGGAGCTAACCACAGCAGATTAATTCCCACTGAACCTGAACATCCATCTATGGTTAGTATTACTTGGCATACGGTACACAGAAAGAGCTCCTTTAAGAATATGGTATTTTTGAATCACAATTGGGCGTACTTCAGGCAATGGCCACCTTGTTGGTGGCTAATCTTTCTCACACTAGGTCAGGTGAAAGGAACTACGGAAAGAATTCACCAAAAGGTGGGTTCATTTTGGCAGTTCACGTCTGGCCTAGACATGGATGAAAAAGAATTACTTGGCATTAATGATTTCTTATGTATGGAAATATCTTGCAGAACTTCTGGAAAATATGGATTCTTTAAAGATTTGTGACACAGAAGGTGGAGTGGATTTCTAATCCATTCCTCTGGGGGCAGTATAGAACCAACAAATAGAAATAGCAGAGAAAATTATTTTAATTAAACGTAAGGGCAAATTTCAGAGGTTGTAGATACAGCTTGCACCAATGTTCTCTGCAGTACAGTGGAACCTCGGTTAACAAATAGGTCAATTAACATAAAAATCGCATAGCAAAAGGAAATCCATAGAAAATAGTGGCTCAGTTTATAGAATTTTTAAAACTAATTAATTGGTTTTCAATGCAATCCTATGGGAAAACACATTTTGGTTAAGGTATTTTGGTTTTCAATGCATTCCTATGGGAAATTGGATTCAATGCATTCCCATGGGAAATTCGGTTAAAGTAATTTTCGCTGTAATTATGTTAACTGAGGTTCCACTATATATGTTTAATACAAAAGAAATAAGAGATGGGCATGTTGTGTTCCATAACAAGGATTCTAGTATTCTTTGGAAGCCTGGAATTTATAGTGTCTCTGTGCCATCCAGCCTCATTCCTTTCCAGTAGCCAGAACTGTAGGATTTTCTTCCTCATACCTCACAGAGTGGAAAGGGAAGTAATAGAGAAAACCACAAAGATCATCCTTATACTCTTTGGCCTTAGGGCAATCATGACCAAATGACAAGCTCAATCCCTTTTCCCTTTCTCTGCTCTGGATGCCTCCTTATCTGTTCTTTTGTGAATTCCAAAGAACAATTATTATTCATGTGTTTTCATTCCCTATACCTGCACCAACCATTCTTTTTCAACTAGGCATGGTTGCTGTCTTTTCTCCAGCAGAGGCCTGTACACAACATGCACCCTAAACAAACGTCTGAAAATGTCTGTACTGTTTAAGAAAACAACGTTGTGCATAAATTGTGCATAAACTCATAATTATGCTAGTTTGTCTCCTCCAGAAACCAAAAAATTAAAAAAGCAGATCTCCTTTCTAAACCAACCATCAGCCTGCAGTTTGGCAAAGTACAAGCTTCCTTTTGTGGTTGTAAGAAATTATTTTCTATTTGATAAAGCAGAAGTTTAAAAGGAGCCACAACTATGAATAATCCAATTTTACCCGAATTAATATTATGTTGCAGTGCTTTGTTTTTGTATGGGACAGGCACAGAACTTGGAAATGTTCCTTTCATGGAGTACAGCATCTAGAATGCAGGCTGGAGCTGGTTCTAAGAAAACATAGCTGAACTTTGGACAGGAATAAAGACAGTAGGATATCTTAGGGCACAAGTGCCCCCTCCTGCTGTTAGTAATGTTGGGTATTGTTAAAGGTAAAGGAAAGGTTTCTCTTGCTCGAAAGGCAGTCGTATCCGACTCTAGGCTTCACTGCTCATATCTGTTTCTAAGACAAAGAGCCAGCGCTCTCTGCTTCTGCAGACATTTCCGTGGTCATGTGGCAGGCATGACTAGACACTGGGTCACACGGAATGCTGTTTACCTTCCCACCAAAGTGGTCCCTATTTACTGTATCTACTTGCAATGTCTTGCTTTCGAACTGCTAGATTGGCAGGAACTGTGACAAAGACGGGAGCTCATTCTGTCCTGCAGTACTCAGGAATCAAACTGCTGACCTCCCGCCTCCTAGTCAGCGTCTTAGCCACTTGAGCCACTACAGTCCTTTGGCTATTGTTATACAGTGATAAATAGCCATATGTCCCATTTTAGCCCCCTGCAATTGTTGTTACTTGGGTATCACGTTAAACCAGGGCAATGTATTAACCTGATACTGAATCATTGCACAAAGACTGCCAGTTAATTTATCAGCAGCCCTGAATAAACCTCACCATGTAATTTTCAATGCACTTTGACTGATCAGCAATTATTTAATTGGTTACAAATGTCTCTCTCGGGGGTGTGGCTAAGATGCCGATATGTTAACACACTTTCCTCAGAGCTCGTGCTTTTCAATGAGAAAAACAATGAGAAAATAAACATAGAGAAATACAAATTTTCAAATATTGGCAAGAAGAAAGCTTATAGACCTCGTAACTGAAAAGGCTTGATCCGGAAGGTCGGAGTTCGGGAGCATTTTGGCTGGGAGGCTAGCCGCGCAAGCGGTGGCCTCACCAGCTGAGTCGCGGCGAATGGGACTGCCAGGAGATTGGGAGAAACAATGAAAATGTGAGTTGTTGAAAATAAAGACACGAATTTGGAAGTGGTGGCTGGCGCGGCTGAGGGGGTGAGAAGGAGAGTGAAAACGAAGGAAAAGCAAGTGTGTAAAGGAACGAGGAGGAGTTAAGAGGGAGAGCGGAAGAGAGAAAGTTTGTGAAAAGAGATTAATGTGAAGAAGGAAATCGAAAGTTAGAGTGACCGAAGACGAGAGGGAAACAACTGGAGACGGTTTCTGAAGCGTTATGGAGAGACTGAAAGGAAAGGAGAGAAGGAGAGGAGAAAGATAAAGAAGGAGAAGTGAAGGAACGGAGAGGGTGGCTGAAGGATGGGAGGTGTAAGAACAGACGAAGTATGGAGGTTGGAGGTTGGAGTGCTTGGAGGAGAAGGGAGGCGGGGGGCCCTTGGAAGCCACAGCCGAGGCTGGGGACTATTGGCGCAAATGTAATTTTACTTCGTGGACCAAGCAGTTAAGTACAGAGTAATATAGACTCTTTAAATACCTTGGATTTCCCTCCTCCCTTTGCAGGACAATTTTTTTTCTTTTTCTTTTGTAATTAATTTTTCAGACCCCTCAGACTCTTTTGCCCTTTTATGTTTTTCTCTCTTTTCTTTTTTGCTTATTTGGGGTACCTGACTCTCCTTTCCCTGTTACTTTTGTTGTTCTTGGTTTTTTGGTTTCAGTTTGTTTTGTCTTCCTCCATCAAGATTTTGGACATACAGTTACTGGATTATTTAATTGTTTTGGGGCCTTTCCCCCCCGCTTTTTGAAACATTGTTTTGAAACATGGAACTCCCTGCCAGAAGAAGTGGTGACAGCTGTCAGTCTTGACAGCTTTAAGAAAGGATTAGACAAGTTCATGGAGGACAAGGGTATCAATGGCTATAATTATGGATACTTAAGGACAACCTCCGGGTTGGAGAGATAGGCCGGATATCTCTCAATGCCATTTCCAGGGAATCCTAAGCAGGTGAAGGCATCTGCTTGGGAATACCCTGAAGGAAATGGTGAGCCACTGTGTGAGACAGAATGCTGGACTGGATGGGCTGTGGCCTGTTCCAGCAAGGCTGTTCTTATGTTCTTATGTTCTTATGTTATAGTTTTGGTTAATATATGAAAATCTTCAATCAAGTTTTGGGTTTTTGAAATTATCAAGCCATTTTTTCATTGGATAACAGTAAAGCAGCAAAGCAGCAACGCAGTTCAGGAGCAATTTTTTTTGGATTACAATTTTATTATTGGTTTGCTATACAGAAGCTGATCTGTTCTGTCTGGGCATAAAGTAAAGGGACTAATATAGGGGATGAAAGTGTGAACTAATTGACATTGAAAACTGATTGAGAATCTGGATTTGGTGGAAATCAAGTAATTGGACATTTGGATTATAAATTGAGTAGGATTTGAAGATTTGGCTCACAGGACTTGAGGTTGGGCATAATTTTTGCTGAAGACGTCAACACAGATTGGATTACAAAGCTATTTAAAAATTGGTTATAAGATATCAACCCACAATTAAGGCTCTGAACACGAGTGAATTTGGAAAGGCCAAGAGCTGGAATTGGGACACACCCCCATCATCTATATCATCAGAATCAGTATTATTGGACCAAACACAATTAATGGTTGAGATGGGTAAATTGTTTAAGAGATTTGATAAGATGGAGGAGGCAAATGTGAAAGGTTTTCGGAAAATGAAGGAACTAAGAGGGAAAGATAAAAATGAAATTATGGTGAAACAAGATAAAATGTACACAATGTTTCAGGATTTTGCCCACAAAGTTGATTTTACTTTTCAAAAGTTGGAAACAAGTGTTAATTTGAGGCAAAATGATGTGAAATTGATGCAGGCTGAAGTGAAGGGGTTGCAAGAGGAAGATAAGGAAATCAAAATAAAGGTAGAAGGACAAGGGAAAACGATAGACATGGCTGAAGAGATGATGAGGAAACAGAATATTGTGATATGCAATTTACCGGAGAAAACACCAGACCATTTGAAAGACAGAATAATTGATTGGCTGAATAATTTGAAAACCGGGAAAGATTATGTCAATGAAGACATTGCAAGTGTTTATAGATTGGGATCGAGAAGAGGGAGGAGTGTTCAAAGGAATGTCTTGGTTAAATTTGCAAATTGGGGCGATAAATTAAAGGTGATGGCTTTTTAAAAACAAGCTGGGTCTGGCGCTTTAAAAATTGACGGAAATGACGTGGAAGTATATAATGACATTGCTGTGGGTGAATGTGTTTTGCATTATAAAATGAAGCCTGTGACCAAGTTGTTGATTGCACGTGGAATAAAATACAATTGGAGATTCCCACAGCAATTAAGATTTTTTTACGACAAAAAATGCATACAATTGATGCTGAAACTGATGCACTGTATTATCTTAGTACAACTGAAATGATAGACTTGTCTTCAAGAGAGGGGTTGGCAATAAGAAAGGACTTGTTGGAATCAGGAGGCATAAGATGAGAATATGGAGGTCAGGAGCAGGAGGGGGCAACAGGGGGGAGGGAGGAGGGGTCCAAAACTGATAATGTGGCAAAGGAAGGCTGAAGTATAAGGATGGAGGAACTTAAGGAGAGGTAGAGTGGTGTTAGGGGGGTTCTGGGATTGTATGTATAAAAGTGTTTAAAAAAGAATTGTATTAATGAGAGTGCGCGTGGGCATTTTGAGGCTTGCAGTTACATCTTTCACGTTCCCCCCCTCCTCTCTTTGGTTGGCAAAGGTGGCTTTTTCTTTATTTTTGTAGAGGAAAAGGGTGGGGAGAGTAGAGTAGAATGTTTGTTGTGTTAGTTTTAGTTTTAGTTATGGGAAGTGAGGTTGCACACTCATTGGAGAGATCGGAGATGACAGAAGATTGCTTTTTGGTAAATTATGAGGAGTATTAAAGTAATATCCTGGAATGTGAAAGGTACAGGATCTCAAGTTAAGAGGAAAAGAATAGAATTAGCTTTAAGAAAGGACAGGCCGGATGTAGTCTTTTTGCAGGAGACCCATCAAAAATCTCAAGATGTGAATAAGATCTTTTTGAAAGGGATGCAATACTATGAAAAATCATTTGGTACCTCAAAGGCAAGGGGTGTGGCTACTTTAATTTCAACTAGGTTGGGCTTTGAGATGACATGTTGTATCTCCGACCCTGAGGGAAGATTCTTGATAGTAAAAGGGAAGATTGATGATGAGGAAATGGCTTTTGTGAATATATACGCCCCAAATGATCATCAAGAGGACTTTTTGGAGAAAATGAATAAAATATTGGTAAAAGAAAAAACAACAAGAATGATAGTAGCTGGGGACTTTAATCTAATTAGGTCAAATTTAGATTGTACAAATATTTTAAGAAGTGGAAAAGGGGTTAAAAAACAAATTTTGGATAAATGGATGGAAGATATAGGATTGAAGGACACGTGGAGAGAGCTTAAGTGATCGGAAAAGGTTTATACTTATTTTTCGCATGTTCATAACTCATACTCTAGAATAGATTACATATTCGTAACAGAAAACATGATTGGAAAGGTAGACGAGGTAGAAGTGGGAATATTCAAAGAATCAGATCATGCGAAAGTGTTGTTAGAAGTGGGGATAGAAAATATAAGAAAAACAAGGAGGAATTGGAGATACGATCCTAAATTATATAAAGACCATAAATGTAAGGAACAAATAACTGAGAATTGGAAGGAAAGTTGGCAATGGAATGATACGGAGGAGGTGAGTTTTAATGTGGTTTGGGATATCATGAAGTCGGTATTTAGAGGGGAGAGTATAAAGTTGGCTAGTTTTAGAAATAAGCAATTCAAAGTGGAACAAGATAAAATTGAGAAGGAGATAAAACAGCTTCAAGAAAATCACACAAGGACCAAGGACAAGAAGGTTTTTGATAATATACAAAGATTGAAGACTGAATTGATAGGAAAGGACATAGAAAAAGTAAAACAAGACTTAGTATATTTAAAAAGAGAATATTTTGAATTTAGCAATAAAAATTCAAAATTGCTAGCAAGGGCCGCAAAAGAAAAGAGAGAAAAAAGAGAAATTGGAACTTTGGTCAATAAGGATGGAATAAGATGCAATAAGATTGGAGATAAATGTAAAATTGTTAAAGATTTCTACCAGGCATTATATGCAAAAAAGAACATAGATATACCAAAATTGGAAAAACAATTGGAGAAACAAATAAATAATAAGATAACGCAAGAACATAGGAACAGGATGGAAGAACAAATAACAGAAAAGGAAGTAAAAGAGGTCATAGCTATCTTAAAAACAGATAAAGCACCTGGAGAGGACGGGTTACCAGCCGAGTTTTACAAGGAGTTTAAAGATATAGTGGTTCCAAAATTGAATAAGTTATATAACTATATATTAGAAGGAGGGCAAATCCCGACTTCATGGTATAGGACTATAATTATTCTGTTACCGAAGTCAGGAAAAACTTTAGAAAAAATTGAATCATACAGACCAATTTCATTAATAAACCAAGATGCCAAGCTCTTCACAGCGATATTAGCTAATAGGTTGAATAGTTTTATTGGCACTTATATAAATGAGGACCAGGTGGGATTTTTGAAGGGTAGACATATGTCAGATTTGACAAGAAGAGTTTTAAATTTAATTGATAAGGTAGGACAAACAAAAGAGAAAGTCAGACTATTATCTTTGGATATCTTCAAGGCATTTGATTCTTTACAATGGGTAACAATTAACGAGATAATTAAATGTTATGGATTTGGTGATAAATTTAAGAAGATAATTGGACAATTATACCAGCAAGGGAAGGCAGTAGTAAGGGTAAATGATGTAGTTACAGAGGAGGTAAAGTTAGAAGCAGGTACAAGGCAGGGTTGTCCTTTGTCTCCAATCTTATTTATCTTGGCAATGGAGATGTTGGCGAAGGAGGTAAGGGAAGACAAAGAGATAGAAGGGGTTCTAGGTAATAAGATAAGTTTATATGCCGATGATACTTTGATAACAGTTAAACACCCTGGAAATGCAGTGGATAGAATATAACTGCAGTTGAAAATTTTTGAGGATATAACGGGTTTGAGAATAAACTGGGATAAATCTGAAATGATACTGTGTAATATGGGTAAAGAACAGAAAAGGATAAAGGAAAAATGTAATTTACGAATTAAGGATGATTTGAAATTTTTGGGGATTAATATCTCGAATAAATTCGACGAATTTAAGAAATTGAATTACATAAAGTTGAAAAAGGAAATTAAAGATAGAATACAACAATTGCAAAAAATGAAACTGTCATGGTTTAGAAGAATTGCAATATGTAAAATGATGTTGTTACCAAGAATTATTTTTTTTATTTGATGCTCTTCCAATCCAATTGAATGATAAAGAAATTAAGGAGTTTCAAAAATTGATCAACAATTTTTGTAATGGGGGGAAAAGGCCCCGATTGGTTTTTTTTTTTTTTTGGTATTTATCCCAGAAGGAAGGGGGATTAGGAATGCCAAACTTGGTGGCATATTATCGAGCTTTCCATATTAAAAACGTTGTGAAGATCCTGGCTAATGAAAAGGCAATTTGGGAAGAATTAGAAATGAAAGATTTTATTCATATTGGAAAACTGGTCTTTTTAGAAGGTAGTATGAGTAAAGTAGTTACTAAAAATAGAATGATGAAGGCAACATTGGGGGTATAGAAAAAAGTAAAAAGGGATTTGGTACCGGACATTTCCCCTATTATAGAGTTGGAGGATATAGCAAATTTTCCAATAAAAATTGATAAAAGGGTCAAAGAAGTACTTGATAAGAATGAGGTATTCCTGCTGAGAGACTGGATACGGGCCTGTAAAGACAGAGAGAGGAAAATAAATTTGTATGGACAATTGAAACTGAATTGGTTTCAGACAGGGATGGTTAATAGTTGGAATAGTAAGTATTTGAATGAAGTTGGACTAGAAAGAGATAGGACTGAGTTTGAAGAACTGATTTGGAAAATAAGAAGGGGACAAAGTGGTATAAAGGGACTGGTTGGTAAAATATATAGAATGATAAATAAGGTAGGTAATCCACAAGAAGATTTAAGATTAAGCTGGGAACAAGATTTGAATATAAAAATAGAAGAACAGAATTGGAAAAATAAATGGAGGAAAAGAATTATGAGAACTATGTCGGTTAGAGTTAAGG
The DNA here is from genome assembly GCA_035047345.1 of Bradypodion ventrale. Classification (NCBI taxonomy): domain Eukaryota; kingdom Metazoa; phylum Chordata; class Lepidosauria; order Squamata; family Chamaeleonidae; genus Bradypodion; species Bradypodion ventrale. The sequence goes on along the minus strand of JAWDJE010000002.1, from coordinate 308,300,916 downwards.
AACATAACTATAAAATGCTGTGGAAATGGTATTTGACTCCAATGAGGTTACATCAGATAGATAAGAAAAAAGATAAAATGTGTTGGCGTTGTAAGAAGGAAATGGGAACATATGAACACATGTGGTGGAGATGTACTGTCGTAAAAAATTTTTGGAAGAAAATTGAATACGAGATAACTGAAATTATGGGGGAGAAAATTAAATTGGGTGTTAGCATGATTATGTTGACAGAAGTGGAAAATATAAACCTGAGTAAGAATAAAAAGGAGTTATTAGAAATAATGTTGTCAACGGGAAAACAGTGTATCGCTAGAAAATGGAAAAATGAGGTAAATTTGAATATTGAGGAGTGGTATAAGGAAATGTGGGGCTTAGCATTGAATGATAAGTTGACATGGGAAATAAACTTTAAAAAGGGAATTGTTAAAGAAAATAGATTCTGGAAGGTTTGGCAAGCTTTTGTGGATTACTCACTGAGGGGGAATGATTTGCAAAGACCTGTACCTGATCACAAGATTTTCTGGGGAAAATTTCAATGAATATCTCCGAGCTCTCCAGTGTATTGTATTGTAAATAACACAGGGTGATTAGTATTTTATTTTTATTTTTGTTTATTTTGGTTTTTTTTTGTCTTGTCTTTATATTAAACATTATTGGAAAATGAGGCATAGAAACCATATCCTATTAGTTTGATTTGAAATAGTATATATTATAAACAATGTGGATACGGTTCGCTGATGTTCAATTTTACATATATATGTAATTTTATTTTTATATGAGTAATTTTCTTTATATTTGTAATTTTGATGTCTTTTTATTGTTTGTATTATTTTTGAAAATTTAATAAAAAATATAAAAAAACAAATTTCTCTCTCTTCTGTTGTTTTTGTCAACTGATACTTTCATTAAAAAGAGAGCACTGAAGGTCAAATTTATTTATTTATTTATTAAGCCCGAGAAACAAATATTAGCATATTAGTAAGAATTCTGAAAAGGAGCTTGTCAATATTGCAGAGTTAACAGTTACTCCTCCGATGATTCTTGACTTTGCTGGCTGAAGGCACTGTTTCGTTGCAGAGCCAGGGAATGGGGGCCAGCAGCAAATTCCAACCGTGAAATGAAGACTTGGAGATAAATTCCATCTAATGGCAGCAGGAGAACCATTTTATGGCCAGGACCTAAATTGTACTCTCATCACAGCATGATATCCGGAAATGACATTGCTGCCCATACAAGGACATTATTTGTGCTTATTATGAAATCAGAGAGACTTTAAGGCACTGAGTTGCAAGAACAATTGCCCTGCATTGTATTGCATTGCAAATTATAAAAGTTGCATCTGTGTTCAGAAGAAAATTTCTTGATCTCCTTTCCCTTGCTTTATAATATGTAGAACTGAGTTTGGGAGCCTGTGATGTCCTATAAGCGCAAATGCCAACTCTGTTTTAACTAGGTCTCCTTCTCTGCCTTTCAGTGTATTATGTGTGTATTAGTCAGGTTGCAGCAAGAGCTGAAATAGTTACAAGGCTGGACTCTAGTGACTATATCAGCACTTTAGCCTACTGTGTGGAGCACTGCAGGGACAGGCCTGTAGTCAAATTCACATCAGTGACTTCAGCTGCAAGCAGTTTCTCGACTAGCTCTTTAAAAGAAGCAAAGAAATGATTTTAATTTTTTTTATAACTGATGCAGCACATCAGCAATAGTCTACATATATTCAAATAAAATTCACATCTCCTGCCCTCTGCTGAGCAGAGGAAGTGATAAATTTATCAACGTCCTGAAGCCGCTTGCTTATCAAACCACTTCACAATAATTACAGGAGCCATTTACGTGTGAAAAATCTGGCTTTATTAGATTGTTCTAATCAAACCTGACAATTTCGAAATGTCCTACACTAGCTCACTTACTGCTACTATTCAAACCGCACCCTAAATTTGCCAAATCTCAGTTCCTCCAAATCTTCACAGGGAAACAATGTCAATAAAGCACATTAATCTAGACATTTTACATTCTTCTTCTCCTGTGTCTAGGCTAGATGTGAAACTGTTAAAATGAAGGCACCAGGGAAGGAGTAGCTGAAAGAGAGTTCTAAGTTATGGTCCTCTCATAATACCCTACATCACTCTATACTTGTTCCATGAGTTTGGGAAAGAGGACAGTCCAAGAAGGAAGAGAAATAAAGTATCTTATGATAGGCCCTGTCCCTATCCTTTCCTGGCCATGACAGCCGTCTGATGGCAATACCCATACTTATTTTCTTAAAATTTATCGCCTGGCCATGGGTTACTAAGGTTTGGACACACTATGCATAGTTATTAAAGTAAATTATTGCTTTTCACTGTTTTAAAACCACATCTAGAATTCAACTATTCAACCCCTGTAAAAGCATACCCAAAAGAGTTAGCTGATCAGTAACTGCTATGTTACTGTACAAAAATGTTAGGCCACCACCAGCTGTTTTAGAGGGAAAAAATGATGTGTGATGGGGGGGGGGGAATAACTCAGGCACCCTAACTTCACTACATTTGGAGAGGATTGAGAAAAGAGTCAGCAGACGGCTCTCTCCAATTTTGGTGTATCTAGGTACCTCAGGGGCTGAGTAATTCCCCCCCCCCCCCCATCATTGAATTTTTCCCAAACCAGCTGGTATAATAATAATTTTGTGTCAGAAATTAAGCTGGGTTGAAAGGCTTTTTGCTGGAGGAACTCCACTCAGGTGATGCCTGAACGAAGCTACTTTCATGTTCCCAACCAGCTTGTGGTGGCCTAAGACTTTTGCACAATACTGTATATAAAATATAAATTATACCATAGGTTTTTCTGAGAAAAGTCTTTTCATCAGCTGATAATAATGGAATCAGAAAACCAGATAAATGGAGTGTTTTGAAGGATTCCAGTAGTTACTTGCTAAAACTATTGCATTAATGTCAATGTCACTAACCAATAGGATTCTGGCCACTGTGTGTATTTTTTTAATGATAATGAAGATTGTATTAATAGAGGGAGATGAAAGGAGGGAGTATTGCATGTTAGTCCATTATAGTTTTTTTTAATCTTTCAGTTTTAGAGTAATAAAATTGTAATATGCTGATCAAAGTCCTACCTGTGTACTTATAACTGTGGAAGGCAAACAGATTAATATACAGTGACTTCTTGCTGCTAATTTTTTAAAAAACTGCCTGGATTTTCAGGGCCATGTCAGTCTGGTTTACCTCAATGTACTGCAAATCTCCCACCCCCTTTATTTTAAAAACAAAACAAATACAAAATTACACCCGAAATCTAAGTAGGAATTAATTAATTAGCAGTAAGAAACCGCTGCGACTTATACAAGTTGTATTCTACAGGCCCAACAGTGAAACATTTTTATCACTGTTTCTGATAATAATAATTTTGTGTCAGAAATTATTCTGGGTTGAAAGGATTTTTGATGGAGAAACTCCAGTCAGGGGATGCCCGAATGAGGCTCCTTTCATGTCCCCATGATCTTTTCTCACTGAAGTGACCCCTATTTATCTACTTGCAGTATCTTGCTTTCGAACTGCTAGGTTGGCAGGAGCTGGGTCAGAGATGGGTGCTCAAACCATCATGCGATATCCAGGTCTTGAACTGCTGACTTGCTGGCCTTCCAGCTAACAAGGCAAGCTTCTTAACCACTGAGCCACTTCAGCCCCCACTGTTTCTGATGTTATACATAGATTTTAAAAACAACAAGCACAACAAGCACAAAGAATATAAAGGGACTGCAGTGACTCAAGTGGTTAAGATGCTGACTGGAAGGCGGGAGGTCAGCAGCTCTATTCCCGAGTACTGCAGGACAGAATGAGCTCCCATCTTTGTCCCAGCTCCTGCCAATCTAGCAGTTCGAAAGCAAGAAATTGCAAGTAGATAAATAGGGACACAGAAACGTCTGCAGAAGCAGACAGCACTGGCTCTTCGGCTTTGAAACAAAGATAAGCAGTGAACCCTAGAGTCAGATATGACTGGCTTTCGAGCAAGGGAAAACTTTACCTTTACCTTACAAAGAATATATGCACATAAACCTTTCCCCCCAGTTTTGACAGAAATAACACTAACTTAAGGATGATGAGAGCTGTTTTTTGAAAGATTTGTCTGGAATGAAAGAAACTTATGGCCAGCAATCCTCCTTAAAGTACCAGAAGCAATTCTGATTATTATTGACCTGCCATTCCTATTCACATTTATCCCATCTTTGTGATTCAGAGCACTGGTCAAATGCAGGGCAAGCAAGTTCAACAATCTTTACTTCTTTGTGGAAGACTAAATTCAGACCCATTCATTCTACAGCTACAGCATGTATGATAATACCTTTAAAAGAAAGCTCAGAGTGCCCATTACTTTCCAAAGTAATGGTTTCACTTAACAAGCTCTGGGCAATTGCTCTGAGGTAAATAAAATAGCCACCAAATTGTCTACATCCTTCCTTTTGAGTATCAGCTTCCCATATACATCAAGTTTCCTTACCTTTAATAACTATAGAAGTAACTAAATGTTGCAATTCACATTTGTGAGACAATTCTCAGGGAATCTTTGCTTAAATGAAAAGAAATCTTCTTCATAAGCCATGAGAAAAAGAGACACATTTCTCAAGAGGGAATCTTGATGCTTGCTTGTGCTTTGACAAAGCTTATTTGTTTATTTTATTTAGTTGCAAAATTCCTATAGCACCCAATCAGTGGTAAACCACTGCTCTCAGCAGTGTGCATAATAATTTATGGAAAAGTTAATGGAACTTATGGAAAAACCAGACAGATATACTTTTTCCATATCCTAATGTACTTTCAAATAGAAGCAGGCAACATAAATGGTTTCTGTGCATTTTATCCTCAGAACAACCTTGTGAGCTTTGTGAGGGATTGTGGTAACTTATCCAAATCATAAGCAATGTAATTTTGTGGGTGCCTGCTCAAGGCAGGATGGACAGTTCAGTCTGGAATTTGCAGGCCTTAGTGTGACATTCTACTCACTATACCACAACACCCTGAGAAGGATTTCTTAAAAGACATGGCCAGTTCATTTTCTTAGCTGTCTATCAAGGGCATTCACAGCATGCTGGCAAAGTTCTGAGTCTCTCTTTCAGCATTCACAAAAATCAAAGATGATGTCAATGATTGCATTTTTTAAAAAAATCAAGCAGCAAACAGCATGAGAAGCTTGGCAAAAACTTGCTGATGTGCTAAGATCAGGCAGAGAGAAGTAAAGACAATTTAATATGGGGTTTGAGTCTTAGATATAATGTATAAGGGTTGTTATTCCCCTTAAAATTTTGCCATGGATGCAAAATATCTTTAAAAATCAGTTTCTAAATCTGCAAGTGGAGACATCAAACCAGAATGAATCAGCATAATTGGAAATCTCAAGGGCAGTAATTTAGAATTCTCCCCTCCTCCTCCTCCCACCCCATGTTGATCTGATGTCTGGACTTTAAGAATTTCTGTATAAATTTCACTCTCACTTCTTTAATAATAGGAAATTTCAGGATCAACCCTGTAGGAATTGGGCCGTGAGGAGGCCCTTAGGATCCCGGAGGAGACTGGTCAAAGGAGCGACACGAGGCAGGATGGAGTGAAGACCAGTAGTTTATTGAGAAAAGGCTGCAACATATATAGGGAAAAAAGAGCAACGGTGGCAAGCTGTCATCTGACAGGAAAATTACCTCACCCACGTACCCGGGTTAATGGGGAACATCTTAAGGGAAGTTTATTAATTGGGGTAAACATGGACTTAGGAGTCCCATTGTTCAGGGATTAGGCAGGGGCAAACATGGCTTATTTGCGCCAGGGATTTCCCCCGAGCTGGGAGATGAGGTATACACTTAATGTCAAACAGGAGTCAGCTATCTGCTTACTTGGCAGAGCCGTAGGTCAGGTCACAGTAATTGGGTGAATCAAACCCTATATTTTATTCACCCCCCTTAATTTGGCGGCCGCAGAAACCACATGCAAGGAGCGTGTCTCACTGCGGTGGTTCCTAGCGTGCCGTTCCATGCCCTATGGGGCACGGGGAAACCGCATCTCCCCTTTATTTTCTATTTAAGGACCTGACTGGCGACCTTGCGCAAGAGCGGCGTCAGCTGTTGAGCGGGTATGACGTCACGGAATTTCTCTCTGGGGCGGCACTTGGAGATCAGCGAGGGAATACACTGAGCAAAACAACAGAGCGTAATGCCTAGTATGCCTATCCCCACCTCTACCTTAAGCACCGTTTGCAGCCACCCCCAGGGAATCCATGACCACAGGGAGTCCTGCCACCCCCATGAAGAATCCTCCTTGATGTCCCTAACTGGGGTGTGGAGGTCCGTGAGCTGGCTCTGTATCTTGTGGGTATAAAGCAACACATGCCATGGACAGACTTGCAGCCCAAATGATGTGACTACAGGGGATAATCGATAGCTGCTTGATTATCCAGTATGGCATGGCGAAGCTCTGTCTGCTCCTGGCTGAGCAGCGCTATTGCTGAGGAGGTGTGGTTAGTGGCTTTTGCAAAAGGCAAGCCAATTGACCAATTCATTCTCCGAGCGTTGCTTATGGCTAAGCCTGGCCCACTGAATATAGCAAGGCAAGATAACGAGATGTGTCATTGATCTCTTACTGTGACCTGGGGAGATTCTAAGCTATCTCTGCAGCTTCTGGCATTGTGTAATTGTCTTTCTAGCACCTATGGGGAGGTGTGAAACTAACTGGGGATTGCCGGCTACCGGGTGCTCAATCTTTCCAAGCAATGGGCCGGTGCAAGCATGGGCCGGTCTGGCTTCCTTTGGTGGAAGCTGGCCGTTATTAACAATATACAGAAATTCAAGTGTCCCTTGCAAATCCCAACTGGAGCATTGTACAAGGCATGAATAAATAATAGCAACTGCAGGTAATAAAAGGACATTCAGCAGCTTTTCCGGAGATGAAGCTTCCCTTCTTGGTGGGGTTTCCTGTGTAACTTGAGTTTGGAGAAGTCTTGTTTTGGGGAGCACTGAGTATGCAAAAATGTTCATAGAAATGTCTTTGGAGATGTAAGTCATAAAGGCAGACAGACAGCTGATGACATCCAGGACAGTGACTGGTGCTGCTCCTGCAATCATCCGGGTCTGATTCTGGCCTCTGGGACCTGCATGGGGAAGAGACTTGTTTGGGAGATAAAAATTCTGAAAGAGTTAGTTGGTTTTTGCACTTATAGGATAGCAATTGCTGTGCAACTATGGGACGTGGTTTCCCCCCTTTCTGTTTGTTTGTCAACGTAGGACTTAAGCGTCCGATAGACCCGTTCCACAATCGCTTGCCCCTGCGGATTGTAAGGAACGCCAAAAGTGAGCTTAATATCCCAGGTGGCCCTGAAGGTGGCCAGCTGCCTGGAGCTATAAGCTGGGGCGTCAACGGACGTTGTGCGCCGACGTTCGCCCTTGGCCGTGGGAAAGGAGGTGCTGCTCCACATGGGGAGCCGTTACTCCCTTCTGTGCTGTTACCCAAACAAACTGTGGGAAGGTTTTAATGCAAACGTCCATGTATAGCCAATTGCCAAAATGTGGGGATGTGTGACGTCCATGTGCCACACCTGGATGGCCTCTGTCCCTCGTGGGTTGACCCCCATAAGTGAAAACTGTCCTAGCCCCCCCAAAGGGGAACCAGTGACATTCATCCACACAAGGTGACTGTCTGCGTGTGAGACGAGTCTGGGGTCTTATGGCAAACCTTGGCGCATGAAGCGCCAGGCTTCCCTTGGGTAAATTTCTCAAGAAGGCCCCCCTGCGCACATCCATTCATGGTGTGCATGCACACTTTCACTGGAGCGATTTTGGTGCTCCTGTGAGAAGGGTGCCAGATGCTGGCTTTAGCCTTTTGCCTGTGCTTAGACTAGCAGCAAAAAGGGAAGGGGTGGCCTGAGAATGCCTGTATCTGATTGAAGGTGTGACCTGACTGCACTCTTAAAATGGTCCTAGGCTGTCCTGACTAATGAGTGGCACTCTGCACATTCTCAGGAGCTCAGGGACTAATCCTTCCTCTGTGCTCTGGAGTTTGAAAAATGTGTCTGCTCACCAGAGAGGGTGCTGTGGGCCAGGTGCCATACTTAAAATGACCGACTAAGACTTATTAAAGACAAGCCAACTATGACGTGCCAGCTGTAAGGAAATAATACACAAAAAATGAAAAGACACACAGGTTAAGCATTGCCAGCAGGGAGTTCCACTGGCGAAAGGAGAAAAGGAGGAAAGACAAGTCAGAAGTTAGCACAATGAGAATGCAACAACTCTTATCATAACGAAATCAGATTAGGTCAGGTAACCAAGGCAACCAGGTCCTTCTGTCAAGAAAATCCCTATCAGTAATTAACTTTGGAAAGGAAGCAAGTTAAGGCTGTAGGAAGAAATGAATTGGTTACAATTAAGGCCTGGAGAGGAATTTTATTCCTGTAAAAAGGTAAGCATTTTCTGAAGATACAGAGCGCAAAAACGTTTGCGTGCTTTTTCCTGTGAAAGGGGTACAATGAGTGAGTTACTGATTACAGTCAAAATACCAGAACAGTATCTTTCCTAAGAGAATGAAGGAGAGTTAGAACGATTCTCAACCTGCGGCCAGATGTGGGCCAGATGTGGCCCATGTTGCTCTGCCACTCCCCCCGCCAAGCCAAGAAGGGCTGTGCGGTGAAGGAAGGGCAGGACGACTGTCCGGACCCCAGAGCTGCCTGAGGCCCCGGAATTTGGCCCCTGACTTTAAGAGGTTGAGAACCGAAGTTACAAGATGATAACACAACACACACATGAAGACAATGCAATTCTCTCACTACTAGTGAGATTCCAAGACGCTAAGAGACATTCAAAAAACCTTAAAACACAGAGATGGGGTTTGAGGAACGCAGACGTAGGGAGGGGCCCCATAGCTTATGATACAGTGAGGAAAACTCATAGAAGTGATTTCTTGTTTTCAGATCGCGCTTCTGAAAAGAAAAAATCAGTTTTCCTGATTGCAAAACCGGTTTCCAAGAGAGGCTTAATCCTTTGACAAAGAGAAAAGTCTCAAGGGAAGGAGGCCTATTGTAGGTTAGGATTCCCCCCCTCCCCTCTCCTGCCCAAACTGCCAAGCAGGCAAGGCAAAGGGTTTTGCTCATCATGCTTCCTCAAAGTTTAAATAGCTCCTGCCCATGAACAGAGTGCAAACTGTTTTAACACATATTTCACAGTGACATTACCACGCAGTTACACACAAGGAACACTTTTTCAGTCATACTGTGGTCATAGAGACAAGGCTTTTGCAATCATACGCAGTTCTTGCAGACATACATTCAGTGGTGCACCACGCATACACACATCTATTTACGCATTCACACATTCCTCCCCTGATCTGCAGCGTTCTATACTACACATGAGGAGATGGCTAATACACAGCTGGCTATTTACAGCCATCTGGGTGCTTCTACTTAGGGACAAGTTTCTCTGGGCTACTCCCAAGGTGAGACAAGTAGGTTCTGCCTGTGCCTTGGGGGAACTCGGGGTACTATTGCTGGGATGGTTCTTCTGGCATAGCCAGGGCGATGGCTGCCTCCTTTCTAGCCTGGGCCAGATGCATGCCAGGGTGGCCATTTGGCATCCAGACAACCCTTTGGAGATCTGCCTGGTCTAGATTGGCTTTCTCTTCTAAGGTGTCTCACTTTATCACACTGGAAGCAGGCGCCTTGGGGTTTTGGCACTGCTCTGCGCCTGAGTGTGGTAATGGGTCTGCTTTGGAGCCCTGCGTGGCCAGGGGCCATGCAGATTTCCGTGAGCAGTGGGCGCTGAGCATCCCTGCCTGAACGTGTGTCTGCCTTCAGATGGGCTGAGCACAGCAGTTGGGCGCTAGCTAATTGTGCCACTGGCAATTTCCCCGTGAATGGATCTTCCTTACCCATGCGCTGAATGGAGCTCTTTCTTTGCAGGGAACTTTTAACTGTCCGAGAAGCACCAAGGCCTCTCATGCCATGAATTCCTTCAGTGACGTCTGCAGCTGTCACTGAGGGAATGCTCCCTACACTGCCCTGCTTAAGCTGAAATGACGAATAGAGACTTCTTGGGGCTGATGGTTCTGACTGCGCTGGGGTTTTCTGGGTCTCTATCCGGACTGGGTCTACCTCTGCTGAGAATTTCCTACATTTTCTCCAGGTACTGACTACCTTGCCTGGAGCTTTGGGGGGTTGCTGGATGCAGTCTCCTATCTGATCCCAGAGCTTCAGGGTTAACGTACCTACTTCTGGGTAAAGTAGGCAGTGTTCCCTGAGGTACGCCAAAAGTCTCGCTAGCTCTCCGCTGTGAAATCGCAACTTAAAAACCCTGGCCAGGATTATGAACTCTCCCTCTCGAGTTCTTTGGCTAGCGGACGGACTTGGTCTATGAGAGCAAGTCCCCATATTACCTGCGATGGTCCTCTGAAGTTTCCTCCTCGGGACGAGAGTCGACGCGTCTTTGCAGGCAACAGGTTCGGGCGACGAGTGTCTGGGGTAGCCCTCGGAGCGTGGACCTTCTGCCACGGGCCCTCGGCGGCCTCTGCGCTGTCAGGGGCTCACAGCTGCCCTGAGCGGAACGCGTTTTTCCCTTTGGTGCAAGCCTCCCCGAAAGCGGGAACAAGCTGTAGGAATGTCTCTCTGGAATGCCTCGCCACAGGCCACTCCTCCGATCGGCTGGCTGCCGGCCGGAGTGCTGTGCTGTCCTCCAGGATGATGGGACAAGGTTCTGGCGCAGAACCTGGCTGTGCTGATCGCTTACTCACGAGTAGACCGCTCGGGGGTCGCTTACTCTCGAGTAGATCACGTCTCGGGGTCACCAGATGTAGGAATTGGGCCGTGAGGAGGCCCTTAGGATCCCGGAGGAGACTGGTCAAAGGAGCGACACGAGGCAGGATGGAGTGAAGACCAGTAGTTTATTGAGAAAAGGCTGCAACATATATAGGGAAAAAAGAGCAACGGTGGCAAGCTGTCATCTGACAGGAAAATTACCTCACCCACGTACCCGGGTTAATGGGGAACATCTTAAGGGAAGTTTATTAATTGGGGTAAACATGGACTTAGGAGTCCCATTGTTCAGGGATTAGGCAGGGGCAAACATGGCTTATTTGCGCCAGGGATTTCCCCCGAGCTGGGAGATGAGGTATACACTTAATGTCAAACAGGAGTCAGCTATCTGCTTACTTGGCAGAGCCGTAGGTCAGGTCACAGTAATTGGGTGAATCAAACCCTATATTTTATTCACCCCCCTTAATTTGGCGGCCGCAGAAACCACATGCAAGGAGCGTGTCTCACTGCGGTGGTTCCTAGCGTGCCGTTCCATGCCCTATGGGGCACGGGGAAACCGCACAACCCTCTACAGACTAATCTTCCGAATACTGAGGATTTCTAGTTATGAAGGATTGCCCTTCATCTGCAGGGATGGGGACCACATAAGACAACCAAGTGTCATCCATCAACTTGAAGGAAGACCAGGAGCAGCTATCAACTCAACAAAGGAACATTTATTTAAAACTATTTATATATTGCTTTCACCTTGCAAGAATCACATTCCTCCTTTTTCTCTGCCATCAGGCTCTCAGTTAGGTATACTCTCTGAGGGAAACTATTTCCAATCCAGCCCTACAGTGTTCATCTCATGTGGGTTCCGCGCACACAATTGGCACACTGTCCCTGACAGAACCACGGTTTTGGGGGAACGCTCCTTTGAGCTTTTTGTTCCGAAGGGATAGAAATTGGGGAGCGGATTAATAGCTATAGTTTAATTCACGGATCGCTGACCTAACAGGCAGTTTGGACAATAGAGGGCCAAAGATCGCCAGGTGATGAACTCGATAGGCATGTAATGAGTAATCTCGCATCCGCAGAAGCTCTAAGCCCAAGAGTCAACCTAGGCACATGTTTGCTCCTGATAACAGTAGACAATGCATGTCCCCGGTAGTAAATTAGATAGATAAGAAACTTCCCCCGGTGAAGTCATCCCTAATGGGTAACTTGTGTAATCTCAATGTGCAGACTCAGAGTTTTCCTGTCACGGCTACGCGCAACGTATGCACGCAGTCGAGCTAGGCAGAGTATAAAGTTAAGTGCCTTCTGATCAATAAACCTGTGCCATGGACAGATCACTATCTGGTGACTCTTGACTTTCTGGGGGTGATGCTTCATCGTAGGGAGGCAGGGCCTATTAAAATGGTCCACCCTCGGCGACTAATGGATCCAGATGGATTCCAGAGGGAACTGAGGGATATTCCTCTGGATCGGCTATACGATTCACCCGAGGCACTTGTCGACCTGTGGAACAGGACGGCAACAGCAGCCTTGGATGAAATCGTGCCACTGCGGTCTCTCCACACCCGTGGGGTTAGGTCATCCCCGTGGTTCATGGATGAACTGTGGGAACTCAAATGGGCAAAGAGACGCCTAGAGTGACACTGGGTGAAGACCCAGGATGACTCCGATTGGACACTAGCTAGAGCTGCTATTAGAGCCTACCTAGTGGTGATGGGGGTGGTGAGGCGGCAATACTTCACCACCTTATTGCCTCCGCTGATAATCGCCCAGCCGCCCTATTCCGGGTAACCAGGTCCCTCCTCGATAGGGGGAGATCGGTGCCCGGTTGGCAGGGTTCGGCTGAGGACTTTGCTGACCATCTGGTGGAGAAAATCAATCGGATTCGTTCAGGGCTGAATCCCGGCGTGGATGGGGAGGGTCGGGGGGGGGGCACCGGAGCACAGTCTTGCTGTACGATCTGGAATCAGTTTGATCCTGTTGTCCCTGATGAAGTGGACAGGCTCCTTGCAGCTGTGCGTGCCACTACATGTCCTTTGGACCCCTGTCCCACCTGGTTGGTGAAAGCCTCCAAGGTGGTAACAGGTGGCTGGGTCGGGGCGATAATAATTGCATCATTATGGGAGGGGGTATTTCCTGCACTGCTAAAACATGCTTTGGTGCGCCCCCTCCTGAAGAAAATATCCCTTGACCCAGCTGTCCTTAACAACTACAGGCCGGTTTCCAACCTGCCCTTTCTGGGTAAGGTTTTGGAGAAGGCGGTGGCACGCCAGCTGCAGAGTGTCCTGGAGGAAGCGGATTATCTAGACCCCTTTCAATCAGGATTCAGGCCCGGGTATGGTACGGAGACGGCATTGGTCGCACTGTTGGATGATCTCTGGCGGGAGCGGGACGGGGGTTATCCATCCGTCCTTGCTCTTCTTGACCTCTCAACGGCCTTCGATACCATCAACCATGGTATCCTTCTGGAACGGCTCAAAGGACTGGGGATCCAGGGCACCGTGTTGTCCTGGTTTTCCTCTTTTCTGGAGGGCCGTACCCAGTCGGTGTGGTTAGAGAGTGAGAGGTCCAGCCCTAGGCTCCTCAAGTATGGAGTGCCTCAGGGCTCGGTGCTCTCTCCTCTCCTATTTAATATCTACATGAAGCCACTGGGTGAGATGATTCGTTCCCACAGGGTGCGGTACCATCAGTACGCGGATGACACCCAGTTGTACATCTCGGCCCGTGGGGACCCCAGTGATGCTGTTGAAATCCTATCCAGATGCCAGGAGGCCATTGGGGTCTGGATGGGGGCCAATGGGCTTCGGCTGAATCCCAGCAAGACAGAGTGGCTGTGGATAAGGGGCCCTGTGTTATCCAGGGAGCTACCATCTTTGGTACTGGATGGGGCTGTTTTGCCCCAGACAGACCCAGTGCGCAACTTGGAGGTCCTTCTGGACTCGCGGCTGCTGCTAGAAGAACAGATAGTGGCTGTGGCCAAGAGGGCTTTTGCCCAACTTCGGGTGATTCACCAGTTGCGCACGCTCCTGGACCGGGGCTCCTTGCTTATGGTCACCCACGCTCTGGTCACTTCCCGACTAGATTATTGTAATGCGCTCTGCATGGGGCTGCCCTTGACGACCATTCGGAGGCTGCAGCTTGTCCAGAATGCAGCAGCCCGGGTGGTGATGGGATGCGGACAATATGCCCATGCCTCACCACTACTTCGGGAGCTGCACTGGTTACCAGTTTGTCTCCGGGTGCAATTCAAGGTGCTGGTTTTGACCTTTAAAGCCCTATATGGCAGTGGGCCAGGATACCTTAGAGACAGCATCGTCCCAAGAGTGTCTGCCCGTCCAACCAGAGCGGACCGGAGAGGCTCTCTAATAGTGCTATCAGCTAGGGGTGCACATCTATCCAGCACCCGAAGGAGGGCCTTCTCCGTGTCCGCACCAACCCTCTGGAACCTCCTGCCAACAGATCTAAGACTTCAAAGAGAATTGCTGCCCTTCAGGAAAGGATTGAAGACCTGGCTAGCAGGGCAGGTGTGGGGCCCTAATGGGAACATGGTCCCCGCCTGCTGGCTTATGTAAACAATTAAGAACTCTCTCTTCTTTTTATAGTGGGTGGGATGGGTGGGTGGGATATGGGTCTTTTAAAGTGGGTGGGATATGGGTCTTTTAAAGTGTTTTTATGTTTTTTTAGAACTTGTTGTAATGCCGCCCTGAGTCGGGTTCTGCCTGAGTGGGCGGCATATATATAAATATGACTATTAAATTAAATTAAAATTAAATTAAATAAATGCTGGTTTTCGCTCCATCCTGGCTCATGTGTCTTTGTTTCAACAGTCTCCTCTGGGACCCTCCGGCTCACATCGGGCCCCGATCCAACATATGGTGACCCCGACGTTATCCTACTCATGAGTAGCGACATCCTTGGTCCGGTTGTACGCCAGAACCACATCCAAGTCTTCCCGGAGGTTGTGCAGCAGTTCAGGTCGGAAAGCCATCCAATCTTAATGACAGCTGCGCTAAGCGGCGAGGCATTCCTCCAGAGGCAGAGCATGCTCCAACGCTCTGAGGCATCTTGTGCATCAGAAACGCGTTCCGAATGCTCAGGGTCAGCTGTGAACCCTGACGCCATCACAGAGGCCACCGAGGGCCTGTGGCAGCAGCCCACGTTCCGAGTCCTTCCCAGAGGTTCGTCGCACCGAATCCAGTTACTTACTTAGACGCGTCGACTCGTCTGGCGGAGGCAACTTCAAAGGACTGGCAGGTAATATGGGGACTTGTCCACAGTGGCAACGTCTGACTGCTAACCAGAGAGTTCACTTAATGGAACTCAAGGCCCTGGCCAGGGTAAATCGTACTCGCATTCACCGCACCCAGTTAGCGGATCTTTTGGTGTACTTGGGGGAGCACTGTCTGTTTTATCCAGAAACGGGCATGCTAAGCTTCCAACTTTGGGACAGGATAGGGACCTGCATTAAGCAAGAACCAAGAGCCCCAGCTAAGGTGATTAGCACGTGGAGTAAGTGTAGGAAGCTCATCGCAGAGGTAGACCCAGTCCGGATAGTGACTGAGGACCCCCCAGCGCAGTCAGAGCCATCAGCCCTGATACGTCTCTATCCGTCACTTCAGCTTAAACAGGGAAGTTTAGGGAGCTTTCCTTCAGCGGCAGCTGCAAACACCACTGAAGGAATGCAAGGTTTGGGAAACGCTGGCGGTTCTCAAACTGCTAAAAGTTCCCAGACAGTTAAAAGTTCCATTCAGCGCATGGTAGAAGAGGAAACCATCAAGGGGGAGTTATCAGCGGAAGAACTAGCTGAACTTAGGCAATTGTGCCCAGTCCGCATAGAGCTGGACGCCCTCACGGGTCAACAGCTAACAGTCCACTCGCCGGTTCCATGCAAATTGCTCATGGCAATACAGAAAGCAATTACAGAAACAGGACTTCAGAGTCATTTCACTAGAGGTATACTTCAGCAGATTTGTGAGACAATGATGCTCATTCCATACGACTGGAAGGTCGTCATGAGAATGATGCTCAACCCAAGCCAGTATTTTCTCTGGGACAGCGAGTATCAACTCGAAGCACAGGCAAGGGCTGCCAGGATGGGAGGAGCAGTACTTCCTGACCAGCTATATGGGTTGGGCCAGTTCAAAACCATCGATGCGCAGACTGCCTTGCCAATCGCCATGCTCCAACTGGCAGCTGAGACAGCCTTTAGGGCTTATCTCAAGGTCCCGGCAACTGGCAAAGCAGCCAAAAATTACACAGCGGTAAAGCAGGGTGCCCAGGAATCCTACATGGATTTCGTTAACAGATTGGAAGAAACGATCAGTAAGCAGATAGACAACGAACAAGCCCAGCAGGAGCTTATGATGAAGGTGGCTAAAGACAACGCCAACCTTGACTGCTGTAAAATCTTGCAGTCACTGGGCAATCATCCCGATTTGACGCTTACTGACATGATCAGGGCTTGTGCCGACGTTGGTAGAGATTCCTATAAAATGGGTCTGTTAGCAGCGGTGGTGCAAGGTGGTAGGAAACCCAAAGGCAAAACCATGGGAGCATGTCACAATATAGGTTTAGTTTTGCCCTACAGTATCGCAGGAATATGAGGAATCCTTGTGATTCCAGGAGTGATTGACTCAAATTTTTCGGGTGTACTCCAGGTTCAGCTTTGGACACACCTACCACATACCATTCACAAAGGAGACACGTTAGCGCAACTGAACATGCTTCCTTGTCAGGCAGCCAGGAAAGGCTCAGAGACAGCTCAGAGTCTGGGTCGGAAGACCACTCGAGCACAGAAGGGGCAGTACAAGGATACCAGGTCTTAGCGACAGTGGAAACCAACATAGAGTGGAAGCGGCGGCCAGTCAAAAAAGGTATTTTTGAACAAAAAACCTTTTGATGGGCTATTAGATATCAGAGCTGATGTCAGCATGGTCAGCCAGAGCCAGTGGCCATGTGAGTGGGCTCTCGAGCTGGTCTCCAATGTGTGGGGGTAGGCGGTGTCCAGGAAGTGTTTAGAAGCCAGGATTGGGTAGAAGTCACGATTCCCGAAGCTGACGGCACAGCGGTCATTCGGCTGCATATCTTAAATGTGCACGTCAATCTCTGGGGGTGGGACATCGTGCCACTCTTACCTTTGCGTAATGGCTCTACCACTCAAATGGCTTACCAACACGCCAGTATGGGTAGAGCAATGGCCAGTCGTAGGGGAAAAATTAGTCACCCTAAAACAGCTGGTTAGAGAACAATTAGATGCAGGACACATAGAACAGTCCACCAGTCCCTGGAATTCTCCCATATTCGTCATTAAAAAGAAGTCAGGGAAGTGGTGACTCCTTCACGATCTGAGAAAGATCAATAAGTGTATTCAGCCAATGGGTCTGCTTCAATGCGGCATCCCAAATCCGAACATGATCCCCAAGGGTTGGGAGATCCTGGTCGTTGACCTGAAATACTGTTTTTACACCATTCCTTTAGGTGTAAGGGATCGGGAAAGGTTCGCTTTTACGGTGCCAGTCGTGAACCACAGAGAGCCTACGCAACGTTTCGCGTGGAAATATTTGCCACAGGGGATGCTCAATTCACCCACTCTGTGCCAAATTTACGTTCATGGCACACTGGGAAAGTTTCAAAACCTTCATCCCACAGTCTTGGTGTGTCATTTTATGGATGACATCTTGATCGCAGCGCCGCAACTCGGCAGCGAAATGTTTAAAGACCTCCAGACCACTCTGGGGGAGAAGGGGTTACTCATTGCCCTGGAGAAATTTCAGAGAACCGAGCCCTTTTCATACTTGGGCCATCGTCTTCTCCATTCTTTTGCGGCACCAGTTTTGCCACAAATTAACCTCAAAGATTCAGTCACCCTGGTAGAATTGCAGCAGATTCTGGGGAATATCAATTGGGCTAGACTGTATTTCAGGCTAGATATGGAACTCCTGAAGCCGCTCTTCTCGCTGCTAACGCTAGGTAAGCAGCCAGCAGATCAGATACACATTCCGTGAGAGGCTCGCTTGACTCTCAAAAAGGTCAACCGAGTTCTCAGCCAGATATGGGTGGACAGGATTAGTCAGGGGCCATATGCCCCTGTTCTGAACCTGTAAATAATCCGGACCGAAACCATGTTCACCGGAGCTCTAGGGGTAGACTCCGAGCGAGGGGCGAACATCGTGGAATGTGTGTATTTACCACACACCTCTTCCCGAAACATCGTCCCGCCACAGGAACTGGTTTCCGCGGTGATTTACCGAGGAAGGTTGAGAGCAAGGGATATCTCAGGGCACGATTCAGGAAAAATCGTTGTCCCATTTACCAAGGATCAGGTCCAGCAGCTGATGCAGCTAGGTGACTCACTCCCGATTGCATTGGAAGGATTCACAGGATTCTTGGCATACCATTTGCCAAAAGACTCCAGACTTGTCTCGCTTCAGACGCAGACAGTCAGTTTGTGTGAGTTATTGTCCCTGGTTCCGCTTCAGGGAGCCAGGACAGTGTTCACTGATGGGGGTCAAACATATGGCGTTCTTACCTGGCAAGAGGAACAGGCTTGGCACACACTTCTGACTCTTCCACAGAAATCCATGCAGCGAGTGGATTTGGCAGGAGTGAACCTCGCCTTGTGCACCTTTGCCAAGGAATGCTTGAATATCATTACTTACAGCCAGTATATCCGGAATTTGCTTCACAGTCAACCGGGAGCCTACATCACTCCCGCGATAGACAAAAACTTGTTAGGTCTCTTCCTCATGACTCAATTTCATTTGCGGAACTGCACCGAAGCGCTCTATATCGCCCACATTAGAAGTCATCAGGATTTACCTTGCCCGATTTCCGCAGGCAATAGCAGAGCAGATGCGGCTGCAAGGGAAATTCAGCAAAGGTCAGTTCTGGGAGTCTTCACGACTCCGATTCAAAGTCATGCATTTCTTCATCAAAATGCCAAAGCACTTGCACGGCAGTTCCACCTGCCACGTTCCCAAGCTCAGGGCATAGTCCGTTCCTGTCCACAATGTCCAGGGACGGCGGGGAGCCCCTTGTGGGGTGTCAACCCACGAGGGACAGAAGCCAACCAGGTGTGGCAGATGGATGTCACACATGTTCCGCAGTTTGGGAGATGGCAGTTCATGCACGTCTGCATAGACATGTTCTCACAGTTTGTCTGGGCTACAGCTCAGAAAAGAGAAACGGCTTCCCATGTGGAGCAGCATCTCCTCTCCTGCTTTGCAGCCATGGGCAAACCAAGGCACGTGGAAACCGACAATGGTCCTGCTTATAACTCCAGGCAGCTGGCCACGTTTATGGCCACCTGGGACATTAAGCACACTTTTGGTGTTCCATACAATCCGCAAGGGCAAGCGATTGTCGAGCGGGTGAATTGGACGCTCACGTCCTACATTGTTAAACAAACAGAAAGGGGGGGAACTAGCCCTCCCCAAAATTCAGGGTCAGGCACAGCATTGTCTGAACAAGGTACTGTTCACGTACAACCACCTCAATGTTTTCTCAGATTACACACCGCAGGAGAAGCACTTACGTCGCACGGAGGCTCTCCCGCGTCCTCTGGTGCATTATCAAGTGCCACTGGATCCTTCTTGGAGGGGCCCGGCACCACTCATAATGTGGGGAAGAGGGTATGCCGCAATTATGTCTCCTTCAGGTGTCATCTGGATTCCAGCTTGTTGTGTGAAACCTCATCTCGAGACCAATGGCGTGGAGCCAGGCATTCCCGGATCCGCTGCCGGAGATGGAGGGATTGACTCTGACGGGGGGAACCAGGTGGAGGAGGTGACGACAGCCGATAGCAGCACTGAAGATCACCTGGGGAATGGTCAAGTCCCTGTGCCAGGAGGTGACTGACATCGTGCGGCGGCAGAATGCAGAACCAACTCCAGAGAACATCATGGTTGCAGTTGGGTTGTACCTAAGTGGGCGGTATATAAGCGTGAAAAATAAATTAAAAAAATTAAATATGGTTGCCCCAAGCACCAATGTGTCTGCCCACACATGGCACGTTCGTGCCACCCAGCTAGATAGTTCATGTGACAGTAATATCAGGATTCTGAGCAAAGCTGAGTACGTCTCATTGGCGGTCAGTTTGTTTGGCGTGCCAGGCTTAGCCATAGGCAACACTCGCAGGATTGGTCAATTGGCTTGTGCATTGGCAAAAGCCATTAACCATACCTCATCGGCGATAGCGCTGCTCAATCAAGAGCAAACGGAGCTTCGCCATGCAATATTGGATAATCGAGCAGCCATAGACTACCTCCTACTCGTACACCATTTGGGTTGCGAGACAGTCCATCGCATTTGTTGTTTTAACCTCACGGACAACTCTCGCAAGGTACAAAGTCAGATCACAGATCTCCATACCCTGGTTAAGAATATCAGGGAAGATGCCCCATGGGAATGGTGGGATTCGCTTTGGTCATGGTCCCCTTGGGGATGGCTTCAAACAACACTCAAGGTGATTGTGGGTGTTGCAATTTTGGGGATAGCTGTTTGCTGTTTTGCACAATGTATTCCCTCATTGCTGTCAATGTGTCCCCCATGGAGGAAGCCCCAGAATGTCCTCACCCCATGTCAGCTAATGCCACTCCTGCGCCGAGCCGTCTGTCAGGTCCAATCAAACAAATAAAGGGGGAGTGTGGGTTCCGCGCACACAATTGGCACACTGTCCCTGACAGAACGGTGCGTGGCTTTGAATTGGGGTTGTGAAGACTCCCAAGACTAATTTCTGGTGTGCTTCCTTTGCTGCTGCATCCGCTCTGCTATTGTCCTCTGAAATAGGACCAGGCAAATCCTGGCGGCTCCTAATATGGGCTACATAGAGCACTTCCCTGCGGTTTCGCAAATGAAATTGCATGGTCAGGAATAGGCTCAATAAATTCCTGTCTATGGCGGGAGTGATGTAAGCTCCCGGTAAGTGGTGGATCAAATTCTGGACATACTGACTGTCTGTAACTATATTCAGTGGCTCTCGAGCAAACATTCCTAAGGCTAGATTCGCTGCTGCTAGCACCGCTCTTTGTGCTGATTTCTGTGGGAGTGTCAGCAGCACTTTCCAAGCCTGCTCCTCATGCCAAGTAAGCACTCCATATGTTTTCCCCCCATCGGTGAATACTGTCTGGGCTCTTTGTAGAGGGATCAAAGACAGTATGCCTTGTAATTTGACCGTCTCAGTCTGGAGTGAGACCAGTCTGGGTTTTTTTGGCAAGTGGTATGCCAAATTACTGGTAAAACTTTCTAATGCGATCAGGAGAGTGTCCCCTAGCTGCATCAATTGCCGTGTCTGTTCTTTACTGAAGGGCATAACTATTTTCGCCAAGTCCTGTTCTGAGATGTCCCTAGCTCTTAGCCTCCCTTTGTAAATGATTGTGGCTACCAGTTCTAGTGAAGGAACTATATTCCTGGAAGAGGTATTCGGTAGATACACCCATTCCACGATTTTGCCCCCCACCACCACTGGAGTCTGTGCCTAGAGCTCCTGCAAACATGGTGCCTGTTTTGATGACGTACAGATTTAGCATGGGGGTGATTGGCCCTCCCCTAAGCCTGTCTACCCAGTGGTGGCTAAGAATGCAGTTGACTTCCTGGAGAGATTGCTTGGCCTCTTGCGCAATCTGAATCCAATCTGCCGGCTGCTTTCCTAGTGTTAGCAGCGAAAAGAGCGGCTTTAAGAGATTGGTGCTAATTTTAAAATATGGTCTTTCCCAAATAATATTTCCTAGAATCTGTTGGAGTTCCACTAGCATAACCGAGTCTTTGATGTTGAGTTTAGGCAAAACTGGAGCTGAAAAAGATCGGAGTAACCAGTGTCCCAAGTATGAATAGGGTTCGGTTCTCTGAACTTTCTCCGGGGCAATCACCAAGCCTTTTCCCCCCAATGTACTTTGGAGGTTACAATATACATTGCTGCCCAATTTGGGCACTGCGATCTGTATGTCATCCATGAAATTGCAATCTAAGACTTTGGGGTGAAGGTTCCGGAACTTTTCCAATGCCCCATGGACATAAATTTGACATAAACCCTGGCACAGGGTCGGCGAGTTGAGGATGCCCTGTGGCAAAAATTTCCATGCGAAACGTTGGGTTGGTTCCCTATGATTGGTGACTGGCACCATAAAAGCGAACCTTTCCCTGTCCCGATGATCTAAAGGGATGGTGTAAAAACAGTATTTTAAGTCTATGATCAAGATCTCCCACCCTTCGGGGATCATGTTTGGGTTGGGAGTGCCGCATTGAAGCGGTCCCATGGGTTGGATGCACTTATTGATCTCCCTCAAATTGTGAAGAAGTCACCACTTTCTGGACTTCTTTTTAATGACAAAAATCGGTGAATTCCAGGGACTGGTAGATGGTTCTATGTGTCCTGCATCAAGCTGCTCTTTAACAAGCTGCTTTAAGGCTTCTAATTTTCCCCCAACTATTGTCCACTGTTCCACACATACC
This sequence comes from Bradypodion ventrale, assembly GCA_035047345.1. Classification (NCBI taxonomy): domain Eukaryota; kingdom Metazoa; phylum Chordata; class Lepidosauria; order Squamata; family Chamaeleonidae; genus Bradypodion; species Bradypodion ventrale. The sequence continues at coordinate 308,278,698 of JAWDJE010000002.1, read as the reverse complement.
GGCTCATCTGTTAACCATTTAAGCGGTAGGGCCATTATCCGAAAGTTAGGGTGGCGCGATACTGTTGCAGAATGTCCCTCCCCCAGAGGTTGACGGGCACGTTTAAAATTGTGGTCGGATGACCGCTGCGCCGTCTGCCCCCGGGATGGTGACTTCTACCCAGTCTCAGCCTCTGTATGCTTCCTGAACTCCTCCTACCCCCCACACATATGAAACTGGTTCTATGGCCCACTCTGGGGGCCACAACTTCTTGCTAATCATGGCGATGTCAGCTCCGGTGTCTAACAGACTGTCAAAAGGTATTTTGTTTAAAAATACCTTAACGACAGGTCGCTGTTTCCACTCTATGTTCTTTTCCACTGTCGCTATGATCTGGTATACTTCTACTGCCCCTTCCTCTTTCAGGTGGTTTGCTGACCCGAATCATGAGCTTTCTCTGGTCCTTTCCTTGTTTCTACCTGACACATGACAAGGAACCATGATCAATCGCGCTACGGAATCTCCTTTGCTAATTGTCTGGGGTAGGTGTCCAAAGCTGGACTTTGGCTATTCCTGTGTAATCAGAGTCTATGACTCCCGGGATCATGAAGATCCCTCTTTTCCCTGCACTGCTTCAAGGCAAGACTAATCCTATGGTGTCTTGGGGCAAGGGTCCCTTGTACTGGGAATTGACTAGATGGACTGAGCCTGGCAGGTCGCATGTAACGTCCTCCTGGCATTCCAAGTCTAGCCCTGCACTGCCCTTGGTTTCTGCCTGTGCCTTGGAGATGCTGGGTGTGACACTTGGTATTTCTAGTGGGATGTCCGCTCTGGAGCTTCCAGGACAGGCATTGTCTCTATTTGGACCAGGGCCAGAGACACGCCCGTGGCCCGGTTTCCCGAATTCAGACAGTTCTTAGCCCAAATGGAAGCCATTGTGGCATCTTGGGCATTGGGTGGATGGCGTGGCTGGGTGGCCAACGGGCGGCCCACCCCATTCTGGTGGGGTTGTTTGGACCTACACTCTTTGGCAAAGTGCCCCAGCTTTCCACACTGGTGACAAGCTCCCTTAGGTTGGTTCTTGGGGCAGTTCCCCCCTTGCACTGCTGCTGCCAACAGCCCCATATTATTGGAGTCTGTTCAAACGTCAGCACAAGCTCTGATCATGTAGGTATGCGTCAGATCAGTTCTGTGACCCATGACCTGCAAGATTTGTTGGCTAATTGCTTCCTCTAACCTGTTGATGAAATCCATGTAGGGCTCTTGCGCTCCCTGTTTGACTGCAGTGTAATTCTTTGCACCCTTGCCAGTAGCGGGTACTTTGAGGTATGCCTTGAAGGCGACCTCGGATGCTAACTGGAGTGTGGCTGCTGGCAGGACAGACTGCGCTTGGATGGTATCGAACTGCCCCGAGCCGTATAGCTGCTCAGGAATTACTGCTCCCCCCATCCGGGCAGCCCTAGCCTGCGCTTCTAACCGGTACTCACTGTCCCACAAAAGGTACTGGCTGGGGTTCAACATCATCCACATCGTGACCTTCCAGTCATGAGGGATGAGTGTGGTGGATTCCCACAGCTGCTGGAGCATGCCCCTTGTGAATCTACTCTGGAGCCCTGTATCTGTGATGGCTTTGTGGATCTCTGCAAGCAATTTGTATGGAATTGGCATGTATACCACCACATGATCGCCCGTGAGGGAGTCCGTCTCTAAGTAAACTGGACATAGCCTTGTGAGCTCAGACAGTTCTTCGTCTGGCAGCTCCCCCCTGAGTGCTTCCTCTTCTACCATGAGCTGGAAGGGACTTTTGATGCCCTGGGAAGCGCCTGTACTTCCTAGGCTTTTACCTGTTTCCACAGCTTCTGCAGTTACCATGGAAGCAGAATCCCCTATGCCCCCATGTCTAAACTGGATTGTCGGGTAGAGACTCGCTGGGGCTGATGATTCTACGTATGCTGGGGGTTTCTCAGTCTCTATCCGGACTGGACTGACTGCTGCAATTACTTGTCTACACTTACTCCATGTCCCTATGATGTTGGCGGGTGCTCTGGGCTCCTTCTTAAGGCAGTCCCCTACTTTATCCCAAACCGCTAGATCAATCGTGCCTGTTTCTGGGTAGAACAAACAGTGTTCCCTCAGATACATCACCAGATCTGTCAGATTTACGCAACGAATGTGTATGCGGTGTAGCCTGGCCAGGCTCTTGAGCTCCTCCACCTGAGCTCTTTGTCTGACAGAAAAATATTGCCCCCCCCCCCAAGCAAGTCCCCATTACTACCTGTGGGAGATCCCTGGAGTTGCCTCTGCGGGAGATGTCGGTGCACCTTTTTGGAGGTAGTACGGCGGGGTGTATGATGTGCAGGACGATGTCCCTCTGGGTCTGGGTCGGGGTCGCGGCCTTGGCTGCCACGGGCTCCACTGCCTCTGCCTCTGGTGTCAGGATTCACGGCTTTCCCCAGTGTTTGGAACGCGTCCGTTCCAAGAACATGGGTTTGGCTGGGCTTGCGATTGCGTTGCCTTCCTTGCCTCTAGATGGTTGCAGTCTCTGCTGCGGACCGTGTTGGCCTAGCCTTAAGATCGTGCTGAGTTCCGATTGAGGTAGCATCCCGATCAGAACTTTTCCGTAGCCTCCGGGAAGAAAATCACGTCATGACTCTCGAGGAGAATCACGTCGTGGCCCCTTAGATCACGTCGGGATTCACCAGATGGTGCAATGGCTCACAGAGGGGGTCACTTCGTGTGGTAGGGGCCCACGGAGGTTGGGATGACTGGCCACAAGGGAAAGCACGTGAGACAAATGTGTGGTGAAAGTCCAGTCCCCATCTGTCTCGGGTGGACACATTTATTACCTTGCCTCGAGGGTTACATGCCTAAGGTGCACGTAACCTCATTACAGAAGGCTTGCATACGTGGCATTTTGCTGACCAATTTACATTCGTTAGCTCTTGGAAGTTACCCAGAAGTTACTGAGTACCCTGGACCTCCGCTGAGGAACTTATTAACTGGGTTGGTGAAACCCATTGTTCTCACCTTAATCTTGGAGTCTTGGCTATATTGACTCTGGGCTGCTAAACTTAATTAACTTATCCAACGTGGCTTTTTTGCCCAACTAAGCCCACGGACATGAGTTAGATATTGTGCATTACCTGGGTTAGGTATCTGTGCATTAACATGGGTTCATTACCTTATGACATTTGCCCTACTTCTCTCAGAGCCTCCAGCCAAGGCAATATGAATTGCCCCCCAACTATCAATAGCCCGTACCCCAATTGCCTTTCTGTCCAAGCCCGTGGTTTCTCAAGCCGTGTGCTGGCGAGGAAACCTATCAGGAAAGGTTTTGGCCAATTACGAACATGGACAACCCACACACAGTGACATGTTTTTGGTGTGATTTTATGGGAACAACATCTTCTAGTGAGTTTCTATGGGCCAGCATGGATCCAAACTCAAGGCTTCCAAGTCCTAGCTCATCACTCTATCCACTACCCCATACTGTGTACCATGTGTAAGATGGTAGACAAGCAATTAGATAAATAAGTAAATAAGTAACAGTTCCCTAGAAAGCTGTTCCCTTACTGAAAATTCCAGGGGCCTTAGTCTGTTACAGCATTATTAGTCTATTACAGCAAAAGCAACGGAGGTCTCAAACATGCATTATAGACTCAAGTGTGCATTACTCATGGCTTGTAGGCTAGATCAGGATGTGTGTGTGGAGTGTGTGTGTGTGTGTGTGTGTGTGTACCTATTCAAGCTTATGGATGACACTTCATTTTTTCATTTGTTGTCTACATTTATTTATTTATTTACAGTAGATTTATATACCGCCCCAATCCAATGGACTCTAGGCGGTGTACACAGTCCAGCAAGCACCTTACTGGCTGCTCAACAACAATTAAAAAACAATATAAAAACCAGTTAAAAGCCCTTCAATATCATTAAATTCAGTGATACACTGAAGCAGGTCCTGTTGTTCGGAAATTCCCCAGGCCATGCCCACCTGGCTGGCCACAACCACCCCCATACCCCATTGTGTTGGCCATGCCCACAGATTTGGCCCTGCCCACAGAGGTGGTAGTAAATTTTTTTGGAGTGCATCATTGATTAAATTGTTTCCTTCAGTCTCTGTTCAGCAGATGGAGTGTTTAGCATTTAGCCCTTATCAGTTTTCAAAGCATCTTCAACTAGCACAATGTAGACTGGGCTTTCTGAACATGTCATTTTGCATAGGAAAGAAGAAGCATTCAACATTTCTACTAATTTTGGGACAAATATATAAAAAAAAACCAATACTTTAATCGAGAAGGTTTATAAGTCCTACTGGTGGTGGGTGCATGTAGTAATTATATTGTACTACATAGTTGTTGTGAAAGTTTCATCCATCAACATTTAGATCACTTAATATTTCAGCACATCACATTTCAGTTAATTTTGTGTAGATACACAAAATGGCTTTTGGCTGCTGCCTGTCGGAGATTCACAAAACACTGCTCCAAAGTGCAAGCTGTTCACACAGCTGCAGGACAAGTGGATTTTGCAGCCAAGCTGCTTGACAAGCTAGACTGAGCAATACTTAATGGAATGCAGGAACTGCAGTATAATGCAATAGTGATGGCCTAGAACAAGGGTACCCAAACTATGGCCCATACCTGTCAAGTTTTGGATTTGAAAATAAGGGAAATTTCTCGGCCAAAACGGGAGACTTGATAGTTATGCTTATCCTATGTAGCCCTCCAGTGGCAGCATTAGGGCATTGCAGTCTAACTAATATGGGAGGATGGCGGGAAAGAGGGTAAAATGCGGGAGTTTCCCGGCTAATATGGGAGATTTGACAGCTATGCTATGGCCTGGGGGCTGGATTTGGCCCCCGATGCCAATCCATCTAGCCCATGGAGCCCTTGTCACTCCCAGGAGTGATGGGGGCTCTGTAGGCTGAATGAATTGGCATCAGGGGCTGGATCTGGCCCCTGGTCCATAGTGACGGCCCCCATGAACCATGTGACCGGCCCATGGCCCAAAACGTTTGGGCATCCCTGGCCTAGAAATTAATCAGTACGGGAAAGTCCGGTTCTGTAGGTACATACTCAAGATTGTGCTTTCACAGAGTGCTATCATTTTTTGAAAGGTGGCTCTCTTTGTTGCAGCAAAAGCAACAAAAGTCCTAAAAGAATCATGTGGCACTTCAAAAGTAACAAATTTATCATCCCATTAGCTTTTGAGAACTGTAGCTCATGACATGAGCTTTGTTTACCACATCCTGAACCACCAGACCTCATTTGATTTTGCAAGATCCTGCAGTGGTTCAAGTGATTAAGATGCTGACTGGGAGGCGGAAGGTCAGCAGTTCAAAACCTGAGTACCGCATGATGGAATGAGTGCACAGCTCTGTCCCAGCTCCTGCCAACCAAGCAGTTTGAAAGCAAGAATTTTTTATTTTATTTTATTTTATTTTATTATTCAAATTTCTATTGCCGCCCAACTCGGCAACAACTCTGGGTGGCTAACAGCAATTAAAAGTAACATCAAAAACTAACTAAAAGCCCTTAAAAACCCCATTAAAATTCTAAACAATCTACCCACTCACCCAATCCGTTAAAAGAGAGAGAGAAATCTTAATTATTTAAGCCAGCAGGCAGGAGTCACCCCTCCATCGGTACCCCACACCTGCCCTGCCAGCCAAGTTTTCAGTTCTTTCCTAAAGGGTAGCAATTTCATCTGCAGCCATAACTCTGTTGGCAGGAGGTTCCAGAGGGCCGGTGCGGACATGCAGAAGGCCCTACCCGTGCTAGAGAGATGAGCCCCTCTAGCAGATGGTACAATTAGAGAGTCCCTCCGGTCCACTCTGGTTGGACGGACAGACGTTCTTGGGGTGACACAGTCTCTTAGATAGCCCGGCCCACTACCATGTAGGGCTTTAAACATCATTACCAGCACCTTGAGTTGCAAGGTGGCCAGTGCAGCTCCCAGAGCAGTGGTGAGGCACGGGCATAGTGCCCGCACCCCATCACCACCCTGGCAGCCACATTATGGACCAATTGCAGCCTCCAAATGGTCATCAAAGGCAGCCCCGTGTAGAGCGCATTACAGTAGTCTGTGCAAAAGCCCCCCTGGCCACGACTGCCACCTGCTGTTTGAGCAGTAGTCACGAGTCCAGAAGGACCCCCAAGTTACGCAATGGGTCTGTCTGTGGCAAAATAGCCCCATCCAGAACCATAGATGGTAGCTCCCGATAAAACGCAGGGTCCTTGATCCATAGCCACTTGCAAGTAGTACCTTTACCTCTGAGTCACATTTTATTTTATTTTATTTTTAATCTGTCTAGTATGCTGTCCACTAGCCAGACACTTCTTCCTTATTTTGACTCCTCAGGCACGATACCTCCAGGGAATATCTCCTGAATATTCGGGAAATTTTGGTTATTCTCTCTTGTTAGCAGAGTATGAGGTAGAAAAACAACACAGAAATATAGTGAGATCAGCTCAGTCTCATCAGCACCCCCCGCCCCTTGTCAGTTCTTTTGCACACAAACTTGCACATTGTGTGATAAAATCATTCTAGAAACATTTAAAGTAGAAAAGGGTATCTTTTCTTACAGTTACCATTGGTAATTAAGGGGGAAAACAAGAGGAAAAATGGAGTCTCCAACACATGGAAGATTCTCCATGTTTGTTGCAGAGGAAGAAGGGGTTTCAACAAAAACAATGGGAGCAAGAAAACAAACAGAGAAATTTGGTGGGGACTTGCCTCAAATGCCAAAGAGGGAGGCAAGACATTTATCAATGAAGTGAGTGGCAAAGGATAATCACATTAGGCTGTAAAGCCCCATCCCACTGATTAATGCATGCAAGACTATTATCCCAAAACTGAATGACTAGTTTCAAGGCCAATTCCTATCAGGAATGCAGCTGGGATAGATTTACACTCCTGAAGCAGATGTTTCTGTCTTCACCAACAAAGTTGTTCTCTGCTTCATTCTAACCCCTTAAGATAACGCTATTTTGATTATTTGGAAGAAAATTGGCCACTTCAGCTAAATGTTTGTATTGGAATGTAGACAGTGCTTCATCAAGGCTTTTTTTTTTTTTGGGGGGGGGGGCGTGTATTGCAATGAATTCAGTTTGTATTAGTATTACACTTTGTATTAAATATGTTCTTTATGTTTCTAGCCATGTATGTTCTTTTAATCAGCTTTTTGAAGCTTGGAACTTGTGATCAATGCAAACAGATTTTATAAGCTGTTACAATCATTAGGGCCCAGTAGCCCATGAGCGGAGGAGGAACCACTTTACTACTCTGATTCCCCATGGTCATGGAGGCGGGAGAGGCTATGCCAGATGGACTGGCTGTGAAGGCACACCTTGTTCATATCCTCAAGGCTGTTGCAGTCCATTGCAGTCCTGGTGTTAAATCCTGCGTGTCTGATTTCATATGTGCCACAGGAGATGGCTCCATGATCATTGTGTGTGGGTCACTTCATGGCAAGCTGGGATCCATCTTAAACAAATTCACACCAATGGCATTTTTCCTGCTTCAGGAAAGTAAATGCATTATCGGATGAGTTTCAGCAGCTGCCAGAGCCGCTGCTGCTACTTTTTGTTAATTGTTGAAACAATGTTTGTTATTGTGAATGTAAGAGTGTGTGCATGCATACATTTCAAGAAAGATTCTTTTGATGAAGTAAAGTAAGCTAAATAATGTTATTATTATTTTCATGACAGAGCTTAATGGAGGCTGCCCCAACAATATTAGACCCACATTTGAGTCCTCCAGGCACAATTTCAATAGTTCATCAGTTTGTTGGTTTTTATTTTTGTTTCGCAAAAACATGTCTCTTTCCGGTCTATGCCCCTGCCTCAAGAAAGCCTCCTGCCAGTATCTGTCTGTTTTAAACAGCAGTGTTACTCCTCCTTCATCCCACTCTTTATCACATATTTCTCTACATTTGAGCAGCTTGTTCTGTTGTATTTATGAAGAACCAAAAAAAGTGGTAATCAGGAGTCTGAAGAAGCAGATTACAATCCACAAAAGCCAACACTAAAATAGGTCTGTTAGTCTCGGCTTTTTAAAAAAACAAATGTTAAATCTTGTAGAAGGTATTTTAGTGCTTTTTTAATCACCAGTGTCCACTCTTTTAAGGGACCAATTTAGTATAATCAGGACAACTTTGTCTAAATGCAAATGTGCTGTAAGAATGTCTGCCAGCATTATGTTAAGAGAGCTGGGAGAGATGTATTTCCTGGAAATCACGAAATTGTTAATTAAGGGTTTTCTCTAGCATTTTAGTTGTTTTGAAAGTAAAAGAATTTCACTCATTTAAATAAGGGAGATAGAAATTTGGATTAGATTTTCTTTTCTTGGAAAATACCTGATTTTAGGACTCAAAGTCGTACTTTGACCAAACAATCCAACATTTTCTTTAACTTTCCACCTAAATCAATATATAATATAATGAAAATCAGAGTTTGGATATTTTAGATATGCTACAATTATTTATGGTTGCTTATTTTTTCCTGAAGCACTGGTCAAATGGCATATTTGCTTTCATGTCTTTTCCTTGTATATCTGCAGACATAATCACGCCTGAAGATCGTAGTATAAATACATATTTCTTTCTACTTACATACCTTTTTTAAATGTTAATTTCATCTTATTTCCACTTTATTTCAAAGCTCTCTGCTACTTTTAAGGATGCAATTTGTCACTAAACTCAGCTTATGGTACAAAGTATTGATCAAAGGACAACAAGCATCTCTTTCATACACAAAATTAGAAATTCAAGCAAGCATTGGAAGTCTGCATCAGCAACTGTTAAGTTTTAAGCTTCCATCAGCACTTCTGTTGCACCACATCCCATTTAGCACAGATGGCTTTATGGAGAGAAACAGATTTTCCAAAGTAGACATATAATATTCATTGAGCATCTCTTCCTTATCGGATTGTATCAGACAGAACCATTGCTGGTTGCTAAAAGTTAGGGTGACCAAGGATGATAATGAAGTAACTTCCTGTTTGGTTGTTTTTGTTTAAAACCTTTATGTACAATTCTTTATTATTATTACTTTCCAATGAAAGTTAAAATCTGAATCTACAGCAGAAGAATATAAAATAAAAAAGCAATTACATCAATAAAGCAACAGCACAATTAGGTATTAACTAGACACATATTGTTTCATTTTTGTGCATCATACATACATGGGCTTTTAGGTTTTTAACAAATACTGTCATAGTAATCAGCTAAATCTGTAGTGCTGTTATCTCCATGTTACAAGGTGGTGGTGGTGGTTTTAATCTCAGGGGAAAGGGTAACAGTATGTCTATGGCCACATAGTAGTGTAAAGGCTGAGGTGAGATTTGAACAAGGGACTTTCTGGTTCACAACGTAACCTCCTAGCTGCTATTTTGACAGGCTCCCCCCCCCCCCCAAGAAAAATGGATTTCAATGGTCAGCTGGATCCAAGAAAACATGGCTATCTCCTTAAGGGATGGGGCAGTCATGGTTAATTTGACAGAGGCAGTTTTGGGTCCACTGCTCTTCAATGAGGTTGATTATCTGGACCAATTTCCACCTGATTTCAAATTTTTAGCACAGTGACTGCATCATAAAAATGATAAATGACCTAAGGTAGGAGAGAAACAACCTTGGTAATTCTTTTTTTTTAACCTCTCAATTATCTTAGGTATAATCTACCTTCCTATCCTACCTTCCCATCCTATTGGATACCAGTGACCATGCTGTTCTTCTGGATGGTTTCTCTGTGTTGGGAGTTTTGGGCCATTAGTTTTCAAGGAATCCAGATTTTAATGGTGAAATGGACAGAGTCAGGTGCAAACTTTTCTCTTTAAACTTGCTTTTGATTTGTTAATGCCTTGGCAGGATTGAAATTCCCGCTGCATGTTCCAAAACCTAGCTGCCACTAGGCCAGCATGTGAGTATTGGGTAGCTTAGCTAGCTTTCTTCTTTTCTAGTGTGTTTCAAATGTTGAAACTCTTGCCTATTTAATCCAAAGCACCCTAAAAACTATTTAGACTTTTTGAACTTTTTGGCCTTTTTGTCCTTGCTATCACTATATTTAACTCACCTAGGCTCTCCGATTCCAGGATCAACAGGGTAGTGTGACTGAATAGTTAGAGTGGATTTCCTGAACTCAGTGATGCTTGATACTTGAGATATCTGTGGAATAGAAATAGTGGCTTATTTTATCAGCAGATAATGGAAATTTATTGCTTTGCATGAACATTAACAAAAGAAACATACATTGTCAATTCAGAGTTACAAAGAGCTACAAAACAAATTGTTTTTTAAAAAAATAATATGAAAGTAATGAGCATTATAGAAGTCAATCTATAGGAGTAGATAAATAGGGACCACTTCGGTGGAAAAAGATCTTGGGGGACATGAAAGCCTCATTTGGGTGTCCCCTGAGTGGTGTTTCTCCAGCAAAAAAACCTTTCAACCCAGAATAATTTCTGACACAAAATTATTATTATCTCTTCTTCAAGAATTTCCATGCATTGGTCTGCTCTGAAAATCTGAATAAAATGAGATAAAATATACACTTTCATCTCAGGGCCAGTTGGCACAGTGGTTGGTAACTCACAATTGATCACTCAGCTTGATTCATTTTTGGATGAATATTAGATGAACCTTTGCAAATGATGAATATCGTCAGCAGACGTTGGCCAGAAGTTGTCATTAACCTCTCAATGATATCACCATTTGAACCAGCAAATGTTCTCTAAAGACAATTTTTTTTACTAAAAACTGAAAAGAAATGGTGACAATATGTCTGTGTCATACTTGTTCTTTATATCCCCATGTTTTGATCTATAGCTTACTCCAGCTAATTATTGCTAGTAAAGGTTGTCAAATTTCCAACTATCTCTTGAATCAAGATTTTTATCAATGATATCAGTCTGCCATGTTGGACTTTTTCAAATGTTTTCTCTTATTCACTAAAGCAAGCACACATTTTTACATTAATGTCACATTTCTTGCTGTGCACATGTATGCAGAATAGAGCTTTGCTAGTTACAAATAATTGTTGCCTTGCCATTGCAAGGGGGCTTGTGTAGATCAATAGGGCTATGGTCTATGTCATGTAGGACCACCGAAGAGGGGCAGGCCATAGCAGAGAACTCAGATGAAACACAATAATCCATTGGGGAAGGAACTGGTAACCCACCCCAGTGTCCTAGCCAAGAAAATCCCATGGACAATATCAACAGGCTATAAGATATGATGTCAGAAGATGAGCCCCTCAGGAAAGAAGGTGTCCAACATACTACTAGGGAAGAGTGGTGGGCAAGTCCAAGTAGACCCAGAAAGAGTGAAACAGCTGAGCCAAAGCCAAAAGGACTCTCAGCTGTGGATTGATCTGATGGTGAAGGGAAAGTCCAATGCTGTAAAGAACAATATTGCATAGGAACCTGGAATGTAAGCTCAAGGAAAGCTGGAAATGATCAAACATCAGATGGAAAGATGAAATGAGTAAATTTAATTCAGGGGACCATTTTATCTACTACTTATTCTTCTCTCCTATGGCCTTCATAGTTAATAAAAGACTGAGGAAAGCAGTAATGGGATACAATATCGAAAACTACAGAATGATCTCAGTCTGAATCCAAGACAAACCATTCAAGATCACAATAATCCAAGTCTATGTCCCAACCTCTGATTTATTTTATTTTATTTTATTTTATTTTTCAAATTTCTATTGCCGCCCAACTCGACACCGACTCTGGGTGGCTAACAGCATTAAAACAAACATTACCATCATAACCCAAACCCTTTAAAACCCATGAAAATACCCATGAAGTTACCCACCCCACCCCATCAGTTAAAAGGGACAGGGAGCAATCTTGTTATATGAGCCAGCAGGCAGGGATCACCACATCCCGCGGTTCCCCACACCTGCTTTGCCAGCCAGGTTTTTAGCTCTTTCCTGAAGGGCAGCAACTCCGTCTGTAGCCGCAACGTGGTTGGCAAGAGGTTCCATAGGGCCAGCACAGACACAGAGAAGGCCCTCCTTCTTGTGCTAGAGAGATGAGCCTCTCTAGCAGATGGCATAATTAGAGAGCCCCTCCAGTCCGCTCTGGTGGGATGGACAGATGTTGTTGGGGTGACACAATCTCTTAAGTATCCAGAAGAGGCTGTAGTCAACCAGTTCTATGAAGACCTACAACACCTTCAAGAACTGACACCAAAAATGATGTCTTTATCATCATAGGGGTCTAGAATGCCAAAGTAGGAAGTCAAAAGGTAACTGGAATAATGGGCAAGTTTAGCCTTGGAGTACAAAATGAAGCAAGGCAAAGGCTAATAGAGTTTTGTCAAGAGAACACAGGAAATACCTTCTTCCAACAACCTAAGATGGTCTTCCCAGTAGTAATGTAGGGATGTAATGTATGGCTGTGAGAGCTGGATATTAAGTAAGGATGAACACAGAATAGATGCCTTCCAATTTTTGAGTTGGAGAAGACTTTTAAGAGTACCCTGGACTGCAAGAAGACAAAATCAGTTAGTCCTAGAGGAAATCAACCCTAATTTCTCCTTGGAAGGACAGATACTGCAGCTGAAGCTTAAATACGTCGGCCATCAAATGAAAAGAGAGGACTCACCAGAGAAGACTCTGATGATAGGAAAGAGTGAAGGCAAAAAGAGAAGACAGCAGCAAAGGATGAGATGTTAGACAGCATTGTTGATGCGGTGGGCATAGATCTGGGCAGACTCCAGAGGATGGCAGATAACAGAGGAGCCTGCTGTGCTGTGGTCTATGGGGTCACAAAGGGTCAGACCTGTGAGTGAACAACAAGTTCCAAATTCTCCTCCGCATCCAACTTGCATGTCTGTTAACCTTTTCTCCCTGTAATTCTGGCATTTATTATTTTTAAGAAATCCTAAAGCAAATGACTTGTGAAACTTATCATTCTTTGACAACTCAAACTTTTGCATTTTCCCTTTTGTGTAATGTAATGAACATTGATCACAACTACATTTTAAGAATGTTTTCTGTCCTTTAGACATGACTGACAAAATTCACTAAAACATCTAAGTCAGGGATGCCCAAATCTTTTGGGTCACGGGTTCAGGGGCCTGGCCCCTGACATCAATTCATCTGGTCCATGACACCCTCGTACGGGCGTGTTTTACTTCCACTTCCAAGATCAATGAGGGAGTCATGGGCCAGATAAATTGGTGTCAGGGACTGGATCCGGTCCACAAGCCATAGTTTGGGCATCCCTGATGTAAGTTATCATTTTCTAATATTCAGCAAAAACATAAGTGAATTCAGGAGCTTCATCATCTTTTGTTAACCATATTACATTTCTGTATTTGCTCTTTGTATTTTCTTTAATTTGATATAAACTATAACAACAGCAGGATCATGATCTGAATTTATTTCAGCTTCAGAAAACATTTTCAGATTAACACTGTTTCAGTCCTCCGACTAGGATATATCTGGTTCCTTACAATGTTGCTATTAGTGTCATCTTCTCAGGATTTCTATGTATACAGTCTCTTTGGTGGTACTCTAAAGGTGGTATTGGTGGCTACAAGTTCATTTTCTATGTTCACTCTGTGTTCCTAGCATGCATCTTCTCAGACTCAACAGGCCTGCTACACCAGACAAATTCTGTCATATATAAGGTAATCGACAACTTGTATGTCAAATTGTGAGAAGTGCTTAACACACTTTTTGTCTCTCCCACCACTAGATCAACTACATTGGCTTGAGATGACATTTAAGTTTCAAAAATGAACAAGAAAAATCAATACTGGGTCTATTTCATAACAGGCCATTTGACTGTTTAAGGTTGCAAAGTTTTAAAGTGGGCATTTGGTTAACTAAATCCACACTTCTCCGGCTCTCTTTTACAGTCATAGTTGCAGTCATAGTTTAGACTTTGAGATCCACTTTGTTTGTTTGTCTGTCTTTTTGTTTGTTGCTAAAACATAAGTTTGATTAGTTGGAGCCAGCTGCAAAATGGTAACTTGGAGATTGGCGCCAGATGCTGGTTATGTAGCAATGCCAATTACCTACTACAGGATATGTACACTAAGGTTTTCTGCATGCACATGTAAAAATCTATGGCTGATTTGTAACTGAGGGAAAGTAGATCTGTTGTTGCCAAGAATCTCTTCAATGTTGTAATGGTCCGTGGGAGTCAAGGTGCTGAACTCAAGGAAGGCACTCGAAACTGAAGTATGATGGCAAAAGCCAGCCCCGAGTCCTCGGGTGGTCTATATTTATTAGCTTGCATTCTGGATCACTTGCGCACAGACTGCACATGATCCCTATGACAGAAGGGTTTGCTTACGTAGCATGCTGCTGGCTTAAGGTACATTTGCCAGCCTAGGAAAGTACTGCGTGCCTAGGTTCGACATAAGCAGAATAATCAGCAGATGTAGCGAGACTCACTGTTCCTGCCTTATCTCAATACTGGAAGACTGTGTACCTATGCATAGCTATTTTGTCTAGCTGTGGTTTGCTTTTGCTCAGCTCAGTTTGTGGATGTGAGCCAAATACTGTATGCTGTTTGGGAGGCATTGTGACATTTGGCTGACTTCTGTCCCACTGCTTTCAGTGCCCTCAGCCAAGAAAACATTGAGTCACTATTGCTCCCTATTACTAATTTGCCCGTACCCAATTGCCTTTCCGGTCGAGCCAGGATGGTCTCGGGATTGTTTGCAAAGTCCCGACAAACCCATTGGGAAAGGTAGCTGTCCAATTAGTGGCCTGGGCAACCCACACTTCTCCATCCACTACAAGTCATATAAAAACAAGATCAAGCCTCTGTTCTGTCAAGCAGATCCATATAACAATACATGTGCTTAGCAAGGACAAGAAAAGCCTTTCATACTAATGATAAAATCTGGGGAATCAACAGGGAAGGATACTTATTCCTACCCTTTTTTTGTCTTAAAAACATTCAGCATTCCCTAATTCTTAGTTCCTTTCCAAAAAGTCCTGATGCCCTTAAGTCCCTTTTAAGGTTCTCTAGTGCAGTGTTTCCCAACCTTCAGTTTTTTGAACTTCAATTCCCAGAAGCCTAAGTTAATTCTCCAAAGCACTGATCAGCCAATGTACTGTCTTAGGCTTCCAGGAATTGAAGTCCAAAAAATCGAAGGTTGGGGAACACTGCTCTAGCGTGCACATAGAAACACATTCTTCTGTTTCTGGCAACAGTACATAATGTTGTTGATGAGGTACTTGTGAATGAAATAGATGTATTACCACCAGAATAAACTTCTTTCCATGCAGATCAAAGACAGATTCATCCTCTTCAAAGGCCAGCAGGGGTTGCTTTGTTCATGGGAACCTACATCCCCCAAAACATATGGAGAAGGGAAGGTTGTTTCAAGTTGTTCCTTAAATAGCTTAAAACAATTCAGATGTGAAACCATATGGGCCAGACATGGTGGGAGGGAGGGGAGATTCTGCTACACTATCCTTTATTGCAGATAAAGCTAATGGCTTGTATGATGACTCAGCTTTCTACTCAAGAGGTACTTTGGAGTTCAGGGAAGCAAGACGATAGAAGCAGCCGTATTCTGGCTAACACATCTTTATTGCATGAAGTACAGTTCGAACACAAGGTAATGGTGGCAATACAACTCTTTTTATACAGTCACTATACATTTGAATCTGGTTGCATGGTAGCCTATTGGCTACTGTCGGCGTGACGACATCTGGAGTCCCGCCCTTCTTGTCCAGGTGTGTCCGTGGCGGGAAGGTTTCCCGCTGCTGTGCATGATTGGGGAATTTGTACCATGTGAGTTGAATGCTCGCTGCTCCCCTCTGTGGTAGCAAGCTCGCATTCCAATAGCAGCTGGATACAATGTGTTCTTTACAAATGGCTTAAGTATACATTTCCTGTAGAACCGGTTACATTCAACTTAAAGGCACCGCGTAGCAGTTACATTCCATACTATTCCATACACAACAGGTACCCAATGTTAAACTTTACATGACAGGGCAATTGTTATGTATGCATGTACAATGTCTTTTTAAATGTATGAATGTAACCAGCCACAATCACAATGTATCTCAGCTGCTAAGGAACGCGAGCAAGCCGCCCATAGAGGGCAGCTGCGAGCGCTCAGTCTCACATGGTCCACATTCCCCAAATCACGAACAGCCGCGGGAGATTCCCCGCATGACAAAGGACTACAGAAAACAACTACAAGAAGAGAGGCGTGACCTGGGCGAGGCCACGCCGGTAGCAGCCAATGAGCTACCATGCAACCAGATTCAAATGTATTATGTACTGTATATAATGAGATGTACCTCCGCCATTACCTCATGTTCATGCTGACCATCAATGAATAAACCTGTGTTAGTCCTTCCTGCGACTCCTTCTTTGTCTCCTGTGCAAGACACTAAATTGGCGACGAAGGTGGGATTGATGGCGAATCCCAAAGTCAAGCCGTACCAGTTCGATGTCAGCGAACCCGAGCAGTGGGAGCTCTACGAGTGCCAGTTTCGGCACACGATGGAGGCCGCCGGCGTCGACGACGACGCGAAAATGCGCTCGCATTTCCTGTCCCAGGTGGGACCGGCCGCGATGCGGATCTTGATGACCCTCGTGGCCCCCCGGAAGGTGGACGAAGTGCCCATCGACCGCATCTTGGAGAAGCTTCGTGAGCACTTCCAACCGCCGGTCTCAATCTTCCCAGCCCAGGTCGCGTTCCACCGGCGAGACCAGCGCCCAGGCGAATCCGTGTCCGCCTACGCGGCGGCCCTCCGGCTGGCAGCGGTGCACTGCCAATGGGACGACCTGGACCAGGCCCTCCGAGACCGCATGTTGTGCGGATTGAGGGACGAGGAGCTGCAGAGGCGCCTGATGACCCGCGACAGCCGCCTCACGTTCAACGAGGTACTGCGGGAGGCCCAAGCAGCCGAGGAGGCCAGGAGCGGGGTCAGGCTGTTTAAGTCCCGAGGGGCCGCGGCCGAGAGGGCCAAGTCGCCAGTGCAAGCGGCCCGGTGGACACCAACAAAGACTGCCTGGCGGGCCCCCAAGCCGCCCGCCGGCTCACCAGCGATATCCGAGGAGTCGTCTACGACGGCAGACCCCTGTTCCAGCGAGGACGACGACGTCCAGCGGATACGGAAGCGCGGGGAGAAGCGTGAGACCCGCGACAGGCAAGACCGCCGTTGCGACGGTTGTGGGGCGCCCCACGACCGCACGAGGTGCCCGTTTCGCAAGGCCGAGTGCCACAACTGCGGCCGGAAAGGGCACATCGCCAGAGTTTGCAGGCGCGGACGGACCGAGGACAGGAGCAGCCCAAGTCACCCCCGGGGACACCAGCGTAAGGCGGCCGGCACGAGGAAGGTCTCAACCGGCTTCGACGAGGAAGGCGTCAACCGCGTGGGACTGGAGCACCGACGTTTTTTCGTTGAGGTACAGTTACAGGGGCTCCCAGTGAGAATGGAGATAGACTCGGGGTCATCCTATTCTATCCTATCCCAGAGAGAATACATGCGCATTCCCCCAGAGGCGCGGCCCAAACTGCGGGCCTTAAGGTCAAACTTGCGGGACGTGCAGGGAAATGGGATCCCAGTGTTGGGGGTGGGAAAGTTCAAAGTAAAATTCAAGAACTATTCCGAGAGACTGCCCCTAGTCGTCCTCAAGGGGGGGAGATGCTGCCTTCTGGGAACACAGTGGTTTGCTCCCCTGGGAATCGAACTGTCCGGCATTAACGCCATCGAGACTGACCCAATGCGGGATGTGTGCAATGCGCACCCGGACGTTTTCAAAAAGGGGCTCGGAACGTACAGGGGCCCCCCAGTCTCCTTTGAACTGGACCCAGAGATCCGGCCCATCCGCCTCAAACCAAGGAGAGTGCCGTTCGCCCTAAAGGACAAGATCGAGGCGGAACTGGACAAACTGGTGGGGCAGGGGATTTTGGTTCCAGTTGATTCGGCGGAATGGGAAACGCCGATTGTTACGGCCCTTAAATCAAACGGGGAGGTCAGGATTTGTGCGGATTATAAATGTACGATTAATAAGGCCATTCGGCCAAATGCATACCCGGTGCCTGTGGTCAGCCACCTACTGGCCACGTTACATGGGGGAGGTGTTTCGCCAAGCTAGACTTAGCGCAGGCATATCAGCAGCTCTCGGTAACCCCAGCTGCTGCCACCGCACAGACGATTGTAACCCACAAGGGAGCCTTTAAAGTGACGCGCCTCCAGTTTGGCGTGAATTCGGCCCCCGGGATTTTCCAAGCTCTCGTGGAACGCCTATTAAAGGGACTCCCAGGTGTTCTCCCCTACTTCGACGATGTCCTGATAACAGCGGGGAGCGAGGCAGAGCTAGCCAGGAGGTTAGATGGGGTCCTCTCAGTTTTTGAAAAAGCGGGGCTTCGCCTTCGAAAAGACAAATGCGTATTTTTCGCAAGAGAGGTCGAATTCCTCGGGTTTAAGGTAATCCCAGAGGGAATTCGCCCCTCGGAGTCCAAGGTCGCGGCCGTAAAGAATGCCCCCCCGCCCCCCCGCAAAGCCAGAGTTGCAGTCGTTCCTAGGGCTCCTCAATTTTTATCACTCATTTCTGCCAAGGAAGGCATCGGTCGCGGAGCCACTGCACGCCCTACTAAAAAAGGACGCGGCTTGGCGGTGGGGGGACAGGCAGGAGAAAGCATTTAAAGAGCTAAAGTCACTCCTTTCCTCGAATGCTGTCCTGACCCACTTCGATCCGAGAAAACCAGTGGTTCTAGTATGTGATGCGTCCCCGGTGGGGGTGGGGGTGGTCCTGTGCCACGTGCTAGAGAGCGGGCGGGAGGCCCCGGTGGCGTACTATTCAAGGTCCCTTTCAAAGGCTGAGCGCAATTACGCGCAAACGGATAGGGAGGCCCTAGCCATAATTGCGGGAACGAAAAAGTTCCATGACTTTTTGTATGGCCGCGAGTTTACGGTGGTGACTGATCACAAGCCGTTGCTGGGGATCTTCACTACTGGCAAACCGACCCCCCAAATTTTATCCCCCAGGATGCTGCATTGGGCTATATTCCTCAACGCTTACTAGTACGAGCTGATTTACCGCCCAGGGAAGGAGATCTCCCATGCAGACGCACTATCCCGATCCCCTCTCCCTAGCCTAGGAGACCCCACATGCGAGGTGGAGCAGGACCACCAAGTCCTGCTGATCGAGGCCCTCGACTCACCCCCCATTGTTCTGGCCGACCTCGCCAAGGCGACGGCGGCCGACAAGACCCTAGCCCAAGTCAGCTCCTGGGTTAGAAAAGGGTGGCCCACTACTTCCCCAGGTGAGGAATTCCAGCCGTTTTGCAGACGCAGAGTGGAGCTCTCCCTGGAAAGGGGTTGCTTACTCTGGGGACAGCGGGTAGTCATTCCCGAAAAGTTGAGGGCCAGGGTGCTAAAGCTACTGCACACCAGTCACCCGGGAATCGTGCGCTCCAAGGCCCTAGCCAGGAGTTTCGTTTGGTGGCCCAAGATAGACGCAGATATAGAACGGTTAGTGGGCACGTGCGAGAGCTGCCAGAGCTCTCGGCCCGAGGAATCCAAGCTACCCCACAGGGAATGGGACACGGCCCGTGGGCCATGGTCCAGGATTCATGTCGACTTCGCTGGCCCTTTCCGCGGGGCCACGTTCCTACTGGTAGTCGACTCCTACTCCAAGTGGTTGGAGGTAATCCCTATGAGCAGCACCTCCTCCGCGGCAACCATTAGGCAGTTGCGCAAGCTTTTTGCCTGCTTCGGCCTGCCAGACGTTCTCGTGAGCGATAACGCGAGTACCTTCACGTCTGCAGAGTTCAAAACGTTCATGGAAAGAAACGCAATTAGGCACATCACAGCTGCCCCGTTCCACCCCGCCACAAACGGTCAGGTAGAGCGCCAAGTGCGCACTACGAAAGACGCACTGCGGCGCATGGGTCCCGGTGAGTTGAACCTGCATCTGTGCCAGTTCCTCATCTGCTACAGGACAACCCCCTTAGCCTCAGGTTTTTCCCCAGCCGAACTCCTCATGAAGAGGCGTCCGGTAACACTTTTTGACCGGATAGATCCGTCCAGGGTGGAGGATGAAGGGAGGAATATAAGCATGGGGGAGGGAGCTCCAAAAGTTTTGCGATAGGGGACCCGGTTCACTGCAGAAACTACGCGGCCTCGGGACCAGCGTGGGTACCGGGCACAATTGTGGAGCAAACGGGGCCGGTATCCTACAGGGTCGAAACCAATTCAGGTCTACTTTGGAGAAGGCACGCCGACCAACTCAGAAGGCAAGTCACAGGGGAGGGGGCATCAGCGTTAGGGTCCTCCCCCACCCGCATTACCCAAGGGGGAGACACGGCGGAACCCGCGGATACAAATGCGTATCCTGGGTTCCCATCCACAGAGGAGGATACTTTGAAAGAAAGGGATCAGTTTAGTAATGATTTTGATTTTCCGTACCAGGGGGAGTTAGCGGAGTGGTCCCCCACCCGTCCTAGCGAGAAGAGGGGTTTCAGTTCAGCCCCTGGTACCTCCAGCCCCCCCGGTTCCTGCATCCTAGAGTACACCATAGCTCCGGCTCCTAAAAGACAGGCAGCCGGCGGGAGCTCGCCCGCCCCCGCCGCAATCTCCCGAATTCCCGAACAAACAGCAGGAGGTGGCGGGACCGCGAGGGCATCCTCGTCGGTCCCGAGGTTCGTGCTGGGAGCGTCCCCGGGCTACTCAGGAAATAGGCAGGGGTTCACTTCCCAGCTGTTCATTCCATTCCCGTCCCCCAAGACAAGGGCATCGCAAGCTCCCCACAGAACCACTAACGAGTCTCCATTTTCTGTTGCAGGGCGAGACTCCACAGAGCCAGGAGTCACAGGCTCCCCTGTATTAGGTCAGGCGGCCGCACGCCCCAGGCGCACTTGCGGCAAGCCACAATGGTTGAGGGACTTCGTCCCATCCTAGGGGGGAGGGATGTTATGTATGCATGTACAATGTCTTTTTAAATGTATGAATGTAACCAGCCACAATCACAATGTATCTCAGCTGCTAAGGAACGCGAGCAAGCCGCCCATAGAGGGCAGCTGCGAGCGTTCAGTCTCACATGGTCCACATTCCCCAAATCACGAACAGCCGCGGGAGATTCCCCGCATGACAAAGGACTACAGAAAACAACTACAAGAAGAGAGGCGTGACCTGGGCGAGGCCACGCCGGTAGCAGCCAATGAGCTACCATGCAACCAGATTCAAATGTATTATGTACTGTATATAATGAGATGTACCTCCGCCATTACCTCATGTTCATGCTGACCATCAATGAATAAACCTGTGTTAGTCCTTCCTGCGACTCCTTCTTTGTCTCCTGTGCAAGACACTAAAGCAATAAAATTAGTATTACAGTATAGTAAAAGAGTATATGAGACTTGGGGTATTTGAGATGTAGTTTTCCCCCAGTTTCTGCTTTCATAACATTTACCTGGCTTTTCTTTTGTTTTTTCAGACATAGGCTCATTAAAAAAACACTCTCTTAAATGCCAAAAGCTTGGGAGTAGAAACTGATCTATTTATAATCCAATAAGGTTAGTCTTGTTCTCAGTATATGTGCAAAACCCAGGATACAATGCAGTTCCAAACATGCAGGCAAAGTAATTCTTGTCCTTGAAAGGAGGGTTTTTGCATTTCCTACCTCCCTTGTTTTTTACTTCATTATAATTGTGAAACCATTTTTCCTAGGCAAGGGTGACCCTACTGTTAAGCAGAGCAAGCCAAAGTTCTGAATTGATTGATTTGATTTGAGCATTATTCTAAGTGGTTTACAGGTTAAAGCCTAAACCACACAAAATACCACAATTTGCAAATGCTCATCGAAGCGTAGCCTGGCATCTATATGGACACCCAGATATCGTAGTGATGGCTGCGAGAGTATACTTCAGCCTCCAACAGTAAGGGTGATGGTCTCCCTAGCTTTCCTACTGCTCATGAGAACTGGCTCAGTCTTATGATCTGCTAGATGCAAGCCAACTAACGAGAGCCACTGATGAATTTTGGCAACACTCTCATTTGCAGTTTGGACAATTCCTCCAGATGTTTGGTGACAACCACTATCGCTACATCATCTGCAAACCCAACTGTCCTTCTCCCTACTGGCATAGGCAACTGAAGCACCCCACCATACATAATATTCCACAATAAGGGACCGAGCACCGAACCTTGTGGAACACCTCCAGTGATGTTATAGGTTCTAAGTCCAGCATCGGTGTTATACATCAAGGTTCGATCTGTAAAATAACTCACGATTATGCATCTGATGTACTCAAGAACCTCCATCAATCTAAGCGCATGCAGGATACGATCCCAGTTCATTGAATTGAACATGTTCCTCATGTCCAAGGTGACAATAGTGCAGTACTTCTTGGCACCTCTCTTCCAGCATCATCCTTTTATGGCCTTATGGGCAATATCTCCAACTACGTTGATGGCATTCACAGTAGATCTTGCCTTCCGGAATCCATGTTGGCTTTTGGACAATCTATGAGCTCCTTCGCTGAACTCCTCCATCCGGTTGTGGATGATCTTCTCAAGTACTTTACCTGCCATATCAAGCTGGCATATTGGTCGATAAGATGATGGATTGTCCATCAGCTTTTCCCCTTTCGGGAGAAGAATCAATTTCTGCAGTTTCAACCAGCTTGGGAAGATTCCCTGAGCAAGACACATGTTATACATCTCTAGAAAATTTCTGGTCAAGACCTGATGGCGGTTTTAAGAGCAACGTTGGGGACACCATCTGGGCCTTGGGCCTTTGCATCCCCAATCTTACTACAGGCCCTGATCAACTCCTCCTCTGAAATAGTTGGCATGTCGAAACGGCGATCAGCCAACACATCCTCGGCATAGGCAAGTCCTGGTTGGCCTGGGAAGAGAGTAGCCACTCTCAAGCAGCACTGGGCAAGATGGTGGGACCATTTTACAGCTTTTTAACCTGGCCATTACCATCATATACAGCCTACACCATGGGTCACTGTCGACCATATCACACAACTCCTTCCACATACAGTTCTTGCTATTCCTGATGGCTCTTTTCAAGGCCCCCCGTGCCTCCCAATGTCGAAGCCTCAGAGCCTCATAGTCCTTGCTACCTCGGGCATGCTGTGCCTGTTACCGAGTGCAGAGGCACAGTCTCTGAAGTTTGGCAATCTCCTCATTCTACCAATAGACACATACACACACACACACACACACACACACACACACACACACACACACACACACACACACACACACACACACACACACACTAGCAGTGTGTGTGTGTGTGTGTGTGTGTGCCCTCCCACTTTCCCCTGACTTGTTTGTCTTTTCCCAGGTGTCTGAACCCTCCTTTCCTCTAGCACCCTATTTTGTATTTGCTAGACTCCAGCCCACTCTCAGCCTCCACCCCTGGTGCCTCCTACTGCTTCTCCCTGGGTTGTCGCTATGGGCTTCCCTCCTCCCCAGCTCTCATCCTAGATTAGGCTGCTCCCACAAACCGTTGGAAAACTGGGGTACACAGAAAGATCCTCCTTGAAGATTGTGGCATTTTTTAACCACAATCGGGCATACCCCAGGTAATGGCCACCTTGTGCCAGCTAATCTTTCTCACACTGGGCCAGGTGAAGGAACTACGGAATGAATTCACCAAAAGGTGGCCTCATTTTTGCAGTTTCACATCTGGCCTAGAAGAAGAAATTAGGGAACTGGAAATCAGAAACTTAGGGAAGCCAGGAGCCGGGGTCAATGGCTCACTGACCAGGACTGCTTTCCTTCATTTTCTCCCTCACAGTAATACATTGGAGCTGTAGCCATTACAGACACAAAAGGTAATTTGGTTCCAGATTGTTGCTGCAAAATGTAACTTATTTCAAAACCAAGTTATTTCCTAGCTGTGGAGTGAGGTGAGCCCCTCAGGTAGCACACGCTAGAAAGCAGTTATGGCGGTTCTCAGCTGTGCCTCCTGAATCCCCCCCCCCCCCACACACACACACACACAAAAGTTATGTGTGGGAGAACAGGCAGTGCTAGTCCAGGTGTAGTCGAGGAAACTGCTAGTGGTGACGCAGTCACAATCAGAAATTAAGATTAATGCAGCACTACCAATGTATTGTTTGTTTAAAATATCAGTAAAACACGCTTACCCCTGCTGAATGTTTAAGAGGACCCAGTCCAGGTAACATAAGTCACCATCACGGATATTGGAACATGAGTTTTTATACCCCATTCATACTTTGTGAAAAAGGTGTCTCTCACAAGCATGGAGGATCATATCAGGGCTCTGTCTGTATGCTCATCTGTGGTATCTTTAACAAGGCCATCCCTTGAGTACTCAAGAACTTACCTTTCTAATGGAAAAAATATAAGATGTGTCTTTAAGCTGCCTTGAATATTCATTCGTAAAATCCTAGTTCTCACAAGGCAAATGCATTTTATGTGTATTTTTAAGATGACAGTGTATCATCTAGTCCTTTTCTGTTGTTTTTTTAAAAATCTCTGGATTGTTGTAATTTGGTTTGGCATTCATCATCATTGTCAATTTTACTTCTCATAAATTTGGACTCTTTTGTGCTTTTAAATGTCAATTTTCACATTACACAAGGTGAAATGGGAGCTCCTTAAACCTGTGTGTTTATTATGGAGCTGGAGGAGGAGGGATCTTAGAAGCAGAGCTGATTTTCATATAGTGATCTGCACTGCCCCCTGTTTAGTTTACACTCTTTACATTTAGTGATGCTCATCCCTGAAGCCTTCTACAATACTGCTCAATCCCTATGTGATTGGCATGTTATAGAAGCACCATCAACTTCACATTCTTGAATTTGGGGAAACCATGTGATCTTCTGCAAAGACACAGTATCTAAACAAGATGTGGAAGATTCCAGAACCATGGGAAATGCTTTCATGTTACAACAAATGAGGCTCAGGATCCTCAGAGTAATTTCTATGTGGTTTCATACTAGCCACTTGGATGTGAAGTATCTGAGAATCCTCCATCACAGAGGAGACAGGGAAAACAAGTGGATTTGAGGACAGTTTCATGGTATTTTCCAAACTCTGTTTGTGGTCATCAACACATACTCCCTAATGCAGGAAAAGAGCAGCACACCTCTTTGAGGGGAATGGGGTACACATATTGGAACATAAAGCTGTATGCAGTTTTAGCCAAATTTTGGATGTTCCACGTCAATGGTTTGAGCTGGGATTTGGGTTTCAGTAAGTGCAAAACCCCTTAATCTATGGACAACACAAAAGCAGAAGGATATGCTCTGATTATTTGTACCAGTCCTTGCAGTTCAAAATGTTTACATAGCTAGCTAATCCCAGGAGCCTCTACTATGCATCATTGTATTCTTCTGAAGAACACATTGAGACCTGGCTAACATGGTCAATTTAACATCCCAAGAGCTTAATTCAGATGACAGTTTGATAGATTAGACGGGAGCTGCTAAATGTACTTATTTCTAAAAACAGTCTTATTAAGATTTAATGTAAGAAGCCATTCCTTGAAATAAGAAGCAAGTGACAAGCCTAACTTAAATCAGTGGTGATTTGCCACAGATTATGTCATCATCCCCCATCATTGCTGGGACTGCTTAACATCTGGAGCTGAGTGTCAGGATTTCAGCCATTATGTTTAAACTGTTCCAGAGATGGTGAGGCATGGTGTCATCATCAGTGGCAAATCACCACTGGTTTAAGGTGATTTTGTGGTGCAGACAACTGGTGCACGATGGGACAAAGTTGCCAGACCCAAAAATCATCAAAGGAGGTCTTTGTTTATCAGCAATTTTCTACTGCTGACTACATAATCACTGTTGCTCTCACAAACCTGTGAAACAGGATGTGAGACAATGATATCACATACCCCAATTTATTGCTCTCAAAATGTTTTCCACCTTTAATTCCAGTGGTCCCAATAAGCATGACCAGCATGGTCCAGAACGCTGGGATTTGTTGTCCAAAATATAGAGAGAACATCAGGTGCTATTCTTGATATAGATCCTGCAGGCAGTAAGAAGTCCATGTTTTGTTAGATACTTGTGCTGCAGAAAAAGGAAAAGCAGCTGGCAGGGAGGGCTATCCATATATATTAAACTATCACTTCTATCATACCCAGTCAACAGTTGTTGTGTATGGAATGTAACTGCTACGCAGTGCCTTTAAATTAAATGTAACCAGTTCTACAGGAAATGTATACTTAAGCCATTTGTAAAGAAACATTGTATCCAGCTGCTATTGGAATGCGAGCTTACTACCAGAGATGGGAGTAGCGAGCATTCAACTCACATGATACAAATTCCCCAATCATGCACAGCCGCGGGAAACCTTCCCGCCACGGACACACCTGGACAAGAAGGGCGGGACTCCGGATGACGTCACGCCGACAGTAGCCAATAGGCTACCGTGCAACCAGATTCAAATGTATAGTGACTGTATAAAAATAGTTGTATTGCCACCATTACCTCGTGTTCGAACTGTACTTCATGCAATAAAGATATTAGCCAGAATATGGCTGCTTCTATCGTCTTGCTTCCCTGAACACCAAATTGGTGACGAGGATGGGATATGGCTTCCCACGGGAACAAGACACAACCAATCTTCGACATAACCCAGCCAGAGCAATGGGAATGGTTCGAAATGCATTTCCGCAGCACGCTGGCAATAGTCGGAATCACCGATGAGGGAAAAAAGCATGCCCAGCTCATCACAATGTTGGGGTACCACGCTGTGAAGCTCCTGGTCAACCTGGTGGCACCGAGGAAGGTGGAAAAGGTCCCGGTCAAGCAGCTCCTAGCAGCGCTGTGGGAGCACTTCCAGCTGACCGTGTCCATTTTCACGTCCCGAGCTGCCTTCAGGAGACAGGACCAGCATCCGGGTGAGTCGGTGGCCAACTTTGCGGTGGCCCTCCATGTGGCAGCAACCCCATGTGAGTGGGCAGACCTGGAAACCACCCTCAGGGACCATTTGCTCTGTGGTCTGCGGGACGAGGAGACCCAATGAAAGCTGATGACCCGTGGCCACGACCTGACATTCCAAGAGGTCCTAAAGGAAGCACAGGTGGCCGAAGCCATGAGGGCTGGAGTCAAGCTGTTCAAGGCAAGGGCCCCACCAACCGACGGAGCAGTGACTCCAGTACAAGTGGCCTGGCGGGACCATCGATCCCCAGCATCACCCTCCTCCTCCTCCTCCTCGGTCAGTGAGGATGAGGGCATCTGAAGGGTGCGGAAGGCAGCGACTGAGAAGCGTGGCAAGGAGAGTCGCTGTTGCGATGGCTGCGGGGCGTCCCACGACCGAAGCAAGTGCCCGTTCCGGAAGGCCGAGTGCCACAACTGCAGACGGAGGGGCCACATCGCCAAAGTATGCAGACGACGGTGAGGAGAGTACAAGGGCCCAGCAGAACGTCTCCCGAGGAGACCGGACGGCATCGGCAGAGTTTCCAACAACAGCGACCCAGAAGTGCATCGCGTGTACCGGCGGGTTTGCGGCGACAACAGTGTGGCTGTTCACAGCGTGTCCTTGGGGCACCCCCATTTTTTGTTGAGGTACTGTTGCAATGGGTCTCAGTTAGGATGGAAATAGACTCAGGGTCTTCCTACTCCATTATATCCCAGTGGGAATTCCTGCGTATTCCCCCCAATGAGCGACCCAAGCTCAAGGCCTTAAAGACTCATTTGCAGGACGTTCAAGGGGTTGGAATCCCAGTGTTGGAGGTGGGGGAATTCAAGGTATGGTTTAAAAACTATAGGGAGAAGCTGCTCTTAGTCATCCTGAAAGAGGGTGGTTGCTGTCGCCTGGGAACGCAGTGGTTCAAGTCCCTGGGAATTTCAATAGAGGGTATTCATGCTGTTGGGTCCGACCCCATCCAGGATGCTTGCAATGCACACCCGGCGGTATTCGAGAAGGGGCTCGGGTCATTCAAGGGCCCCCCAGTTTCATTTGATCTCGACCCGGAAATCCGGCCCATTCGGCTCAAGCTAAGGAGGGTCCCATTCACCCTCAAGGACAAAATAGAGGCAGAACTGGACAAACTGGTAGGCCAGGGGATTTTGGTTCCAGTGGACTCTGCAGAGTGGGAAACTCCTATTGTGACTGCTTTGAAACCTAACGGGGAGGTTAGGATTTGCGCAGATTATAAATGTACGATAAATAAGGCAATCTGCCCAAATGCGTACCCGGTGCTGGTTGTTAGCCACCTATTAGCCACGTTGCACGGGGGAAAGTTTTTGATAAATTGGATTTGGCGCAGGTGTACCAACAGCTGACCGTAACTCCAGCTGCCACCGCTGCACAAGCAATTGTAACCCACAAAGGGGCTTTTAAGGTCACGCGCCTGCAGTTCGGCGTAAATTTGGCCCCCGGGATTTTCCAGTCCCTCGTGGAACGTTTGTTAAAGGGGCTCCCCGGGGTTCTTCCATATTTTGATGACTTACTGATAACAGGGGGGAGTGTGTGCAGAACTGGCCAAGAGGTTGGACAAGGTTCTGTCGATTTTTGAAAAAGCAGGGTTGAGGTTGAAAAAGAGCAAGTGTGTGTTCCTAGCGAGGGAGGTTGAGTTCCTTGGGTTTAAAATAACCTCCGATGGAGTAAAGCCCTCTGAATCCAAGGTTGCGGCTATCCAAAATGCCCCTCACCCCACCACGAAACCGGAGTTGCAGTAATTTCTTGGGCTCCTGAATTTCTATCATTCCTTCTTGCCAAGGAAGGCGTCCGTTGTGGAGCCACTGCATAAGTTACTTAAGAAGGATGCGGTTTGGCGGTGGGGAGACAGTCAGGAAAAGGCGTTTAAAGAATTAAAGCAGCTTCTATCCTCAGAAACGGTCCTGACCCACTTTGACCCCAGAAAGCCCATAGTTCTAGTCTGCGATGCTTCACCGGTAGGAGTGGGGGTGGTGCTGTGCCACGTGTTAGACAATGGGCGGGAAGCCCCAGTTGCGTTCTACTCCAGATCACTGTCACAGGCGGAGCGAGAACACCAAAACAGTTATGAACATTGTAGACTAAATATGGAGGACACCAGACAGAGTTGGGTTTAGTGACTCCAGAATCTGATTTAAGAATCCTCAGGAAGAAGGGGAAGCAGCAGCAGGCAACAATGTGAGGTATGGATTAGAATGACTCTTAATTAAGGGGTTTGTCCATCTGTTTTTGGATGTGGCAAACTCCAATGTGGGAGAGTTTATCCTTTGATTTAGGCAGACCTTGCCCTCCCCAGAGGTTTTCAGAAAGCACTGAGCACATCAGTGCTAGACACACCTCAAGTAAGTGTGGCTACAAGTGAAACTGTCAGAGCCTTAGTTGCTATGGCAAGTCCTATCTGAGTCATCCAATGATAAGTAACAAAGACAATTTGACTTCCAAACCTTTTACAAATGAGACACCTCTAATGTCCCTGTATTTCCAGCTGCTTCGCAAAGCCTACTTTGCATTATGTTAGGAAGCACTGCAAGAGCAATTCATGCTTCTTCATCTCTCTCTCTCTCTCCCCCCCCCTCTCTCTCTCCCTCTCTCTGATGGGATTCCTGGAGTAATTTGAGAAGCTGTAACCCAAATGTAGCCCCCTGGGAAAACAGGTGAACTCATTAGGTATCTGCAGCTTATGCATTTCCATGCTAGAAATGTAGAAACAGGAATTGCAACTTGCCTCCACCTTCTCTTTCAAGCAGTGCAGAGTAACATACAGAGCCAGGCTTCTTTCACACAGCTCTCTTTACATGGTTTGTCTCCAGAATTCCTATGGATGGGATGGGTTTGGCAATGAGATTTTTGACATCTGGGCACAAACTATTCACATTTTGAGTAAGTTAAAAGAGTGTAGATATGTATAGGTAATAGCGGTTCAAAATGATCAAAAGGCACACCAAGCATATGCAAACAAACGGAAACTTCACTGCTATCCTGTCCTTTCCATTGACAGCAGAATAGTCTCAACCATCATAAAAAGTTAAGCCAGCCTCTCCCAATAGGGTGCCCTCAAGAATCACAGCAGGACCACTGGCAGCAAAGACAGATTTCGATTGGGTTTGGACCAGTTAGGCAATGAACAGGCAAAGATGACTGGCCTTTATTTGGAGTAGGCAGGCCAAAAGAATCCAACAAAAATGCTAAGAGTACAGCAATGGCAGGGATTCTATTGTATTCTGTGTGCCCTTGGACTCAAACCTCTCAAGAACACCAGACAACAGGGGAAACAGGCATAGAGGATTGGGCAGGGGTGAGAGGTGGGTGGGGCTTGTAATCCAACATTTAGCTAGGTTCCTGCTCTGTGTAGGTAGAGGTGGTGCAATAAAAGGAGAGACAAATTCAAGGGTTTGAATTTTAGTCAGAGTGTATAGTGAAGGGCCAGAACTCCCATGTACAAGGTGCTGATAACTTGCAAATAATACCTACCAGCTGCCAAGGCTGTAGCGGGGGGGGGGGGGGGAGAGGGGACCCACCCCACCCCACTCCTGGATGACAATGTTATATATGTGAGTGTGACATTGTTGCCCCTCCTGAAAAATCACACACACATACAATCTAGAATCCTGGCTATAGCCCTCCCTGCTGTCTTGCTAAGATGAAATCATCAAAACAATGTAGAGATTGGCGAGTTTAGTTGAAAGTTTATAGAACAGTATTAAGGAGTTATTCCTCACTCCTGACTTTCTGTTTCTGTAAAGCTCTATGCCTCTCCTCCCCCAAGATGTCAATGCATTGCTTTCTTCTTCCTGCACTGCTGCCCACCTAAGGGGGATTTGGCAGCCTCAGATGCCTGCATTCTCAGGATGTGACAAATACTGCAGTTTTCTTTAGCAATCGCTTATTAAATCACTTTGTTGGAGGTTTTGGTGGAATTCTGAGGAATCAGAGAACATTCCAATTAAAGGTATTTTGTTTATCAGAGGCTTCAGATAAGCAGAAAATACCTTGAGAAGCTTAAAACAAAACATTTGATGAGTCTTGAGATATCTGAAAAAGTAGGAAAGGTTACAGTCAATGAAAGCTTGTGCCATAACAGATGTGGTTCTACAAGACTTTTTGTTGGTTTGTGGCAACTTAGACTAACACAGCAATCCTTACAGGGCACATACACTTTACATTACAATGTAAAACTTTTTCTGAAAAGGGGGGTAGGTGGAATTGGTACATAAGAACAGCCTTGCTGGAACAGGCCACAGCCCATCCAGTCCAGCATTCTGTCTCACACAGTGGCTCACCATTTGCTTCAGGGTATTATTCCCAAGCAGATGCCTTCACCTGCTTAGGATTCCCTGGAAATGGCGTTGAGATATATTCTGCCTATCTCTCCAACCCGGAGGTTATTCTTAGGTATCCATAATTATAGCCATTGATACCCTTGTCCTCCATGAACTTGTCTAATCCTTTCTTAAAGCTGTCAAGAATGACAACTGTCACCACTTCTTCTGGCAGGGAATTCCATAGACCAGTGATCCTCTGGGTGAAAAAGTACTTTCTCTTATTTGTTTGAGAACTAGTACCTAAAAGTTTCATGGAGTGCCCCCTAGTTCTTGTGTTGTGCAATAGGGAAAACAGTTTTTCCTTATCTACTTTGTCCACACCGTGCATGATTTTATAAGCTTCAATCAGGTCACCTCTTAGACACCGCCGTTCAAGAGTGAAGAGGCCCAACCGATGCAGCCTCTGCACTTTTCCCAGCTCCATAATATTTATTTATTTATTTTCACGCTTATATACCGCCCACTCAGGTACAACCCAACTCAGGGCGGTTTACATAGCGGACAGTAAATACATAAAAGACACATGATAAAACAAAGTTAAAAGTTAAAAAACCCACCCCTAAAAGGTGCGCAAGAACCAAAGGGACCTTGGGGGAAGGCACACTTCTCTATACCAACCACCCAACGGTACCCCCATCCCCACCCGCACCCCAAACTTGGCCCGCCAGCCAGGTCATTAGTTCCTTCCTAAAGGGCAACAACTCCGTCTGGAGACACAGTTCCACAGGCAGGAGGTTCCAAAGGGCCGGTGCGGACACGGAGAAGGCCCTCCTCCTTGTGCCAGAGAGGCGAGCCCCCCTGGCTGATGGCACAATTAGAGAGCCCCTCCGGTCCGCTCTGGTTGGATGGACAGACGTCCTTAGGGTGATGCAGTCTCTAAGATACCCTGGCCCACTACCATGTAGGGCTTTAAAGGTCAAAACCAGCACCTTGAATTGCACCCGGAGACAAACTGGTAACCAGTGCAGCCCCCGAAGCAGTGGTGAGGCATGGGCATAACGTCCACACCCCATCACCACCCGGGCCGCGGCATTCTGGACCAGCTGCAGCCTCCAAATGGTCATCAAGGGCAGCCCCATGTAGAGCACATTACAGTAGTCTAGTCTGGAGGTCACCAGAGCATGAGTGACCATGAGCAAAGAGTCCCAATCCAGGAGCGGGCACAACTGGCGAATCACCCAAAGTTGGGCGAAGGCCCTCCTGGCCACAGCCACCACCTGTTCTTCTAGCAGCAGCTGTGAATCCAGGAGGACCCCCAAGTTGCGCACCGGGTTGGTCTGGGACAAAATAGCCCCATCCAAAACCAAAGATGGTAGCTCCTGGGATAACGCAGGACCCCCTATCCATAGCCACTCAGTCTTGCTAGGATTCAGCTGTAGCCCATTTGCCCCCATCCAGACCCCAACAGCCTCCAGACAGCTGGAAAGGACTTTGACTGCATCACTGGGGTCCCCACGGGCTGAGATGTACAACTGTGTGTCATCCGCGTACTGGTGGTACCGCACCCCGTGGGAACGGATGATCTCACCCAGCAGCTTCATGTAGATGTTAAATAGGAGAGGAGAGAGTACCGAGCCCTGAGGCACCTCATATTTTAGGGGCCTAGGACTCGACCTCTCACTCTCCAACCACACCGACTGGGTCCGGCCCCTCAGAAATGAGGAAAACCAGGACCACACCGTGCCCTGGATCCCCAATCCTCGGAGCCGTTCCAGAAGGATACCATGGTCAACGGTATCGAAGGCCGCTGAGAGGTCAAGAAGAGCAAGGACGGACGGACGACCGCCATCCCGCTCTCGCCAGAGATCATCCATCAGCGCGACCAATGCAGTCTCAGTACCATATCCAGGTCTGAATCCTGACTGGAATGGGTCCAGATATTCCGCTTCATCCAGTACCCCCTGTAGCTGACATGCCACTTCCTTCTCCAGAACCTTCCCCAAAAAAGGAAGGTTGGAGACAGGTCTGTAGTTGGTTAGGATTGCTGGATTGAGGGAAGGCTTCTTCAGGAGGGGGCGCACAAGAGCATGTTTCAGCAGTGCAGGAAACATCCCCTCTCGAAAAGATGCGTTAATTATAGCCCCGACCCAGCCACCTGTCACCGTCTTAGAGGCTTTTACCAGCCAGGCGGGACAATTAGTGGCACGGACCGCTGCAAGGAGCCTGTACACTTCATCCGGGGCAACTGGATCAAACCGATCCCAGATAACACCGCAAGACTGCGCACTGGCCCCCCCCGGACCCTCCCCGCCCACGCCAAGTTTGAACCCCGAGCGAATCCGATCAATTTTCTCCACGAGATGGTCAGCAAAGTCCTCAGCCGATCCCTGCTAACCAGGCACAGGCCCTGCTCTACCCAAGAGGGACCTGGTCACCTGAAACAGGGTGGCTGGGCGATTATCAGCGGAGGCAATAAGGGAGGTGAAGTACTGCCTCCTCACCACCCCCATCGCCACTAGGTATAAATATCCTTCTGGAGGTATGGCAACCACAACTGTACACAGTATTCCAGATGGGGCCTCACCATAGATTTATAAAGAGGCAAAATGACACTTGCTGACTTATTTTCTATACCCTTCCTGATGATCCCTAGCATTGAATTTGCTTTTTTTTACTGCTGAGGCACACTGGGTTGACACCTTTATTGAGCTGTCCACCAGGACACCAAGGTCCCTTTCCTGGTTTGTCGCAGAGAGTTCAGACCCCATCAGTTTATAAATGTAATTGGGTTTTTTTCCCCCAACATGCATCACTCTGCACTTACTAGTGTTGAAGCTCATTTGCCACTGTTTTGCCCACTCCCCCAGTGTCAAGAGATCCCTCTGGAGCTCCTCACAATCTCTCACAGTTTTCACTACCCTGTATAATTTAGTGTCATCAGCAAATTTGGCTACCTTGCTATTTACTCCTACTTCTAGATCATTTATGAAGACGTTGAAAAGCAGGGGTCCCAGTACTGAACCTTGGGGGACCACACTCTTTACTTCCCTCCACTTGGAGAAGTGTCCATTTAGTGCTACCCTCTGTTTCCTGTCCCTTAGCCAGTTGCTGATCCAGGACAAGACCTGTCCCTTTATTCCATGACTGGTAAGTTTATTCAAGAGCCTTTGGTGCGGGACCTTGTCAAAAGCCTTCTGAAAGTCCAGATAAACAATGTCGACTGGATCCCCCTTATCCACATGCTTGTTGACACTCTCAAAAAATTCCAACAGATTAGTGAGGCATGATTTGCCCTTGCAGAAGCCATGTTGGCTCTCCTTTAGCAGCGCCTTCTCTTCTATGTGCCTATTAATTCTATCTTTTAGGATGGTTTCCATCACTTTACCTGGGATACATGTCAAACTGACAGGTCGGTAATTTCCTGGATCACCCCTGGATCCTTTTTTGAA
This sequence comes from Bradypodion ventrale, assembly GCA_035047345.1. Lineage (NCBI taxonomy): Eukaryota > Metazoa > Chordata > Lepidosauria > Squamata > Chamaeleonidae > Bradypodion > Bradypodion ventrale. The sequence continues at coordinate 308,244,126 of JAWDJE010000002.1, read as the reverse complement.
AATTGTTGTTACATTCGCTAACTTCCAGTATTCAGGCACAAACCCTGATTTGAGGGAAAGATTTTATATTTTGGCTAGGAGATCAGCAATTTCATCTTTAAGTTCCCTGAGAACTCGTGGATGGATGCCATCTGGCCCTGGTGATTTGTTAGCATTTAGTTTAACAAGACATGCAAGGACCTTCTCCTTGGTTATTTCTATCTGGCTTAATTCTTCGCTTTCCCTCCCTACGAAGATAAGCTCTGTTTTGGGCATGTGGTCTCTGTCTTCTTCAGTGAATACTGAAGCAAAGAATTCATTGAGTCTCTCTGCAATCTCTGTTTCCTCTTTAATAACCCCTTGCCTTCCATTGTCATCTAATGGTCCAATGGCCTTCCTAGTTGGGTTCTTACTTCTAATGTACTTAAAGAAGTCTTTCTTATTTCTCTGAGTATTTTTAGCTATACGCTCCTCAAAGTCTTGCTTTGCTTTCCTGATTGTTGCCTTGCATTTGTTCTGCCAGAATTTATGTTTCTGCCTGCTGTCCTCATTCGGACAAGCCTTCCATCTTCTAAATGAGCTTTTCTTGCTTTTGATCACTTCCCGAACAGCTCCTGTAAGCCACATCGGAGTCCTCTTGGACCTGGCAGTGCCCTTTTTCCTTTTGGGTATACATTCCAATTGGGCCTCTGTTATTGTTTTTGTAAACAGCCTCTTGGAGTGTTTGTACTTTCTCGATTTTCCCTTTCAGCTTCTTTTTTACTAGTTTCCTCATCTTTGGGAAATTTCCTTTTTGAAAATTTAAGGTCTCTGTGTTAGATTTTATCAGTGGCTTGTGGTCTGTGATCAAGTTAAACGTAATTGAGTTGTGGTCACTGTTCCCTATTGGATCAGTCACATTAACATCTTGCACCAGATCCTGCGTATTACTCAGGATCAAGGCAAGGATTCTTGTACCTCTAGTTGGGTCTTCAACCATCTGTCCCAGGGAACAATCATTTAGCATATCTAGGAACTTTATCTCTTTATCATGTGCTGAACAATAGTTCACCCAGTCTATGTGAGGGTAATTGAAGTCCCCCATTATAACCAGGCTTCCCTTCTTGGATGCCTCCTTTAAAACATTCTCCAACTGCCAGTCTCCCTCAGGAGTTTGGGTCGGAGGCCGATAGTATACGCCTATTGTTAGACCATCCTTGTGGCCTGGTACTCTTACCCACAGAGTTTCTAATGGTGACTCCAAATCACCTAGATATTCCAATTCGTATGATTTTATCACTTCTTTGACATACAAGGCTACACCACCTCCCGTTTGTCCCTTCCTATCCTTCCTGTACAGTTTGTAGCCTGGGATAACTGTATCTCATTGGTTATCATCCGTCCACCAGGTTTCAGTGATGCCAATAATATCAATATTCTAATTTATTGCTAAGTATTCCAGCTCCCCTATTTTGTTCCGGAGGCTTCTGGCATTTGTATACAAGCATTTATATATGCTTTTCTGATACATGCATGATTTCTTAGAAGATCCTCTTAATATAGCTACTGGAAGATTATGATATTTCTGAACCACAATCGGGAGTACCTTGGTAACGACAACCTTGGGTTGCCAGCTAATCTTTCTCACACTAGGTTGGGTTTAAGGAACTGCAGAAAGGACTCACCAAAGGGTGGCTCCATTTTGACAGTTTCATGTCAGGCCTAGACATGGAAGAAGAAGAAGATGTAGCTATTGCTAGACAAGCTAGAAGCAACTATGAAACAAATGCCTCTCAGACCTATATCAATCTTTAAGCATGGTCCTGGGCAAAGCAGCTGCTTCAAACAAGATTTTTTTCAACTGTCATGAAAGCATTGTATAATTAATTTATTTGTTATTGTGTTTTTAATGCCAGAAAGGGGTGAAGGTATTTGTGGGATTTTCTACCTTATGTGCTAGAACAGTGGTGGCAAACCTGTGGAATGCATACCAGAGGTGGCACTCGGAGCCCTTTCTGTGGGCACACATGCAGTTGCTCCAGCACAGAGTTTGCTCTGCCCCTCTGCTCAGCAGCCTAATGGGAGAGTTTCCTCCCTCCCCCAGCACAGAGTTTGCCCCACCCCTCTGTCCAGCAGCCAGGTCCGTGGTGGGGAAAGAATCTACCGGGACAGATGTGTGTGCGCCGCTGCTCAAAGCCCAAACTTTAAAGGGAAATGCCACCTCATCATTTCCTGCTTCTGTTCTGCTCCCCAGGCTTCATTCCACTTCATGGAAGAAAGTCCAAAGCACATCGGGAGGAGCTGCCGAAGTTGCCGAAGTGCTTTGGACTTTCTCCAACAGAGCGGAACAAAGCCTGGGGAGAAGAACAGAAGCGGGAAATGCCAAAGTGGCGTTTCCCTTTAAAGTTTGGGCTTTGAGCAGTGGCATGCACCCGTCTGTCACGGTAGATTCTCTCCCCACCACAGGCCTGGCAGCAGCCCAATGGGAGCGCTTCCTCCCTCCCCCAGCACAGAGTTTGCCCTGCCTCTCTGCCCAGCAGCCAAATGGGAGAGTTTCCTCCCTCCACTGTTGTTGTGTTGGCACTTTGCAATAAATAAGTGGGTTTTGGGTTGGATTTGGGTTCTTGATCTCTAAAAGGTTTACCATCACTGTCCTAGAATAACTTGGTTGCTTTAGATACATGTTGGCAGGGGGGATGATTTGATGCTCCACCTCAAAGTATTTTGAACAGCCAAATTGAGTAGACCAATCATTCAATTGATGATCAAACTATATACAATATCTTTCATTATTTCAATTTCTTCATTGTCAACATTAAAATCATGTAGTTCTTCTACAGTCATGATTTTTGTTTTCTTAATGTTGAACTGCAGTACTACTTTATCATTTTCTTCTTTCACTTTCCTTAAAAGTTATTTCAACCTGGAACTGAACCAAAAAAGAGTGATCCTACCTGTAAAAAAAACACACACTAAAAAAACAAAAACAGTTGCAACCTTGTGGGTTGCCTGCAGGAATAATTGGCAATTAAACCTCTCCCCAGGGGTTCCCTCAGTGGCAACAGACCCGGGAACCATCGGGGCTCTGCTGGAGAGGAAATTGGGAAGATAATGTGGGCTAGTCAGAGATGAATCATAACCCAGGCTGAGGGCAAATAAAGCAGGGCAAACAAGCCAAGGCAGACAGGGGACAAATTAGATGCCCAGAGTCAATACACATAGACTCCGAGATTAGGGCAGGAACAATGGGTTTCGCCAGCCCAAGGCAATTAACTGTGGGCCTGTCCATTAACCACAGGGCAACTTCCAAGAGCTGGGATTGTAGATGACCACCAGAGCATGCCACGTATGCAAGCCTTCTGTATAGGGGCGGCACGAATGCCCTAGGGACGTATAATGATCCCAAGGCAGGGTAATAAATACGTACCCCCGACTGTAGTCAGGGCTGGACTTCACCACACGGTTGCCTCCATGTGTCTTCCTTGCGGCCAGCCATTTCAACATCTGGTGACCCCGATGTGATTCTGAAGCCAGAATCCGACGTGATTCTGATCTGTAGCCATGACTTGATCCTGAAGCAAGGAAGCCAATGCGATCGTAAGCCCGGCAGACCCCACACATCGGAATGGACATGTTCAAAAGCCAGGGGAAAGCCGTGATCCTGAGCAGCAGAGGCAGAGCACAAGCCCGTGGCAGAGAGCCATAGCCGCAATCCCAACCAACTGATCAGACCCGAGGGACATCATCCTATGCACCATCCGCCCCGACTTACTACCTCCAAGGCGGCCGACTTGTCCTACGGAACCGAATCCAGGGAGCCCCCTCAGGTAGTATGGGGGCATGCATGGGGGAGCATAACTCATCCATCAGGCAGCGGGCTCATGTGAGGGAGCTCAAAGACCTGGCCAGGCAGCATCAGATAGGGTTGAGGAAAAAGAGCCTGACGGACTTAGTGGTGTATTTGGGAGCACTGTTTGTTTTACCCAGAAGCAGGCACAATGGACCCGGAGGTATAGGATAGAGTAGGGAAATATCTCAGGGAAGAACCCTGAGCACCCGCCAAAATTCTAGGGGCTTGGAGCAAATGCAGGCAGATAATTGCAGCCGTGAGTCCAGCCCGGGTAGAGACCGAGAAACCCCCAGCTTATGTAGAACCATCGGCCCCAGCACGTCTCTCTCCGACCATCCAGTTCAAACATGGGGGCTTGGAGGACTCCCCTTCCGTGGCAGCTGCAGAAGCCACGGGGGTGGGCAAGAACCTAGGAAGCGCAGGCGCTTCCCGGGTCACTAAGAGTCCTTTCCGGAGGGCTGGCCAAGATGGCCGCTGAGTAACATCTAATTTCGGACGCTCGAGCTAAACAAAGTGGTAAATAATGTGACGGAGTGGAATGGAGAAATTTTAAAGTGGTAAATTCTAAAGATAAGATCCTTGCCTGTCTTCCTGAAAAGTTTGGTGCTCTTTTGAGGCTGGATGGTCGAAGTTCGGGAGGTTTTCTGGTGGTTGAAGCTGTGACGGTAGTCGCGGCTTTTCTGCCAGGGAGCCGAGGACGGGACCAGTGAAACTGCTGAGAAGGTTTTGGAATTGGCTTTGGAATCGGCAAGGAGCTGCTGGACGTGAAAGTAATTTATATGTAAGTGCCTGACTGGAGCTATAAATCTTAAAGCCGGCTGGGATTTTTTTTTAAAAGGAACTCGGACACTGAAATGGAAGAGGGGAGAAGAGTTGAAAGCAAGTGCTGGCTTTGTAATGGCGGCGGTCCTGGAAAATGAAAGTGACTGTGTTTGGGTGGTGGTTCTTTTTTTCTTTTTCTACACTCCAGAAGACCGTGCCACGTTTTGACAACAAAGTGGATTAATTACTTTTGTCTGGGCTAGACTATTGGAGAAAGACTGTTTCCCGGCTCAAGCTGCTTGGAGGAAGTTTTTTTTTCCTCTCTTTGTTCGCTCCTCAGAAGGAGAAAGGGGTTTTTTCTTTTCCCCAAAAGTTCAGGCACTTGCTGGAAAATGGCGCTTTGACTGTCCACTTCAAAGGAAGGATTAGGTGGTTTTGATTGTTTGCTTCCTTCACCGTGTGGATTGCAAATATTTGTTTGCTTATTGTGGAATATACTGCCCCTCACCTCGTCCCCAAGCTGGTTGGATTTGGGGTTTTCCTTCCTTCTGGTCTCCCCCCCTTTTTTTTCTTTTCTCTCCCGGTTGGCTTGGGGTTTTTTTTTTAAAGAAGAAACTTGGGCTGACTGTTCCCCTGAAGCTCCTTTACTGTGATTGGAAGATGCTTGATTGGATTATTTGCTTTGGGGAAACGGACTCGCTGTGGATTAATATTTTTTATTGCTCTTCCCCCTCCCCCCTTTTTTTCTTTTCTCTCTTTCTTAAATTGCCTGTTGGGAGAGTTGTTTCCTTCTGTTTTATCGTTGTGGATTGCAGTAATTTTTGGATCTTCTGCTGACATAAGAACTTTCCTGCTGTATCTGTGGAACCAATGGCTGCAGTGTTGTAAGCTCTATTGTATTGACAAACTGTTACAGCGATCTGCAGCAGTGGGTTTGAAATATATTGCATTATAATGGATAAAGGTACAAGAGGGAAAGCGAAGGAAGAAGAACAAGTTGTAAAGCCTAAGAAGAATGAAAAAGCACCAATGGATGAATCTGCTCAGTCATCATCCCCGCCCACAGTGCCATTGGATCAGACTCAAATTATGGTGGAAATTGGCAAGTTGATGCAAAAATTGGAGAAAAATGAGGCTTCAAGGGTGAAAGACAGAAATGAAATAATTAAAAGGCAAGACAAGACGATGTCATCATTGGCAGATTATACAAAAAAGGTGGACCTAAGTTTGAATAAATTTGAGGGAATGCTGAAATTGGTTCAAACCGAAGTGGATGCTGTAAAGAAGGAAGTAAAAGGGACTCAGGAGGTGGTGCGGGAGAACAAGCTAAAATTGGAGGAACAAGAAAGGAGGATAGATGCTGTGGAAGATATGATGAGAAAGCAGAACATTCTGATCCGTCAGGTGCCGGAACGCACTCCGGATTTGTTAAGAGAGAGGGTGGTTCAGTGGTTAAATGGTTTAAAAATGGGGAAGGAATTTGTTCAGGAGGATTTTGTAAGTGTATTCCGGGTGGGTCCAAGAAGAGGGAGAGTGGTTCAAAGAAATGTGTTGGTTAAATTCGCAAATTGGGCAGATAAATTAAAAGTAATGGCTCATCTGAAACGAGTTGGTCCTGATGCGTTGAAATTTGATGGTTCAGATGTTGAAGTTTACAATGATATTTCATTAAAAGAAAGAACATGGAGGTATAAGATGAGGCCTGTTACTAAATTATTGATGAGTAAAAACATAAGGTACAATTGGAGATTTCCACAACAATTGCGCTTTTTCTATGATAAAAGAATGCAAGTTATTGATGAAGGCACTAATCCATTGGAATATTTGAGTTTGTTGGGGTTGGTACAAGTAGATTCGGAAGAATGGAAAAATCTTAAGAAGGAAATGACGGATTCTGGAGCTTTGGGGAGGGAATATGGGAGGGAGGAGGCCGGTGGGGCAACAGGTGGAACACCACAGCGAGGGGAGGAGGAGGAGGAGCCGTCCTTGATTATGGTGGAGGAGGAGGTAGGTAAGGAATAATGAGCATTAGATAGTAGTTATCTTAAGTACCTAATAGAGGTAGAATGGGTAAATAGCGCATAGCGCCGGCAGTAGGGCGCATCTTGCAGGTCCCCCCTCTCCCCTCTTTGGTTGACAGAGGCGACTTTTCGTTGGAAGGTGGGGAGAGTGAAAATGTGTGTTTTATGTAGTTGGTATGGTGAAGGGTTGTTGGTGGCACGCCCGATGGAGAGTTTAAAGTTGGGAGAAGAATTTGGTTATGGGAAGTATTAAAATAATATCATGGAATGTGAAAGGTACAGGTTCTGTTCTTAAGAGACGGAGGCTGGAATTGGCGTTGAAAAAAGATAGACCAGATATTTTGTTTTTACAGGAAACACATCAGAAATCAAAAGATACGAATAAACTTTATTTGGGTTGGATGCAACACTATGAGATGGCGTTTGGAACATCCAAAGCAAGAGGGGTGGCAACTATGATTTCTAGAAAGTTAGGATTTGAAATCACAAAAAAGATTGCTGATCAAGAGGGTAGGTATTTGTTGTTAAGAGGAAAATTGGAGGATGAGGAAATTTTGTTGGTAAATATTTATGCTCCGAATGACCACCAAGCAGTGTTTCTTGAAAAAATTCGGAAAATAGTGGAGTTGGAAAATGTTGCAAAAACTATTGTGGCTGGTGATTTTAATTTGATTAGGTCAGGATTAGATTGCACAAACATAGCTAGAAGTGGAATTGGTGTGAAAGGGAAGGCGATGGACAAATGGATGAAAGTTATGGGTTTGAAGGATTCGTGGAGAGAGTTTAAAGGCTTGGAAAGGGCATATTCCTTTTTTTCGCATGTACATGGGACCTACTCGAGAATAGATTATGTTTTTCTGTCGGAAAACTTAATTGGGGATATAGAAGGCACGGAAATTGGGATTATTAAGGAATCGGATCATGCTAAAGTATATTTGGAATTGAAAGCACAAAAAAAATTAAAAGAGTTAGAAATTGGAGGTACGATCCTAATTTGTTCAAAGATCAGAAAAGCAAAGAGGCAATTATGGAAAGTTGGAAAGAAAGTTGGCAATGGAACGATAATAATGAGGTTAATTTTAACGTTGTATGGGATACCATGAAGTCAGTTTTTAGGGGGGAAAGCATAAAATTGGCAAGCCTCAAATATAAAAAGTATAAAGCAGAACATATAGAAAAAGAAAGGGAAATTAAACAATTACAGGAAGAACACGCAAAAAGTAAAGATAAAAAAATTTTCTTGAAATTACAAGGACTTAAGGCAGAAGTAATGGGTAAGGATATTGATAAAGTTAAAGGAGATTTGATCTATTTAAACAGAGAATATTTTGAATTTAGTAATAAGAACTCAAAACTATTAGCAAGAGCAGCTAAGGTTAAAAGGGAAAAAAGAGAAATTGGGGTGTTAGTTGACAGGCAAGGTTCAAGGTGTAATAAGAATAGCGATAAATGTAAAATAGTTAGGGAATTTTACCAGGTGTTATATGCAAAAAAAGAAATAGATATGGAAAAGCTTAAAAGGATATTGGAGAGGCAGTTAGGGAATGGGATAAAACAAGAGCATAGGGAGAAAATGGAGGAAAAGATAACTGATAAAGAGGTTAAGGGGGTAATAAGCGGATTGAAGATAGGGAAAGCCCCGGGGGATGATGGATTATCAACAGAGTTTTACAAAGAATTTAAAGAGGTGGTGGTCCCGAAATTGGTGAAGTTATATAATTATATACTAGATGGAGGATCAATCCCGACTTCATGGTATAACACTACAATTGTTCTTTTGCCAAAACCTGGTAAGAATTTGGAAAGAGTGGATTCGTACAGACCAATTTCGCTTATAAATCAAGATGCGAAGATCTTCACGGCAATATTGGCTAACCGTTTAAATAGTTTTATGGGGGAATATATAAATGTTGATCAAGTTGGGTTTCTAAAAGGACGACACATGGCGGATTTGACTAGAAGGGTATTAGATTTAATAGACAATGTTAATCAAACAAAGGAAAAAGTGGGATTACTATCATTGGATATTTTTAAGGCATTTGATTCATTGCAGTGGTCTTCAATTAAGGAAATAGTTAGAAAATATGGGTTTGGGGATAAATTTAACAGGGTTATAGATTTACTATATCAAAAAGGAAATGCCAAGGTTAGAGTAAATGAGGAGCTTACGGATGTGGTAAAGCTAGAGGCTGGTACTAGGCAGGGCTGCCCATTATCTCCTATCTTGTTTATAATGGCAATGGAAATTTTAGCTAAAAGTATAAGGGAGGACTCAAATATAGAAGGGATTATGGGTAATAAAGTGAGTATGTACGCAGACGATACATTGCTTATGGTGAAGCACCCGGAGCAGGTGATGGATAGGATTAAAGATCATCTACAAGTATTTCAAGCTATAACTGGATTAAAGATAAATTGGGACAAATCTGAATTGATGTTGTGCAATTTGAAACCGAGCGAGATGGGTAGCACGGTGTCGACACTTAATATACAAATCAAAGATAAGCTGAAGTATTTGGGGATAATCATTTCAAACAAATTAGAAGAACTCAAACGATTGAATTATGACAGCTTGAGAATTGAATTTAAGAATAAAATACAGGAACTTCAGAAGTTAAAGCTGTCATGGTTCGGAAGGATTGCCATGTGTAAAATGATATTGTTACCAAAGATTAACTTTTTATTCGATACACTAGCGATCCATTTAAAAGAGAAAGAAATTAATGAGTTTCAAAAAATGTTTAATGGTTTTTGTAACGGAGGTAAAAAATCTAGGCTTCCAAAGAAATTATGGTATTGGTCTCAGAAAAAAGGGGGTTTGGGTATGCCAAATTTGTTATTATATTATCGAGCATTTCAAGTCAAGAATGTTGTGAAGATCTTGGCAAGAGAAAAGGTAATTTGGGAACAATTGGAAATGAAAGAGTATAGAAATATTGGAAACTTGATTTTTTTGGGAATGAAGGATAAGGTGAAAAGGTCAAATAATTTTATGATGAAAGGTCTCATGGAGGTGTGGAAGAAGGTAAAAAAAGATATGGTTCCGAATCTCTCTCCAATTTTGGAATTGACTGATATGATGTGTTTCCCAATAAAATTAGACAAAGAAAAATGGAAATATTGGATAAAAATGGGACGCTGTTATTGAAGGATTGGTTAAAAGCGTGTGATGTTGATGCCGAGCGGAAAAAAATGTTTGAGATATTAAATTTGAATTGGTTTCAGAAGTTAAAGGTGGACAATTGGAATAAAAAATATAAAAGAGAAATAGGGATAGATAGAATACATACGGAATTTGAGGAATTGGTAAGGAAGATTAGAAAAGGGGAAAGCAGTATTAAAGGTCTTGTAAGCAAGCTTTATAATATACTGAATAGAGGTGCAGATCCACAGGAGGACTTGAAACGGAAGTGAGAACAAAATTTGAATATAAAAATCGGGGAGATTGAATGGAAAAATAAATGGAAAAAGAGGATTATGAGAACAATGTCTGTAAGAATTAAAGAACATAATTTTAAAATGTTGTGGCAATGGTACCTGACACCATTAAGACTTTACCAGATGGATAATAAAAGAGATAAGTTATGTTGGAGATGTAAAGAATTTGATGGAACATACGAACATATGTGGTGGAGCTGTAAAAAAATAAGGGATTTTTGGGGAAGAATAGAAAATGAGTTTGGTGAAATATTGGGTAAAAGTGTTAAGTTGGTGTCGGGTACTATTCTTTTAACGAATGTGGAAGGCTTGGGTTTAAACAAGGAGGAAAAAGAATTATTGGAAATCGTACTGACAACGGGTAGACAATGTATAGCTAGAAATTGGAAAAACGATGTAGATATACAGATTGGAGAATGGTATAAAGAAATGTGGAGTTTAGCACTGAATGATAAATTGACATGGGAGATTAAAGTTAAAAGAGATAATTTAAAAGAGAATAGATTTTGGAATATATGGAAACCGTTCGTGGATCACTCTATTATGGCAAGTGATAGTTCAGGACCAGTACCATTACAAAGAAGTTTTTGGAGTTGAGTAGAAAATAAACTCTCCGGGCATTGTACATATTCACAGGGTGATTATTATTTGTTAAAAAGATTTGTGGTAGTACAGAAAAAAAATTTTTTTTCCCCTATCATTTTGGACTTTGAAATAATGGCTCTTAATATTTGGTAGTTAAATAGTAATTAATGAGTATAGATATTGTTATGTGCTAGCATACAGCAATGTTTGTTAGTATGATACTATGGATTTGTTAGTGTATTGTATTGTTAACGTATTGTTAATGTTTTCTTTTCTTTTTTGTATGTTTATTAAAAACTCAATAAAAAATAATAATAATAAAAAAAGAGTCCTTTCCAATTAATGGTTGAGGAGGAATTGCACAAGGGGGAATTGCCGGCTGCAGAACTGGCCAAGCTCCAGATGCTGTGCCCAGTCCGCTTAGAGATGGACGCAATCATGGGTGATCAGCTGGCAACATACACGCCCATTCCATACAAGCTGCTTGAGGAGATCCGCAAAGCAATCACAGACACAGGGCTCCAGGGCAGATTCACAAGGGGCACGCTGCAACAGCTGTGGGAATCTACCACGCTCATCCCTCACAACTGGAAAGTCACGATGAGGATGATGCTGAACCCCAGCCAGTACCTACTGTGGGATAGCGAGTACAGGTTAGAAGCTCAGGCTAGGGCTGCCAGGATGGGAGGAGCAGTAATTTCCGAGCAACTATATGGCTCAGGACAGTTTGATACCATCCAAATGCAGTCTGTCCTGCCAGCAGCCACACTCCAGCTGGCTTCGGAGGTCGCCTTCAAGGCATACCTTAAGTTACCCACCACTGGCAAGGGTGCTAAGAATTACATGACCATAAAGTAGGGAGCGCAGGAATCCTATATGGATTTCATCAACCGGCTAGAGGAAGCGATCAGCAGACAGATAAACAACCAGGAGGCCCAAGAGGAGCTTATGATGAAGCTGGCAAAAGACAATGCCAACCTCGACTGCTGCAAAATACTGTAGGCAATGGGCCACAGAACCGATATGATGCTCACAGACATGATTAGGGCTTGCGCGGACATTGGGACAGACTCCTATAAAATGGGTCTGTTAGCGGCGGCCATGCAAGGGGGGAACGAACCCAAGGGAGCTTGCTACCAGTGCAGGAAGATGGGACATTTTGCCAGAGAGTGCAGGAGAAAGCAGCACAGCAAGGAGGGAGTCGGCCCTCCCGGGGGCCACCCGGCCAAACCATTCACCCAGTGCCCAAGGTGCCATAATGGCTTCCATTGGGCCAGCCAGTGCACAGCTTCAGGAAACCAGGCCATAGGCATGTCTTTGGCCCCAGTCCAAATAGAGACAGCTGCCGCTCTGGAGGCTCCAGAGTGGACATCCCAATAGTCACCCTAAGCATCTCCAAGGCACAGGCAGAAACCAAGGGCAGCGCAGGGTTAGATCTAGAATGCCAGGAGGACGTTATTTGTGACCTGCCAGGCACAGTCAACTTAGTTAACACCCAGTACAAAGATCCCCTGCCCCAAGGAACAGTAGGGTTAGTCTTGCCTCGTAGCAGTGCAGGGAAGAAAGAGATCTTTGTGATCCCGGGAGTCATAGACTCCAATTACACAGGCATCATCAAAGTCCACCTACCTACCCCAGACAATAGACCATGACATAGACAAAAATCTGTTAAGCCTATTTTTGACCATGCAGTTTCACCTGCGGCACCGCAGAGAAGCCCTGTATGTGGCCCACATTAGGAGCCACCAGGATCTACCTGGTTCCATTTCAGAGGGCAACAGCAGGGCCAATGTAGCCGCTAGGGAAACCCACCAGAAATTGATCATGGGCATATTTATGACCCCAATCCAAAGCCATGCATTTTTTCATCAAAATGCCAAGGCACAGGCAAGGCAGTTTAATCTGCCATTGTCACAAGCACAAGGAATCGTGCACTCCTGCCCGCAATGCGCAGGAGCACCGGGGGGCACTCATGGGGGACCAACCCACAAGGGATGGGAGCTAACCAGATTTGGCAGATGGACGTCACGCACGTCCCACAGTTTGGGAGATGTCAATATATGCACGTCTCCATTGACACTTTTTCGCAGTTTGCCTGGGCCACGGCCCAGAAGGGAGAAGCTGCTACTCATGTAGAGCAACACCTTTTGACATGCTTCGTGGTCATGGGTAAACCAGACCTCTTGAAGACCGATAACGCACCTTATAGTTCCAAACAGCTAGCATCATTTCTAGCAACTTGGGACGTGAAGCATACATTTGGAATCCCATACAATCCCCAGGGACAAGCCATTGTCGAATGGGTGAACCGGATGTTAAAGTCCTACATTGAAAAACAAACAGAAAGAAAGGAGATAGTCCCCCCCAAAAGCCAGGGTCAGGCGCAACAATTTCTACACAAAGTATTATTCACTTACAATCACCTCAATATTTTTGCTGACTGCACCACACAGGAGAAGCATTTCCAACAGCAGGAAATCCTCCCGCGACCTATGGTTCACTTCAGGGTGCCGCCAGACCCCTCTTGGAGAGGCCTGGCGCCCCTGATAACATGGGGGAGAGGGTATGCATCGATTATGTCCCCCACAGGACCTGTCTGGATCCCCAGTCGTTGCATGAAACCGCATTTCAGGCAGCATGGCGTGGACCAGAGCAATCCCGGATCCCCTGCCCGAGATGGAGTGAGTGAGCCTGATGAGAGGACCCAGGCGGAGCAGACAATCCCAGCTGAGACCAGAGCAAAGAGTGACCTGGGGGATGGTCAAGACCTTGTGTGACGATGCTCTATCCATCCTGAGGGAGCAAAACCCTGAGCCGACCCCACAAAACATGGTGGCCGCAGTGCTAGCTCAAATCACCTATAATTCCCTGATGATCGTCTTGATCCTTTCCTTGCTGATGGGGGGAGGGGTTCAAGCATCTTATTAGGACCTGACATCTGGCAGAGATTTAACTGCCAGACTCCAATATAACATTTGGGAGAAATTAGCCGGACTTGTCAACCAATCAGACTTTTGCTTGCAACAAACTACGGACACTGCTTCTCTCTTAAGTACATGCCTGATCCCGGTGTGTCGAGCACTGGGAGAGCGCCCCCTGTGCCAGAATGACAGGCTGCTCCACAGCCAAAAGCCTGCACCATCATTGCCTGAGCCCCCGGAAAGAGACTTGGAAATGTGAACAACCAGAGACAATCAGTAATGTGTATGCTCATATTATTTTGCCTACAGGGTGGTTTTTCACTTGTAACCAAAGAACTTGGAACTATATACCTGCTAATGTGTCAGACTCATACTGCTGTGTGAGTCATTTAAGCCTGGTACTCCCTGAAAGGGAGATGGTAACACCAAACCCGGTAACCCCAAAGCCAGCACGGCCCAAACGGGCGGTCCAGCTTGATGAGACATGTGATAGCAATATCTCCATACTTAGCAAGGCAGAGTTTGTGTCCCTAGCTGTCAGTATCATAGGGGTGCCTGGACTACCAGTGGGTAATGCACGGAGAATCGGCCAACTGGTGTGAGCACTAGCCAAAGCTATCAATCACACTTCATCAGCCATTGCCATACTAAACCGAGAGCAGGCTGAACTAAGACATGCGGTTCTAGACAACCGCGCAGCAATTGACAATTTGCTGCTTTTACACCATTTGGGCTGCGAATCTGTCCGGGACATGTGTTGTTCTAACCTCACAGACAATTCTCACAAAGTCCAGAGTCAAATCACCAAACTTGACACTCTAGTTAAACACAACAAGGAGAATGCCAACTGAGCATGGTGGGACGAGTTATGGTCTTAGGAGCCATGGAGGTGGTTGAAAACAGTGCTCAAAGCTATCGCTGGCATTATAGTAGTGGGAATTGTTCTGCTGCTTTGTGCAATGCATTCCATCACTCTTGTCAATGTGTACCTCATGGCGGAGACCCCAAGAGACAGTTACGCCCAAACAAATCATGCCCTACATCTATCGTGCCCTCAGCCAGGCTGACTTAAATAATAAAGGAAGGGGAAATGTGGGTTGCCCACAGGAATAATTGGCAATTAAACCTCTCCCCAGGGGTTCCCTTGGCGACAACAGACCCGGGAACTATCAGGGCTCTGCTGGAGAGGAAATTGGGAAAATAAAGCGGGCTAGTTAGAGATGCTCCATGGCAGGAGGACATTTTCCACCTTCGTCCCTGCCACAGAGCCCCCTTAGCTCCTCCCCTCAGACGGTTGGAGGGGAGTGGGAGTGACTGTTGCTCCATGGCAGCAGTTCATTTTCCACCTTCGTCCCTGCCACAGAGCCCCCTAAACTCCTCCCCTCAGCCAGTTGGAGGGGAGTGGGAGTGACCGTTGCTCCATGGCAGGAGGATATTTTCCACCTTTGTCCCTGCCACAGAGCCCCCTTAGCTCCTCCCCTCAGTCGGTTGGAGGGGAGTGGGAGTGACCATTGCTCCATGGCAGGAGGACATTTTCCACCTTCGTCCCCGCCACAGAGCCCCCTAAGCTCCTCCCCTTAGCTGGTTGCAGGGGAGTGGAAGCGGCTGTTACTCATGACATGGGCCTTAAGTTTTATGTAATTTACCATCTTTGTCTGTAAACCGCTTTGGGTCACCAATAGGTGAGGAAAGCGGTATAAAAATATACTAAATAAATAAATAAAATAAATCAATTAATCATAACCCAGGCTGAGGGCAAATAAAGCAGGACAAACAAGCCAAGGCAGACAGGGGACAAGTTAGATGCCCGGAGTCAAAACACGTAGACTCCAAGATTAGGGCAGGAACAATGGGTTTCGCCAGCCCAAGGCAATTAACTGCGGGCTGTCCATTAACCACAGGGCAACTTCCAAGAGCTGGCATTGTAGCTGACCACCGGAAAACGCCACGTATACAAGCCTTCTGTATAGGGGCAGCACGAATGCCCTAGGCATGTGTCACAACCCCAAGACAGGGTAATAAATACATACCCCTGACTGTAGTCGGGGCTGGATTTCACCGCACGGTTGCCTCCGTGTGTCTTCCTTGCAGCCAGCCATTCCAACATAACCTGTAAATGAGACTACATTTAAAAAATGGTGCATATGTTGTGTGACAAACCAGCCTTTCTCCCAGATGAAACCACAGGAGAAACACCTATCTATTCACACATCAGTCTGAATTCAGTTTCAGAGAGAGATTAGAAATGTTCCACAGCTTATCAGTACCTGGAAAAGTTGCCTGGTTAAGCATATCACTGTATAAAGTAATTATTGCTATCATTATTTATATAGCCTAAGGTTACTATTATTTTATTTACACCATTTATCATTAACTTGGCATCAAGAATGTAGGATGCAAGCATTTCCCTGGCACAAGGATGGGAAAAATCCATCTAATTGTTTGCTATATGTCAGGTTGCTATTAAAGACATACCCAAAAATAACAGTGCCAGTGAAAAGTTTCCAATCCTAAAAGGTGGCATCGAAACATTGCTTTAATGTCATTTAAGCATCATTTGAAATATTAATATTTTGGTCTTTTTATTTGGGCATCTGTGTTCTTGCCCTATTCTTCTTCAGTATCTAGGCCAGATGTGAAACTGCCAAAATAAAGGCACAATTTGATGAGTTCTTTCTGCAGTTCCTTTCACCTGACTTAGTGTGAGAAAGATTACCTGGCAACACAAGGCTGCCATTACCAGGGTATGTCCAATTGTGGTTCAAAAATACCACAATCTACAAGGAGGCTCTTTCTGTGTACCCCTTCTTGACCTATGAAGTTACTTGAGGTTTCTGTATGATTAGGTCATATACCAATAGGTGTTAGAATAGTTCTGTTGGTTTGTTTACTGGGCATGAGTACTGCATCATATCTGACCATTGTATTAGTTTTGTGTTTACCTTAATCTGTTTAACTACAAGTCTTAGAGAACTTGGCTTATTAAGTAATTTTCATACCGAGATGCAGGAATTAAGGCGTGTGCATTTATGTGCTTTCAAGTACAGTACTGTATTTCACCACTGCCTACTAGCATAGTTCAGAAAAGTTACTTTTTGGATAATAGTTTCCAGACTCCTCTAGCCTATATGGCCACTGGTGAGCAAAAATAACTTCTTCGAGATGTGGAATTTTTTTCCATGTTTGGTGTCTTGCACGGAAGACAAAGAAGGAGTCGCAGGAAGGACTAACACAGGTTTATTCATTGATGCTCAGCAGGAACATGTGGTAATGGGGGAGATACATCTCATTATATACCATAACACAATACATATTGAATCTTGTTGCACGGTAGCTTATTGGCTGCTACCGGCGTGGCCTCGCCCAGGTCACGCCTCTCTTCTGCAGTTGTTTTCTCTTCTGCAGTTGTTTTCTGTAGCTCCTGATCATGTGGGGAAATTCCCGCGGCTGTTCGTGATTTGGGCAATGTGGACCATGTGAGACTGAACGCTCGCAGCTGCCCTCTATGGGCGGCTTGCTCGCGTTCCTTAACAGCTGAGATACATTGTGATTGTGGACTGGTTACATTCATATATTTAAAGTAACATTGTACATGCATACATAACATCCCTCCCCCCTACGATGGGACGAAGTCCCTCAACCATTGTGGCTTGCCGCATGTGCGCCTGGGGCGTGCGGCCGCTTGACTTAACACAGGGGAGCCGGAGGCTCCTGGTTCCGCGGAGTCCTGCCCTGCAATGGAAAGGGGGGACTCGTTAGCGGCTCGGTGCGGCGTCTGTGGTACCCTTGCATTGGGGGACGGGAATGGAATGAATAGTTGGGAAGTGAATCCCTGCCTGCCGCTTGAGGAGTTTGGGGACCCCCCCAGTACGAATCTCGGGACCGACGAAGAGGCCCTCGTGGCCTCGCCACCCCCCGCTGCCTGTCCGGGCGTTCTAGAGACTGTGGTGGGCGGACTCGCCCCTGTTGCCTGTCTTGGGGGTGTTGGTCTCCGGGGAGCAGGAGCTATTGTATACTCCAAAACAAAAGGGCTAGGGGGACTGGAAGTACCAGGGGCTGAACTGAAACCCCTCTTCTCGCTAGGACGGGTGGGGGACCACTCTGCTACATCCCCCTGGTACTGCAACTCATAATCCTCATCAAACTGATCCCTCTCTTTGAAAGTATCCTCCTCTGTGTCTCCCCCTTGGATAATGCGGGTGGGGGAGGACCCTAACGCTGATTCCCCCTTGCCGGTGACTCGCCTTCGGAGTTGGTCGGCGTGCCTTCTCCAGAGTAGACCTGAACTCGTCTCGACCCTGTAGGATACCAGCCCCGTTTGCTCAACAATTGTCCCTGGCACCCACGCTGGCCCCGAGGCCGCGTAGTTTCTGCAGTGAACCGGGTCCCCTACAGCAAAACCTTTGGAGCTCTCTCCCCCTATGCTTATGTTTCTCCCTTCATCCTCCACCCTGGACGGATCCATCCGGTCAAACAGTGTTACCGGACACCTCCTCATGAGGAGTTCGGCTGGGGAGAAACCTGACGCTAAAGGGGTTGTCCTGTAGCAGATGAGGAACTGGCACAGATGCAGGTTCAACTCACCGGGACCCATGCGCCGCAGTGCGTCTTTCGTAGTGCGCACTTGGCGCTCTACCTGACCGTTTGTGGCGGGGTGAAACGGGGCAGCGGTTATGTGCCTGACGGCGTTCCTCTCCATAAACGTCTTGAACTCTGCCGACGTGAAGGTACTCGCGTTATCGCTCACAAGGACGTCTGGCAGGCCGAAGCAGGCAAACAGCTTTCGCAACTGTTTAATGGTTGCGGCAGAGGACGTGCTGTTCATGGGGATTACCTCCAACCACTTGGAGTAGGAGTCGACTACCAGGAGAAACATGGACCCGCGGAAAGGGCCGGCCAAGTCGACATGGATCCGGGACCATGGCCCGCGGGCCGTATCCCATTCCCTATGGGGTAACCGGGTCTCCTCGGGCCGAGAGCTCTGGCAGCTCTCGCACGTGCCCACTAGGCGTTCTATGTCCCCGTCTATCTGGGGCCACCAAAAGAAACTCCTGGCCAGAGCCTTGGAGCGCACGATCCCGGGGTGGCTGGTGTGCAGTAGCCTCAGCACCTTGGCCCTCAGCTTCTCTGGGATAACCACCCGCTGGCCCCAGAGTAGGCAGCCCCTTTCCAGAGAAAGCTCTACTCTGCGCCTGAAAAACGGCTTGAAATGTTCCTCGAGGGGAGAGGTGGGCCACCCTTTCCTAACCCAGGAACTAACTTCGGCCAGGATCTTGTCGGCCGCCGTGGCCTTGGCGAGGTCGGCCGGCACAATTGGGGGTGAGTCGAGAGACTCAATCAGCAGGACTTGGTGTTCCTGCTCTACCTCACACGTGGGGTCCCCTAAACTAGGGAGAGGGGATCGGGACAGGGCGTCCGCATGGGAGATCTCCTTCCCTGGGCGATAGACCAGCTCATATTGGTAGGCGTTGAGAAAAATGGCCCAACGCAGCATCCTGGGGGATAGAATTTGTGGGGTTGGTTTGCCGGTAGTGAAGATCCCCAGCAGCGGCTTGTGATCCGTCACTACCGTAAACTCACGGCCATATAAGAAATCGTGGAACTTCTTGGTTCCCGCGATTATTGCTAGGGCCTCCCTATCTGTTTGCACGTAATTGCGCTCGGCTTTCGAGAGGGACCTTGAGTAGTACGCCACCGGGGCTTCCCTCCCGCTCTCCAACACGTGGCACAGGACCGCCCCCACCCCCACCGGGGACACATCACAGACTAGCACCACTGGTTTTTTCGGATCAAAATGGGTCAGGACCGCATCCGAAGACAGGAGTGACTTAAGCTCCTTGAATGCCCTCTCCTGCTTGTCCCCCCACCGCCAAACCGCGTCCTTCTTAAGTAGCGCGTGCAGTGGCTCCGCGACCGATGCCTTCCGAGGCAGGAAGAAGTGATAGAAATTTAGGAGCCCTAGGAATGACTGCAGCTCCGGTTTCGCGGTGGGGCGAGGGGTGTCTCTCACGGCCACTACCTTGGACTCGGAGGGTTTGATTCCGTCCGGGGTTACCTTAAACCCTAGAAACTCTACCTCCCTCGCGAAGAATACGCACTTGTCCCTCCTCAATCGAAGTCCTGCCCTCTCGAACACTGAGAGAACCCCATCTAGCCTCTTGGCTAACTCTAATTCGCTCCCCGCTGTTATCAACACGTCGTCGAAGTATGGGAGGACGCCTGGAAGCCCCTTTAAAAGGCGTTCCACGAGGGACTGGAAAATTCCGGGGGCCGAATTCACGCCAAACTGAAGGCGCGTTACCTTAAACGCCCCCTTGTGCGTTATGATCGTTTGCGCGGCGGCAGCAGCCGGGGTTACAGAGAGCTGCTGATACGCCTGGGCCAAATCTAACTTGGCGAAAAACCTCCCCCCATGTAGCATGGCCAGCAATGGCTGACCACGGGTACCGGGTATGCATTTGGCCGAATGGCCTTATTTATCGTACATTTATAGTCCGCACAAATTCTGACCTCCCCATTTGACTTGAGGGCTGTAACAATCGGCGTTTCCCACTCCGCCGAGTCAACTGGAACCAAAATCCCCTGCCCCACCAATTTGTCCAGTTCCGCCTCAATCTTGTCCTTGAGGGCGAAGGGCACTCTCCTTGGCTTGAGGCGGATGGGCCGGATTTCTGGGTCCAGCTCAAAGGAAACCGGGGGCCCCTTGTATTTCCCGAGCCCCTTCTTGAAAACGTCCGGGTGTGCGTTGCACACGTCCCGCATTGGGTCAGTCTCGATGGCGTTAATGCCGGACAGTTCGATCCCCAGGGGAGCAAACCACTGCGTTCCCAAAAGGCAGCACCTCCCCCCTTTTAGGACCACTAGGGGCAGTTTCTCGGAGTAGTTCTTGAACTTCACCTTGAAGTCCCCCCCCCCCCCCCAACACTGGGATCCCATTTCCCTGCACGTCCCGTAGGTTGGATCTCATGGCCCGCAGTTTGGGCCGTTTCTCTGGGGGAATGCGCATAAACTCTTTTTGGGACAGGATGGAATAAGAGGACCCCGAGTCTATCTCCATCCTCACTGGGACCCCCTGCAACAGTACCTCTATGAAGAACCGCCGGTGCTCCAGGCCCACGCGGTTCACGCCGTCCTCGCTGTGGCCGGCTGAGACCTTCCTGGTGCCGGCCGCCTTTCGTTGGTGCGTCTGAGAATGGCTGGAACTGCCCTTGTCCTCGACTCATCCGCGCCTGCATACTCGGGCGATGTGTCCCTTTCGGCCGCAGTTGTGGCACTCGGCCTTCCGGAACGGACACCTCGTGCGGTCGTGGGCCGCCCCACAACCGTCGCAGCGGCGGTCCTGCCGTTCTCGGGTCTGCCGCCTCTCACCTCGCTTCTTGATCCTCTGGACGTCTTCGTCCTCGCTGGAGTAGGGATCCGCTGTCGTGGAGGACTCCTCGGACGACGTCGGTGCGGCGGCGGGCGGCTTGGGGGCCCGCCAGGCCGTCTTCGCTGGTGTCCGCCGGGCCACCTGCACTGGTGACTTGGCCCTCTCGGACGTGGCCCCTCGGGACTTGAATAGCCGGACGCCGCTCCTGGCCTCCTCGGCTGCTTGTGCCTCCCGCAGTACCTCGTTGAACGTGAGGCGATGGTCGCGGGTCATGAGCCTCCTCTGAAGCTCCTCGTCCCTCAAGCCGCACAGCATGCGGTCACGGAGGGCCTGGTCCAGGTCGTCCCACTGGCAATGCACCGCTGCAAGCCTGAGGGCCGCCGCATAGGCGGACATGGATTCGCCCGGTCGCTGGTCTCGCCTGTGGAATGCGACCTGGGCTGGGAAAATCGAGACGGGCAGCTGGAAATGCTCATGCAGTCTCTCCAGGATACGGTCGATGGGCACCTCGTCCACCTTCCGGGGGGCCACCAGGGTCATCAGGATCCGCAGCGTGGCCGGCCCCACCTGAGACAGGAAGTGGGAGCGCATCTTCGCGGCGGCGTCGACGCCTGCAGCCTCCATGGCATGCCGAAACTGGCACTCGTAGAGCTCCCATTGTTCGGGCTCGCTGACATCGAACTGGTACGGCTTGACCTTGGGATTCGCCATCAATCCCACCTTCGTCGCCAATTTGGTGTCTTGCACGGAAGACAAAGAAGGAGTCGCAGGAAGGACTAACACAGGTTTATTCATTGATGCTCAGCAGGAACATGTGGTAATGGGGGAGATACATCTCATTATATACCATAACACAATACATATTGAATCTTGTTGCACGGTAGCTTATTGGCTGCTACCGGCGTGGCCTCGCCCAGGTCACGCCTCTCTTCTGCAGTTGTTTTCTCTTCTGCAGTTGTTTTCTGTAGCTCCTGATCATGTGGGGAAATTCCCGCGGCTGTTCGTGATTTGGGCAATGTGGACCATGTGAGACTGAACGCTCGCAGCTGCCCTCTATGGGCGGCTTGCTCGCGTTCCTTAACAGCTGAGATACATTGTGATTGTGGACTGGTTACATTCATATATTTAAAGTAACATTGTACATGCATACATAACACCATGGAGTATCACTTGGAGATAAACTCACAAAACAACCAAAGGTGTTGTCTTGGGATAATGTTAGGTCTGCTACATAATTACACTGCATCACAAAAAAAGTATTGTCTGCTTCTTGTTCTAATCAATGTGTCCTATACTAAATTAAGTTCGCTGAATCCAAATCTGAAATATGATTCTGCCTAGGATGTCAGGACCTTAAGTAAGCAAATCTCACCCTCTTGGTTAGGTTCTTGCATTGATCACGTGGGGTATATTTGCCACAAATGTAGCAAATATTGTCTGGTTTGTTAACACAGCTGCGCCTACTCATCTTTAGCTCAAAACAGACTCACTATGGTCTAGCTGTACTATCCAATAAGATGGTTTTGCACTAGAGACAAGCCCTTGGTCCATCTTGCCTTATATACCTATTTCTGTCATCAGTTCACTGACTTGCCCGGCCGCTGCTGGAACATGCATGCCACCAGGGGAGGCGGCAGCAAGCATAGTGGTAGCTGCAACTGTTATAATGTTCCCATGTAAAAATACATTGCCTGATTACCAATCATTTTAACAGCTATAGGACGCCTTAAAATCTGTACGTAATAGGCAAATTCTAAGTTCAGATTTGGAATCAGTACACTCGATATCATGTAAATCACATGTTTTCTTCCAGTAGCAAAATCGTTGTTGTGTAGTGTTATTATTGTAGTTGTTGTTGTTATTTATGTTTGCAAATTGCTCTGTTCCTGTTGAACCAGGAAAGGCAGAAGGTATTAATTTACAGTATCTTTTTCATAGAGTTAAGGGTGCACGTTAAGTAACCTGCTCTTGCCAGGGGTGGGGTGGGATGCCTATAGGAGACATCAAAAGATAACTAAAACTAACCATCTTGAAATGTAATTTTTATGTTGCATTACTCCAACAGATTCATCCATCTTTCAGATACAGAAAGGCAATTCCTGACTGTTTGCAACCAGAGGAAATGAATGTTTCCAAATGATGTGTTTACATGGAAGGTGCACACTTCACCTTTTCCATGATCTTCAAGAATGGCTCTTGTCTGTTGAACATAAATGTTTTCAAAACTGTGTGCCAGATTCTAGTTCATCAGAAGGCAGCCTAAGCATAGCTTTTTACTGCCTTCTGTTTTGGTTGGTTTTCAGGTGCAGGCTTCATGGATGGTGTATGTCAAAGCCAAGGAGAAACAACCACCAGTTTGAAGCCACTGCAGCAGACTTGAGTCTCAGACCTGACTTGGACAACACAGATTAAACCCCATTCAGCGGAATGCGCAGGAAGGCCAAATAGAATGTCTGGTTTACTAAGCTTGGAGGATGTTACACGGCAGATGTTATAATCTAAACTAGGCACCAGGGGTGAAAGCAAGGAATTATGGTGTTGCTCTCTGGACCCCCAACCAGTGGGGATGGTTAGATGAAGAGAATAGATGATAGAAGATGGGTATATCTTTCGCTAGCTACGGTAGCTACTCAGGGCATCTGCTCGAGTCCCCTCCACCGCCAGCTATTTTTATTGGTTATACAACAAGAGGAAAGCAAATGGTTCAAAGGGAGGGGCAGTTACATCAAAGTAACTTCAGTACTAGACCCAAAGTCAGGACATTCCCATCATGTAATTCACTGTTTCCCACAGAGATAGTATCAAAATACTGCAGAACTACATAATTTAGGGGGGAAGACTACATAATTTAGGGGGGGCTAGCTAAGTTTCATTGCATGCAGGGTATAGGATTGATCGATTGACCAGGGTATAGGATTGATCGATTAAGGTTAGGTCACTGGCTATAAAGCAGAGACAATAAATATTTACAATCCCTCCATTCCTGTGTTGTGGTGCCATCCAACTTTAGAATCCAAGCCTGGAGGATTTTTCCTTGACAAATAAGGAAATCAAAAGTATAGAGGAATGCCACAGTATAAGACCATGATGATAAGAGTCTGAAACTACTTAGTTGTGAGGCTGCCCTGCTGGAGCAGCATGAGATTTTCTGACCACTAGCCATTTCTGACTACTAGCTAGGAGGGATGGAGCATGTCCAATACATATACATGCACACTTCCTTCCAATGGATGGAATTAGCATTTTATGAAGGCAAAGTGGAAGGTTTTAATTTGATACTGTCTTGAAATGATCTTCATCCAGATGGATTCTGCAAGCAGCACCTCATGAGGGATTCTGTATAGTCCCTATATAGAAATTTACAGCAGCCTTCCCTAATATTGAGCCCTCTATGGGGCTGACTACAAACCCCATCATCCTCAGAAAGTTAACATGATGTTTGGAGTACGAATTTTAGTCTAACCCAAATGGAGGGTACTAGATTGTGCAAGGCTGATTGAGAATCAAAATATTAAAAATATGTGTGAGTATCCCAATAAGATGGGCTCCTTCACCTGTAGACTATGAATAAAAACTCCTGCTGTTTACATTGAACTGGCTTATCACTGAACACACATAAAGGGCATAGAATTGGGAAAAACAGCCCTAGATTTTCTGTATGTGGGCCATACAGTTGCATTTGAGCATCTTATGGATGTCAGAATGTATGGCATGTTTTGTCAAACATTTTATTTTATTTGGACATCCTTAATTTTGAGAGAGAAATACATTTTCTTACCAGGCTCAGTGCAAATAAGACACTTTAGGATTCCTGGATTGAGGAGATTAGGAAATGTACTACTTTAGAAACACACACCCCAAAGTTCCTCTGGGCAAAATCTAAAATCCTTCAGATTTTACTCCTGAACCCCTGCATGCGAGCCCATGGTAATTGGCTGGCTGTGCAGAAGGTGACTGGAGAAACAGAGCTACTACTGTGGACCTCCATTTAAACCACAAAAGGAGATGAATGGTGCCAATGGCCAAAATAGTTACCAGCCAAGCAAGATCACCAGCTTGACCAGGTTTACCTGATTAAATCAATGAAATTATGTCATTTGGAAAATCCAGATGCTGTCAGGCTGCTCATGTGACCTATTACATTTTCCTAGGCTAGACTTTTCCCCAACACCTCAATTTCCTCCAGACCACCTTTGAACAGGTTCTGCTTTGGCTGTGTGCTTTTTACTGGCCTGGAGCAAAACATGCTTCTCTGTTCTGCTTCTCTTCTTTCTGAGGTCAGCTCCTGCACATGGAATTCTTCCCAGGAAAATGTAAGTTGAGAAATGTGATGCTTTGGCAGTTTTGGCACATGCATTTATTTACTACTACTTTTTTTAAAAAAAAATGCATCTGCTTTTCTTACAAGAGCTAGCCACTGTGTCTGACATGATAAACAGCAATCAATGATGAAACATAAAGTAAAAATCAATGTTGGATTCTGTTTTGGTTCAGGAATGCAGGAGAGTAAGATTACATAAACATATCATTCTACAATAAAGCCAACAAAATAGACATGGTTGTTACACTGGATTTTAATTTACAGCCCATCCTGCTTGCCTTTTTCCCTGACTCCCATTTCATTTTTTGACCTGGTAGCCTAATGATAAATCCTAGCTCCATAATGGCGAACCTTGGCATTCCAGATGTTCTTGGGCTTTAATTCCCAGAAGCCCCCATGAATCCACACAAATGGGTTTACTGCGATTCATCTGGCCCACACCGCCCTCGTCGCTCCTGGAAGCGGACATAAAATGATTCATCTGGCCCACACCGCCCTCGTTGCTCCTGGAAGTGGACATAAAATGTGCCTGTATGGATTCACGGGGGCTTCTGGGAATTGAAGTCCAAGAACATCTGGAGTGCCAAGGTTTGCCATTCCAGTCCTAGCCTATTGCTGAGTTGAAATCTGACATCCTCCAGATGTGTCTGATTATAATTCCTATTGTTCCCAGCAACCAAGCCAAATGGCTATATTAGCTAGGTATGGAATTATTGGTAATAAATACATCTTGGCAGCACCAGATTGAACATGGGTGATCTATGCTAAATGTAGACACACATGACATTAATATAAGAAGGACCAGGAATAACAAGAAGTTGCTGATCAACATTAAGGTTATTCCAATTAATTCAGTGGGTCTTCTCTTTAACAAGTAAACTCAGTGCAAGGTATTAATGCATGTCTTCTCTGAGCTATTCAACAAACTAATGGGAAGAGCCGAGACAAGGGTGTATGGGATGGGGGATGGTCCTACCCTCCCAATATTTTGGTCATTTTGGATCATGTGGAATAAATCCTCAAACACATCTATGTCTCTGGCAAGCCCTTTGGTGGTATATGATGAATGATAACTGCTAACAGTTTTATAATAATTGTGTGTTGTCAAGCCAATTCTGTGCAGCTTGCCTGAGGTCACACAGGCTGGCTCTTCTCCAAGGAGGCAGAGTGAGAAATGAACTCCCAAACTCTGGCTCCATAGCCAGATATTTAACTTACGTTGCTATTCTGCCAGCTGTCTACTAACAGCTTAATAGTTCTGTATATTAGACATGTTGTACAAAGCAACCAATTTGTGTTATCTAACCATATGGAGGAGTACCTCAGTAATGTAAGGTACAAAAATGAAAAAATCACAACAGATCTTTTTGCAATTTAACTGAATGTTAATGCTCTAGGTAGTTCAGAGCAGAGATCCTTCTTTGTTTATTCACTGCATTTATATTCTGTTTCTTTACAGTGAGCTCAAGGTGACATTTATGTCTCTATTCCTTCCCATTTTATCTACATAACTAGCTGTTATGTATGCATGTTCACTGTACTGGAAAGATAAGAATGTAACCACTCCAAATACAATGTATCTCAGCTGTAAAGGAACGCGAGCAAGCAGCCCATAGAGGGCAGCTGCGAGCGTTCAGTCTCACATGGTTCACATTGCTCAATCACGGACAGCCGCGGGAAAACCTTCCCCGCATTAATCAGGAGGAGAAAGAACTACTGAAGAGAGGCGTGCCTGGGCGAGGCCACGCCGGTAGCAGCCAATGAGCTACCGTGCTACAAGATTCAAATGTATAATGCTACTGTATATATTGAGATGTATCACCGCCATTACCTCATGTTCCACCGGATCATCATGCAATAAACCTGTGTTAAGCCAACCCTTCGGCTGCTCTGTTGTCTTTGGTCCCATACACTAAACTGGCGACGAAGGTGGGATAATGGCTGCCCACGGGACCAAGACATGCGCCGGCTACGAGATCAAGAAGCCGGGAGACTTGGAGCTGTTTGAGATAGACTTCAATGGAGCGCTGGTGGAGCTCGAAGTTTCAGATGAGGACAAGAAGAGGGCCATCTTCGTCCGCATGCTCGGGCACGAGACCAAGAGGACCTTGGTGGACCTGATCGCGCCGAGGAGGGTGAGCGACTTCAAAGCTAAGGAGCTCCTGGCGGTGCTGCGCACCCACCTCCGGCCCGCGATAGCGATGTTCCCCGCTCGGAGCGCGTTCTGGAGGCGAGTCCAAGCACCCGGGGAATTGGTCGCTGAGTTCGCAGCGGCCCTGCGACTGGCCGCCGGCCCATGCAAGTGGGAGACCCCAGAAGTCACCCTCCGGGACTGCCTGCTCTGCGGCCTGAGGGACACCGAAACTCAGCGCGCGCTGATGAAACAGGAGCCGCCCCCCACGCTGCAACAAGTCCTAGATGCGGCACAAGCCGCGGAAGCCACGATGGCCGGGGTGCAAGAGCTCCAGGACTGGCGCCCGAAAGCTGCCAAGGCAGAGAGCTCGGTGCGCGCGGCCCGGCGAGTTTCAAACTCGTCCACGGAAAGCGACGACGAGGACGTCCGGAAGGTCCAGAAGGAAGGCCGGCGCTGCGACGGCTGCGGCACCACCCACGCCCGCGCCAAATGCCTGTTCCGCAAGGCCGAGTGCCACAACTGCGGCCGGCGCGGGCACATCGCCAAGGTCTGCAGGACACGGCGCGAGACCAGGAGGAGTTTGCCAGACCGCTTGGCGAGGCAGAGCCGCACCACGAGGCCCAAGGACGAGAGCCGCACCACGAGGCCCAAGGACGGCACCCGGACCACGTGGAGGCAGGATGGCGTAGGGCGCATCTCCGACGACAGCGAGGACGACGCCCCGGTGTTCAGCGTGTCGGCGGGACACCCCCGATACTTCGTTGAGGTAGTAATTCAAGGGGCCCCTGTTAGGATGGAGGTGGACTCGGGTTCTTCTTACTCTATCATCTCCCAGGGAGAGTTCCTGAAAATTGCCCCCCACGTGCGGCCCAAACTCAAAGCGTTGACGTCCACGCTGAAGGACGTGCAAGGGAACCGCATTCCGGTGTTGGGGGTTGGGAAGTTCCAGGTCCAATTCAAAAAGCACGCCGCAATGCTCCCCCTAGTCGTCCTCAAGGGAGGTAATTGCAGCCTCCTCGGGACTCAATGGTTCCAGCCCCTGGGTTTATTCATTGGGGGGGTGCACACCATTGGAGTACACGCCGCCGGGACTGATCCAATACAGAGCGTGTGTGACGCGCACCCCGAGGTTTTCAAAAAGGGACTGGGGAAATTCAAGGGCCCCCCGGTGACTTTCGACCTGGACCCGGGAGTACGACCAATCAGGCTAAAGCCGCGCAGAGTGCCTTTCGCACTAAAGGACAAGATAGAGGCGGAGCTGGACAAATTGGTGGGCCAGGGGATTCTTGTTCCTGTTGATTCTGCGGAGTGGGAAACTCCAATTGTAACAGCGCTCAAGGCCAACGGGGAGGTCCGCATATGCGCTGATTACAAGTGCACCATCAATAAGGCGATTCGCCCTAATGCGTATCCGGTGCCGGTAGTCAGCCACTTACTGGCCAGGTTACATGGGGGGAGGTGTTTCGCTAAACTCGACCTGGCCCAAGCCTACCAGCAACTCCCGGTGACCCCCGCCGCAGCTGCTGCGCAGACCATAGTCACCCACAAAGGGGCGTTCCAGGTGACGCGCCTCCAGTTCGGCGTGAATTCGGCGCCCGGGATTTTCCAGTCACTCGTGGAACGCCTCCTGAAGGGGTTGGAGGGGGTGTTACCCTACTTTGATGACGTATTGATAACAGGGGGGAGCCGGGCCGAATTGGCAAAAAGGTTGGGAAAGGTCCTGGCAATATTCGAAAAAGCGGGGTTGCGGTTGCGGAAAGACAAATGCGTTTTCTTCGCAACTGAGGTTGAGTTCCTAGGGTTCCGTGTTACTCCCGAGGGAATAAGGCCGTCCCAATCCAAGGTGGCCGCCATCAAGAAGGCCCCTCGCCCCACCTCCAAGCCCGAGCTGCAGTCGTTCCTTGGACTGCTCAACTTCTACCACTCCTTCCTTCCTCGGAAGGCAGCCGTGGCAGAACCGCTACACAAGTTGTTAAAAAAGGACGAGGCATGGAAGTGGGGCGACGACCATGAGAAGGCTTTCAATGACCTGAAACGACTCCTGGCATCTGATGCCGTACTGACCCACTTCAACCCCAAACGCCCGGTGGTTCTGATATGCGATGCATCTCCGGTGGGGGTGGGGGCGGTGTTATGCCACGTACTAGAAGACGGGAGGGAGGCCCCAATAGCGTTCTACTCCAGGTCCTTGTCCCAAGCGGAGAGAAACTACGCCCAGACAGACAGGGAAGCGTTAGCGATAATTGCGGGCACCAAGAAATTTCATGATTTTGTGTATGGCCGCCCCTTCACCATAGTGACCGACCATAAGCCCTTACTAGGCATCTTCACCGCAGATAAGCCCACACCACAAATCCTGTCCCCGAGAATGCTCAGGTGGGCCATTTTTCTCAACGCGTATCAGCACGCGTTGGTGTACCGGCCCGGGAAGGAGATCAGCCACGCGGATGCCCTATCGAGGTCCCCCATTCCCCGGGATTGCTGCCACGTGGGCGAGGAAGAGAGGGACCACCAGGTCTTAATGATAGAGGTCCTAGACTCCCCCCCGGTAGTACCGGCCGATATCGCCAAAGCGACCGGCAAAGACAAAACGTTAGCGACAGTTAGCTCCTGGGTGCAGAAAGGGTGGCCCGTGTCTTCCCCAGCAGCGGAATTCGACACATTTTTCAAGAAAAAATTAGAGTTGTCCCTAGAGAGGGGTTGCCTTTTGTGGGGACAGCGGGTAGTGATCCCCACGTCCCTCCGGCCGAGGGTGCTTAAACTACTGCACGTTAGCCACCCTGGGATCGTCCGCTCAAAGGCACTAGCCCGCAGTTACTTTTGGTGGCCCCAGCTAGACGCCGACATCGAGCACATGGTCGGCACTTGCGAAGCGTGCCAGAGCTCCAGGCCGGAAGAGGCTCGGTTGCCACATAGGGAGTGGGACGCAGCAAGGGGGCCCTGGTCCCGAGTACACGTAGATTTTGCTGGCCCGTTCAGGGGAGCACTTTTCCTCCTTGTGGTGGATGCGTTCTCCAAGTGGTTGGAGGTCATTCCAGTCTCGAGCACCTCCTCGGCCACAACAATTAAACAGTTACGGAGGGTCTTTTCCACGTTCGGTTTACCCGACACCCTCGTCAGCGATAACGCTAGCTGTCACGTCCACCGAGTTCATGGCATTCATGGATCTCAACGCCATTCGGCACATCACCTCCGCCCCGTTCCACCCAGCCACCAACGGCCAAGTAGAGCGCCTCGTGCGCACCACAAAGGACGCGCTGCGGCGCATGGGTCCCGGGGATCTCGACCTACAAGTGTGCCAATTCCTGCTACGGTACAGGGTCACCCCA
Organism: Bradypodion ventrale; assembly: GCA_035047345.1. Classification (NCBI taxonomy): domain Eukaryota; kingdom Metazoa; phylum Chordata; class Lepidosauria; order Squamata; family Chamaeleonidae; genus Bradypodion; species Bradypodion ventrale. Next base: position 308,213,438 of record JAWDJE010000002.1, on the reverse strand, counting down.
TTGGCGTCAGGGTACTCCCCCGCGGAACTGTTAATGCGCAGGAAGCTGGCCACGGTAATCTCCAGACTAGACCCCACGAGGGTAGAGGACAATGGGCGGAACGTAGGGATGGAACCCACAAAGAGTTTCAGCGTAGGTGCCCCCGTGCATTGCAGGAACTACGCCAGCGCGGGGCCAGCCTGGGTGCCGGGCACTGTAATAGAACAAACCGGCCCCGTTTCATACCGCGTGGAGACCAGTACAGGCCTCCTGTGGAGGCGACACGCGGACCAGCTCAGGCGCAGGGTCCCCGGAGAGGAGGACGCGAACGGAGGAAACCACGATTCAACGTTAGGGTACTCCCCCACCCGTTTAGCCCAAGGGGGAGGGAAAAGGGGCCATGGGTCCCCACCAAGGGGGGAGGAAAGGGAATCTGTCCTTGCAGATATCATGCGGGAGTTCTCGGCGGAAGGAAAGGGCCCCGAACTCATACATATCTCGAGGAATCTTCCCCCAGACTCAGATCCCCCAAGCGAATTAGATTTTGATTTCCCGTACCAGGGGGAGTTAGCGGAGTGGTCCCCCACCCGTCCTAGCGAAAAGAGGGGTTTCAGTTCAGCCCCTGGTACGTCCAGTCCCAACCCCTGCGAGTTAGAGTGTAACATAGCGCCAGCTCCCCGGAGACCAACACCCCCAAGACAGGAGGCGAAGGCAAATCAGCCCACCACAGTCTCAAGATCCCCCGAACGGATAGCAGGAGGCAGCGGGACCACGAGGGCATCCTCGTCGGTCCCGAGATTCGTAATGGGAGGGTCCCCAGGGTCCGCAGGCAACAGGCAGGGGTTCACTTCCCAGCTGTTCATTCCATTCCCATCCCCCAGCGCAAGGCAGGCACGGACGCCCCACGGAGCCACTAACGAATCCCCGTCTTCCGTTGCAGGACAAGCACCCACGGAGCCAGGGATCACAGGCTCTCCTGTACTAGGTCAGGCGCATGCACGCCCCAAGCGCACGTGCGGCAAGCCACAATGGTTGCGGGACTTCGTCCCATCCTAGGGGGGAGGGATGTTATGTATGCATGTTCACTGTACTGGAAAGATAAGAATGTAACCACTCCAAATACAATGTATCTCAGCTGTAAAGGAACGCGAGCAAGCAGCCCATAGAGGGCAGCTGCGAGCGTTCAGTCTCACATGGTTCACATTGCTCAATCACGGACAGCCGCGGGAAAACCTTCCCCGCATTAATCAGGAGGAGAAAGAACTACTGAAGAGAGGCGTGCCTGGGCGAGGCCACGCCGGTAGCAGCCAATGAGCTACCGTGCTACAAGATTCAAATGTATAATGCTACTGTATATATTGAGATGTATCACCGCCATTACCTCATGTTCCACCGGATCATCATGCAATAAACCTGTGTTAAGCCAACCCTTCGGCTGCTCTGTTGTCTTTGGTCCCATACACTAAACTAGCTTTGTGAGATACATCATGTCGAGAGAAGGATTGTTGGACAAAGCCATCCAGTGAGGTTCTTGGGTCAGTCAAATTTGAAACTTGGATTGTCTGAGTCCTAGTCTGGGTCTCTAACCACTACACCACGCTGGTTCAGTAAACCAAGAAACTGCAGCCACAAGTGAGAATTTAAACCAACAGCCTTCAAACCTGTAGAAGACAATCACCTTCACTAAACTTTCATGCTTACTCTGGCATTCTGCTCCGACTGTGCTAATTTTGTTTCCCCTCAGTGCTCTGTTTCCTACCGAAATCTAAAACGATACCCACATTCATAATGTCACAGGTTTTCCTTGCCACAGCCATGTCTAACTAACCACTTCAGTTTATTTCCATGAGGACAATATCTTTCAGCTAACTAGCCAAGACACTTGATCATGGCCAAGCTCAGAGAGATGTTCCTGTTCTGCAAAAGAAAGAAGGTGGTGGTGGTGTGCTTCTGACCTGTAGATTTTAACTAAACTGGAGAGGGTCATTCATTCCAGTTGATGACTGTATTTTCTGAGACAGGGAAGCTGCAGCCACCCTGGAATGTGTATCAGCAATGGCTTTCTGATTGCTTTTGCTGCACAGTGACATGCTTTTGCTCTTAGCTGCTCAAAAACCGCTTCAAGGAACAGGACCCTAATTTCCCATTGTCTTTGCTCTCAGTGGCATTGAGAGGTTTTGCTCATTAAGGCCTTAGATGTTGTTAGGTCTCCTATCAAGGCAAATAGTATCACCATTACAAGTGCACAAGTCTATTACAAGTGTGTGTGTGTGTGTGTGTGTGTGTAGATATAGATATAGATATAGATATAGATATAGATATAGATATAGATATAGATATAGATATAGATATATATAGAGAGAGCGCAGCATATAACAATCTGTGTATCAAATTTGATAATGTCCCTTTTTGGCTTGTACACTTGCTGTGTGTGTGTGTGTGTGTGTGTGTGTGTGTGTGTGTGTGTGTGTGTGTGTGTATCTTCACTATCTATCCACTATCCTCCTTAGCCCACTCAAATCTACGTTCATTGCACTCCAGAAGATGAGGTGGATAGATGGCTATATATGTTATATTTTACCCCTTCACAAACTTTCTTGTACAATTCTCTTTCACAACATGTCTAACAGAACAAAGGATGTGCTCACACAGCAACACAAAGGTAAAACTCTTTAGCATATGTTTAATGCCATGTATTTGTTTTGTATCTTCCCACTATTACAGTTGAAAAGGGGACATTTAGAGCTAATCCAAATAACAACCAGAGATCATCTGCTACTGCTAGCTGTAGGAAGCTGCATTGATTTGCATACTTATCTGTCATGCTGATTAATCACTCTATGACTGTATCTGGTGTATATAAGTTCATGCCTTGACATCTCACCCCTATACCTGATAAAGTGGACTTGATCCATGAAAGCTCACATTAAAAATACTGTATAGCATTTAGTCTTTAAAGTACTGCAGCATTTTTGTTTTCTTGTTTCTGTTTTTTGATATGCCTGAAACACAGACTAACACGGCTACTATTCCAAGAAAGCCAAAAAGAAGGGCTGGGATACCACTGCTGCTTAAAAACATGTCACTATGACAGGAGTTCTCAACCTTTTAAAGCCGGGGGCCGGGTCACACTCCCTCAGACAGCTTTGGGGGGTGGGGGCATTTTGCCCTTCCTCCACCACATGGCACTTCCTGGTGTGGTGGAGGCGGTGAGGGGCCACATGAAATGGTGCCACAGGCCGCAGGTTGGGAATCCCTGCACAATGAGATAACTGACACCTGAGTTTTGCTCCCTGAAGGGAAGATACAGAGGAATGCAAAGGAGAGCTCTATTAAACCAATGCAACAATGTACCGCTCTTCTGAGAAAAAGCAGTAATTGTGGTCATATTCAGAGATATTGTATTGGAAAATAAGTACCTGCGTTACTGGAGCTGTTTTAGCCATTACACAGTGTAGGGATGAAAAACTGACTTACCAGAGAAAGTGCTGGTAACAGCAATATTGAACACAACACAAAGGTTAGCAACTAGGCTGAAGCAAGGCTGGAAATTACTTTCAAATTGTCATTGCCTCAGCAGAAATTTGGGGAGACATCCAACCAATTCTCTTTTTTAAGCAATTGTTTCTCATTCTTCTCTTTTCTCGTGCGCTTTCTTCCAGATGAATAGCAGAAGCTTTTTGCTGATTCCAAACACGTCTTTCCCTGTTCGCTTGCAGCACAATGCCCAGAGAATGAGGTACACAATTCCTGTTAACAAGGAGAGAGATTGCTCCTGTCACCTGCCTTTCCATTCAGAAAGGCAGGTGTGGCCAGTATTCTGTGCAGAATACTGGATACACACATCCACACTGGCTAATAGGAGTTGATGCCTGTGTTTAAAAACAATACAGCAGGGGCAGCTAATCCTACCATGGCCAGTGGACTCCTACCTGTCATTCATAAGGCCAGTGACACAGCCCCAGTTAGTGTTACAACTAGACAGTGAGGCTGTCCTAGGTTGATTAGTTAGGTCTAGTCAAAGTTTCCCATTGCAGTTAAATCTCTGTTGTCTTTTACAGAAAATGTTTTATTTTCCCAAACAGTTTTTGAGGCAAGAGTCAATACTGCATCTCAGATTGCTACAATTCTCATCAGGATCACAGACCCTGTGTCATTAGCACCATCTTCTTCCCTACCTTTTAAAAAGACATTCTGGCCAGGTTATCTTGCTATGGGAATAGAGGAGACCATACTGCCAGCAACTCAATGACCAGTGTCAGGTGGTGGTGGTTAACTAACCTGACACCCCTGAGGACTAAAGGTCTTGGGTGCCAAAGTCCACAGGGAAGGGTGATGGTCCCCAAATGGATTAAATCCCACTTGAACCCATCTTGATGAAGGTCATCAGCTTCATCAATACTGGCCTGGGGCTGAGGAGGACTTTGTGTGCCAAAAGGGCTCTGAACCAGAAAGTGACTCGCCAAACTGGATCAGTGGTATGGGTATCATGCTGCGATGCGGAAGGCAGATGAAAAGCCACTGCAATACTGTATATTCTCAAGACAGTCTTCATGGTACGGGTACACAAAAAAAACTTCCTTGAATATTGTATTATTTTTAACCACAATCAGGCATACCCTGGTAATGGTAATCTTGTGTTGCTGGCTAATCTTTCTCACACTAGGTCAAGTCAAAGGAACTGCAGAATGGACTCACCAAAAGGTGGCTTCATTTTGGCAGTTTCATGTGTGGCCTAGACATGGAAGGAAAATACCTCTTTTTAAAAAATTGAAGGGCGGAGGGAGCAAATGACTTAATGTTGTATTGCTATAAAAAGTTGTAAAACTGCACTGTTTATCTGACATAGTGCGAAATAGGAAAAGCATAATTTGAAAAAAATATTTGGAGTAGAGAAAAAAGGTGCTTCCTTGATGGGGATGTTCCTATTGCACTATACCCATAAGTAGGACATGGTATGCCAGAACAGCAGGAACACCCCCTTCAAGTGATGTCTCTTGTCTCTCCTCCAAACAATTTTAAAAATTATGTCTTTCTAGTCTAGCACTTCCCTCGACACCCAAAGGGGTAAAAGAGGAAGCGAAGTCTAGCACTATGTGAAATAAGCACTGCAGTTTCACAAGTTTCTATATCAATTCAGCACTATGTTATTTTAAAAATATGTCCCACAAAGTCATACTAGGACACAACCACATTGCACCTTTGAGCTGATCTAGGTGATCACACATGCTAGAAACAAAAATAAAAATAACTAAATGAGATCAATGCAAGCAAAATAGCTTTTTAAAAACCCCACTCGCCCCTGCATTGAGCAAAAAAGCAACAAATGCCTGTGGGAAAACATCAGGTTTAATTGCAATTAACTGTACATTGTGTGTGTAGAAGATTAAAATCACACCAGAATTTAACCGTGCCAATACTGGCACAAACCATGGGCTAGATTGCAGCATCGCAGCACCCTAAGCTAGAAATAAAAACAGCTCAGTGCCATAGCTGTGTGTTGTACAAAGACAGTGAAACAGGCCTGAATTGTTCCCTGCTAGAGGCTGCCTCTACTCCAACGCATTACTGTCCATCAATGTCATATTTTGATGCCTATTCAGTTATTTCAGGAGGCAGTATCCCGAGAAATGGAGAAAATAAACAGGAGCAGCAAAAGAAGACTTTTTAGGCTGAGGTGCCTTGTTGCTTTTGGGTCTGTTGCAGTTTTTCTTTTCTTCCTGGCTGCATTCCTCCTTCCCCCATTTCTCTGACTTAATTGTGAGTGAACAATATTTTGTTCTTTCTCTCAGCATTTAGTGCAAGTGAATTCCTTGGCTTACTGCGGTGGCTTAGTGGTTAAGACACTGAACTTGATGAATGAAAGGTCAGCAGGTCAAGACCAGAGTACTGCATGACGGAGTTTGTTCCTGTCTTTGCCACATGTCCACGGAAATGTCTGCAGATGCAAACAGTTCTGGCTCATTGGCTATAAACAGATGAGCACTGAACCCTAGAGTTGGATACGACTGGCTTTCAAGCACGGGTGACCTTTACCTTCTGGTGAGAACAGCTCCTGCTGCCTCAGATCAGGCACTGAACTGGTTTTGTGCAGAATCAATCATTATTCAACTCTCTACCTTGTGATCTAGAAGTAAGCAAGCAGGAGCAATCAGATGGGAGTTTTACATAGAAATGAGTAAGAGAGAGTCCAGGAAGCAGGACAGTCTTGGGAGAGAGCCTTGCCATTGTCAGAAGTGAAACATTATCTGGCTGAGCAGGTTAACCCAGTGAGAAAGAAACAGGGTAAAACAGGGGTGCCCAAACTACAGCCCGGGGTCTGGAGTATAATGTGCCCATACAGCGCATTTTATTTCCACTTCTGGGAGCAATGAGGGTGGTGCGGGCCAGATGAATTGGCATCAAGGGCTGGATCTGGCCCCTGGCCGTAGTTTGGGCACCCCTGAACCATGTGACCGGCCTGTGGCCTGAAAAGTATGGGCAAGGAGATCATGGGACTTTATCTATCTCCTAATAGTATATTCCTTGGTTTTCTTGGTAAACAGACACATTAGAGAAAAATAGCTATGCAAGATGAAGGTCAGCAGACACATAAAGGCTATGTATTTGATTGCACTTGCTGCCAAATGTACAACTACCTGCCTGTTGGACAAAAAGCACAATTGTGTCTCAGGGAACAAGGCCACACCCTTGAGGCCAAGGTGTGTAACCTGCAGAAGATGGGCAAGTGAGACTTTTGGGATGAGACAAGGTTGCTCCGTTCTCTGGTGACACGACAGCAGCTGATACAGAGAATGAGGAACAGAGGGCTTAAGTCCGAAAAAGAAAGAAATGATTTCCACAGAAGGAGTTGATCCCATAGAGTTGTGAACAGATAACCTGCCTTAACAAGGATATGGCTTTGGAAAGTAGAGGCTGAGGCTTGTAGGAAGAGGTTTGATGATTAGAAGCAAAGACAGTGGAGCTTTTGTCAGGCAGGTAGAATTCATGATGAATTGCCTGCCAGGTATAAAGGTGGCAGGCATCACACATTGCATCAAGCAATGGTTGTTAAGTCCTGATATTAATCTCCCACTGTCCCTTTATTAAACCACCTGGGTCCCATGATGCAAGTAACACAAAGTCTACTTTTTCTTTAAAATGACATTTATATGTTTACAGACACTATACTGTTATTTTTAGATTAAGTTTAAAAGGCATAAACAATTGCATTAGTGTTGTTGGAAATGAACACAAGCCACCAAAAACAATGATTCCATTAACATGGCATTACTAATTCCACATCAATTGAGCACTTCAAGAATAATGTTGAATACAAAATGTACTGTGTATGGTTCCAAGTGGATAATCTGTGACAGGTGAGGTAAGTAAGAGATGGGACATCATACCTTCAGGGTGTCATAATAAGTGGGAGAGAGTGAATTCCTGGAATTGTTAAGAAACCACTGTTCCCTTCTTCTTCTTCTTGTGCCGTATCCGATTCTGAATATTGGCAATCATCATGGTGATCAGCCACAAAGACTGTCCTGCAAATATAATGCCATGGTCTTTCATTTACCTTCCACATCACAGCATGACACACATACCACTGATTCCGTGAGTCACTTTCTGGGTGAGTCACTTTCTGGCCCTGAGTCCTTTTGGCTCGCAGAGTTCTCATCAGCCACAGGCTTATTGATGAAACTGCAACCCCCCATCACTGTTCCCTACTGAGACTGATTTCAAGTCCCCAGGACAGTTTTGTTTACCATCAGTCCCTTAATATCCTTGTTTTCTCTTGGGAGTGTGCAATTAATAAGGGCTTGAATATTCAGATATGAATAAACTGGCCCTTCAACTGATTGCTGATGTGTCTGCAAAGTGGGAGCTTTGGCTTCATATTTCAGATCTTGCAGATTAAGAGAATGGAAGTATTTCCCCTTTCCTCTCATCTATCTCAGGAATCTCACTTTCTTTTGCTGGATCATGACACCACCTTAGCTTGATCTTTGCTGCTGTACATGGTTTTGAATCTAAATGTTGCCAATGTTTCAAACATAAGAGGATAGTTTGTAAATTCTGGTATTAAGAAGGCAACTGAGAGAATAATTGACAATGTTTGCTGCCCCATTCATCTTGATGAAGAGCAGCAAATAAAGAAAAGTGGAGGGTGCTGAACTCAATTTAACATGAAGTTTTCAGTCCAAAAGAAACAGCCAATCAAATGTCCTAATTTAAGCCATTTCACTTCCCTCTCTAAGGTTCAATAAATCGCAGTAAGCATTGTGGTTCAAAAATATCATAATCTTCTTTGAGTCTCCTCGAAGATTATGATATTTTTGAACCACAATCAAGTGTGCCCCGGGCACCAGCAACCTTGTTGTGCTGGCTAATGTTTCTCACACTACGTCAGGCGAAAGGAACTACAGAATGAATTCATCAAAAGGTGGCTTCATTTTGCCAGTTTCACGTCTGGCCGAGATACGGAAGAAGCAGCAGCATCAATTGGCAAAGAAGGACTCACATTCGTGAGATTGGTTTAAAATGAAGTGATTTGCAACAAGTGTCCATATCTTTTCTCTAGCCTTCTCTCAAAATGTGGAAGTGTTGTGCTCCAGTCTTGAGTATTAAAGAACACTGGCAATGAAATAACATGGCTGAGACTTCTTTCTCAGCACAGCTGGCTGGGAGTGCTTGTGAACTAGGTTGCATATCGGGAAGAAGCCTTTTAAATGCATGTAAATTCCTTGGGAAATAACAATCCTATGCCTTTCAGCTGCACAGACATGTACCTTGAGTCTATACAGTTAATCTAAAGGACACATTTCATCTAGGTTGTGTTTTTTTAAACTTTATGCCAACAAGCAACAGATACCTAGAAAACCTATTGAAAAGTGGTCTTGACATTTGCTTTGTGTTTAGGTAAAAATTGGTTAATTGATGGGGGAAAAGGAGTCAGGTTTTAAATTTTTTTCCTGCTCAGTGCATCTTCGTGAATAGTAATGAGTGCAAGGAAGTGGCACTCACAGCCCTCTCTGTGGGCACTCGTGCCGTCGCCCCAACACAGAGTTCACTCTGCCCCTCTGCCCCGCAGCCCAATGGGAGCACTTCCTCCCTCCCCCAGCACAGAGTTCACCTCGCCCCACTGTTTGGGCACTTGGCCTCTAAAAGGTTCACCATCACTGCAGTAAACCATCTTGAAAGCTGACATTGGTTTCATCAACATTCAGGCTGTTCTTTGCTATGTAAAGTTTGACATTGTTTTTCCTACTGATAACATGGGCATGATACAGTATTGCAAAGCAATATCAGGCCATTTCCTGGCAATTTGAATAGTGTATTGTTGTTGTTGTTGTTGTTCAGTTGCACAGTCGATTCCAACCCTTTGCGACCCTATGGACCATTTCCCGCCAGGCACCTCTATCTTCTACCATTCCCCTCAGCCCTCACAGTTTTGTGCCCATTGTGTCTACAATACCATCTAGCCATCTCATCTTTGGCCTCCTCCTTCTTCTTTTGCCAGCATCAAGGCCTTCTCAAGTGAATCCTCCCTTCTCATTTGATGTCCAAAGTACTTCATCTTCTTTACTATTTGACCTTCTAAGGAGCAGTCAGGACTGATTTCTTCTAAGATTGACCTATTTGTTCTCCTCGCTGTCCAGGGGACTTTCAAAACTCTCCTCCAACACCACATTTCAAAGGCATCTATTCTTCTGCGTTCAGCTTTCTTAATGGTCCAGCTCTCACAACTATACATTACCACTGGGAATACCATTGCTTTGACTATATGAATTTTTGTTTGCATGGCGATGTCCCTACTTTTCACTATGTTCCCCAAGTTTCTCATAGCTTGTCTCCCAAGAATCAGTCTCCTTTTTATTTCATGGCTGCAATCACCATCTGCAGTGATCTTAGATCCTAAGAAAGTAAAATCTGTCACTGCTTCTACTTCTTCCCCATTTACAGGGTTTGATACAGAAGCACAATATCACATGTTCATAAACTAGAGGATTGCTGAAGAACTGAATTTATACTGAAGCCTGGGAGAGTGGGGGAGTGGACAGGAGCTGGAAAGATTCTTTTTCAGGCAGAATCATTCTGAGGGATGAGGGGAAATAAGTTCAGATTGTTAAAATCAGGAAGGAGTGGAAATAGGCCTTGAACATAAAATAGAACATGACAGACAGTGAAAGAAGACAAAGAGCCAGAAGCTTTTAAAAGGCCAAGCAACACCCCCCATCCCCAAATGATCAAGGGAGGAACTGGAGCAGCTCCCTTGTGAGGAAAGGGTCCGACTCTAGGCTTCTAAAGCTTAGAAAAAAGCAGTTGAAGAGGAGGTGATAGAAGCAGATATAATAATGAATGATGTAGAGAAAGTTGATAGGAAGAAGCTTTTCTCTTTTCCCCAAAATATTAGAACCCAGCCTCATTCACTAAAGCTGAATGGTGGGAGATTCAGGAGAGATGAAACAAGGTACTTCTCTTCACATAGCAAATAGTTAAACTCTACAGTCCACCCACTGAGTGCTGTAGTGATGGCCACCAACGTGGGCAACTTTATAAAAGAATTTCACAAATTCATAAAAGATACAGATATCACTGAGTCCTACTCGGGCTTTCTGAATGTTTTTGGAGAATATACACAATGAAGGGACTGTGTTGCCCCTGCTGTCCCTTTCATCACTCTCTACACCTGCAAGGGATGGTCTGAAGAGCCATAATGCCCACACAAAGTCATACTTCTGATGTATGAACCCCAAAATTGCATTGGTAATGAATTTGAGTGACATGACGGTGGATAAATATAAGAAAGAACTGATTATTATTATGATAATAGCTATGAGACTGTTGATAGCAAAGAATTGGAAAGTGTGCATCTTCTTAAATTTGTAAGAGTGGTGCGAAGAAATATGGAATATAGCATTGAATGATAAGCTGACGTGTGAATTAAAAATTAAAAAGGGGATTACAAAGAACAATGAATTTCTATAGATATGGGGAGACATTGCTTGCTTGCTTGCTTGCTTGCTTGCTTGATTGATTCAACTTGTATGCTGCCCACTCAGCATGCGCCAACTCAGGGCGGCTCACAACAAATCAAACATTACAATATTCAATCTAGACAATATATAAATACAATATATAAATGCAACATTACAAAGTATCATCATGAAAATACAACATTACAAAATCCTCATAGAAATACATTACAAAAAAAAATTCCTCCATTCAAAATCCATATATTTCAGCAAGCCAACAAAGTAACTATCTTGGCAAAAATCATACCACGCCATGGACGGAACCCAAAAAATGGCAACAAGGGCTGGGTGGGCGGTGGCGAGGTCCTTTGATACCGGGCGGCAGCATCCCTTTTTTCCACACCAAGGCGGGCTCCAGGAAAGGTGGCCGCAGCCGCCTCCAATCTCTCGGCCGGTGGCAGGGGGCTGGGGAAGGCAGTAGCGAGGTCCTTCAAATATGTGTTTTAAAAATCTAAAGGATTTAAGCCAGATCAAGAAAGTATTACCTTGGATACCTTGGAGTCGTTATTCAGTGAGGAGTCTGCACGTTGGTAGACGTCTCTGCAACGACAAACCACACATACAAATGGACTTGAGAAATCAAGTCCATTTGCATGCGGATTTTTTAGTCATTTAGCTATCACATCACCCGCTGGCAAGGTGGACCATGTACTGTATTAATTTTTGGAAATAGGGAAAAGTATAAAAATTTAAGCAGAGAATTAAGATACTGTATATGGAATAGAAGAAAAGATCCTAAAAGTGGAGGGTACACTCATCTATTGTTATATGTTATATTTGTTTTATGAAATACTAGCAGAGGTTGCCCGGCGTTGCCGGGCTGTTTTAAATTGTGTTGGAAGGTTAAATTGTGTTAATGTTTGTTAAAGATTGCTTAGTCTGTAATTTTTAAAATGTTTATTTATACAAATGTTTTAGTTTTTGGTTTTTTTAAAAATAGTTGTACCGTAGGTAATAATTTTAATAATGTGAAAGTAATTTTTTTTTACATTCAATGTTTTTAAAATGTGTTTAGTTGTTTTTTTTGGGGGGGGCGGGTTGAGTTAGAACTCAGCACAGGATTTTAATAAATTTTTTATTTTATTTTATTGACATATGTTTGTGATTTGTGTTAAACTGTGTTTTCGTGTAATTTTTTTGACTTATTATTGTGACCTTTTGTGTAAGATTGTGATTTTGTGTTATTGTTTTGATTTGTTTTTACTGTTGTGGCCTTTTGTTTGGGGCTGTTGTGTGTTTTTGAATTGTTTTTACTACTGTGGCCAGCAGGTGGTGCTGGTAGGGGTTTTCTTGTATATTGAGTGTTTTTTCTCTCCTGGCCTCTGGGTGGAGCTTCTTCCGGTAAGTAGTCTCTTTCTTTATTCATTTTGTTTCCGGTCGTCATGCAGGTAGGGCATGTGGTGTTGAGTTGGCTTGTTTTCTTTATTTTGTGTGTGTGAGGGGGTTGGGTTTTGTATTTTTTGACTGTTTTGTTTTTGATTATGTTTTTGTTTACTTTGTATTGTTTTTTGGTGTTGTTTTTGTTTGTTTTTGTGTGTGTTTGGATGTTTTTGATTGTGTTTTAAGTTTTTTTAATTATTTATTTATTTTAATAATTTTTGTTGTTGTTGTGGCTTTGGGGGGGGGTTGGTTTATTTCCGCGGGCCGGCTTGGCTGGCCAGACTGCGGGAATTCCAACGCCGCTTTATGCGGCATTGGGGGAGGTTATTTCTGCGGGCTGGCTTCACTGGCCAGACTGTGGGCATTGGGGAGGGGGGCTTTATTGTGTTATAGTGCTTTGATTGTGTGGAGTCGTGAAAGTAGATCGGGGTTTCCCCTTTAATATCAGTGGGTGGGGGGTTGCGATCCCCCTTTCCGCTGGCTCCCCTGGGGTTGGGAGGTTTGTGGGGACAAAAGGGATCTGTCCCCCCAACCCTTCTGGACCCAGGAGACCAGGGAGAGGTGTTCGATTTTCCCCCTCCTAAAAAAACCTCCGTTTTTAAAGAGAAGAAACTGCTTGGTTTCTTCTCTTTAGAGACGGAGGTTTTTTGGGGGTGTGTGTGGATTCGATTCCCTCTCCCTGGTCTACTGGGTCCAGAAGGGTTGGGGGGACAGATCCCTTTTGTTCCCACAAACCTCCCAACCCCAGGTGAGCCAGCGGAGAGGGGGATCGCCACCCCCCCCCACTTACTGATATTAAAGGAGAAACTCCTATTGGGACCTTCAGGCGTCATTGGTGAGGGAAAGAAGGGCGGTTGTTGTTTACGTGGCTGTGAGGTGGTGAGTTGTTTTTTTTAATTTTTCAGGCACCGGCTTCCTCAGCGTTCTGCATGCTCATGTCGCGCAGGACTCTGGGGCTTGTAATTATGGGTTTGTGATTTGTGGTTGTGGTGCGTTTTTTTCCTGCGGCTTGATTTTGATTGGCCGCAGCGCATTTCTCAATGTTCTTTGTGGTCATGCCTCTCAGCCTGATTGGCTGTGGCGCGGCACAGTGCAAAGAACATTGGGAAATGAAGTGGTTTCCCTTTTTTCGCGTTTGTGGGGCTGTTGCCCCACTGGCGCATTTCTCAATCCTTCATTGACCTGCGGACCCAGTTCGGCCGTGTGCACGAAGGGTGGGTGCGGGTTAGCAGGGCCAGGCTTAGGAACCTATACGAACTTCCAACGGTTAACCCTTGGTTTTATAGGTTAAGATAAACAAGGATGACTTATTAATGCAAATCTTGTAATAAGCCATATATTGTGTTTTTTCTACTGTTTTGCTTTTTTTACTTTATGTGTGTATTTTTATGTGTTTTGAAAATTAAATTTTTTTTTTATGTTATGCTTCTGGCTTTTGTGGGGAGCCCAGATGATATAGCAGCTTTCTCATCTTCAGACTATCACTTTTGCATGTCTAAATCAGTGACAGGGAGGCCAGGGCTTCTGTGTTCCCCTGATCAAACGTGCTCTCCACACACATCAGAACACTTGAACAGGGTTCTAGTCCTGGTTATATATTATCTCTGCATACCAAGTGCTGAGGAATAATTGTGTAGGTTTCCAGTATCCTTGCAGCTGCTTGCTCTGAGTAAAAATGCAAGAGCAGAGAGGTCTTTTCATCATGTTAAGTTTTGCATGGATCTTACATTTCCATCACAAGTCATCCTACGTTTTCAATTCCATCTCTTCCTGAATGTTTTCCTTCAATTCCTGTCTTCTGGCTTGTATTCATGTGTTCTCCCATATCCTCATATTTCCTACATTCATAGCCATTCATTTCCAACAGCAACCATTCTGCATCACTTTTGCTTAAGTCTCCCTTACTCGAAAGCCAGTTGTATCCAACTCTAGAGTTCAGTGCTCATCTCTGTTTATAGCCAAAGAGCCAGTGCTGTCTGCATCTGCAGACATTTCCATGGACATGTGGCAGGCATGCCTCAACACCGGAGCACACGGAACACTGTTTACTCTCCCACCGCAGTGGTTCCTATTTATCTACTTGCAATTTCTTGATTTCAAACTGATAGATGGTCAGGAGATGGGACAGAGATGGGAGCTCACTCTGTCATGCAGTACCCGGGAATCGAACTCCGACTTTCCAGTCAGCGAGTTCAGCGTTTTAGCTCCAAACCCTGTCTTTGTCTCATGGCCACCAGGTTTTCCTTGAATCATCTGACTAACAGTTCTTCCCAAAGTAACATTTTTCATGCCATTTCTCCGGAATAGTCTGTTTGATTCAGCCTCAAGTTCTTTTGGGGTACCATCTTTTTCCAGTACTTTCAGTTCTTTTGAAAGGAATGGACACATTCACTCAGTGAAAACCTGAAGAAGACAAGGGTGGAAGATTTATAGGGGCCCTAAAATTTCACAAATACTATATAAGCAAACTTAATCAAGCTGGGAATTACAGGGCTAGAAGTGGTACAGAAGGAACATAAGAACAGCCTTGCTGGAACAGGCCACAGCCCATCCAGTCTAGCATTCTGTCTCACACAGTGGCTCACCATTTCCTTCAGGGTATTCCCAAGAAGATGCCTTCACCTGCTTAGGATTCCCTGGAAATGGCATCTCTTCAACCCGGAGGTTGTCCTTAAGTATCCATAATTATAGCCATTGATACCCTTGTCCTCCATGAACCCGTCTAATCCTTTCTTAAAGCTGTCAAGACTGACAGCTGTCACCACTTCTTCTGGCAGGGAGTTCCATAGACCAGTAATCCTCTGGGTGAAAAAGTACTTTCTCTTATTTGTTTGAGAACTAGTACCCAAAAGTTTCATTGAGTGTCCCCTAGTTCTCCTTCGTATAGTTTGTGAATCCACACTCATGGGTTATGCGCCTGCGCAGAACGGCCGATCGGAGGCTTGAAAAGCTATTGGTCAAAAGTTTTGGCGGTAAGACCGCCCACCGTACCGCCCACCCTGAGGCACCCGCGCGCCATTTTACCTCAGTTCTCTTCTTTCCGCCGTAGCAGCAGGACGATCGTTGAGAGCTTCCTCAAATTTTTTCGCCCTTCTGAGGGAAAGTCTTTTGGCTAACTTTGCAATTTTTTCGGTGATCTTGTCCTTCGGGCAGGATCGCCACCCCGGTGCTGTTTCTTCCTTCTGGTGGACTCAGTTACCTACTCGCTTCGGTCACCGTTTCCCCCCTCAAGGGGATGGCGGCTGGCCAGCCCTTCGGGGTACCCGTGTTCCAGAAACTCCCGTTGGAAGAATTTTTTCTTTGATGGCCGCGGCCTTCAAACAGTGTTCGGCTTGCCTGAAAAAGTTTCCGGCCTCCGACAGGCATAGCCTCTGCCTTTTCTGCCTTGGAGAGTCTCACCAGAGCCAGTCTTGCCCTCACTGCAAGAAATTCACCCGTCTGGCGGTGCAGAACCGGAGCTACCGGCTCAAAGCCCATCTGATGGAACTCTCTCTGGCTCCCGCTGCGGCCGCTTCTACCTCGGCTAGTGTCTCTCAGCCTCCTCCGCCTTCGGCTTCTTCTTCCGCTCTCCCCATCAAGAAGAAGAAGAAGAGGGACAAGAACGGAGAGAAGAAAAAGAAACACGGGTCGGAGAAGAGGCGATCGCTCCCGCCTACTCCGCGCACCCCTGTCTCTCCGGGACCTTCACCGCCATACTCGGTCGTGAGATGTCCGTCGCCTGGGTCTTCCATCTGGGGAGGACGGTCCTCCTCGGGATCGCCTGAAAAAGGACGCAGGGCTGGGGCTCCAGCTCGCCCACTTCAGGTTCTCCCGTCGCCGCCTCGTGGGAGGGCCCGTTCACCGATGAGACAGGCCTCCATCTCCCCAAGGCCCAGGACTCCAACGCTCGACGACGCGGCAATCACCATGCCGGCCACCGTTTCGTCGCTCCCGACGATGCCGGATCCATCCCAGATGGAGCTCCTGAAAGGGATGTTTGAGGTCATGGCTCAGACTTTTGCCAACCAGTTTAAGACCTCCATGCCTGCGGCCTCTGCGGCTCCGGTACCGACCACCGCAAGCCCCAGGGATGTTGGCCCTGCTGTGGCCCCTCCGACCTCCCGAGGGTCGAGTATCCGCTCTGCTGGCCCACCCACATCGTCGCGGGTTGGTCCAGACGTTGATGCGGTGGACTCCCATCCCGCCGGCCCGCCCAGGCCGTACTGGCGCGGTCCCGACGTGGATGTAAGAGTTCCTCCCTTGTCCTCCGATGACTCCAGCGCCTCTTCGGAGGAGGACAAGGGAGACGTCGACGCCGAAAGGACGCCAGACCAAGCCATCGGCGCGGTTGACCCACCGCGTGGTGAGGATCAACGCTCGCTTACGGCCATCTTGACGCGCCTGGGGACCGCGCTGAACCTGAAGGTGGACCAGCCGCCACTGGAAGGTGAGGACCAAATGACCGCAAAGCTGGACAGACGTGCGGTACGGCCGGTCCATATCACCATGCTTCCGTCCATGTTGACGTCGGCGAAGGCGACATGGAGGAAGCCGGTGTCAGCACACTCCGTTTCGTCCAGGCTCGACGGCATGTACAGAGTCCTGGACAAGAACGTCGAGTTCCTGCAAGCTCATCCCTTGCCAAATTCCCTGGTGGTCAAGGCTTTTCAGCAAGGATGGCCACCAGCGGATTCCCGGTGCCTTCGACCCCGGAAGAGAAGAAGCTGGACACGGTGGGCCGAAAATTCTCCGCCACCGGTTCCCTCTTCCTCCGCGCCGCCAACTACTCGGCTGCCATGGGCCTTTACCAGTCTCACCTCTGGGAGCGAGTGAAGGTCGAAACGGCGACGCTGCCCGCCGACGCCCAGAAACGGATCGACGCGCTGGCATCTGAAGGGGACTTCCTGGCGGAGCAACAAATGTGAACAGCCAGGCATATCAATGACTATGCGGCGAAGGACATAGCGTCTGCTATCCTGCTCCGTCGTCACACCTGGCTTAGGGGCACCTCCCTCGATGATGCTATGAAGAAGCTCATCGAGGAGTTCCCCTTCGACGGGCAAGGCCTCTTCGGACAGGACACGGACAAGGTCCTCAATGAGATGCGGCAGACTAACTCCACCGCCAAGTTCCTGGGGCTCACCACGCCGGCTCCGGCTGCCAGACCGAGATTCCAGCCCTTCACGCGGCAGTACCAGGGGAACCCGCAACAACAGGGTGGCCCCGTGGAACAGCCCAGGTCTGGCTCCTACAAGCAACGGTGCCAGCACAAGCCCCGCTACCAGCCCTACGGGCACGGCAAGCGTTCGGACGCTAAGTCCAAGTCGCGCGTTTGAAGCTGCGACGGCCGAGTCTCTCTCGCTCCACATCCCGTACCTCCCCCTCCGGAACTTCCTCCAGGTATGGTCAGGCATCACGGACGACCGGTGGGTCTTAAAGATCTTGTCCTCTGGCTACGCCATCGAGTCCGTGCGGGCGCCTCGGGTAGGAAGACATCGTCTCACCACCTCGTCCCCCCATTTGGAGGAAGAAATATCAACTCTTCTGTCCAAGGGAGCCATCGAGCGGGTGGCGCCGCCCGAATGGGACAACGGCTTCTACTCGAGGTACTTCATGGTTCAGAAGAAGGACGGAGGACTTCGCCCGATTCTGGACCTGCGCCGCCTCAACAAGTGCATCCACACCAGGAAGTTCCGGATGGTGACCCTGCAGACCGTCCTTCCCCTCATCAACAAAGGGGACTGGTTCACAGTCATAGACCTCAAGGACGCTTACTTCCATGTCTCCATCCTCGAGGAGCACCGAAGGTTCCTCCGATTCCGCATCGGCGATTCGGTGTACCAGTACCGATGTCTACCGTTCGGTCTGGCCACAGCACCACGAGTCTTCACCAAATGCATGGCTCCGGTGGCTGCCTTCCTTCGCCAGCGGGGAATCAGGGTCTTCCCATACATCGATGACTGGCTGATTGTATCCCCCACCAGCTCGTCGGCCATTCGGGACACGCAATTCACGGTCCACCTCATGGAGAGTCTCGGCCTCAGGATCAACTTCACCAAATCGAAGTTGATTCCCTCTCAACGCGTCGAGTACATCGGAGCGGTACTCGACTCGCTTGCCACCAGAGCCTTTGCACCCCAGAAGCGCTTGCGGGACATCGCGCAGGGAGTGAACGACCTTCGCACCAAACCGTGCACCCGGGCAAAAAAGGCTCAAAGACTGCTAGGCCTTATGGCCTCAACGACGGCTGTGGTTCCTCATGCCAAGTTAAAGTTCCGGTCCCTACAGTCGTGGCTCCTGCACGAATTCGACGCGCTCCGGGAGAGTCAGTCCAAACGGCTAACTCCGTCTCCGGAGCTGAGGGACCAGCTGCTGTGGTGGACGGCACCACTCAACGTGACAACGGGGAAGAGCTTTTACCCCCCGCAACCCTCGTTGCAAATATTGACCGACGCAAGCAACCTCGGCTGGGGGGCTGCCTGCAGGACTCTCACGGTCAACAACCCTTGGTCGCCTCAGGAGATGGTGCACCATATCAACTACTTGGAGCTGCTGGCCATTTGGAAGGCCCTCCGTTCCTTCGAGAGCCTGCTCATGGGCAAGGCGGTCCAAGTGGCCTCGGACAACACCACGGCTGTGGCGTATCTGAACAAGCAGGGAGGAACACGATCCACCACCCTTCTTTACCTCGCTGTGCAACTCTGGGAATGGTGCCTGGAGAGGCACATTTTCCCGATTGGAGTGCACATTCAGGGCAAACTGAATGTCTTGGCCGACCATCTCAGCCGCCTCACCTCGACGACCCACGAATGGGAACTGAACGACGAGGTTTTTCAGTTGCTTTGCGAGGCCTGGGGGACTCCGAACATCGACCTCTTCGCATCGGAGTCCAACACGAAATGCCACAGGTACTGCTCCAGGGCGGGCATCGGTGTGAACTCCGAGGGCGATGCCTTCATGAAACGGTGGGATCAGGACTATTTCTACGCTTTTCCTCCGTTTCCTCTGATCCAGAAGGTTCTCACCAGAATGCTTCAGCACAGGACCAGGGCCATCCTAGTGGCCCCAGCATGGCCCCGCCAACCATGGTTTCTGCTGCTGTTGCGCATGTCATCTCAGTATCGCCCGCTACCGGAGTCACTGACGCTTCTCCAGATGGAGCAGGGCCAGCTTCACCACTCGGACCTGCCCAGCCTCCACCTCACCGCGTGGAGGATAACCCCAGACTGTCCAGGATCCTGGAACTAGCCAGGCGCCCTTCCACAAGGAAGTCCTATGCTTCTAAATACAGACGCTTTTGTGCTTTCCTGGCATCCCAGCAGACGTCCCTCTCACAGGTGGGACTGCAGGACGTCTTGACCTACCTCCTCCATCTGGCGGAGTCTGGCCTCAGCATCACCTCCATCCGAGTACACCTCGCAGCGGTGGTGGCTCACTCTCCGGCTGGCTTGCCCACTTCTGGCGCTTTCCGCGACCAAACGGTGAAACGTTTCCTCAAGGGGTTGCGGAACGCCTTCCCTCCGGTCAGGACTCCGACGGCCCAATGGTCACTCTCTACCATCCTCAACGCGCTCACCAGGACTCCTTTCGAGCCCATGGCCACCGCGGATGCTCGTCTCCTCACTTGGAAGACGGCTTTTCTTGTGGCCATCATGTCTGCTCGACGAGCTGGGGAGCTGGTTGCTCTGCGGGCAGACGCACCCTTTCTTCAATTCTTCAATGACCGTGTGGTACTCCAAGCGGACATCACCTTTCTTCCCAAGCTGGTCTCCCAGTTTCATATGGCACAGACTATCTCCTTGCCTACATTCTTCCAGAACCCCACTAACGCCCAAGAAAGGACTTGGCACACGCTGGATGTCAAACGAGCTTTATTGTTTTACACCAGCAGGACAAGGGAGTTCAGGAAGTCGCAACGCCTTTTCGTGGCGTATGGGGGCAAGTCCAAAGGTGAACCCATCTCTGCGCAGCGGTTCTCCAAATGGATCACCTCTACCATCTACTTGGCCTACGAGTCGGCATCGCTGCCACCTCCACCGCATGTCAGGGCGCACTCTACCAGAGCGGTTGCAACATCCACGGCCTTTTTGGAGGGCACACCGCTTGAGGACATCTGTAAGGCTGCCACCTGGTCCAGACCTTCTACATTTGTCCAGCATTACAGGGTGGACACCAGAGCCACTGCGGACGCCAGGCTTGGCCGTGTCGTCCTCACTCGGGGGCTCCGGGCCCATCGCCCTTGACAGTTCACCCTGCCTGACCGTCATCATCCTCATCGTGGGATCATCTCATCCGACTGCCCACCGACCAAGTAAGTGTGAGCTTGCT
Organism: Bradypodion ventrale; assembly: GCA_035047345.1. NCBI lineage: Eukaryota > Metazoa > Chordata > Lepidosauria > Squamata > Chamaeleonidae > Bradypodion > Bradypodion ventrale. Next base: position 308,192,754 of record JAWDJE010000002.1, on the reverse strand, counting down.
AATCTCCCATGAGCGTGGATTCACAAACTATACGAAGGAGAAAGTTCGGTTTCACTTACCAGTGATAACTTTCGTTCTTCGAGTATATAGTTTGTGAATACACACTACCCACCCTGCCTCCCCTCTTGAGCTGCACGGATGAGATCAATTGTTTTATCCTGTGCTTGGCTTAAGTATGGAACTGAGGTAAAATGGCGCGCGGGCGCCTCAGGGTAGGCGGTACGGTGGGCGGTCTTACCGCCAAAACTTTTGACCAATAGCTTTTCAAGCCTCCGATCGGCCGTTCTGCGCAGGCGCATAACCCATGAGTGTGTATTCACAAACTATATACTCGAAGAACGAAAGTTATCACTGGTAAGTGAAACCGAACTTTCTAGTGTTGTGCGATAGGGAAAACAGTTTTTCCTTATCTACTTTGTCCACACAACATGGAAGACCCCAAAATCATGGTGAGTTGCAAGGTCACTGTTGCAGGAGGCAAAGGCTAGCTTATTTTTATTGCATTTTGGTGTATGAGTTAAAGGTGTTACTCACCCTTGTATTTCAATTATGCATGTGGACCACATGTCCTTCTTTGGATGAAGACTGTGATGCTCTCACTACCCTAAGCTGATAACAGGTTCAATAAGGAACCACACAAATTGTGATTCCAAACTGGTTTGGTGACAAGGCCTCTTTTTAAGGAATTTACTATTGTGTGTCCTGAGTTGGTGTTTCTTGCCTCACCACTTTACAGTAAAACCCCTACTTACGTAAAACGTCTGTTCTGTAGGCTTTTATGTAAATCGGTTTTTTACTTAACTCAAAGCAAACTCATAGGAAGAATGAATTTTACTTAACTCAAAGCAAACCCATAAGAAATTTTGTTTTATGTAAATTGGGACATTTATGTAAATTGGGACATGGTTTTAGTGCAAAAATCATTATGTAAGTCGAATTTTATGTAACTCAAGGCATACGTAAGTCGGGGTTTTACTGTATTCTCACAGAGGTCACATGCCCAATTCTCAGCCTCTTACTTTCATCCCTCTATACCAGTGGTGGACATCAGGAGATTCGCACCAGTTCGCCAAAACCGGTAGCAGATATTCCGGCTGGTTCCGCCCATCCAAGTTTTTAAAGAAAGTAGTCCTAATTCGGGTGCAATGCAGGGCTCCCCCTGGCCAAGCCCACCATACCACGCCCACAGTGTGGTAGTAAATTTTTTTGGAGCCCACCACTGCTCTATACCATAGTTCTCCCCTCATATTCATTCCTCTGCAATGGGTCAAATACTCTCACCTTCTTAGATCTCACAGTCTTAGGCAGAGATGAGCAACATGAAAGGTGGGGGAAATGGAGCAAAGGGCTTTACCAACACTCAGCTTTATTTACTTTTTGTTATGAAGAAAGGGATGGCAACTAGTAGCGGCCAACACCCCCCAGTGGACAAAGGCACTCATCCGACAGTATTCTAATACACTGGTATCCCTGACCTTAAAGGTTGAGGATTCCATCTGATCCTTCAGAAAACTTTGAAGTGGATTCAGAAATGATTTATTTATTTATTTATTTATTTATTTATTTATTTGGGGGGTTAAAAACTAATTTCAGGATCACTGTTAATATTTAGGTGTTAGAAATCTAGAGGCCTCTGATGCAGACACTATATAAAAGTTCATAGGAGATATTATTGCATTATTAATAGAGTTTCATCTAACCTGCTTAGGTTTCTGTTACTGAGTATTACATTCTTTGGAAGAACATGATCTCTGAGAGACTAATCACCTGGAGAAGTGGTATTATTTTAGATGAAGAAGGGGAAAGGGAATACAGCACACTGTTAATGTCTAAGAGGGTTGTGGTTATGATGTTGGCTCTCTTTTCTAATCTTTTTTTAAAATCCTAATATAAATTAATTTATCTTGCTTCAAAATTGGACACACTGAGAGAGAGAGATTGGACGTAGTAAGAGAAGTCTGTCTTTCTGTCCTGCTCTCTTAAAATAGGGGTGAAGACTGTGTGACTCTCCAAATATTGTTGGGCTGCAGAGTCTGGCCAGCACAACTAATGGTGAGAGATGAAGGGAGTGGAGTGCAGCAACATCTGGAAGAACAACTCTTCCCTATCCGTTGCTTAAAAGAAGAGCACTGATGCCCTCTCTACCAATGAATCTCTTTGTCATGCCTCCAACCCCTTTGCTAGGTTGCCCTTGCTTGAAAGCCAGTTGTATCTGACTCTAGGGTTCAGTGTTCATCTCTCTTTATAGCCAAAGAGCCAGCGCTGTCTGCATTTGCAGATGTTTCTGTGGACATGTGGCAGGCATGACTAGAGACCTGAGTGCACAGAGTGCTGTTTACCTTCCCAATGAAGTGGTACTCTTTATCTACTTGCAATTTATTCCTTTCAAACTGCTAGGCTGGCAGGAGCTGGAACAGAGACATGAGCTCGCTCCATCATGCAAAACTTGAGTCTCGAATTGCTGACCCGCCGACCTTCCAGTCATCAAGTTCAGGGTCTTAACCACTGTGCCACCACAGTCTCTAACCCCTTTGCTACCCCCAGATAAATAATAGACTTACAACAGAAGAAGAAGAATTTGCCTAGCTAGATAGTATAGAGAAGCTTGTGAAAATGGCTGGATCGGAAGGGCTATAACTGAGGAGCAAAGCATATATTTTGCATATTTAATGTGCCTGGTTCAATCCCCAAAGACTTTGGGTTGCCATACCCCCTAGTTGGCTATGAAGCCACAAACAGAGAGACAATACTGATACTAAATGGAACAATGGCTTGCTTTGGGCTGTTATAAGCAAGTTTCTTTTTCTTCAAGTGCCGTATCCATTCCAAATATTGACATCATCATGGCAAGTCTTCCTGTTCTTAACTCCTTGGAATAGTTCTTCTGAGGACATTCCACACCAGTCTTTCAGGTTTTTCAGCCCTGAGGTCAGTCTACATCCAGGGCCTCTCTTCCCAAGAATCTTCCCTTGCATAAGGAGTTGGAGTATTCTATACTTTATGTCATTTCTCATGAGCCTAAGTTATTGGAGCTTTCTTTGTATGATGGTCTTAAACAGTTCTTGTTCTTTATCCATCCAGCACAACACTTCTACATTAGTCACACAATCAACTCATGATATGATTAGCAGCCGTCTGTAGATTCACATTTCAAAAGCTTCAATTTTCTCCAAGAATTAGTGCTTGGCTTAGAACAAGACATCTAGTCCTCTCGGTGTTGAGATCCAAACCATTTTCTGTGCTTGAGGCTATAACTCAGTCCAGCATCAACTGAAGATCTGCAAAGTTTGTGGCCAGTAACACTGTGTCATCAGTATTTTAGATGTCACTCATGTATTCCCGATTAATGTTTAAATATGATAGTGTTTCTGAAAAATACTCTCTGAATATATATTAAACAATGTTGGGGACAACGCACAACATTGTCGGACACCTCTGCGAAAATGAACTGCTCTGTCAGCTGCTCTTCAACTCTGTCCTGAGCTGTCTGGTTCCAGCAAAGTTTGGTGATGATTCTGATATGTTTATCATCTACACTTATTTTCTTCAGTGCTATGATCATCTTCTCATGCTGGCATCTGTCAAAGGCTTTTGCATAATCTATAAAAGATGTATGCATATCACATCTCATGCCGCTACATCTTTGTATGAGGATCCGCATTGTAAACAGTGTCTCTCTGGTATCCATGGAATCCCAGAAGCCAAGTTGCATCTCACCTGTGTTTTCTTCACACTTCTTATACATTCTACTATGTATTATTTTCAAAAAAGACCTTAAGAGCATGACTCATAAGGCTAATCCTTCTGTACTCTTCACAGGACTTCAGATTTGGTTTCTTAGGCAATGTAACAAAGGTTGATAGCAACCAATCACTCGGAAGGATGCTTGTATCATAAATGGCATTAAAAAGATCAGTCTATTCTTTGATGTCAACTTCAGACAGAAGTGGGCTGTTTAGCTTGCTGTTTGGCACACTGTAGGGATGGGCAATGCTAGACATCTTTGCTACCATACCCAAGCCCCAGGTCCAGAGTGATCCTATCCACATCTTCCTGGCTCCTGTCAAGGAGTTTTACTTTTCTGGAAGGATCACTCTGGTTTGGATCAGTTCCAGCACATGTGATCTCTGGAACAAATCCAAAGCAAGTCCAGCTTGAATTCACCAATAGTGTGAAGTGACTTAATAAACTAGCTACTTCTGGTTTGTGGCAAATTAATCACTTCCCACACTCAGCAGAGGGCAGAGGAGATGGGGGACGGGGAGAGACTATTTAAGATCGTTGATAATGCACCACATCAGAGTTTTTAAAAAATTGTTGTTGTTCAGTTGCACAGTCGAGTTCAACCCTTTGCGACCCCATGGACCACTGCATGCCAGACTCCTCTATCCTCTGCCATCCTCTGCAGCCCCATCAGATCTACACCCATCTCATCAATGATTCCATCCATCCACCTCATCCTCTGCCACCCTGTCTCATCTTGCCTTCTATCTTTCCCAGCATCAAGGCCTTCTCAAGTGAGTCCTCTCTTCTCATTTGGTATCCTTCAAGGAGCACTCAGAGTTGATTTCCTTCAGAATTGACTGATTTGATCTCCTTGCAGTCCAGGAGACTCTAAAGAGTCTTCTCCAGCACCACAGTTCAAAGGCGTCTATTCTTCTGCACTCAGCTTTTCTTATGGTTCAGCTCTCACAACCATACATTACTACTGGGAATAACATTGCTTTGACTATGTGGACTTTTGTTGACAGGATGATGTATCTACTTTTTATTATGCTGCCTAGGTTTCTCATTGTTTGCCTCCCAAGAAGTAAGCGTATTTTTATTTCATGGCCTCAGACACTATCTGCAGTGATCTTGGATTCCAGGGAACTAAAGTCTGACACTACTTCCATTTCTTCCCCTTCTATTTGCCAGGGAGTGATGGGTCCAGATGCCATGATCTTGGTTTTAAATTTAAAAAATATATTATTTTCTTTGTGCTTTGAGGAAACCCCTACAGTCAAATCCACACAAGTGGCTTTATTTGTGGGCAGTTTCTTGACTAGCATCACAAAAACAAGTTTTTTATATACTGTATATCTGATGTAGCACATCACCAATTGTCTTAAACAGTCAAAATATTTTTAACTTCCTCTGGAAATTGATTGTTTGGTTTACTATGCCATTCCATGATATTGGCAGGAGCCATTTCTGCATGAATAGTCAGGTTTGATTAGATAGTTGTAATCAAGACTGGCTGTTCCAAAGTGGCCCACACTAGTTAACTCCCTGCTGCTAGCATAACCACAATTTAGGGTTTAGTGTTTTCAACAGGACTTATTAAGGAATGGAGAAATGTAGAATTTCTGGTAAATGTCCATAAGCAAACCAGTCTTTCCCAACCTAGTCCCACTACTTTGTATCTGTTAACAACCACAACCTCCACTAGCTCCACAGCTTTGTTGTAACCATTACAATCTAGGGTATCTGAAGCAAAGACCATGTACAGTACCTGCTGTCATGATCTGGATTAACCAAACTGCATCCATTTTGCTTTCTGCCTCCATATTAGGCTACTTGGAGTCAAGGACAGAGCAAAGGTGGGGGAGCCAGGAGCACTTGGAAATCCCCCAGGTCGTCCTTAACCAATCAAGTTACACTCCACCTTACCTGAAAGGAGGGGTAGGAGCAGATCTCTCTGATTGGAGTCTCTTATCAGTGGTCAGATTTCATTGGATAACCTTATCTAATGGGAGGCTAATTCTGATTAGTATCTCTTATCTTATATAGGTGTTGCCCTTTTCCATAGGTTCCACTTATCTTGACCAAACCTCCAAGGTGGAGCTACTTTCCTATTTAAGGAGCTACACAGAGCCACTCAAGTGGGGTTCTGTTATGTATGTTAACTGTGTTTTCTGACAGGAGCGGAATGTATCTTTTCTCATGTATCTATTCTTATGCAAATAAGTGGATCGAAAATGTGCACACTCTGTTAGCCAATGGGCTTGTTGTATTATTGTTACTGTTACTGTTTATAGTGTATATAAGTCCGAGTTTTGCCCCATCCTAACTGTGTTCAAACTCCACTAATAAAGAGCTTGTTGTGTATGTAACAGTATTACTTTAAGAATGTATGAATGTAACCTGACAATGATTACAATGTAACCCAACTGTTAAAGGAACGCGAGCTAGCTACCCATAGAGGGCAGCTGCGAGCGTTCAGCTCACATGGTTCAAATTCCCCAATCACTGGCAGCCGCGGGAACCTTCCCGCCCAAGGATCACCTGGAAGAAGATGGGCGTGACTCTGAATGACGTCATGCAGGTAGCAGCCAATGAGCTACCGTGCAACCCTTTTCAAATGTATTACTGCAGTATAAAATGAGCTGTACCTCCGCCATTACCACATGTTCATCCTGACCATCATGAAATAAACCTGTGTTTTAGCCCCCACTGCGGCTCCTTCTTTGTCTTCCGTGCAAGACACTAAAGAGCTGGATTTCACTACTTCACTCGTCTGTTTCTTCATTCCCTGAACACGAAATTGGCGACGAAGGTGGGATGGTGTCCCCACACGGCAGCAACATCAGCCCATTTGACCTAGCGCGTCCAGAGCATACCTGTCAACCCACGGCTCCGGAAAAACGGGACCTGCGCAGATCGCTTGTGCGCAGGTCGCTTTCCATGCATGCGTGGAAGCACTATGCCTCTTGCGCAGCCCCTATGCAAGTGGCGTAGCGCTTCCATGCATGTGTGGAAGGGTTTTATCCCTTCCATGCATGTGCGGAAGCGCTACGCCCCTTGCGTAGGGGCTGCGCAAGCGGCGTAGCGCTTCCACACATGCGTGGAAAGCATTTTTCCCCGCTGCCAAATTACGGGGTTTTGGCAGCACGGGGCGGGTTATCACGTCAAGTGATGTCAAATTACGGGGTAATCCCGGCCAAATCGGGATGGTTGACAAGTATGGTCCAGTGAAATGGGCAACATACGAACGCCAATTCCGCCACGCAATGGCCTCGCAGAAGATCACCGACAAAGACCAGAAGCGCTCCTGTTTCCTCGCTCAGTGCGGTCCTGAGACGCATGAGCTGGCAGCCCAAGGGACGTGGATGTGGTGTCACTCGCAGAAATCATGTCCGCACTGAGGAAACACCTGCAGCCAGAGATCTCGATCTTCCCAGCCAGGGTGGCCTTCCACAGAAGGGAGCAGCGACCTAGGGAGTCCATTGCAGACTACGACGCCACTCTGCACATTGCTGCCGCCCCGTGCAAGTGGGACAACCTCAAAGAAGCACCCCAGGACAGTCTGCTGGCCGGCATGAGGGACGAAGATGCTCAATGTCGCCTCATGATCAGGAAGACGCTAACTTTCAAGGCTGTCCTAGAAGAGGCGGTAGCGTCTGAGGCTGCACGGTCTGGCATCAAGCTTTTCCGACATCGCCACTCCACCACCAGTGCCACCAACTCTGCTGTGCAAGCTCAGCAAAATTAATCTTCATCCTCCTCAGCATCGCCTGGTTCCACCTCTTCATCAGAGTCCAGCAATGCAAAGGGAGAAGTCCGAGCGGTCCGACGAAAGCACCGAGAGCACCGTGACGATCGGGAGAAGAAATTCCTTTGCAAGTGTGATGGCTGCGGAGCCCGGCATGACCGCAGGAAATGCCCCTTCTGCACCGCAGAATGCTACAACTGCGGGCGACGAGGGCACATTGCTAAAGTATGCCGACAGCAAAAGCAAAGAACTCCAGCACCTGAGTCCAAGAAAAGTCATCACCACAAAACGTCCATTGCCAAAGTGTCACCAGAGCCTGAGCCATGCCAAGTGGGCATCGTCAGTGAGCATTTCTTCACAGACCTGAGCCTGCAGGATGTCCCCTTCAAGGTGGAGGTGGATTCAGGTACTACCTTTTCCATAATCCCACAGCGGGAGTTTTTGAGAATTCCCCCTGCCTCTCGGCCCAAGCTCAAATCTTTTAAAACTTCCCTCAGGGATATGCAAGGTTGCCAGATTCCGGTCCTGGGGGTGGGAAATTTCTTGGTCAAATTCAAAAACATTCGCACCTCCTTGCCATCGGTTGCAGTTAAGCAGGGCATAACTGTCTTATTGGGACCCAATGGTTTAGGCCCCTGGGAATCCGGCTTTCTGGCATTCATGCAATAGACGCTGACCCAATTCGGGACGTTTGTGCTGCACATCCTGAGGTGTTCAAAAATGGTTTAGGGTTATACAAAGGACCCCCTGTGGACTTTGAGCTTGACCCAACCATCCGGCTCATCTGGATGAAGCCACGCTGGGTACCCTTTGCTTTAAAGGAGAAGACAGAAGCCGAGTTGGACAAACTGGTGGGGCAGGGCATCCTAGTGCCAGTGGACTCCGCAGAGTGGGAGACACCAATAGTGACTGCTTTGAAAAGTAATGGGGAGGTCAGGATATGCGCTGACTACAAATGTACCATCAATAAAGCTATTCGCCCGAATGCATATCCTGTGCCCATGGTAAGCCACCTTCTTGACTCCTTGCATGGAGGAAATTGCTTCGCAAAACTTGACCTTGCCCAGGCTTACCAACAATTGACTGTGTCTCCTGCTGCTGCTATAGCCAAGACCATAGTAATGCATAGGGGGGCCTTTTAGGTAACTAGACTACAATTCGGGGTGAATGCAACCCCCGGAATATTTCAATCTCTTGTAGAATGTATTTTAAAAGGTTTGCCCAGTGTCCTGCCATATTTTGACCATGTCCTGATCACTGCTAAGGACACCATCAAACTAGCGGCAAGGCTCGATCGAGTCCTCTCACGTTTTGAGAGGGCCGGTCTATGTCTCAGAAGAGACAAATGTGTGTTTTTTGGCACAGGAAGTGGAGTTCCTGGGGTACCAAATTACACCCCAAGGTATCATGCCCTCTGACTCCAAGGTGGCGGCCATGTGAAATGCACCCAGGCCAAAATGTAAATCCGAATTGCAATCATTTCTAGGATTGTTAAACTTCTATCACGCTTTTCTCCATCGCAAAGCCTCAGTTGCCGAACCATTACATCGGCTTCTTAAGAAAAATATTGTTCGGCACTGGGGCCATTGCCAGGGGAAAGCGTTCCTAAAACTTAAAAGGCTGCTATCTTCGGATGCTGTATTAACTCATTTTGATCCTAACAAGGAAGTTGTACTTGTGTGTGATGCATCCCCTGTGGGGGTGGGAGCTGTGTTATTCCATGTACTAAATGACGGAAGGGAAGCCCCAATAGCATTCTATTCCTGTTCACTCTCAAAGCCTGAGAAAAATTACGCTCAGACAGACAGGGAGGCATTGGCAATCGTGGCTGGCACTAAGAAATTCCATGATTACCTTTACGGAAGACCTTTTACCATTGTAATTGACCATAAGCCCCTCCTTGGAATCTTTGTGAATGGGAAGCCCATGCCTCAAATTCTGTCCCCAAGGATGTTGCGTTGGGCAATTTTCCTAAATGCATACGATTTTACTTTGGTGCACAGGCCCGGCAAGAACATCAGCCATGCTGATGCCCTGTCACGTTCTCCACTGCCAGGGGTCGGGGAAGCCAATTGCAAGATTGAAAGCGACCACCAGGTCCTTATGATTGAGGCTTTCGACTCACCCCCAGTCGTCGCCTCAGATATAGCCAAGGCTATGGCCAAGGATGTAACATTGACTAAAGTAATATCTTGGGTACAAAAAGGCTGGCCTGTCTCTCCTCTAGCTCAGGAATTCAGAACATTCCACCGCAAGTGTTTGGAACTGTCAGTGGAACGAGGTTGCCTTCTATGGTGCCAGCGGGTGATTATTCCTGTCACTCTCAGGAAAAACGTCACCCAGAAATTGTCCGTTCCAAAGCCCTTGCCCGTAGCTACTTTTGGTGGCTTTAACTGGACCAAGACATAGAACAAATGGTTGGCACTTGTACCAGTTGTCAATTCTCTTGCCCAGAGCAATGCCACATTCCCTTTCGGGAATGGGATTCTGCTAGGGGCCCGTGGTCCAGGTTGCACATAGATTTTGCAGGTCCATTTAGGGGTGCCCTATTTTTGTTGGTTGTGGATTCATTCTCTAAGTGGCTGGAAGTGATTAGGGTGCCTAATACCACTTCAGCCACCACGATAATGCACCTAAGAAGGCTGTTTGCAGCATTTGGACTTCCAAATGTGCTGGTGCCCGACAATGCGTCCACCTTCACATCTGCAGAATTCCAATCCTGCATGGAAAGGAATGCAATTAGGCACATCACTGACACCCCATTCCACCCAGCCACCAATGGCTAGGTAGAGCGGCAACTAAAGACGCGCTTCGGCGTATGAGTGAAGGGGATTTGGAGCTCCAGTTATGCCAGTTTCTTTTCACATATAGGCTCACCCCCCCTTACCTCAGGGCTGTCCCCTGCTGAATTGCTCCAGCGAAGGAAACTGTAATCTTTGCTGGACATATTGGATCCCTCTAGGGTAGAGGACAAAGGCACAAATATAGCAATCCAACACCAGAAGGGTTTCTCGTCCGGAGACCCTGTACATTGCCGCAATTATGCAGCTGGTGTTCCTATGTGGGTGCCTGGGTTTGTGATCAATCAAACTGGTCCTGTTTCTTACAGAATCGAAACAGCCACTGGTCTGATCTGGAGGAGGCACGCGGATCAATTGAGACCCAGAGTACTGGACCCACAAGACGAATACAGACACTCAACGCTAGGGTTGGCCCCCACCCGTTTAAACCCAGGGGGCAGAGGTAATAGTCAGCAGCCAACCAACATTGACCCAGAAGTGTCTTCTAGGAACCGATTTCAAGGGGAATTTATGGAATGCTCCCCTATTTCAGCCAGGTGTACCCCTACACTGTCCCAGCCTAGCACTCTGGATTTCTTTATTGATGATCACCAATTTTGTTTAAAGTCGTCCTCCACTCTCAGTACACACAGGAGGGACCCTGAGTTGTCTTATTCATCCACAGAATTAGATTTTGGTTTTGAGCGATCCCCTGCTCCTCCATCTGACAAACGGGGCTTTTATTTGGGTTTACAATCCTCCCCCTCTAGTCAATCTCTCACTCCAGTCAGGTCGCCCATTTTACAAGCTCCTGAGCCAGCTCAGCCAAGCGTCCGACCCAGAAGGGAAACTAGACTGCCATCCTGGTTAAAGGCTTTTGTTTTTACCTGGGGGGAAGAATGTTATGTATGTTAACTGTGTTTTCTGACAGGAGCAGAATGTATTCTTTCTCATGTATCTATTCTTATGCAAATAAGTGGATCGAAAGATGTGCGCACTCTGTTAGCCAATGGGCTTGTTGTATTATTGTTACTGTTACTGTTTATAGTGTATATAAGTCTGAGTTTTGCCCCATCCAAACTGTGTTCAAACCCCACTAATAAAGAGCTGAATTTCACTACTTCACTCGTCTGCTTCTTTATTCCCTGAACACGAAAGGTTCCTAACTAGAGACCTTGAGTTTTGTTAGGACTTTGCCTCTATCTCTGAGAAGAGACTAAATATCTGAGACGCTAGTCCTGCCCGAGGCTATGCCAGAGTGAATCTTTGACTAACTCTGTATTTCTATGTTTTCTGTACTTTATCTTTTTCAGATATATTGCTACATAAAACTTTGAATGCTGCTATATGGAAAGAGTGGAACTCAGTTTATCAGGCATGACGATTTGATATCCAGCTCTCTGTCTCCATGCTACCTACATCAAACTGCATATTCCCTGGTTACTGGAATTCCACCCCGGGGCTTGTGAACAGGTAGTAAGAGGCCTCAGTAAAAGCTGCGGGAGGGAGTGTGCGTGCCATTTCTAACAAACGCAGCTTACTGAACCGACCAGGCCTCCTTGCCACGGTCCCTGGTCACCGGTGGGTGCAATACCTGCTTTATATATTTTTCTCTCACACCTGTTTTAAGCATGGCAGTCAGTCATAACAAACATATCTACTCCTGGGATGGAGTTTGTTGATGTAATACTTTTGTTTGGTGCTTGACGGTTTCTCCAACATTTGGAGTGGGGGATGATCCTGATGATAGCTGTCTACTTCCAGCTAATTGCGTGCTATAGTACTTGAATTCAGCATTTTACAGCAAGAGTACAGTACTTTTCTTTCCACAGCTCCCAGAAATGAAGGAGACATTTCTTCTTCGTCCTCCGTATTGCTAGAACTCTCTGTTCAAAAGCTTTTGTTTCCCTCACCAGCCGTCACAATGCTGTTCACTTCCTCCAGCACCTCTTCAACAAACAAACAGAAACATTGCATAACAGCAGAACACAGGAAATGAATGAGCACAACGCTTTCTGTCTAACAGAACATAACCTCAGAAGCCAGTGTTTCCAAACCTACTGGAGAGGGGTTTCCAAGCCAGTTCCACAGGCAATGAAAAAGCTGCAGGATCAAAAAGCCATAGTACTTCTAGGCAGACATGAAACTGCCAAAACAAAGGCACCTTTTGGTGAGTTCTTTCTGCAGTTCCTTTCACCTGACCCCATGTGAGAAAGATTAGCCTGTAACACAAGGTTGCCAGTACCAGGATACACTTGATTGTGGTTCAAAAATATTATTTATTTATTGAATTTATATCCCGCTCTACTCAGACCCATGGCCGACTCAGAGCGGCTAACAACATATTAATGTACATACTATTACAATATAATGATACAAATACATAATAAATACTCAATACAGTTACAAAGAAACAATATTCCACAATGGTAAAGTATCAAATACACAATAACAAAGCATCAAAACAAAAGGGAAAAATCTCTTTTCAGAAGCCCTGCCATCCAGGTACAGCAGGACCGCCACAAAAATAATCAAAGTCACCCGCACTTGTCATCCTCCAGGCCGATAAAAGGGCCAGGAGGGTACGGCGGCTCGCAGCAGCGGTGTCCTTCAGAGACTCCCTGGCCGGGGGGGGGGCTCCCTTTATCTCTCTGCCGGTGGAGGGGGTGAGGAGAGTGCGGCTGCAGCGGCATCCTTTGGAGCCTCCTGGGCCATGGGAGGCTCCCTTTATCTTCCTGCTGGTGGAGGGGGTGGGGAGTGCGGCGGGGAGATAAAGTCTTTGAAGAGGCTCTTTCTGTGTACCCCACCCTGTGACTTAAGAGCACAGGAAGCTGCTTTCTATCCTAAGTCAGACTACTGGTTCATCTAACCTAAGACCTTCCTAGCAGCAGCTCACCAGGATCTCTCAGGTAGGCATTGCTCTATTCCTGCCTTAATAATATTCAGTATCTAGGAGACAGTCAACTAACTTAGGTTAACTATTATTTTTACATAATTAAGGAGCGAAACAGCTGCTTCGAGAGCTGCAGATACCTTGCATACCATGGAGTCGCTACTCAGTGAGGAGTCCACACATTGGTAGACATCTCCACGATGACATGCTGCAGAGCCAGGCATAAATGCTTAACATCAGCAATGCATTCCAAACCAGCCCACAGCCCCCTCCTTTCTTCCCTTCCCACTTCTGCCCCTCTTCCCTTCATATGATCCTATTTTTAAAAGGATGAGAATAGCCCTATATCACCATACCACTTTATTGCTAGGTCTTTGTTCTTATTTATTTCCCCATCCTTTCCTCAGACAACATCGATAGAAGAAGCAATCAAGATGAAATTAAATGTACAGTGGAACCTCATACAACAATTGCTCCATATAGCAATGAAATTGCATAACAATTAGGTTTTGTGGGGGAAATGGCATCCTGCATAACAATTTTCCCTATGGAAAAAATTGTACAACAATTTTTCAATGGGAAAAACCACTTAGCAAAAAAATCGTTGTACAATGCATCCCATAGGGAAAATCGCTATACAATGCATGAGTCGTATGGCAATTGTTTTGTACAACAATGCGCCCCGTGGAATGGATTAAAATTGTTGTATGAGGTACCACTGTATTTCCCCTTAGTTTTCAAAGGGCTACATATAGTTCCAGAAAAGGTGATAGCATTCCAAACATATTGCAGGAATGAATCTCATTTCATAAGAAGAAAGACCTAGCCATAAAGTGATATGATGACCTAGCGTTATTCTCACAAATCAACTTAATTTTTTTTAAAGGAAGATGATCGGCACAGAAGAAACAATATGGCCACATATTACCATAGTCCTGACCTCAGCTGCCAAAACACCATCTACAGACAGTTACATATGTGCCTCCATCTTTATACATATCCACACACACACACACAAACACACACACACGTTTTTTTAAATTGCTCCAATGTGAAAAAAGTAGATATCCTTCAGTGACACAGGGGAAAAAACTGTTTTGGGAGAAAAACATAGAAGGATTAGATTCAGCCTTTGTGTCATGTGAGCAGCAAAAAAAAATCAAATTGATTTGTTTTAGATGCAGAGCATTTGACAGTATAGTAAAGGTAAAGGTCACCCTTGCTCGAAAGCCAGTCATAGTTGACTCTAGGGTTCAATGCCCATCTCTGTTTATAGCCAAAGAGCCAGAGCTGTCTGCATCTGTAGATGTTTCCATGGACACATGGTAGGCATGCCTCAACACTGGAGTGCACGGAATGCTGTTTACCTTCCCACTGAAATGGTACCTATTTATCTACTTGCAATTTCTTGCTTTTGAACTGCTAGGTTGGCTGGAGCTAGGACAGAGATGGGAGCTCACTCCGTCATGCAGCACTCGCGAATCAAACTCTGATCTTCCAGTCATCGAGTTCAGTGTCTTAACCACTTGAGCCACAGCAGTCCAGTTTGATGGTATAGCAAGCTGAAGTGCATGTGCTCTCTCCCATATATGTGTGCGCGCATGCGCGCGCACATACAGATATTAAAGAGATTTTTTACTGTAATTCATTCTTTATTTCTTAATAGTTTTGGAAAGTAATCTGCTATTATTACTCAGTAAATTATGTAAAAACGCAGTGCAGGTCAAACGGTGTGAAACATGCAACAATACAAAAACCGCTTGAGGTGATGGATAGGAACAGTTCAAAAGAATTTAATATAAAATAAAGATCCTTGCATCAGGTTCAAAAAATATAATCACTGTTTATAGATTTCACAGGGGAATAATCAGAACGAAGTAGTATGTATACTATCATTTCGTTCTTACTTTGACTATTGAGATATTGTGAAATCATCATCCGTTTTGGATTTACTGAAGATTACTTTTGTGCAAGAATTTGCACAAAAGAATCAGAATGAAGTACGATGTATAAAATATGCCTCCCTACAGAGGAATTGCTTTTCAATATTCACACGTTCAAACTGAGAAGATCTGACTGTCTCCAGTACAACAAACTTAAAATCTTTTCACTGTGCTGGCGTTCTATAAAGTGATTGACCATTGGTGCTTGTATGTCACCTGATTGAATTTTGGACTTGTGTTCTCCTACCCTAATTTTCACTTCATGAGTGGTGCAACCCACGTAACATAACCCGCACTTACAAACAATTAAATAGATGCAGTTTTTCGTTTTACATGTGGTCAATTCTCTTAATATTAGTGTTAATATTGAAAAGCAACTCCTCCGAAGGAAGGCATATTTTATACATCGTTTCAATTCCATTCAGCCTTATAGATTCAACATTGATTTAGACTTCTCCTGCTTTCTTTAAGACAGTTATATGTTACCTTAATGCAACTCAGCTGTTTTATATTATTACAAGTGTTATGCATATTTAAATACCTTTGAGATTTTTTTACGTCTGGGAGCACGGAAGAAACAAACACACGAGGCTCAGGACGCAAAAGAAACTTATCTCTATATTAAAACTAAAAAATTGAAACTTCTTGTGAGCAGGTAATGGTCTTTCTTCATCCTTTGCTTTATTCTTATGTATGATGCTTACGCATTATATGCGACTCTCAGGTCTGACTGTACATTTTGTATATATGTATATATTTATATTATTTTTTTGCTTGTATAGTGACACATTGTTTTTGTGCATGTTTATTTAGATTCCTGATGAAGCTACATGAAAAGCCATAAATAATACCGGAAGGGCTTTGAATCTACTTGCATGTGCATAATAAAAATAATACTTCATTTGAACTTTATTACTCAAGCCTCAAATGGGTTCTCTCTTTTTCCTTATCCATTTAGCCACCACAACACTGGATTACAACAGCTTTAAAAACATTAACGTGTCTGTTTTCCTTTCCTCAAGGGAGTGAGAGGAAGCTTTCAATGGCCTCCAAGCTAACAGCACTTCAGCAAAGTGACAGCTATCCATCGGCTTTTTCAATCCTGTTAATCACAAATGCTAGAGTCAAACCAAAATGGAGTGCAACAAAGAAAAAAATCCTAGCTCTACAGGGACCCCAAAAGGTGTGTGTAGGCTTAGATAAAAGATGGGCTGGTTTGCAAGTGCCCTATGTCATGTGTTTCTCACAAAAATGAGCACAACAGCCCATCCCAAACTGGACAGAACTGTGGAAGAAAGCCATATCTATTTGTACCCAGAGCTTGGATGACCATCTCTCAAGCAATGGATTTCCTGTTATGGCAAGGGGCTAAACAGAATGATCCCAGCAAGCCTTTTCTGCCTTCATCTTCTATAATTCTATTATTGGTTTTGTTGTTTAGAATTCACTCCTTTGTCTAAATTTCAAATTTTACACCTAAATGGAGAAGGCATAGCACTTGTTTAGTGCCTGCTCTGGTCCTATAAAGCATACTCCTTTACTAGCAATTTGTTCAAACTACTAGAAATTCCTAAGAGAAAAAGAAATATATGAAGACAAATAGGTAATAATCACTTTAGCAATCGTAACACTGCTTATTTTACAAGTGTTTTCTTATCAACTCAGACCTGCCATTCTAACAGACATATAAATAATGAGAGGAAAGACCAGAATATTAATTTCCATCAATGGCCAATAAAATATCCTCCTTTTAAAATGAAAAGAGGGGAAGAAGAATGACAGGAGCTCTCTGTGGCATATGATTGTTCCTACAGTCTCAGGATGTTAATTACAACCCTTATCTTAAAAAGTTTTTTTCCCTTGTGTTTGTTCTGTGCTCATGGTAACAGTGATAGGAGGGATTCGAGTCAGCAAAAGGAACCAGAAACAAACTAGCAGTCCAAAATGTACCTGTTATCTTGAATACATGTCAAAATTGACAGCAGCTTTTCAGGGCTGTACATCGCACAGTTTGAAGAGGGCAGGGAGTATCTATAGGAATGAAGAAGGAGCAGAAGAGGGGGGAGGGGCTGAAAAGATGATGCAGCACTGTGCCAGCCTTCCACATTAGGAAACACAGTTCAGACCCAAACCCACACTCTTCCTTCTTTTATACCTCCAGTAGTCTGTTCCAAGAATATGAATGAGAGTAAAGGCTTCTCCAACCTGTCAGATTATTCAGTACAGCCAAGTTCTTGGCCACACAGCTAAGCAATTGTAATGTGTGCATGAATTATTTTTACCCCCATTCTTTTTTCTTCCCAGTCACTGCAGCACCAAGTCAAACTGTTTCAGTAGATTTTTGTGCTAGAAAATGTTCATATCATGTAACCACTTTCTCCCCATATGCTATTTTTAATGTGGCGGCGCTTCTTAATATCAGAGATATTAAGATGACATTTTCCCATCTTTAGATTTCTGTTCATGAAAGATTTTTTTAAAGCACTTGCTGATTTTTCTGTATACCTGGCTCCAAAAGAGGTGTGGAAGAGGCATAAAATAGCATCCCTTCCTCCTCCACATTTCCCATCCAGTCATTCTTTTGCTGCTTGCCAGGTATGAATGCCTGAAGTCCTCTGTAAGTTCCATTGATCTGAATCAATCAAAGATTCATTGATCTGAATCAATGGAACTTGCAGAAGAGTTGACTCACCAAATGGATGTACTGTACAGTACATTGATTAAATGGGCATCCTCTTGTGTGACTTACAATGCAAGGCAACAGGATCTTAACCATTACATATTTGCTATAAAAAGGCTAGTGCTGTTAAAACCAGATGAAAACATAAGCATGAAAATTACGCTGTATGGCCAAACTGTATAACTGGGACATGGAAAGTCCAGGTTCAGGCCAGAAAGCACTGTGGCCTGTTACACACACTCTCTCTCTCACAGACAGCCTGATTACTTTCAGTAAATTGATGCAAGGGTAATGTAGGAAGAACAGCCATGTAATCTGCCTTGAAGCCATAAGAAGAAAAATGGGATAAAATCTAGCTAGCTAGTGCACCAGCTATGACTATTCCTTGAGAGGTGTGATCTGACAACGGTGGTACATGCCATAATTTCATTCTGCTTTTATTACTATAAAGTACTTTATTTCAGGCTACCTTTGGAAAGTGTTTTGAAACCATAACCAACTCGTGGTCAGAGCCGGTTAGAGAAAGAATTTTAATTCCTTCTTATGATAACAGATGACAAACAAATGGCAGATGTGCCCTATTCCTACTTCAGCTCAGTCTCTTCCCAAAAGATAATCTATGACCCTCCAGGCCAGTAATGGTGAACCTTTTAGAGACCAAATGCCCAAACTGCAACCCCTAACCCACTTATTTACTTCAATGTGCCAACATGGCAACAGGAGAGGGAGGAAGCGCTCCCATTGGGCTGCTGGGCAGAGGGGTGGGATGAAATCTGTGTTGGGGGGAGGGAGGAAGCACTCCCATTGGATTGCTGGGCAGAGGGGCATGGTGAGCTCTGTGCTGGGGCGACTGCACAGATGCCCACAGAGAGGGCTTTGAGTGGCACCTCTGGCACACGTGCCATAGGTTCACCACCACTGCTCCTGGTAAATATGAAGTACAATACAAGTACAGGGGACAGGACTGCAGCTGCAGTTTGATAAAGAATTAGTAAAGGAGTACTGTCGTGTCTGGCCCTTATAAGTAGTAGTCCAGGCAATGATGAACAGAACAACAACAGGAGACGGTGAGCCCTTATCCGCCCAAGGGGAACTTGAAAACCACCCAGCTTCATGCACGCCGGCGGCGCTGTGTTGTAGCACCCAAACCTCCATTGCGTGTTTGATACCCGTCCACCAAAAATAGCTATGCATAACCGCTTGCGAGCGGATTATATCCTTGGACCCCAGTAACATGTACTGCAGTAGCTTGTCCCGCACCCCACAACTGATATCCCGCACCCCAGAGCTGGTATCAAGGAGAAATCTAATACAGTAGTTCAAAATCCCATAGTACCAGTGATGCACTGCAGCAGGGTCTGTCAGGTTCTGCAGAACCGGTAGCAAAAATTCCCCCAGGCCATGCCCACTTGGTTGGCCAGGCCCACCTCCATAGCCCATAATGCAGGATGTTTGACCATGCCCACAAATTTGGCCCTGCCCACAGATCTGGCCAGCCTACAGAGTAGGTAGTAATTTTTTGGCAGTGCATTACTGCATAAGACCCATATTTATTTGAGACTAGCTATTTTGCCCAGCTTAGCCTGGATTGGGGGGTCGTGGTGGTGCTGGCTCACCGTGTGGGTGTTGGGGGCTGTCTGGGCAAGGACACCGCCTTTGCATTCCCCTCCGCTGTTTCAAGGCCAGCCTTGAAGCAGCAAGGGAGATTGGCAAGGGCGAGAGGCAGGTCTCCGCAAGGGAAGGGGCCTTCCCTGGTGGATACCTGCCTGCCGGCTTGGGATTCTCCCCTCGTTTTTTTGAGGCCAGCCTCGAAACTGCAAGGGGGAGTTCCCAAGGCATCAGGCAGGTCTTTGCCAGGGAAGGCGCCTTCCCTGGCAGATACCTGCCTGCCGCCTAGGGATCTCCCCCTCGCTGTTCGGAGGACAGCCACGAAACAGCGATGGGGATTGGCAAGGGTGAGAGTCAGGTCTCCGCAAGGGAAGGCGCCTTCCCTGGTGGATACCTGCCTGCCGGCTTGGGTTCCCACCTCGTTTTTTTGTGAGGGGTGAAGGTCGGTCTGGCAGCAGTGTCGTGAGGCATGCAGCAGCTGCCTCGGCCGGCCTTGCGTCCCCGTCCACTTCAGCGGTTTGAGGTGCTGGGTGGGAGGCCGGGTGGGCCGCAGAGCTCTGTGCACACGGTGGCCGTTTGGTGTGTAGGCATGGCCTTTCCCCCGCCTCTCCCACATGCTGTGGCTGGCCTTCCTGATTGGCCGCGGTGCATCACACTGGCTGCTAGGGGTTGTGACTTTTTTGTTTTTTCTGTTTAGTGGGGTGCAGGGCCCCCAACCTTGGTCCAGACCCCGACGTTGACCGTCTCTCCCCCACCAGGTAAGTGTGTGCACAATGTGGACAGGGACAGTTAAGGGGTGTGGGTTCATTTTAGGGACCCACACAGGGACATTTTACTTTTATAGGTATAGATAAAGAAATGGATGAGGACTGCAGTGGCTTAGTGGTTAAGACGCTGAACTTGACTGGAAGGTCAGCAGGTCAGCAGTTTGTGACCCGAGTACTGCACGACAGAGTGAGCTCTCATCTCTGTTCCAGCAAATGCCAACCTAGCAGTTTGAAACCAGAAAATTGCAAGTAGAAAAATAGGGACCACTTTGTTTTTGTTTTTTTTCTAAATTTTTATTTATCAAACAACACATACAGAAGAAAAACAAGAGAAAAAATACTTGAAAGACAAAATATCACATAACAAACAAAAATCACAAACAATACAAAAAAATACTAAACCATAATACTAATTACCTCAGAATGAAAAATAATAAGAAAAAATATTATTACTCATCACTTTGACTTATCCACTGTTTTAAATCTATATACAATATCTCTTATTATTTAAATATAACATCTTTTACTGTATGTGGAGACAATTAAATTCACCCAGTGATATTTGCAATGCTTCCGGAGAATGAGTTTGCTATTTAATACTATTTTGTAACCAGAATGAACAATATTCAGGCACCGGCTTACAACCTTGTCCCTTAATTAACACATGTTCAATATAGCATTTCCAAATCTCATGAAATTTGTTTTCTTTTATTATACCTTTTCTTAAATTTAGTTCCAATGTTAGCCGATAATTCACTGCTAATATCCACATTTCCTTATACCAGTCCTCTATCTTTACCTATAAATCCAGACATTAACCATTGGACTCCGGCATACGCTTCCGCACCTGTCCACACTATCCCGTACCAAGCCTCCTGCACTCACCCGAACCCGGCCCACAGAGCACCGCATGGTTGCCAAAGCCAGCAGTGGGGCAAGAGCCCCACGAACGCAAACAAAGGAACAACTTCAACCCCAATGTCCTCCATGCCGCGCCGTCCCCTCAGCCAATCAGGCTGACAGGCGACAGCAAAGAGAACGTTGGGAATGGCGCCGTGCCCAATAGAAACTGAGCCGCAGGAAAAAAACTGCCGCATTAAAGCAAATAAAATAAAACTACAAGCCCCAGCATTCTACGCGCCGTGGGCACTTCAGCCAATCAGGCTGAAGGGCGCGAGCGTGCAGAATGCTGAAAAAGCCGACGTGTGATAAATAAAATTAAAAAATGGCGGCCTCCCGCAACAGGAGTGCAAGGCCACAGCAGGCGGACGCAGCGCCTCACGGCCTTGCAAACAAACACCTACAAACAACCACAGCAAGACCACCGCTGGCCTTCTTTCCTGGAGCAACGGGGAGAAGAGGGACTCCTCTCCTCCATGCTACCCCGCTGAAGACATGGCGAGACCACCGCTGGCCTCAAGGTAAGTTGAGCCGGGGTGAAAAAAAACAGCAGCAGGCAGCAGTTCGTCAGGGGAAGCACCCTCCCTGGTGAATGACTGGCTGCTGCCTTTATACTACCGACACCACTGTTTTGAGAACTAGCACGAAACAGCAGTGGAAGTAATACAAAAGCAGCAGCCAGCAATCTGCAAGGAAGAGCACCACCCCTTACGGATCGCTGCCTGCCGATCTCTGGTTAGGCAAGCCAGGAGAAAAAGGAGACAGAGGAGAGAACCATCATCAAGCAGATAGCTCTTCTCTGCCTCCTTTTCACCTGACCTACCTAACGAACCTTACCAGATGAAGAGTGAGCTGACTGCCGGCTCCTCCTTTTCCCCATTGCTACATCGAAACCAAATTTCGAAGCAGCAATGGGGAAAAGAGGAACTGACAGACAGGCCGTTCTTCATGCTAAAAAACACAACAACAAAACCAAACATTTACCCAAAACACCAACCACCAAAATTAATTTAAACACAAATAAAATAATAATAAAAAAACACATTAACCATCAAAACAATAAACTACAAAATCCACAAAAAGAAACACCCAGAATACCATAAAAGCACAGAAAAAACACCTAACTACAACACGAAAATACCTAACTCAAACAACAAAAATACCACAAATTGAACAAATAAACAAGAAAGAAATCAGAAAAATAAAAAACAACCCAAAATAAAAAACAATTAAACACATCTAAAACCCAAAAACCCACAAAAGAACAAACAGAAACACCTCCCAGCCCAACACCACACACAAAAAAACCCAGAACAAAAAAAAACCAGAGAACTCACCAGCATGTCCTCCCTCCACGAGTCCGGAACAGAACTGAAGAAACAAAGACGACTTACCAGAAGATGCCCCACCTAGAGGCCGGGAGAGAAAAAACAAGTCAAACAAAAAAATAATACAACACTATTACTAACAGCCCTACCTGCAGGCCGGAAGATTAAAAACAAGTCAAAAAATTCAAAGCAGCCCTCTTGCTAAAACCCCTACCTAGAGGCCACAAGAGTAAAAACAAGTGAAAAAATAAGACATAAATCAAAATCACAAATAAAGCTAATAAAATAGATCAAAAAAAGTCACAAACAAAAACAAAACACCACGACCCAAACCACCCATCACCAAAAACACACACGTAGAAACTGCCCAGCAACGCCAGGCAAAACTATGCTAGTACTTATTATAATTTCACTTTTCCACTTTTTAGCTATGCATTGTCTTGCAATGGTTAACATGATTAGTATTAAATCTTTTTTATATTTATCCAAATTCAAGTTCTTAACCTCAGATATTATTGCCATACTTTTATCCAATTTAAGATCAATATCCAGTATTACATTAATTTCCCTGTTAATATTTGTCCAAAAGGGCTTCAATTTTATACATTTCCACCACATATGTATATATGACCCCAGGGTATCATTACATCTCCAACATCGATTTGACTTCATACTATCCATCTGATGCAACCTATCCAGTGTTAAGTACCATCTCCATATTAATTTATAGTTATATTCTTTAATTTTAACTGAAAGAGTGCGCATAATTCTATTTTTCCATTTAATTTTCCAACCTTCTTCGCTAATTCTAATATTCAAATCTCGCTAATAGGGACCACTTTGGTGGGAAGGTAAACACATGTCCACAGAAACGTCTGCAGACACAGACAATGCTGGCTCTTTGACTATAAACAGAGATGAGCACTGAACCCTAGAGTTGGGTACAACTGGCTTTTGAGCAAAGGTGACCTTTACCTTTACTAACAAAACACTACCAGTTCCCAAGTGAGGGAAGATAATAAAAAAAGAAAGTAGAAGGGATTGATTTGAGATTCCACTATCATCACGTGGATGTTAAATTAATCTAAATGAACAACTCAGTCTCCTTTTAAATGGGAGCATCTAGGATGTCTAGATAAGTTCCAAGTTAAATTGTGACATGCATGTAGGGACTTAGAATGAACCAAAAATACAACAAAAATACATGAGCCTTTGGGTTTTCTAGAACTCTTCATAAGGAAAGGAAGTACTGTACAGCAAAACCACTACTTATGAAAAAAGTCCATTCCATAGATTTTTGCTTAAATTGAATTTTTTGTAACTTGAAACAAACCCATAGGAAGTTATTTTTATGTAACTCCAAGCAAACCCATAGGGAAATGATTATTTACGTAACTCGACGCAAACCCATAGAAAAAAGAATATTTATGTAACTCGAAGCAAACCCATAGGAAAACATGTAAATCAGGACATGTTTTAGCACACAATCATTATGTAAGTCAAATTTTATGTAACTCGAGGCATTTGTAAGTCAGCGTTTTACTGTACAAGTGGAGGGTATATGTATTGCCTTGTCTGGAGGTAGTCAAGGTGTGGTTCACCAGATATTGTTCTCTGTAATCCCTAAAAACTCTTGTCAGCATACCCAGTGGTAAGGCATGATGACAGCTGCAGTCTAGCAATATCTGGAGGGGCACATTTTGCCCACTAGCCCAACGCAGCTATCTTTTAAATTTTGTATGGAAAATACTACTGAACTATTTAGGAGTAATGGAGGATTTTCTGCCACAAAATACTGACTGCAATTCAGAGGGTTACATCCTCTCCACTACCTAGATAACATGCAAACATGCATTCTATTCCTACTTTAACCTGTAAAAAATGATGATCTCAGTAAGGTGAAAATTCCACTGTTCTAAAGATAACTGTATTCAACATTCAGCTTGGCTTAAAGCATTATCTTTTTAAAAGATGATGCCCTTCCCTGCTCCTGTACTGCATCTCTGACAATCACCATGGGGGCAGGGAGTGCTCTGTAATGAAGTAGGTGGAAAGGCATGTATTTTGAATAAGAACTGGACAGGAGGAAATTGCAAAGAATGCATGAAGCTGCTGTGTTCAAACTGAAGCAGATTCTAGAAAACCTTTCCCCTTTAACTGCTTAGATGTTATGACAATTAAAGATGAAACACATCTATTTCGCTGCTTTCCCAAAGACCTCTGGAGAACGCCTGCGGCATTTTGCCTGGGTTGCAAAGTAGCACCCAAATGAGGGAAAGCTGTTGAACATTCTGCAGCCGTCAAATCCCATAAAAATTCATCTCCAGGCATCGCTAACTTGTATCTACATGCAGTGCGAGGATTTATTTTTAACGAGTATAGGCAATTATTTGGACCCACTCATATAAAAGAGCAGGCCAACCCCAGCTGATCCAGGAAAACAACACTCAGCGCAAGCAAGCTGCTGATGTAAACACACAGCTCAATTGTAAGCATGTTTATTCCAAAGTCAGCCTCACCGCATCCAAGAGGCCTTGCCCTCTTCTAAGTGTACAGTTTTTCAACCTCACAGTACAATCCTTTACACAACCATGTATAAGGAAATCCCATTTCGTTCAATATGTGTTAGGTTTCCCTTGCTCGAAAGCCAGTCGTATCCGACTCATCTGTTTCAAAGCCGAAGAGCCAGCGTTGTCTGCTTCTGCAGA
Organism: Bradypodion ventrale; assembly: GCA_035047345.1. NCBI lineage: Eukaryota > Metazoa > Chordata > Lepidosauria > Squamata > Chamaeleonidae > Bradypodion > Bradypodion ventrale. The sequence goes on along the minus strand of JAWDJE010000002.1, from coordinate 308,167,673 downwards.
CATTTCCGTGGTCATGTGGCAGGCATGACTAGACACCGGAGCGCACGGAGCGCTGTTTCCTTCCCACTGAAGTGGTCCCTATTTATCTACTTGCAATTTCTTGCTTTCGAACTGCTAGGTTGGCAGGAACTGGGACAAAGACGGGAGCTCACTCCGTCCTGCAGTACTCGGGAATTGAACTGCTGACCTCCCGCCTTCCAGTCAGCATCTTAGCCACTTGAGCCACTGTTAGGTAAAGGTAAATGTCACCCTTGCTCGAAATCCAGTCGTATCTGACTCTAGCATTCAGCGTTCATCTCTGTTTATAGCCAAAGAGCCAGCGCTGTCTGCATTTGCAGACATTTCCATGGACATGTGGCAGGCATGACTAGTCCCTAGAGTACACGGAATGCTGTATACCTTCCCACCCAAGTGGTACCTATTTATCCACTTGCAATTTTTTTGCTTTCAAACTACTAAGTTGGCAGGAGCTCTGGGACAGAGTCAGAAGCTCACTCTATCATGCAGCACTCGGGTCTCGAACTGCTGGCCTGCTGACCTTCCAGTCATCAAGTTCAGCATCTTAATCACTAAGCTACTACATTCCCTTTCAACAGACATTACTCATATGTAAATATGATTGCAACCTTAGTTAGCTATAGACAGATGGAAATTGGCAAATTGTCCTAGAAAGTGAGGCAGAAATGAGTAGAAGACAAATACTGAAGCAGGGCACTATAGAGACAACCTACACAGAAAATAAAAGCTCAAGAAAGCACCATCACATTAAGTGAATACATGGATATAATGTTGAGTGTTGGATCTTGGCCGCGAAGCGGCTTGGATATTCTGGATCGGGGCCGAAGCCGGCCGGAAGGTCCCGGAGGAGACTGGTCAAGCAAGGACACACACAAGGCAAGATGGAGCGAAGACCAGTGTTTAATGATCACCAATCAGAAGCATTTATGCCGCCTGTTCTGGCTGCGTGCATATGCTGCGCGTAGCGATACAAAGAGATCCCTGAGTCTGCATGTCATGTTTACATAAGTTAATTGGGGAAGTCTTCACCGGGGGAAGTTCCTTATCTAACTAATTAACTACGGGGACATGTATTGTTCCTCGCTATCGGGAGCAAACAAGTGGCCAACGTTGACTCTAGGGCTTTAAGGATTCTGCGGATGCGAGATTACCCATTACATGCTGACTGAGTTAGTCATTAGCCCTCTATTGTCCTAGCTGCCTATCAGATCAGCTATTGGTGAATTAAACTCTATCTAATATTCCACTCCCCAATTTCTGTCCCCTCAGAACCAGAGCTCCAAGGAGCGTGCCCCCAAGTCCCGGTTCTGTCAGGGACAGTATGCCAATTGTGTGCGCGGATCCCACACTCCCCCTTTATTTGTTTAATTAGATCTGACAGACGGCTCGGCATAAGAGTGGCATCAACTGTCGTGGAGTGAGGACATCCTAGGGTTTCCTCCAGGGGGGGACATCTTGACATCAGTGAGGGAATACATTGCACGAAACAACAACTCGCTGTTCCCAGTATTATCACCCCCACAATCACCTTGAGTGTTGTTTGTAGCCATTTCCATGGAAACTACGACCACAACGGATTCCACCCCCACCCCCCCACGTAGCATCTTCCTGGATATTCTTAACCAGGGTATGGAGATCTGTAATCTGACTTTGTACCTTGCGAGAGTTGTCCGTGAGGTTAAAACAATACATGCCATGGTCAGCCTCGCAACCCAAGTGGTGTAACAGTAGGAGATAATCGATAGCTGCTCGATTATCCAATATGGCATGGCGAAGCTCCGTCTGCTCTTGATTAAGCAGCGCTATCGCCGGGGAAGTATGGTTAATGGCTTTTGCCAGAGCACAAGCCAATTGACCAATCTTCCGAGTGTTGCCTACGGCTAAGCCTGGCACACCAAACAAGCTGACCACCAATGAAACATACTCAGCCTTACTCAGAACCCTGATGTTGCTATCACATGAGCTGTCTAACTGGGTGGCACGAGTGTGCCGTGCATGGGGAGATACATCGGTGCTTGGGGCAACTATATTCTTAGTGGGAAGGAAAGGTGTCAAATGACTGATACAACAAAAGGAATCAGATACATTTGCAGGAATGTAGTTCCAAGTATACTGGTTACATGTAAAAAAACCATCCTGAAGGCAAGGTGACATGAACAAACATCGAGTTAATAGTCTCTGGGTTATTACAAGTCCAAGTGCTGTTGCCGGGGTCGAGGCAACGGCGATGTGGCCCTTCAACCGCGGAACAGCCGGTCATGCAAGCACAAGTTGAATTCAGGCTGACCGCCACTCGGGGAGTGTACAGAGTGGCCGCATCAGCCGGTAGGACCTTCGTGACTTGGGTTCCCCAGTGTGCATATGTTGAGTAAGCAGTCTTGTGAAACGGGCCAAATATCCGCTTCACTAACCAGTCACCGTTCCTGATGCGTGCATCTGGGGAGTGATATACCGCGATGAGAGAAGTACTAAGAAGAGAGGCAGAATCGGTGGTCTGCCTCAGGCAAAAATCAGACTGATTGACGAGGCCCGCCAATCTTTCTGAAATGTTGTAGTGCAGCCGGGCAGAGAGATCTCCGCCAGGCATCAGGTTTTCTGCTTCCAATGAAGTGGCTTGAACCCCTCCCCCCCCATAAGCAAGGAAAGGATCAAGATGATGGTCGTCGAGGAATTAAGGGTGATCTGGGACCAAACTGCAACCGTGATGTTCTCCGGCGTCGGTTCCTTGTTCTCCCGCTGGACGGTGTCAGCTGCTTCCTGGCACAGGGCTTGACCATCCCCCAGGTGATCTTTGGCGCTGTCATCTGCTGTCGTCACCTCCTCAGCTTGGCTCTCCCCGCTAGAGTCAGTCCCTCCATCTCCGGTATCGGATCCGGGGACGCCTGGGTCCACGCCATTGGACTCAAGATGAGGCTTGACACACCGAGCTGGAATCCAGATGACACCTGAAGGAGACATAATTGCAGCATACCCTCTTCCCAATGTTATGAGTGGCACCGGGCCCTTCCAAGAAGGATCCGGTGGCACTCGGTAATGCACCATAGGGCGCGGGAGAGCCTCCGTGCAACGGAAGTGCTTCTCCTGCGGAGTGTAATCTGAAAAAACATTAAGGTGATTGTACGTGAACAATATCTTGTTCAGACAATGCTGTGCCTGACCCTGATTTCTGGGGAGGGCTGGTTCCCCCCTTTCTGTTTGTCAATGTAGGACTTGAGCGTCCGATTCACCTGCTCCACAATCGCTTGCCCTTGCGGATTGTATGCAATGCCAAAAGTGTGCTTAATGTCCCAGGTGGCCATAAACGCGGCCAGCTGCCTGGAGCTATAAGCCGGGCTGTTATCGATCTTCACGTGCCGTGGTTTGCCCATGACTGTGAAGCAGGAAAGGAGATGCTACTCCACATGGGAAGCCGTTTCTCCCTTCTGAGCTGTGGCCCAAATGAATTGTGAAAAGGTGTCAATGCAAACGTGCATGTACTGCCATCTCCCAAACTGCGGAGCAGGTGTGATATCCATCTGCCACACCTGGTTGGCCTCTGTCCCTCGTGGGTTGACTCCCCACAAGCCCCCCCCCCAGCCCCTGCGCAATGCAGGCAGGAACGGACTATGCCCTGAGCTTGGGAAAATGGCCGGTTGAACTGCCGTGCAAATGCTTTTGCATTTTGATGGGAAAATGCATGACTCTGAATCGGAGTCGTGAAGACTCCCAAAACTGACCATTGCTGAATTTCCTTTGCGGCCGCATCCGCTCTACTATTGCCTGGGGAAATCGGGCCAGGCAAATCCTGGTGACTCCAAATGTGGGCAATATAGAGCACTTCGGTGCGGTTCCGAAAATGAAATTGGGTCGTGAGGAAAGGACCTAACAAGTTTTTGTCTATCGCGGGAGTGATGTATGCTCCCGGTAGACTGTGAAGCAAATTCCGGACATACTGGCTGTCAGTTATGATATTCAAGCGTTCCTTGGCAAAGGTGCGCAAGGCGAGGTTCACTGCTGCCAATTCCGCCCACTTCACGGATTTCTGCGGAAAAGTCAGAAGCGTGCGCCAAGCCTGTTCCTCTTGCCAAGTCAGAACACCATATGTTCGACCCCCATCAGTGAAAACTGTCCTAGCCCCCTGAAGTGGAACCAGGGACAATAACTCATGAAAACTGACTGTCTGCGTTTGAAGCGAGACAAGTCTGGGGTCTTTCGGCAAATGGTATGCCAAACATCCAGTGAATCCTTCCAATGCAATCGGGAGTGAGTCACCGAGCTGCATCAGCTGCTGAATCTGATCCTTTGTGAGTGGAATGATTTTTGCTAAATCGTGCCCCAAGATATCCCTTGCTCTCAGACTTCCTCGGTAAATCACCGCGGAGACCAGTTCCTGTGGAGGAACGATGTTTTGGGATGAGGTGTGTGGTAAATACACCCATTCCACGATACTCGCTCTCTGCTCGGAGTCTACCCTTAGAGCTCTGGTGAACATGGCTCCAGTCCGGACTATGTACAGGTTAAGAACAGGAGCATACAGCCCCTATCTTATCCTGTCCACCCATCTCGGGCTGAGAACTTGGTTGACCTTTTCGAGAGTCAAGCGAGCCTCTTGAGGAATGTGTATCTGGTCTGCTTGCTGCTTACCTAGCATTAGCAGCGAGAAGAGCGGCTTCAGAAGGTCCATATCTAGCCTAAAATACGGTCTAGCCCAATTGATATTCCCCAGAATCTGTTGCAATTCTACAAGGGTGACTGAATCCTTTAAGTTGATCTGTGGCAAAACTGGTGCCACGAAAGAACGGAGAAGCCGATGGTCCAAGTATGAAAAGGGCTCGGTCCTCTGAACTTTCTCCAGGGCAATGAGTAACCCTTTCTCCCCCAGAATTGTCTGGAGGTCTCTAAACATTTCGCTGCTGAGTTGCGGCGCTGCGACCAGGATGTCATCCATAAAATGACACACCAAGACTGTGGGGTGAAGGTTTCGAAACTTTTCCAGCGCGTCGTGAACATAAATTTGGCACAGGGTAGGCGAATTGAGCATCCCCTGTGGCAAATATTTCCACGTGTAACGTTGCGTAGGCTCTCTGTGGTTCACGACTGGCACCGTAAAAGCGAACCTTTCCCAATCCCTTACATCTAAAGGAATGGTGTAAAAACAGTCTTTTAAGTCTACAACCAAGATCTCCCAACCCTCGGGGATCATGTTCGGATTTGGGATGCCGCATTGAAGCAGACCCATTGGCTGAGTACATTTATTGATCTCTCTTAGATCGTGAAGGAGTCGCCACTTCCCTGACTTCTTTTTGATGACGAATATGGGTGAATTCCAGGGACTGGTGGACTGTTCTATATGTCCTGCATCTAGCTGTTCTTTGACCAGCTGTTTTAGGGCGACTAATTTCTCCCCTACTACCGGCCATTGCTCTACCCAGACTGGCGTGTTGGTAAGCCATTTAAGCGGTAAAGCCATTACCCGAAGGTAAGAGTGGCGAGGTACTGCTGCAAGATGTCTCGCCCCCAAAGGTTGACATGCATGTCCAAGATGTGCAGCCGAATGACCGCTGTGCCGTGAGCTTCAGGGATCATGACTTCTACCCAATCCTGGCTTCTAAACGCTTCCTGAACACCGCCTACCCCCCACACATCAGAGACCGGCTCGAGAGCCCACTCACGCAGCCACTGACTCTGGCTGACCACGCTGACATCAGCTCCGGTATCGAATAGCCCATCAAAAGGTTTTTTATTCAAAAATATTTTTATGACTGGCCGCCGCTTCCACTCTATGTTGGTTTCCACTGCTGCTAAGACCTGGTATCCTTGTACTGCCCCTTCCACGCTCAAGCGGTCTGCCGACCCAGACTCTGAGCTGCCCCTGAGCTTTTCCTGGCTGCCTGCTGGCAAGTGACAAGGAACCATGATCAGTTGCGCTAACGTGTCTCCTCTGTGAATGGTTTGGGGTAAGTGTGTCCAGAGTTGAACCTGGAGTACACCCGAAAAATTGGAGTCAATGACTCCTGGAATCACTAGGATTCCTCGCATTCCTGAGATACTACAGGGCAAAACTAAACCTATATAACCTTTAGGCAGGGGTCCCATGTACTGGGAATCGACCAGATAGACTGTGCCTGGCAAGTCACATGTGACTTCTGACTGGCAAGTCAAATCTAGTCCCGCACTGCCCTTAGGTCTGGCCTGCGCCTCCAGAATGCAGGGTGGAATGTGACAGGAATCTAATCCAGCTCTGGCTCTCCCAGAGCGACTGTGGTCTCTGTTTGGACCAGGGCCAGAGACAAGCCTGCGCTCTGGTTTCCCGAGTTCGGGCAGTTCCTGGCCCAGTGGAAGCCTTTGTTGCATCAGGGACACGGGGTGGTCGGAGCCTTGGGACAACCCGTGTTTTGGCCATTTCCCTTCTCGGATCAGCATTCTCTAGCGAAATGACCGATCTTGCCACAAGTGTGACATGCTCCTTTGGTCTTGCTTTTGGGTCCCCTACCACCTTGCACCGCCTCTGCTAACAGACCCATTTTGTAGGAATCTGTACCAACGTCGGCACAAGCCCTAATCATGTCAGTAAGCGTCAGATCGGGACGATTGCCCAGTGACTGCAAGATTTTACGGCAGTCAAGGTTGGTGTTGTCTTTCACCAGCTTCATCATGAGCTCCTGTTGGGCTTGCTCATTGTCTATCTGCCTACTGACCGCTTCCTCCAATCTGTTAATAAAGTCCATGTAGGACTCCTGGGCACCTTGTTTGACTGCTGTGTAATTTTTGGCTGCTTTGCCAGCTGCCGGGACCTTGAGATAGGCCCTAAAGGCTGTCTCAGCCGTCAGATGAAGCATGGCGAGTGGCAAGGTGATCTGCGCATCGACGGATTCGAACTGACCTGACCCATATAGCTGGTCAGGGATTACTGCTCCTCCCATGCTGGCAGCCCTTGCCTGTGCTTTGAGTCAATACTTGCTGTCCCATAGCAAATACTGGCTGGGGTTGAGCATCATTCTCATGACGGCTTTCCAGTCGTATGGAATGAGCATCATTGTTTCACACACTTGCTGAAGTGTACCCCTAGGGAAGTGACTCTGAAGTCCTGTTTCCGTGATTGCCTTCCGTATTGCCATGAGCAGCTTATACGGAACCAGCAAATGGGTCGTTTGCTGCTGACCCGTGAGGGCATCTACCTCTACATGGATTGGGCATATCTGCCTAAATTCGGCTAGTTCTTCCGCTGACAACTCCCCCTTGCTGGTTTCTTCCTGTACCATGCACTGGATGGAACTCTTAGCTATGTGGGAACTTTTAACTGTCTGGGAGCCGCCAGCGATTCCCATACCTTGCATTCCTTCAGTGACGTCTGCAGCTGTCATTGAGGGAAAGCTCCCTACGCTGCCCTGCTTGAGCTGAAGTGACGGATAGAGACCCATTGGGGCTGATGGCTCTGACTGTGCTGGGGGGTTCTCGGCCTCTATCTGGACTGGGTATACCTCCTCGATGAGCTTCCTACACTTGCTCCATGTGCTGATTACCTTAGCTGGGACTCTAGGTTCTTGCTTAATGCAGGTCCCTATCCTATCCCAAAGTTGGAGACTTAACATGCCCGTTTCTGGATAAAACAGACAATGTTCCCCCAAGTACAGCAAAAGATCCGCTAACTGGGTGCTGTGAATGCGTGTATGGTTTACCCTGGCCAGGGCCTAGAGCTCCATTAAGTGAGCTCTCTGGTTAGCGGTCGGACGTTGCCGCTGCGGACAAGTCCCCATATTACCTGCCGGTCCTTTGAAGTTTCCTCCTCGGGACGAGTCGTCGCGTCTGAGTAGGTAACTGGATTCAGTGTGACGTCCCTCTGGGTAGGACTCGGAACGTGGACTGTGGCCACAGGCCCTCGGTGGCGTCTGCGATGGCGTCAGGGTTCACAGCCGACCCTGAGCGTTCAGAACGCGTTTCCGATGCGCAAGATGCCTCAGAGCTTTGGAGCGTGCTCTGCCGCCTCTGGAATGCCTCGTAGCGTAGCTATCACTCAGATTGGATGGCTTTCCGACCAGAGCTGCTGCGCTGTCCGCCGGGAAGACTCGGACATGGTTCTGGCATAGAACCGGACCAAGAGGATCGCTACTCACGAGTAGAATCACGTCTGGGTCACCATGTGTTGGCTCTTGGCCGCAAAGCGGCTTGAATATGCTGGATCGGGGCCAAAGCCGGCCGGAAGGTCCCGGAGGAGACTGGTCAAGCAAGGACACACACGAGGCAAGATGGAGTGAAGACCAGTGTTTAATGATCACCAATCAGAAGCATTTATGCCCTGCTTGTTCTGGCTGCGTGCATATGCTGCGCGTAGCGATACAAAGAGATCCCTGAGTCTGCATGTCATGTTTACACAAGTTAATTGGGGAAGTCTTCACCGGGGGAAGTTCCTTATCTAACTAATTAACTACCGGGGACATGTATTGTTCCTCGCTATCGGGAGCAAACAAGTGGCCAACGTTGACTCTAGGGCTTTAAGGATTCTGCGGATGCGCGATTACCCATTACATGCTGACTGAGTTACTCATTAGCCCTCTATTGTCCTAGCTGCCTGTCAGATCAGCTATTGGTGAATTAAACTCTATCTAATATTCTGCTCCCCAATTTCTGTCCCCTCGGAACCAGAGCTCCAAGGAGCGTGCCCCCAAGTCCCGGTTCTGTCAGGGACAGTATGCCAATTGTGTGCGTGGATCCCACAGTTGAGCAGATAGAATGGTGTGGAGTACCAAATATTCTCAGCACACAATGTCCAGGAACTGAGGTACCCCCTCCTAAGGGCAATCACTCTTGTATATTAGGGGAGCTCAGTTGAGAACCAGAAAGTGCTCAAATTCTCCCTTGATTTGTCCCTTGATGTTTATCAGTTAGTATGTGCTATAAGATCTATTGGTTTTCCTGAGCTAATTACACCATTGAACGTGGCACTGGCTTGTAGTAGCCCCAAGTGTCTTCATCTCTTCTTAGATATTTCAGTTAAATTAGGCCTTTGGGAACTAGGGGATGGTGGAATGATCGTAAAATCAACAAGCAGTTATTTTTACTTGAACAAAATAGGATTGCTTCAAGAGAAGCCCAGGAAGACTCTGGACTGGTTATAATTTGGGGACTTAGCATACACTTTATTATAATAATGAGAGGTGTGCGCGCACCCACATGCATTAGCCTCTCTAAGCATCTGTTAAGATAAAGTGAAAATCATTAAAAGTTGTGCTTGCGTTTTGCTATTTTGAAAACATCTTTTTAAAAGGTGGACAAGATATAAATTGCCACCCAGCTAATGCACACTTAATAATAATTGTGTGCCACCAAGTCTAATTTGACTTATGATTATCGTTTCCCAGGATTTCATAGGTAGGGAGTACTAAGTTGTTTATCATCCCCTTCTTCAGGGGCCATCCTGGGACTGTGCAGCTCGCCAAAGTCCAAACAGGCTGGCTCTTCTAGGATGCAATCCTAGAAATCCCAATCTTCAGCTCCTCAATCAGATACCTAAACCACTGAGCTATCCAGCCAGTTCCAATGCACATTTACTTGTGAGTAAACATGCAAGGCACAGCTGTGGTATTACTTGTTTTGTGCATGCATAGTATAATCACAAAAACAGCCTCCTCAAAGCTTGTGGTAATTTTGAACTAAAATCAGGTGTACCCTGGTAACTGCAACCATGTGTTGCCGGCTAATCTTTCTTAACCTAGGTCAGGCGAAAAAAACTGCAGAATGAACCCATCAAAACATGGCTTCATTTTGGCAGTTTCACATCTGGCCTAAACATGGAAGAAGAATCACTAAGACATGCAGGCTGTAATCCAGTACCTATTTATGTTGGGCTAAGACCCACTCAACTCAATCAGATGTATTACTAAGTTTGCAAAGTTTGAGAAGCAAATTAATCCGAGGATACTGCAGTCTTAAATGTGCAGTGAATCTGAGCACATGTACCTCTTTAGTTAATGTCTATTCTCGGACATTTTAAATACATTTTAAAGCTCAAAACCCTTCTCTTCAAGGCCTTTAAGGATATCTCACCTTTGCCAATAAATTAGTTTAGATTTGATCCTGCTTGCTTCAGATGCCATCAGATATTAATTTTATTTTGTCTGTTGTATGGCATTGGTGTTTTTTTTTTTAAAAAACTGTTTGTATACCACTCAGTGGGAAACATCCCAGACGGGGAAACATCCCAGATGCCAAGCACATTCTGTATCAAGGTTTCGATTCAACAGGTTGATAGCTAGGTATCATTATCCAGAAGTGGGGCTGGGGTGGCTCTGTGGTTAAGAAGCTGGCCTTGTTAGTTCGAAGACTGGCAAGTCAGAAATTTGAGACCAGGGTACTGCATTTATTATTTCAATTTCTATACCGCCCACTTGGCCAAGGCCAACTCAGGGCGGTTCACAATCACAATGCACTCAATGCATGCATGATAGATTGAGTGCCCGTCTCTGTACCAGCTCTTGGGGACATAAAAAGAGCCTCATTTGGGTGTCCCCTGAGCGGAGTTTCTTCCACAAAAATCCTTTCAACCCAGATTAATTTCTGACATTATTATTATTATCATTATCATTATCATTATTATTATTATTCAGAAGTCAGTCTTCCTAATTTCAATGTGGCTTGCTCCCAATTAAGTCTGCCATTCTTATACTTTCCTTTGAGGAAATTGATGTCCCTACAAATAATGGCAGAATATACACTCTTGTTTACAGGGCAAACGGCTGGGTGGGGACAGGATTACCCTAAGAGACATAGGCAATTTTAGGGGTGATACTAGAATTCCCTCCCAATCATCATTTGCCACTCGGTGGATAAGCATTTAAGAGCCACCCCCACCCCACCCCTTGCCAAGGAAGCGGCTTGTTTTGCAGCGGGCACCGAAAGGGCAGACAAGGGAGATGGCGCTGCGGATTTTCTATCACTGGAAAGGGAACGACGGGTAACAAGTAATCTTTGCAATAAAGCGGGACGGGCTCGACAGCGATGATGGTGTTTTCATTTTGCAGCAGTAAAACCCAAAAGTCAAAATCAACACGTCTTGCGATGGCGAGGCTTAGGTGTCGCCCGCTCCATCTCAGGTCTCCAGATGGAATTTTCCTCCGGAAAAGGGGTGGGGCTGTGTGGAAAAAAACAACCCTAAAGCCGCCCACTTGGAAGCACTCATTTCCCTCTCCCGAGGCTGCGATCTCAGACTCAGGCAAGCAAGCATAAAAAAACCCCAAAAAACAGGCGCCTCCTCCTCCTCCACCCAAGAAGTCATTCCGCGCATGCGTGCTTCCGCCGCTCCCTTCGGAGTCTGCCGGAGCAGTAGAGGTGGCGCAGGGGCAGAGCGACCGACCCCGTTGTTCGTTGCGTTGCGTGCCTCACTTCCTTCCTGCTCCCCTGGCCCGTCGCCTTTCTGTACGGAAAAAGGATGGTGAGCGGGGAGGGCGAGGCCGTGGCCGAGGCCGGATTCCCGGAGCAGTTCCGCACCTACTCGGAGAGCGAGAAGCACTGGCAAGCGCGGCGCGCCTTCCTCGTGCGCAACGTCCCTCCGCCGGGGGACTGGGAGGCGCTCTCTCCCCTCCGCATGGACCAGCTGCTCTCGCTCTCTATGGTGTGGGCCAATCACATCTTCATGGGCTGCAGGTAATCAGGACGGTGAAAAGCAAAGGTCACCCTTGCTCGGAAGTCAGTCGTATCCGACTCTAGGGCTCAGTGCTCATTTCTGTTTCAAAGCCGAAGAGCCAGCGCTGTCTTTGCCTGCAGACGTTTCTGTGGACGTGTGGCGGCCATGACTAGACACCGCAGTGCACTGAACGCTATTACCTTCCTCACCGAAAGGTACCTATTTATCTACTTGCAACTTCTTGCTTTCGAGCTGGTAGGTTAGCAGGAGCTGGGACAGAGAGAGCTCACTCCATCGTGCAGCACTTGGGTCTCGAACTGCTGACCTGCCGACATTCCAGTCATCAAGTTCAGTGTCTTAACCACTAAGCCGCCACCACAGTCCCTGGGTAGAATGTCTGTTTTCCCCCACCTCCTTTCCCACCTTGTGGGTCAGGTTACCGGTTGCCTGACAGCCTGCAGCTCACTAGGTGAAGCTTTTTCGATCTTACCTGTAGAGGTATGGGAGCAGCTCCACCTGTGGAACCCCTGCCTGGCATGCAGCATTTAGAGGAGATTGGACACATCTAGGAATAATAGGATTGTGATGCAGGTATATTTCCCCCCTCCCAAAAACACACACAACTTTTTAGACAACTAGGAGAGCAGTGATAACTTAAGATCTGGCCGCAAGTGGTGGGGATTGTGTTTTGTTGTCTCACATAATTAACATTTATATCCCATCCTTTTGGTGGAAGCACTGTTCAGGGCAGCCGCTTCTTCACGTGCCGTATCCAATTCTGAATACAGTATTGGCTACCATCGTGACGATCAGCCACGAAGATTGTCCTGGAAACAATATAATGTGGTGGTCTTCCATTTGCTTTCTGCATCGCAGGATGACCCCCTGTATCACCAATTCAGTTCCGCGAGTCACTTTCTGGTCCTGAGCCCTTTTGGCACACAAAGTCCTCCTCAGCCCCAGGCCAGTATTGACGAAGCTGCTGTTCTCCATCAAGATGGATTCAAGTGGGATTTAGTCCACTTGGGGACCATCACCCTTCCCTGTGGACTTTGCCACCCAAGGCTGTTAGTTCTTAGGGTTGTCTGGTTAGTTAACCACTGTCTGACCATCAGCGTTGAGTCACTGGCAATATTGTCTACTCTATTACCATAGCAGGATAACCTAGCCAAACAGGGCAGCTTACAATGCTGTATATAAAATATAGAATACAACATCATAAAGTTCCTCCACTGCCATCTTCAAAATGAATAGGAGCTGGAGAGTGAAAACTCATGTGCATTTTCCGGTCCTGGAAATTATGTTGACTTTTGCCAGCCCAACTCATTATATTGTGAGCTTTCAATATGGAGTTGCTGCATGACACAGTTCTTTGGAGGAGAGCTGATGGGGGATCCCCTCCCCCCAAAAATCATATGCATGCCTTCTATGTGTTTTGCTATGTTCAGTGAGGTTTACTCCCAAGTAAGTGGATATGCCTGCAACCTCACCTTGTAAAGTAGGAGTTCTCAACCTTTTAAAGCCGGGGGCTGGGTCACACTCCCCCAGACAACTTTGGGGGCCAGACAGCCATTTTGCACTTTCTCTATCACATGGCACTTCCTGGTGTGGTGGAGACAGTGGGGGGGGGGGGGCACATGAAATGGCACCACAGGTTGAGAATCCTTGTTGTAAAGGGTAATTACGTAGGCACGGCGGTTCTGTCGTGTGTACATCCTCCGATGTGTACTATGCTTGTTAAAACAAAAGGCTATATTTGCAGTGTGAGGAAACTAGGCAATATTAGTTAAAACAAGCAGAATCTTACTATAATTTTTGTCACTCTGGCTGACAAGGCTCTCAGAATGGCTTATGTATATTAAATAGGAAGAGTAAAATTCCATTAAGAATTATTTTAGGATAGGGCAGTGATCTTGCATCATCTTTTGCTCTTGCTCATTTTGATTGCCTCCACAAAGGAAAGGGGAGCCTAGTTCTAGCCCAGTGAAGCAACAGATGGAGAATGTGATGTCAGTAGTTTTTCTTGCTGAAGCTTTCCCCCCTCCTTCCTACTGTTCAGTTGGTTCTTATAAACAGAGATTTATAAAATACAGAATACAGATCTCCCCCCATATGCATGGGGGATACATTCCAAGACCTTCCAGTGAGTAACTGAAACCATGGATAACAGCAAACTATATTTAACATATATTAACACGTCTTGAGTCAGCTTCGGCTGAGAAAGTGCAGGATATAAATTAAAATTTATTTATTATTATTATATTCCTGAGTCACAGAAGCAGGGGAGGGGTTTAAAATGCCTATTTTGTTCTACACAAGAGCTGCCAAAAATCTGCCTCTGTTCCTTATAAACATTACATGTTTTAATAGCTAGCTCTGGTAATGTGCCATAGGTATTTATGTAAAGGATTTTTATTGAACATTTTTAGACCCACGGAAAACTGAAACAATGGATACTGAATTCATTGATATTGGGTGTGGGTGTGTGACCTGTACTTGAAGCAGTTCATTTAAATTAGGATTTAATTGCTACTGTATTCTTGAACTAAAATTATATTGCTTTTTCTTAACAGAAAAGCTCTGACTCAGATCTACTGGGAATGTTGTGTGTTTTTAGGCAATGAAAAAGTAATGTAAAAGATGTATCACACAAAAGCTGGGGTAGCTATGTTGGTACAAAATAATTGAGATATTACAGTAGGTGGGGAAAGAAAGTAATGATTCTGGTATGCTGTACCAAAATGTAGTAGAAGAGGCCAGATGTGGACAGTAAAATAGGGCTCATCAGATAATGCAGTCATATTGAATTTCAGCCAGGTAGGTTGTATTCTTACTGCAACTTCAAAGTTAGAAATGTTTGGTCCACCATCATAAGACAATATAAAGTTTAGAATATTGTTTGCTCCTTCTATTTTGTCTCTATAAGTGTTCAGAAACTTTTTTTAAAAAAATAATAGATTTAGAGCAAACTGGTTGTCTACATATCTTCCTTAATTTTTCTTTTTTTGTCTTTACTTACTTGCAGTTTCAACTTCTAAAACAGCAATGATTAAACCTTATTTGTAAGCATATGTATATAGAGAGAATTGAGTATTGTGTTTGTAAATGGACTAATATGGCAGAATACTGAATGCTCTTATTCACTCTTTATTGTATAGCTACAGCAAAGATCTCTTGGACAAGGTAGCAGAAATGGCGGAAGGGATTGAAGTTGAAGATGCACCACAATTTACAACTCGTGATGAACTGATGAAAAAGGTGCATTTCTTCAGAGGAAGAACTTAAATGCTGAATGCATAGCGTTTTGAAAACATCTGTGTAATTTCATGAATGCAGTCCCTGATATACAAGTATTATTTGAGCTGGAGTAAAGAATGTAGTGTCCCTATTGTGAGATATATGCCTATTTCATATGTCAGGTCAACCCTGTTTGCACCTTCCTCACTCCTCTCTCCACTGAAGTTCCTGATAGCTCTTAGAAAACTGGTGTTCATGATTGAGGAACCTTTTGAAATAGAATGATATGTGGTGTGGAGACTAGTAGATGTGGGCATTGGCAAAAGTGGGATATCCCATCTTGCATAAGAATAAATACTTTATGCTAGTACAAATCTAGCATTGGATAAAGCTCTCTCCTACAGCTATTACAAAGTAAATTTAATATATTTCATGGCAGAAGTGTAAACTTGACTAGATGTATGCAGCTTTTAGAATAAATCTGAAAAGAAAAGAAATGAAGCCTCCAAAATCTGTAGTTCCCTCTTATCCAAGAGCTTCATGTTTATGAGTTTCTGTGCCTTAACTTTCTCTAGTTTCATACTACCATCCAGTTCTTACCTAGACACAGTACATGGAATTTTCTGAAAACATTGCACTTTAATAACCTGTATTTGCCTTGGGTTATGCGTAGCACTGCTATATTTTAAAGCACATTGGAAAATACTTCTGTAGGCCTCATATGATATTGTACAAAAAATGTAGAGGAGGTGAAAACTAGTATAGATTTGGTATGTAAATGTTTGCTCATGTATATTAGCCATTTGATGTAGAGAAGAGAAAATGTAGTAGGTGGTGCTGATCTCAGCTACTTAAGCCTTGCCAAGGTTAATTATATAAAATTTAAGGTGAACATGTTTATTATATTATTGTTTGAATTCAGATTTTGTCATGCCCCACGACACACTCACAACTGACTTGACGTGGTGTAGCAACTGGAACATGGCACTTGCTTGTCTTGTCTCCTGGCTATCATAGCCTCAGATTATTGTGAAAATGGCATATTGAGTTTCTAGATCGAGCATACATGAGTAGCTTTTAAACTGTTACATCCTGTGACAAGATTTGTAGTATCTCAGGCTAATTACCCAGTGCATGAATAAAGCAAACATTTATTAGGAAGTATTTCCATATTTCAAATGGATGCAACTATAGTAGACTTAACTGACTTCTGTTCTTTTTTCTCCCCCAGAATCAACACTAGTGACTAAGAGGACTTATGCCAGACTTTTCATTAAGACACATTGTTGGTTTCCTTTATAGACTCTAATCTGGATAATGCAAGAAGCTCTGTCTCTTCCGCTGGATATTCAATTCAGAGGATTTTAAAGACTATATCATGATTCAGATTGAGAAGATAGTACAGACTACTCCCTTCAATCACCAGCCATGCAAGGGGAATAAACCTATAAACTGGGATGAGGCCTGGTGCAGCAACCCTTCATAACCATTAAGATTCCAGCAAATACTGTAGATAGTAGAATAAGCCATCTGAGTGCCAGACAGATAGGGATATAGATGTTACAGAAAATAGAAGGATGATGGAAAGTGGAAATCAATGAGAATAATGAAAACAAATGTATTAATAATGAAAAGGGCAGATGAATAAATGGTTTTTAAAAGTGTAGTTCTACTTGTTTCTACACTTTATATTTAAATCATGGCCAACACTTCAATTTTAAAACTTAATAGTTGTAGAGAGGAAAAGAAAGAACGACTGGCAGATGCCATAACAGGATATGGCAAAATAAGCAGCTAAATTGTTGGGATGGGATGTTTGAAACAGTAGATGGGTTTTAAAAGGATGTTATAGAAGGCTGGTATTTTACAGTCTGCTGTTCCTTCACTAGCCCTGTATATCTTTCGAAGGAGAACAATTAGCACTGTAAGGGCCAGAGTGAATCTAACCAACGGATACGGCCTGGTCTTTGCTCTCCTGAGGAAGGGAGTGGGGCTGGAATTCCAACATGCTTGCAAAAGGGGAAATTGTATTGTCTGGAGACAGGCCTGGGATGGCACTGTGGTCATGCCAGGGAGAAGACATGTTTCCCTGAAGAATGGTCCTCAAGCCTTATCAGTTCAGGTGCCTCTTCTCCATAACAGGCCTGGGCTTCTGTACTCCCACTGCAATTCAGAGGGAAGGGTGTGTGGGGGGGAGGGTGGGAAGAAGTATGAGAGAATGGGGCAGAGACTCATCTCAATGAGGAACATCCCCTAATTTCCCTATGGGATTCCTGATTGGTTTCCATCCCAGGAGTGACAGCCTGACCCAGCCGGATAGGTTCCTGAGTGAGGGGAAAGGTATATATGGTGAAATGCTTTGCTAGAGAGGGAGTTTGCTGTTTGGATTATTCATTATGTAATTAGGCTAGAACGAGCCTGGGGAAGCCCTTCCTGGCTTCCAAGTTAGACAGGCTTTCTTATTTTCATGTGCTCTGATTGAAGCTGTTCTAATTTGCCTTTGTAACCATCTATTTTTGCTAATCCTGAAGAATGTATCTACTTTGATATCCTTGCAAGTAAAGTTTTGAAAATGACTGGAGTTTTCTTCCTTTTCTTTTCACTACCTTTCCCCACACTCAGGCTCAGGTTTTGAACTGTGAGAGACTAGCTAAACCCTGGGAGGCTTAGCCTTAGGGTGCCCTTCCAGGTGAATTGTCTCACCTTTTGCCAGTTACACTTGAGGGGAGGAAAGGAATTTTTCAAGAGGCGTACTGAAATTACTTTCCATTTCTGTACAAAATGCAAAATGTTTATAGAGCATGCTTGTCTTTCAAAAAGCTAAAGAATTAGATTCAGGTGACTCTTCCCCATTAAATTGTACTTTTGGCATCAAAATTATATAATGCAAGAAATGTGGCAGAAACAACAATAGTCTCATACTGATAATTGTGTAAGTGTGAGATTGCACCCATCTATGCACATTAGAAGCTGGTACATGTTTCTATATTGTGTCTTCCCCTCTTCCTCTTGTGTGATCCTTAAAGCAATCCAAAACCTGGCTTCTCTGGGTTTCATGGATTCACATGGGACTACAATGGGTAAATCCCACTGGATTCAGTGCAGGTTAATTCTGAATAGACATGTACATTTGCACTGTTAGTAAGCAGACATGAGATGTATATTCTTAAAGCCATCTGTGTTTGAGGCTTTTTCTTCAAAAGTATACTAGATGTCACCCAATACTTTGTCACGGTTATCTTGATCAGTGTAGTAGCTACCAGATGTAAGAGTGGTCAGACTATGGTTTGAATCCCCACTAAACTATAGGACAGGGATTCTCAACCTTTTGAAGTCAGGGACCGGGTCATGCTCCCTCAGACAGTTGACTGTTGGTCAATTGGCTGTGGACTAATTTACGGCTATCATAAGTGCATTTACAACAACCATAAATGAGTCTGCGGCTGTCTTTTAATATTTTTTCAACAGCCATAAAAGAGTCCACAACTGTCGTAAATGCATTTGCAACAGCCATAAACGAGTCCGTGGCCTATCCCAGTGGTGCGAGGGCTGGTTGATTTGGCACCACAGGCTGGATCTGGCTTGCGGGCCTTAATAGGTTGAGAACCCCGCTATAGGATGATCTTAGGCCAGTCATACCTCTGAGTTTAATCTGTCTCTTAGGAATGTGGTGTGGAAAAAGAATAAAAATGTACACTACCCTGAACTGTTCAGAGTGAAAACTTGGTAAATTTAGCATGGGTTGGCACAATTTGTCTAATGCAGTGTTTCCCAACCTTGGGTTTTTGGACTTCAGTTCCCAGAAGCCTAAGTCAATTCCTCAAAGCATTGATCAGCCAATGTACTGACTTAGGTTTCTGGGAATTGAAGTTCAAAACCCCAAGGTTGGGAATCACTGGTCTAATGTATGCTATGTTGAAGATTATTTTAAGGAAAGGATCCTTTAAACATATATAGCTATGTCTTACTAGAGAAGAAAAAAGTGAGTCTTAACTTTGTTTATTCCCTTTTTACAAGATTTGGAGAGAGAATTAGAATTAAATATTGCACCATATACTTGGATGCTTACCTTAATGTGGCAAGAGGGTTTCAGTGTGCCAGAGAAGTCAAAAGCAATGCCATCAGGAGGCTAGACTAGTAGGATTTGTAGGAGGATCACCCAAAATAGAATGGTCACAACAGAGACACCAGACTAAGATGTACCCACCCCTCAAGGTAATGGCCACATCAGCAGAAGAGAATGGATAGTTTCAAAGAGGATGGATAAACCTCTGGAGGGCAGTTACTGGGCAGCAGCAATAGTTGAATGTGGCACTGTTGTATGATCTTTCTCACATAATGACAGTGACACTCAAGCTAACTTTTGTTAGAAGAATGAAAAAGGGAAGACCCCCAGATCCAAAAAATCAAAGGAATTTAAAGCTAGATGAGATGTTGAAAATGAACAGCAAAATATACTATCTGACTAGGGTAAAAAAAGAGAAGGTAAGGTAAAGGTAAAGATTTCCCTTGCTTGAAAGCCAGTCGTATCTGTCTAGGGTGCAGTGCTCATCTCTGTTTCAAAGCCAAAGAGACAGCACTGTCTGCTTCCGCAGATGTTTCCGCGGTCATGTGGCAGGCATGACTAGACACCAGAGCGCACAGAACGCTGTTACCTTCCCACCGAAGTGGTCTCTATTTATTTACTTGCAATTTCTTGCAAGTAGATTTCTTGCAATTTCTTGCAAACTATACAGAAAAGATGCAAGGATGACGGATTCCTTTGAAGAACAATCCAATGGTCAAGATCTGTAATTTTGGAAAGTGAGGTGAAAGCTACTCTCAACGTGCTTGGAAGGGGGGGGGGAATCACTCTGGTAGTCGGAACACGGTTAGAACTATTCAAAATTACAGAGTGTCAAAATCCTAAGAATATACTGCCAAATATAAAAAACAAAACAATGACCCTCAAACTGGGGGATGGGGGTGGGGGTTTACAAACAAGTTCCAGGAGGAGTTAGGCAATGAGATGCTAAGTGCAGTAAATATGGGACCATTGCATTCTTTTCCCATGTTACCAAGGCAGGGTTCAAAGTGCTGAAACCAAGACTTTACCATACATGGAAGAGAAATGTCTGATGTTTGAGTTAGATTCTGAAAAACAAGAGTTACTAGAGAGCAAATGACAAATAGTGTATAAAGCTGATTACTGAAGCGCACCAACAAATTTCTGAAGATTGAGCTGTGCTTTATTTATTTATTTATTTATTGGGAGATTTATATCCCGCCCTATTGGCGCACGCGCCACTCAGGGCGGCTAACAACAAAAAGGAGAAGGCTCATTACAACAGGAAGAAGCCTTCTCCAAGCATACAATACATAATAAAATACATAAAATACAATACAATATAATTTCACTTTACAAAAATCAATCTCCATGAAAAAGAGGGACAAACCCATGCAGTCCAAGAAGAGGCAAGTTAGCTGTGGGTTTACTGCACATAATTGGCACACTGACCCTGAAGGGATCGCAGGATTCGCTCGAACACGGCGAGTCCCGATCTCGAGGGGTCAGAAATTGGGGTGTGGATTAATCTAGTCATATTAGATTCATTCCTAAACTGCCTTGGTCAGCAGCTCGAAGGCAAAGGCCACAGGTGGTGAACTCAGATAAACATGTGATGTGTAATCTCATGTCGGCAAGACTCTAAGCTCAAAGAGTCTCCCGATGTCCTGTTTGCTGTAGATAGACAACCCCGATACCACAGAACAATGAGTCTGTTTTCCTGGAGTTAATTAACTGATAGCTAACCTTCCTAATGAATCATCCCTAATAACTAACATGTGTATTACCATTGCCATGCATGTATCTCCCTGTCATCGCCTGCGAGTGGAACAGGGGATAAATATCATTGCCTTCTGAACATTAAACCCTGATCTCACTGATCTGATCTCACTCCATTTTGCCTCGTGTGCCTTAATCGATCAGTGCCTTCCACAATCTGTGGGCCGGATCTCACCGGAAATCTCTACAGTTAGCGGCAACGGTGTCTGCAGAGGCAGAGACCCACCTTCGAATCCTCCAAGCAGGCAGGCTCAAGGAGGCAGAGAGGCAGGGAGGCAGGGTCCGTGGAAGGTCCTTTATGCCCTGCAGGGGCTGGTGCAGGTGTTCCTCATTCCCCCCAGTTGCCAGACTGGGAGTAGGGCTCCAAGCCTCGGCGTCCCACCTTCGACTACAGGTAAGTTTTTGTGCCTGTTGATCATGAGAAGCTACACATAGTTCTGAAAGAAATGGGGGTGACAATAGGTTGTCCTGATGTGTAACCCATATTGTGGACAAGAAGCTACTGCAATTACTTTCCTTTGCTGCTACTTGTACCATACCTCTTGTTATTGGATTAATTAATTTCTTACTCTAGCCCCATGCAGGCTACTCTGGAAGAGGCTCTCTGATCAGTGATAAATTTGAGCCATGGTTGACAAGGGAAATACTGTAGTCTAATTCCCCCCACTGCCACCTTCTGGAAAGATCTGGAGGGTCTTGTTTTCTCTCCCATCCATCCACCTACCCAACAATTCCAGCCACAGTTCTTGTTTGGTGCCATCTAAACTGCCATACAAACTCCCTCAGCTGCCTGCCCTTTAAACACCTGCCAGTTGCCTTTTGGAATCTTGTGCTGTGGAAAGTGAGAAAAATAATGATTTTCAAAACTTAAAAAAACCCAACCCCCTCATATTTTACTATGTTAACTTTCCAACATCAGAAAACAAATTAAAATTACAAAAAATAAAATTGGTACCAAATATATCCATTTGCATTCCACGGATAAATTCTGAGGAAACATCTACTGTGGGTTGTAAGCTTAATGCAATCTGCATTTATATCTATTATTGTGAAATAGTACTAAACAGCCTCTTTTCTTTACGATTACTTATATTCCTTTTTAAGGCTTTATATGGAACTAGCTTTTTTTGCCCAGCAAGCCGGGCAGGTTTTTTGTGTGTGTTGATGTGTGCGGTTATTTTGGGGAGTAGTACACACCACACTCAACACAAACACACACACAACACAACTACACACACACACATGACACACACACACACACACACGCACACACATGACACACACACACACACACACACTCAATATATAAACACAACACAACCACACACACACAACACACACACTGCACACACAATACAACCAAACACACGCTCAATACACACACATACACAACACAACCACACACAGCACATCCACACTCATTACACACACACACAATACACACGCACACACACGCCGTAGCTCCATGGGGAGAGGAGGGGCTTCCTCTCCTCTCCACCGAAGCCTTGGCGATCACTCACTCACACACACACACACACACACACACACACACACACACACACACACACACACACACACACACAGTGCTCATCTCTGTTTCAAAGCCGAAGAGCCAGCGTTGTCTGCATTTCCATGATCATGTGGCAGGCATGACTAGACACCTGAGCGCACGGAACGCTGTTACCTTCCCACCAAAGTGGTCCCTATTTATCTACTTGCAATTTCTTGCTTTCGAACTGCTAGGATGGCAGGAGCTGGGACAAAGATGGGAGCTCATTCCGTCCTGCAGTACTCGGGAATCAAACTGCTGACCTTCTGCCTCCCAGTCAGCATCTTAGTCACTTAAGACACTGAGTAAACAAGAAAGAAAACAAAACAATAGTCCCACCAAGAAGATGGGGAAAGGGTTCTTTGGCCCACACAGCTTTGTGCCCATTGCATCTACAATACCATCTAGCCATCTTATTTTTGGCCACCCCCTTCTTTTGTCCTCCACCTTTCCCAGCATCAAGGCCTTCTCAAGTGAATCCTCTCTTCTCATTTGATGTCCAAAGTACTTTAGCGTCATTTTTACTATTTGACCTTTAATGAGCAGTCATGGTTGATTTCTTCTAGGATTGACCTATTTCTAACACCACATTTCAAAGGCATCTATTTTTCTGCGCTCAGCTTTCCTAATGGTCCAGCTCTCACACTCATACATTACCACCAGGAATACCATTGCTTTGACTATGCAATTTTTTGTTTGCAAGGTGATGCCTCTACTTTTAACTATGTTCCCCAGGTTCTCATAGCTTGTTTCCCAAGCATCAGTCGCCTTTTTATTTCACGGCTGCAATCACCATCTGTAGATATCTTTGATCCTAAGAAAGCAAAATCTGCCAGTCGTATCTAACTCTAGGGTGCAGTGTTCATCTCCATTTACAGCCAAAGAGCCAGTGCTGCCTGTGTTTGCAGACATTTTCATGTCCATGTGGCAGGCATGACTAGAGCTCAGCAAGTCACATGGCTATATTTGGCCACACCCACAGATTTGGCCACACCCAGAGGGGTGTGGCCAAAATTTCCCTTATTTTCAAATCCAAAACTTGACAGGTATGCTGTCCTCCGTCCCTGCCGGCGTTGAGGCCTTCACTGGTAGGGCAGAGGGCAGGCCAGTGATCGTCCCAGTGCAGAAGGATGCGCCGGGGAAAGGCCCAGCTGGCAAAAGGTAAGTGGGGTGGGGGACAGGGGTTTGGGGGGCGGGGTGGTTGGGTGGCATGGTTCCTGGGCCCATTCCCCCCCCTCAGTTCCTCTCCCCACCCTACTTACCTTTTGTCGGCTGGGCCTTTCCCCATCGTGTCCTTCTGCGCTGGGACGCTCACCGGCCTGTCTTCCGTCCCTGCCGGCGTTGAGGCCTTCGCCGGTGGGGCGGAGGGCACCAAAAGCTGGTGGCCCAGCTGGCAAATGACGTGGCCGCCCGGCTACCATGGTGAGGTGGAGATGGCTCAACGCCAACGGTTGGCATTTTTTTAACCATGCACGCTGGCTTCCCAGTGTTCTCCGCGCTCGCACCCTTCAGCCTGATGGGTGGTGCGGCGTGGAGGACGCTGGGCCTTGTAGTTCTTTTTTCTGGTCACGTTCCTGGAGCAGTTGCCCCACTCGCGGCTGGCAGACCCTTGCGGCAATGCTCCAAGGGTGTTAAGGTAAGTGTAGGTGGCTCTGTTCGGGATGGTTGGACCGGGTGTGGCCGTGTATGCCGGACACGCACGGTGCATCCACCATTTTATAGGTAAAGATTGGTGCTGACTCTTGATAATCTACATCTCTCTCCCCCCCCTTCTTTCTTTTTTGGTAGCAATTATTATCTCTACAATTCAACAGTAATCTTGGTCTTCCATTTAGCAAAAGTAGACCTTAAATGACCTAATAGGCTTGTTAACAAGATTGTTATAGTAACATGTATTCTGATATCAGAACATGTGCACTATTTATAAAAATGTAATATGACCTCATCATAACAAAGATCACATACATGGAGCCATCAGGCACACTGAGTTTGCTGTTTGTGTAAATAGTTGCAAAAGTCTAGCCACAAAAGAAACTCTTACACTTTTAACTTTGGTTGTGTTAAAACAGTGTGATTACATTCAGCTGATGATCTTGTCTAATGCAGAAGGGTACAAGTAAGGTTCACTGTAGTGTTATGAATATACATTGAAAAGTAATTCCACATTTTCTATTATTTGATTTTATGCACTTGTGCACTTACATACATCTGCTTCCCACATCTGAGAAAGACTGTTTTAATGTGCTAAATTTTGCATCTTTGTAGAAAGAGGTACACAGTAAACATTTGTGTCTAAAAGAATAGTGACTTCACAGAGAATACCCAATCCTTCTCAGCTCACTGGCCCCTGCAGTAATGTTCAGTAAACTAATATAATTACAATGATGGTTTTAGATAAGCCAATGTGTTTCAGGTGAAGTATTTCATTTTTAAAAACAGAACTTTAGCTTGCCAACAGGAGGAAAATATGAGAAGTATTCCTTATGCTTTTAGAATGAACATAAACCGGGGAAAACATCTGAGGTAGAGCAATATAACAGATCCTCCTTATTCCATTCAGCATTTGTACGATTAAAAAGATGCTATGTGATTTGGATTAAGGGCAAATCAGCACCAGTACGCCGAGTTCCTGTGGCCCAAGGAAAGTGAAAACAGGAAATGTTTCCAACTCTTGTGACACCCAGGAACCTCTCTGGATGGTCTGACCACAGAAGCCATAGGAAGGCCTCAGATGAGATCACACTGCAGTGGAGATTCACTTGTCATCACTATGCCAGCAGCTGTAAGACGAAGGGACTTGTGTTGCTGCCAATAGGCATGTTGTACTCTACAAGTCTTTTCCTTCTTCCCTTTCCTCTACTTAATTCACTGAATTATCATTACATATTGGATTGTGTTACTGAGGAAGGATGAATGCTAGAAAGATTTTGATCAGGTGGATACACAATCAGGACATCAGAATCTTCCCACCCCTCCCCCATGAAAAATAAATCTTTCTGTTTCTCTTTTTCGTGCAAAGATACAAGTCCCAAACATTGTTAGATTCTGGCTGCAAAGTTAAAGTCTTCCCCACCCCCAAAACTGACGTTGCTTTGTGCCCTCCCCTACAGAACGATGGTACTTCTGTGTTCATGACTTGTCTTCTTAATGTTCAACTACTGTTCTGCTTTTCTACTTTCTTCTTTCACCAGGTCGAGCACATTCATGAAGTGGGCATTGAAACTACGCT
The DNA here is from genome assembly GCA_035047345.1 of Bradypodion ventrale. Lineage (NCBI taxonomy): Eukaryota > Metazoa > Chordata > Lepidosauria > Squamata > Chamaeleonidae > Bradypodion > Bradypodion ventrale. The sequence goes on along the minus strand of JAWDJE010000002.1, from coordinate 308,142,217 downwards.
CGGATTATCTTGAAAATTGCCCTGCAATCCACTTTCTAGATTTTGTTTGCTGTGAGCTATTTTACGCAGTGTGTGTGGTCATGATCCTGAGATGCTTAATGCAGTGCCTAGCTGCATCTTTCTTCAGGTGTGTGTATGCTTTGAATTAGCTTGTTTAGAATTAAGTTAGCTGTCTAGATTTTAAGTAAAAATGTTTAGTTGATAAAAATCAATTAGTTGCTTTCATGTATTTAAAAATGTTGAGTCAGCCTGAGGTGGATTAAAAAGACCAGCTTCTCTGAGTGCATACCTCAGACATACCAGAGGGATGATATCAGTGAGAGTGAGCCAGAGGGATACTCAAAGTCTCTCTAGCCCAAAGTATACTATTGGCTGGGCTCAATGACCTTTAGTGGTCATATGCCTTAGAGATTAGGTAATCAGTAGCACCCGAATCTTACACTCCACCCAGGAAGTTACAAAGGGGAACTTTTAACCCTTTCTCTGACCATGTTCTTTCTGGCCCTTGATCTGTTACATCATAGGTCCAAGGTAGAGGGGGAAAGGTAGGCTCCCAGACACCTTTGGGGAGACACCTGTGAGAACAGGGACTTTCCCATGACAGAAACACCTTCCATTCGCATGGGAGCCCAGGTGCTTTCCCATGAGGTAAATACATGGGGGGCCAGCTGCTTCCCCATGAGGTAAACCCCATTACTAATGCATTCCTAGGGAGGGAGGAAGCCCTCATTTCCCTTTAAAAGGGGCACCTTTTGAACCCTAAAACCAGTTCTCTAACAGAGAACTGCAAGGTTCTTGTTGTCTGATATTCCCTGGAGGAAACACCCCAAAGGAAGGATGTAGCCCATTGGAGCTAATTGGATTCTATCTTGGAGATATATCCTGCCCAACGGATTGATGATGGATTTCTGATGGACTTAGAGAAATGCCTTGCCTGCAACATCTCAACACTTTGCCATTTCATGGACTGATGAATATTTCCATAGACTTGGAGGGGGGGGGGGTGTCTTTTGCTCCGCAGGCTTATTGACATTCTGATGGACTTATTGGCTCTTTGAAATATTTCATGGACATTTCTGGATCTAAAAGAGTCCTATGGACTTTGGGATTTTATTATCCACAGGTATTTTTTCTTATGGAATAGAAAATAAAGTTCTGTTTTGGGACTTTACCCTGTTGGCTTTTACTTGGGCATAGCACTGGCACCTAGCTATCTGCTTCCACTACACACTGTTACATCCACGCCACTATAGAAAAACCACACTTCCTGTGACTGGGTAAGATCAGGGTGCTTGGGTCCTTGGGAGAGGCTGGCAGAGGGAGTTGTGGTGGACTGCATCATATACTGTGGACAGACAGCATTAAAATCCATTTAAACAATAGAGCGTGTGCTTATATGCCATGCAAATTCATTAATAAATGTTAAGGTTTTTCCTAAACAGAAAATAAAAATTCTCTTACTTAAGCAAAAGGTTAGTCTGCACACATGAAAGAAGCTGTTACTACCTGGAGAGGCAATTTTGGGTAAGTCTACATGCAAGAGTTCTGTGAGCCTATGAAAAGAAAACTGAAAGTGACCAAAAAAAATAATGTCTCGCACCGAGGTTATATATTTCAGCTTTACATGAAATATTTTATATATAAAACTCTGTTAAGTGATTTTTGTCCAAGTTAAAAATCTAAAGAATTCAAAAATAAGGCATTCAATATTTTGAAAAAAGTACAGATTTACAAAATATGTATATTCTGCCATGAAAACTTCACACCAACATTATACACTTTGGAAAAAAATACAAACAGGATATATTACAAATTTATGTAGCAATAACTTAGGTCATAACATGCAATAAAAAGTACATTAATCAAGGTACACAAGCTTTTAGATTTCTGAAACTGAGGAGCTTATTTTTGCAAATACATTTGTATGCAAGTCAAATGTGGCACTTGAGAAGTTCTGGTAGCATTTCCTATCGCAAGTTAAATTGTACATGATGATTACGACGATGTTGGTTAATGAAGCAGGAATTTCTTATGAATCATTCCAACTCTGTTCAACAATAGCAGAAACTCTTTTTTCATATTCGCGTTTGTTTTCCTGATAAAGCTGCGCAGCCTGGCTGTTGGCAGGACTATTTGGATTGGGTTCATCCAGCAGCGACTAAAAGGAGAAGAGGAAGGTCAAAAACAAACAAGCAAAAAACAGATGGAGCAATATTCATTAACTTTATGAGCCAAACAAAATCATTCTTGTCAAACTAAAGGCCACTGGATCCGAGTTCTGATCTTGCAAACGGCGCATGGTTATATTTATCCAGAACTTGGAAATACATTGTTGCACATTAACACCGTACTTGTACCTAATTCCTTTTGACAATATCAAAGATAACTTCACAAGAATTATAATCTTTCCTTTTGGATTGTGACTATGATGTGCATAGCTTTTATAGTTTCAGAGGAGTAACTCATAAAAGAAGCATACTCCCATAAGTAGAACTGAATATCACAACATTTTTATGCTGTTGATTATACTACTGCACATTTTAAAAACGTAATTAATTACTTGTAAAAAATAGTGAAGTAAACAAAATACTTTTTAATGGTCAATAAGCAACAACTAAGCTGCCCTTGATGACCATTTGGAGGCTGCAACTGGTCCAGAATGCAGCTGCCCGGGTAGTGATGGGGTGCAGGCGCTATGCCTGCGCCTCGCCACTGCTCCGGGAGCTGCACTGGTTACTGGTGTGCCTCTAGGTGCAATTCAAGGTGCTGGCAATGACCTTTAAAGCCCTTCATGGTAGTGGAACACACACACAAACAAACAAACAAAAAATAGGGCCAAACGGTGCAGATGCAAATGAGAGAAAGAAACTGTTTGAGGCAGAAGTATCTTTTACTGCAAGAATGCAAAAGAGTGAAAAATAACATATGTATCATCAAAACTGTTCCGGTATTGCCAGTTTTTCAAAATAATTTTTCTTTGTCAGGATATAATCTTAAATATTTTTCTGTAAAGAATAGAATGAAAACAAAATCATACACTCTGATAACACATTATAGTTTGGCTGTGAGCCTTAAACCAAGATATGATTTTTGATGATACCTATGTTATTTTTCACTCCTTCGCATTCTCGCAGTAAAAGATACTTGAAAGATACTTCTGCCTAAACGGTTTCTTTCTCTCATCTACATGGTAGTGGGCCAGGATATCTAAGAGACCGCGTCGCCCCAAGAACATCTGCCCATCCGACCAAGAGGGGTTCTCTAATTGTACCATCTGCTAGAGGGACTTGTCTCTCTAGCACAAGAAGGAGGGCCTTCTCCGTGTCCGCACTGGCCCTATGGAACCTCCTGCCAATAGTTACGGCTGCAGACGGAATTGCTGCCCTTTAGGAAAGAACTGAAAACCTGGCTGGCAGGGCAGGTGTGGGGCACCGTTAGAGGGGTGACCCCCGTCTGCTGGCTTATATAATTGAGATTTCTCTCTCTCTTTTAATGGATGGGGTGAGTGGGTAAATTATTTAGAATTTTAATGTTTTTTTAAGGCCTTTTAGTTCGTTTTTGATGTTACTGTTCATTGCTGTTAGCCACCCAGAGTCATTGCCGAGTTGGGCAACAATAGAAATTTGAAGAATAAAAAAATAAATAACGACCGGGGGGGGGGGGGGGACCCGGTGGTTTAGTGCCATTATATATTTTCAAAATATTTAGTTTGGTGTAATGGATAAAGTTATAGACTAAGGCTCAGGAGACCCACATTCATAGCACCACTAAACTCACTGGGGACTAGTATTCCTTAGCTATCTCACAGACCTTGAAAACCTTGTTAAGGTGACTATATGTTGGTCCCGACTGGATGGCACATAATGGATCACAATTATTTAAAGTAACTCGCAAAGCTCTGCATCAAGCATTTCTGACAAAAAATACTCCTACACAGCAGAGATGAGCACTCTGAGGCTCCCAGATATGGTTAAGATTACAGCCTGCATTGTCTTCCACCAATGGCTGTGCCAGCTAGGCCTGAAGGACACCGGAGAGCCATTGTTCTCCACATTGAACAGTGGTCATGCAGAATAAGTGGGTGCATATTCATGTTTTTGTTGCACAACTCCTAGAATTTCTCCCTGCTGTCTTGGAAATGCTGTATCGAGTGGGCCAAAGACACCAATATGTACATCTCTTAATTCAAACCATAATTCAACTTAATGCACTGCAGAGGATCGGGCAAAAGGTTCCCCACCACTTCCAAAGATATTATTTACTTGAGTTACCTGAATTGAGGTTAAAATAGATGAGACATCATATGTTGGACTCCAGCGGTTCTGAAGGATATCTAGACATATGCTACCATCTGCATATACTAAAATAAAAGGAGGTTTCAGAGTTAAACCACTGTTATTACATGCTGAGCCGATCCCATATTCTCCCAAATAACCATAGTTAATAGTTCAGTGATGTCTGCAATGGAAGAACTTAGCAGAAATTATGGCCAAGTAATCGTGAGTGCATAGTATAATTCTGAGAAGCCTCCAACTCACAAATCACCTTTTAGCCACAAGACAGTCTGAATCAAATCACATATGGGTGCAGGCTAGTAGAAACTGTCATTACATTTCTGAGGACTTTACAAAGAAGAGATGGTGACACAAGGAGAAAGCAACTAATTATGTTAGTTTCTGTTGGAGGAAAACCAAAGTGAAACTCTTAGCTGTCCCGATTTAAAATAAGATAGTAACATGATTTTCTGTAAACAGGTTATTGGAGGCACTTGACTCACAGCACTTCTTGGGCAGAAAATATGGAAGTATGTGATTGGAAGTGGATACTATTTCTACATCTATGTTCCTCCGTTATGGATAAATACGGTATATGGGCAATGTACAAGATCATCTACTTTATTTACATGTGGTACACTTCCACATCAAGCTTCTTCTTCTTAAAGTGCTTTATTAGATTCTGAATACTGGCTATCATCATGGTGATCTGCCATTAATGCCATACGCTAAATAAAATAAATCTGCCATGAAGATTGTCCTGGAAACAATATAATGCAGTACCCTTCCATTTGCCTTCTGCATTGCAATGTGACACCCCTACCACTAATCCTGTCCTACATAAGAACAGCCTTGCTGGAACAGGCCACAGCCCATTGAGTCCAGCATTCTGTCTCACACAGTGGCTCACCATTTGCTTCAGGGTATTATTCCCAAGCAGATGCCTTCACCTGCTTAGGATTCCCTGGAAATGGCATTGAGAGATATCCTGCCTATCTCTCCAACCCGGAGGTTGTTCTTAGGTATCCATAATTATAGCCATTGATACCCTTGTCCTCCATGAACTTGTCTAATCCTTTCTTGAAGCTGTCAAGACTGACAGCTGTCACCACTTCTTCTGGCAGGGAGTTCCATAGACCAGTGATCCTCAGGGTGAAAAAGTACTTTCTCTTATTTGTTTGAGAACTAGCACCCAAAAGTTTCATGGAGTGTCCCCTAGTTCTAGTGTTATGCGATAGGGAAAACAGTTTTTCCTTATCTACTTTGTCCACACCGTGCATGATTTTATAAACTTCAATCAGGTCACCTCTTAGATGCTGTCATTCAAGAGTGAAGAGGCCCAACCATTGTAGCCTCAGATGGTAAGGAAGGTGTAAGGAAGGTGTTCTAGTCCCCTAATCGCTGGTTGCCCTCCTCTGCAATTTTTCCAGCTCCATAATAGCCTTCTGGAGGTATGGCAACCAGAACTGTACACCGTATTCCTGTGAGTTACTTTCTGGCCCTGAGCCTTTTTGGCACGTAAAGTCTTCATCAGCCCCAGGTCAGTATTGATTAAGCTGCTGCCCTCCATCAAGATGGATTCAAGAGGGATTTAATCTACTCGGGGACCATCAGCCTTCTCTGTGGACTTCAACACACCCAAGGCTGCTAGTCCTCAGGGTTGTCTGGTTCGTTAACCACTGCTTGACGCTTGGTGTTGAGTCGCTGCCAGTATGGTATACTCCAGTGATGGCTAACCTTGGCTCTCCAGGTGTTCTTGAACTTTAATTCCCAGAAGCCGTGATCAACAGGATTAGCCATCACTGGTCTACTCTATTACCACAGCAGGAAAATCTGGCCAGACTTCAACATATTAGCAAAAATGAAGATGGTCATGGGGCAGAGAAACTCCAAAAGGGCAGTATCAGAAGGGGAAACTGCTGGAGATCTTTCAAAGACAACTACAATGACACTCAAGCTGACTCCTGTGCATGGAGGAAGATAACCATTTCTGAATATTTTATACCAGGAAAACCCTATGATGCAACAATCCAGAAAGAAAAGAGATAGTGCTAAAGATGAGACTCCAAAATCAGAAAGCACTCAATTGGCTACCGCAGAATCAACGAAGGACAAGTTACAAATAATACTTTTGCTAATGAAGCAATTTAGGTTAACATTGAAAGGACATCTAGTTGCTGATGTGCATGAGGCAAAAGGAACTTCCAATCCTGCGTAACATACACAATTGAAAAATCAAATGTAAGAAATATCAGCCAAGGTAACGTAACACCATTAAACAAGAAATATTTAAATAATACAGTACAATACTTGATTTGAGTGAACTAACATTGACTGGAATAGGACACTTTCCATCAGACAATTACAAAATGTTTTACTATAGAATGGTTCATAGCTGTCAAGTATCCCGTATCAGCCAGGAAATTTCCCTTATTTCCAAATCCAAAACTTGACAGGTATGGAATGGTTAAATTCAGAAGAAATGGTGTCTCTCTAGTGATGTAGAATAAGCAGTTAGGGGATATAATAAAAAGTCTAACAAAATAATATCGGACAGACATCTTGGAGAAGCCTTCAATATAGCCATCATTGAATACTATGCTCAGACTACTGATAGAAGAAATAGAAACTGCATATGCAGGTGTTTAGGAGAAACCAAAGCACATATGAAAACAAGATGTGCTGGTAATCCCAGGTAACAAGCATGCAAAAGTAGGAAATAAAGCAGAACCAAATGTTGCTGGAGAAGATAGCCTAGGAGCCAGAAATGAAAGAGGAGAGCAACTCACAAAATTCTGGGAAACCAATATTTTAAAATTATTAATGCAACTGAACAAATGAGTAAACATCACCATACAGACATAGTCAACTGAAAGATTGTATTATATCTGCCAGAACAAGAGAAGACTGGTCATGAACTGGAACCTGTACTACTTTAAGTTAAAGTAAAGCCAAAGAACACTAAAAGCATCATAATGCTAAAATATATTTAATAAGAATTTCCAATTAATTTAAAGGAAAGGATTGCATTAAAGAATTCAACTGACTGCAAACATCAGAGATGTTGACAGGAACGAATGCAAAAAAGACTACAGTTGAAAAGACGGATACTTGACGAAACTCTTAAAGTGGTTAATGACAGAAGAGGAAAAATAAATAAATAATACTGTCAGAATCTTACATGTACATTTCAGTGGCTGTCATGTAGGAACTGAAAAAAGTACAATAATCTTGGCAAAGAAATGGAAGAGAACAACGAGAGATATCTATTCATTAAATCTAGAAAATTAAAGAGAAATTTACGATAAACCTAATTAGTAATACTGAAAGATCAACAGGAAACCATATTATCTGACCAGGACAAAATAAAAGTGGAAACAACATGCTGAAAAACTGTGTATACAGTAAAGAACCTACAATTTTAGAAGATTATAAAATCATGACAAGAATATGCCCACAATATGGAACACAGCAAAGTAACGTTTGAGATTTTGGAACAAGGATTTTTGCCATTTATAGGGCAAGATAGACCAGATATTCAACCTGGTAGTAGAAAAGGAACAGGCAGCACAGACAGTATATTTTCAAAACGTGTTATTGGAGGGGTTTTATGGATACTCTGGGCCACCAGAATGACAAATAATATCCCAGATGTGCGGTTTAATTAATTAATTAATTAATTAATTGGTGCCAGATCAAATAAATCCTGAACTGCATTTAAGAGAAATGCTGACCAAATTACAGCTCTTGTATTTTGGTCACATCATGAGAAGGCAAGTCTTACTGGAAAGAAAGTAATTCTGGGAACTTTTGAAGGCACCGGGAAAACAAAACTGAATAGGTATTTAATTGACTCAATAATGGAAGCAATGTCCTTGGCTTTGCAAAAATCTGAATAGGGCTATTAAGGACAGGCTCCTTTGGAGGTCACTCATTCATAGGATTGCATAAGTCTAAAGTGATTTCACAGCACATAAAAAGTAATAATAGATGACTACTTACAATCATAATTTCTTTTTATCTTAACCATTTCTATTTTGACATGAATCTTTGATATTCTGAATCAAATCATTAAATAAAATAATTAAGTGCTCTCAGTGAGAAAGGTGGTCAACAAATGAAACTAAATAAACAAGTAACAGGCTGGAATCTTGCTGCTTAGCTAGGGTTGCCATAATTCTATCCCCCCAAACTGGGACTCCCTTGTTCGAAAGCCAGTCCTATCCGACTCTAGGGTCCAGTGCTCATCTGTTTCAAAACCGAAGAGCCAGCGCTGTCATGTGGTTTTCGTGGTCATGTGGCAGGCATGACTAGACACCGCAAACTCTAAGACCCTTCCTCTCCCTGAGGTCATCCCTACCCTACCCTTCACCCACCCACCCCCACACACACATTGAGTTGGACTCACCTTCAAACCCCACACGAGGATCCCTTGGAAGAAAGCTCTAAAAAGTCTGGAACGGAAAAATATGTAAAAAGCTAAGGAGTATTCCTTCAGACAGCAAAGGGTTAAATGCATATAGTCAGCATTCCTAGAGAGGAAGGGAAGTGAAGAGTTGTCTTTCTCACTTCCTATCCATAGAGTTCCATTCCTCTCTGTGAGTGCTGACTCTATGCATTTAACCCTTTGCAGTCTGAAGGAATCCTCCGAAGGAAGCTTTTTACAAATTTCCCCTGGAACCAGGATTTTTACATGTTTTTCTTTGAACCTGACTGGACAGCTTGAATCCATGAAAACATCCCTATGGCATCCCTATGCTTAGCACAGTAACTTGTATTTGAGCACGCCTACTGAATCAGTGGGGACTTGTTGAGAAAACTCCTCTGAGTTCCACCAGTGATCCTCTGGGTGAAAAAGTACTTTCTCTTATTTGTTTGAGAACTAGTACCCAAAAGTTTCATGGAGTGCCCCCTACTTCTAGTGTTGTGCGATAGGGAAAACAGTTTTTCCTTATCTACTTTGTCCACACCGTGCATGATTTTATAAACTTCAATCAGGTCACCTCTTAGACGCCGTCATTCAAGAGTGAAGAGGCCCAACCGTTGCAGCCTCAGATGGTAAGGAAGGTGTTCCAGTCCCCTAATCATTCTGGTTGCCCTCCTCTGCACTTTTTCCAGCTCCATAATATCCTTCTGGAGGTATGGCGACCAGAACTGTACACAGTATTCCAGATGGAACCTCACCATGGATTTATAAAGAGGCAAAATGACACTTGCTGACTTATTTTCTATACCCTTCCTAAAGATCCCTAGCATTGAGTTTACTTTTTTTTATTACTGAGGCACACTGGGTTGACACCTTTATTGAGCTGTCCACCAGGACACCAAGGTCCCTTTCCTGTTTTGTCGCAGAGAATTCAGACTCCATCAGATTATAAATGTAATTGGGGTTTTCTGCCCCAACGTGCATCACTCTGTACTTACTAGTGTTGAAGCTCATTTGCCACTGTTTTGCCCACTCCCCCAATGTCAAGAGATCCCTCTGGAGCTCCTCACAATCTCTCAGTTTTCACTACCCTGTATAATTTAGTGTTGTCAGCAAATTTGGCTACCTTGCTATTTACTCCTACTTCTAGATCATTTATGAAGAGTTTGAGAAGCAAGGGTCCCAGTACTGAACCTTGGGGGACCCCACTCTTTACTTCCCTCCACTTGGAGATGTGTCCATTTAGTGCTACCCTCTGTTTCCTGTCCCTTAGCCAGTTGCTGATCCAGAACAAGACCTGTCCCTTTATTCCATGACTGGTAAGTTTATTCAAGAGCCTTTGGTGCGGTACCTTGTCAAAAGCCTTCTGAAAGTCCAGATAAACAATGTCAACTGGACCCCCCTTATCCACATGCTTGTTGACACTCTCAAAAAATTCCAACAGATTAGTGAGGCATGATTTGCCCTTGCAAAATCATGAATCCATCTTGTTGGAGAGCAGCAGATTCATCAGTACTGGCCTGAGGCTGAGGAGGACTTTGTGTGCCAAAAGGGCTCAGAACCAGAAAGTCACTCACAGAACTGAATCAGTGGAATGGGGGTCATGTTGTGATGCAGAAGGCAGATGAAAGACCACTGCATTCTATTCTCAGGACAGTCTTCATGACTGATCAGCAGGATGATCGTCAAAATTTGGATACGGCAGAAGAATTAATAAGAAAAAATAAATGTTCCCATGATGACAATAATATCAAGTGGACTTAAACAATAAATTGACTTTATGTCTACACCACTATGAATACTTACCATTGGGATGAAACATTTTTGATAAAAACCTAACAGTTGGAGGTTTATTTGGATACTCTTCAGAAAACTCTATTACTAGCTTAAAGGTACCTGTACAAAGAAAGCAGGATTGGGGGAGAAAAGAAGAGAAAAATAACAATCCAACATGCAGTTTCATTTGTTTAAGGCACTTGTATCTTGTTACAATTTTATGACAGTTTAGAGACATATAACAAACAAATTTAAAACGTTGAGAAAAGTGGAAAAACACTAAAGGGAATCTAACATTTTATTTTTTCAGAGGATGCTCTGATGTTCATCCCATTTTCCTATTCTAAAAATAATATTAGGCTGAGAGCTTATTTTTATTTCAAGTGCTAATAAAAAGCTGCTGCACAGAGCTAGAAACAGAAAACCGCACCAGCATCCTGTTTGTTTCACACCAGACCGCTCAAAGGAATACAGAGAATACCTAGAGAAGAGTGTTAAGTACAGTAGTACCCCATATAACGAAAAGCTCTGTTCCACAGAGCTCTCCGTCATATGATTTTTTTGTTATGCGAATCATATTGGCAATACCCCGCATAACGAAAAATGTTTTCCGTTATACAGGGTATACCCTGTATAACGAAGGGAAAAAATGTTCGTAATACTGTACGGGGTAAACCCCGTGTAACGAATTTTTCCCTGTTATGCGGGGTATCGCCAATAGTGCCAAAATGCTTCGTTATACAAAGCGTTCGTTATATGGGGTACCACTGTACTTGATTAACAAACACACTGGAAAAAATGCCACTGAATCAGCTGCCTTCCCACAGAATTTGCACAGATTCAAAACATTTCTGCGAAAAGAAAATAACACAACCAAGCAGAGTCCGTGATAATATTCTGGCTAACCTGTTTAGCAGAGCAATGTACAATTTATGAAACGCTGCATTTTACATATGAGGCACTTCTTGCACTCTGAATATTCCTGTGCAGAAAGCATGATCAAATCTGTACTTGAGATCATGTGGAAGTTTCCCCCTTTTGCCCAGGTAAATACATCTATATATGCAGTTCACACTACAAAACCCTTTGCAGGTGTTCCCTTTGAGTTGTAAACATGTAAGAGGGAAGACCAAGTACTGTACCTGGTCCCCTCTGCATGGATTCCCACCACTAAGGGGGCTTCCTTTCCTTCACTCAAGGAGGTTCTCAACAAGACTTAAAACCCTGAAAAATCCTCTGGTGGATGACAGAAAAGCATATGTGGAGAAATGTGAAGGATAAACATGTTCCCACTCCTGTTTTTAGACAAACTACCTTCTAAACTACATATGTAGCTCTATGAGAAGAGAATGCTTAAATTTTTGTTTTCTAATAGAGGAAGCTCCATTTGTAATGCAAAGGGAAAGAGTGAGAGACTTAATATTGTTCAGAACAATATTTTAAAACTCCAGTTTGTTCAATAAAACTCTTCCTTACACAGAAATAGATTCCCCTCACCACCATCCTCCAAACAATTGTTCTTTCCTTTCATGTTTTATTTTTGGAGAAGGAGACTTCAACATTTATCATCTTGACTTTCTCCAGCAAAGCAGCCCTAAATATTGCGAGCACCACTTCTTTCAGTCAGAACTGACAACAGTATGCCAAAAAAAGGTGGCAAGTCTCAGCTCTTTTAGAAAGCATTTTGGGTATGAACCCAGAATATTAAGGTATGAAGACTCCAATCATCAGATCTGCTGAAAACAATTACATTATTTGCCTTAAATAAGTTCCAGTCCAGTCTACTACGTATACAAATGTTTAAAACACACGTAAGTTCCACAAAACATTTCAGCTGACACTGAAGCAGATTTCCTACTTTTACAATGCCATTCTGTCCGACATCAGACTGAAGCATGGGAAACACAAGTTTGTTTAAGCAACCTCTGTTAACATTCAAGCAATTCCCTGCAGTTGTCTTTTCTGAGACAAGTTTACATGCAGGTAAGTTCAAAAGGATCTCTGGTCTCTTAATTCCAAGTATCAAAAGATGAACTGTGACAAAACCAGACACTGTCAAGAAAACATAAATACGCTGGCATCTTGTATAAGATATGTACTGGCCCTTCAAATATTCCCATTCTATCCAAGTGGCTCTACTGAATACAGCAGATAATTTGGAGATTAGATGTTTTGTTCTAGGTCTAAATCCTTTGGAGCTATTTCAGAGCATACCCAAAACTTGAGCGATAACAGTAGGGCTTAAGGTAGAATGGGTGAAGACATAATTCCTTGCATTTCCAAAACGAATGTGCTGGAAGGCCATTGTCAAAATAGACAGTTTTATTCAAAATATGCAAGGTAAATCTTGGGATAAAAATTGTTGATTGTATTGGGTTTTGTTCCATAAACTCAGTTTTGATCAAGATGCCATTATACTATAGAAAGGCACTCCTGAGAGAAACAGAGGAGCCTTCTTGAAAAAACTTCAGGAAATGAGAATTACTGTATCAGCACTTTGCCCACTTAGCCTGCAATGCCAAAAACTCACAGCTGCACGTAATACAGTGCAGAACTACAGATTTAGAGTTTAATTTAAATTTTAGTCTAATTTTTTGAATATTGTTAAAAAGATTTTATATCAACATTAAAACAGCTGGCATGGGGGAAGGGGGGGGGGAGATCTGCCGTTCTCTAGATGTCACCAGAGTGCAACTTCCCTCAGTCCTCGTCAAAACAGCCAATGGTAGGATGATGCAAGTTACAACCCGAGGCTTTCCCATGACTAATCTACATTGATGGAAAACAAGGCATTTTATGCACACACTTGCCAATACTACATATAATATAGGTAGATCCTATGCATTTTGCAACAGTTGGAATGTTACAATCTCACATAACAATTGCAGATAATGCAGGCTAATACAATAGTCTATTTATGTGTTCAGAAAAAACTTCAAGCAGCAAGAAAGGTAAAAGTTAAAGAACTTACCATCTTCAAAGGGAGTACCTTCTGGTCTGCAAAGAAACAAAATAATATAAGTGAACAAAAATGCAATTCCTCCTTACAACTGATTAAGCAGAGTTAATATTTCCATAAAAATGTAGCATATATGATTTAAAACAGATCTAATTTGGAATTTATAGATTTCACTACATCTACGTTCAGGAAGCTCTACTTCCAGAGTGATAGACCTATGGTCAGTGGTGGGCTCCAAATTTTTTTACTACCACATGGTGGGCGTGGTATGGTGGGCGTGGCCAGGGGGAAAGCCCTGCATTGCACCCAAATTAGGACTACTTTATTTCAAAACTTGGATGGGCATGGCCAGTCAGAATTTCTGCTACCGGTTCTGGCAAACTGGTGTGAACCTGCTGATACCCACCACTGCCTATGGTCACTGCATTCTCATATTTAGCATTTGTAGACATTTCATAGATAGTTAGAATATATAAACCCTTATTAATGAAGAATTTTTCACTTACCCAAAAATAACAGCATTCCACTGCATTATGTTGTTCTCTGATGGCGCACCACTGACCCCCACCGGTGGGTCTTCTTGTAATCTTTTTTAAAAAGCAAAGGGGGATACATAAAAATCCATAATATGCCATACCTTAACTATGCTACATGACAATAAGACCCCTTCAGTAAACCAACTTACTAACTTACTCTACAAGGATAGATTGTTACCGAGAAATATACAGAAGCATAAGCATTCTCTTTAACCTAGAACAAGGATTCTCAACCCGCCGCCAGTGGGCTGGATGCGGCCCATGGCACCATTTCATGTGCCCCCCCCCATCTCCACATCAGGAAGTGTCATGTGGTGTAGGAAGAGCAAAATGACTGTCTGGCCCCTGAAGCTGTCTGAAGGAGCATGACCCAGCCCCAGCTTAATAAGGTTGAGAACTCCTGACCTAGAAAGATAGTAGTGAAGACTTAATACAATGAGAATTACATAGAATCTATAAAGCAGGGGTGCCCAAACTATGGCCCACGGGCCAAAATTTGGACACCCCTGGATTAACACAAATTGGCAACTTAAAATCTATCTCATCCTGTTGCAAAACAATATCATGGCACGCTTTACTTCCACTTCTAGTGGGTGGAACCACATGACTGGCTCGCTGAATCATGTGACCGGCCCACAGCCCAAAATGTTTGGGCACCCCTGTTATAAAGGTATCTCCTGGGAGGTCTATCTTACAGCAATACAGTTAGACTGCACTGTTCTATTTTGGATGATGGAACAGTCTGACTTCGGTGTGTGCTGTGCCATCCCATTTCAACCCACTCCCATATGCTACCCCGTTCCAAAAACATCCTGTTTATTTTTGCTTCCACATGGGCAGAAAGCATCTTACTTTTTTACATCATTCAATCCCTCAAACTGTATTATTCTCCTACGGAAAAGCTGAACAGTGTGGTGTCTTTCCTGGTGCTAAAGATGACCTCTGTAAACTTACTCCAGGAGCACACGAGCCTGCCTTCCCTTATCCTGTCAGCAGTTACATCATAATTATGTGCCAACATTGTCACTGTAGCATTCATTGGTGACATTTCGTTAAATTTGTGAAGGGAAATGGGAAATTTGTTTTAAAAGAGCACTAGAAGTTATTTCTCAGTAACTGCTAATAGGGAACCATGTACAAACCATTTAGAAATATATACTGCTCAAAAATAAAATAAAGGGAACACAAAAATAAGGCATCCCACAATCTGATTGACTGAAATACTGTATTCCTTTTGTTGTTCACATACTGTAGTCGGATGTGCTGACAACAAAATCACACAAAATGTAACAATGGGAATCAAATTCATCAACCCATGTAGGTCTGGATTTGGAGTTACACTCACAGTGACAGTGGAAGAAAACACTACAGGCTGATCCAACTGTGATGTAATGTCCTTAAATCAAGTCAAAACAAGACTCAGTAGTGTGTGTGGCCTCCACGTGCCTGTATGACCTCCCTACGATGCCTGGGCATGCTCATAATTAGGTGGCGGATGGTCTCCTGAGGGATCCACTCCCACACCTGGACTAAAGCAACCCCCAACTCCTGGACAGTCTGTGGTGCAATGTGGCGTCGGTGGATGGAGCAAGACATGATGTCCCAGATGTGCTTAATCGGATTCAGGTCTGGGGAACGGGCGGGCCAGTCCATAGCACCAATGCCTTCATCTTGCAGGAACCACTGACACACTCCAGCCACATGAGGTCTAGCATTGTCGTGCATTAGGAGGAACCCAGGGACAACCGCGCCAGCATATGGTCTCACAAGGGGTCTGAGGATCTCATCTTGGTACCTAATGGCAGCCAGGCTACCTCCGGCAAGCACATGGAGGGTTGTGCGGCCCTCTAGGGAAATGCCACCCCACACCATTACTGACCCACCGCCAAACCGGTCATGCTGGAGGATATTGCAGGCAGCACAACATTCTCCACGGTGTCTCCAGACCCTGACACATCTGTTACATGTGCTCAATGTGAACCTGCTTTCATCTGTGAACAGCACAGGGCGCCAGTGGCAAACATGCTAATCTTGGTGTTCTCTGGCAAATGCCAAACGTCTTGCACGGTGTTGGGCTGTGAGCACAACCCCCACCTGTGGTCGTCGGGCCCTCATACCACCCTCATTGAGTCTGTTCCTGACTGTTTGAGCAGACATATGCACATTGGTGACCCGCTGGAGGTCATTTTGCATGTCTCCGGCAGTGCTCCACCTGTTCCTCCTTGCACAAAGGCGGAGGTAGCGGTCCTGCTGCTGGGTTGTTGCCCTCCTACGGCCTCCTCCACGTCTCCTGATGTACTGGCCTGTCTCCTGGTAGCGCCTCTATGCTCTGGACACAACGCTCCAAAGCAAGAGATGGCAGGGTGGGGGAGCAATGCAAAGGAGGAAGGGAACCACCCGCAGGGGAAATTCCCAGAATGGGCCAAGCACAATGAGATAAAAATGCAAAAGTGTTTAATAAAAGTGGGTTAATCAATATGCGAGGACTGGTGGGCGGGACAAAACAAGTCCTATAAGACCATTGACCCAAAAGTGTAGAAAATACTACTACTATAAACACAAGTCCTATTGGTAAGACAATAACCATATGGTCTCGTGAACTGAATAAGTATGTACTAAAGACTAACATGCATAAAAGTACACATCCCAACAGTTCAAGCAATAACTGGGTGACCAATATAACATATAAGGTTCTAGGAAAGAAGCATAGGTATAGTCCTGGTCATAACAACATGGAGGAAAAATCCTGGGAACAATATCCAATAAGCGAATCCATAATGCAATCCTGGTCATAACAAAGTGGGGAACAATCGTAAGAATAAGTAGTTCGTAATACACAGTTTACACAGTCCAGGTCATAACGAAGTTGAAGACAATGCTTATTACCGTAAGTTACTGAACAACCCCACTTCTTCTGTAATGAACATAATTTCAGTTGTACTTCAGGAAGGTCTTTCTTTAGGTTACATTAATGATGCCTCATACAGATTTCTTCTCAATAGGTTTCCGCGTGTTCTGATTTTTCACCTTCTTCCAAAAGTTCATAAGATGACTCCATCCATTACTCACATTCCTTGCAGACCCATTATTTCCGCCATGAATTCCCTTTTAGAACCCTCGTCCAAATTCATAGATCATTACATCAGACCTTTTTCCATTAATACTCCTTCTTATGTTCGAGATGCAGCGGACTTTATACAGCAATTGGAAAATTCTTCTGTGCCACATGGTTCTGTTTTACTTACCCTTGATGTTTCTTCTCTGTACACTAACATACCATTGCAAGACGCTAGAACCCTTCTTTCTGATGTATGAGCCACTCGTTCGGAACTCATTCCACCCACACATTTTATTTTAGATCTTGTTGACATTTGCTTTGAGAACATTTTTTTTTAGATTTCAGGACAATTATCATTTACAGTTACAAGGTGTCTATATGGGTTCAAATTTCGCGCCATCCGTTGCCAATATTTATATGATTGATTTTGATAAAACCTTTATTTTGGATCCACGCGTTAACCCTTTTCATTCTCAGATTATTCATTATAAAAGATACATAGACGATTTATTTTTTGTTTTCAAAGACCCATTATTAGTACAGGATTTTATCAACTGGATTAATTCTCTTAATAGCAATTTATCATTTACACATACATCGGACTCTCATTTTCTCTCGTTTTTGGACATTTCAGTTTACATTGCTAATGACGACACACTCAAGATGCGGTTATACCAAAAACCTACTGATAGACAGGCATATTTACAATACCAATTATATCATCCACATTATCCTAAAAATAATATGCCATACAGTCTTCTATTAAGAGCCAAACGCAACTCGACCGAACACCAGGATTTTATGAAGGCAGCTTGCAATGTATGATATTCCCTCTTATGCAGGGGTTATCTACAAAACACCATCAATAGCGCTTTAACTAGAGTACAGACACGACCTAGATCTTCTTTATTTCAACGACAGAACACTGTCAATGCTTCCAACATTTTCTGGTCCACAGACTTTACCCCTTTCGCCAATAAAATTAAGAAAATCATCCGGAACCATTGGCACATACTGGATTCCATTTCAGGGTGTTCGAACCCACCCACTATTGGCTTCCGCAGAACTAAGAGCACAGCCAACATTGTTACGAGAACTGATACAATCACGAAACATTTACCACCTTCCAGTCTACCTAAGGGCCATCATACCTGCGGTCATTGCAAATTTTGTAAGTATATGTGGACCACCAGCAAGGTCGAATACCCTGGATCCAATTTTACATTAGAACTTAAGTTCACTAACTGTAATAGCTCCAATTGCGTTTACTTAATTCTCTGCAATTGCAACATGGCTTACATCGGCCAATCTAGTCGTCCCCTCAAAGTGAGACTGGGAGAACACCAGTCACGCATTAGACATGCTAATTTACAAGCCTCCACTTTCTCGACAAACATCACCAATGCACGGATATGCGAGTAGTAGTCTTTGAAAGCTACAAGCCCAAACCCCATCTTGTGGAAAGTGTCAAACAGTTTCTTTTAAAAAGAGAGGCATTTTATATACATCGTTTCACTACTCTCATCCCCAGAGGTTTAAACATAGACATAGATTATTTGGCATTTCTATAATTACACCTCTGTGATTCATTTCGATTCTAGTAACCTGCATTGCAATGGTCCCTTTTAGATCTAATTCCTTCGGTCGGACCTACAGGTGTCTTTTATCATACATGGTTCTTTCCCTTCCGTTTTCAGCTTTTAAATGCTAAATACATTGAGTCACTTTAACACTCTGCCTGATAAGAATTTCCATAGGTTACTGAGTGCATTTAGCTTTGTGTATGGTAAGATATCTACATTATTGTTTTTATCTGTACTGTTCCCAGTTTTGGGCATTTTACAGCATGCTAATTTGTTTCACAGATGTTACAATTTCTGATGAAGAATTGCACGAAATATCCAGTTTTACCGGATGGATATTAACGAACTGTTATGTACTTCTCATTCTTGGATATAAAACTTACTGTGAATTGTGAACTTATTTCTTGGATTTCGTCAACCAACTGGGATTCATGAACTACTTATTTCTAGGATTGTCTTCAACTTCGTTATGACCTGGACTGTGCAAACTGTGTATTGCGAACTACTCATTCTTAGGATTGTTCCCCACTTTATGACCAGGATTGCATTATGGATTCGCTTATTGGATATTGTTCCCAGGATTTTTCCTCCACTTTGTTATGACCAGGACTATACCTATGCTTCTTTCCTAGAACCTTATATGTTATATTGGTCACCCAGTTATTGCTTGAACTATTGGGACATGTACTTTTATGCATGTTAGTCTTTAGTACATGCTTATTCAGTTCACGAGACCATATGGTTATTGTCTTACCAATAGGACTTGTGTTTATAGTAGTAGTATTTTCTACACTTTTGGGTCAATGGTCTTATAGGACTTGTTTTGTCCCGCCCACCAGTCCTCGCATATTGATTAATCCACTTTTATTAAACACTTATGCATTTTTATCTTATTGTTGGCCCATTCTTCTGGGAATTTCCCCTGCGGGTGGTTCCCTTCCTCCTTCGCACTGGACACAAGGCTGGCAGACACAACAAACCTTCATGCCACAGCTCGCATTGATGTGCCATCCTGGATGAGCTGCAATACCTGAGCCACTTGTGTGGGTTGTAGGCTCCATCTCATGCTACCACTAGAGTGCAGGCACTGCCAGCGTTCAACAGTGACCAAACCATCAGCCAGAAAGCAAAGGGACTGAGAAGTGGTCTGTGGTCACCTCCTGCTGAACCACACATTTATTGGGGATGCCTTGCTAATTGCCTCTGATGTCCACCTGTTGTCTCTTCCATTTGCACAACAACATGTGGAACTGAATGTCAATTGGTGTTGCTACCAGGGTGGACAGTTTGATTTCACAGAAGTGTCATTGACTTGGGGTTACATTGTGTTGTTTAGGTGTTCCCTTTATTTTTTTGAGCAGCATAGCATGATTTGCAACAGGGAAATAACAGTACCGTGCTTCTTCTTCCATGTCTAGGCCAGACATGAAATTGCCAAAATAAAGCCACCTTTTGATGAGTTCATTCTTGCAGTTCTTTTTGTCTGACCTAGTGTGAGAAAGATTAGCCAGCACAAGGTGGCCGTTGCCTGGAGTAGGCCTGATTGTGGTTAAAAAAATACAACTATCTTAGAGGAGGCTATTTCTGTGTACTGTCAGCCTGCAGTTCCTTGCTCTTATAGTCCAGTTATGGTGAACCTTTTAGAGACCGGGTGCCCAAACTGCAACCCAAAATCATCATCATCATCGGTTTATTTATACCCTGCTTCCCTCAGCCTGAAGGCGACTCAAAGCGGCAGAACAACAATATCAAAACAACAATAGCACAAAATTATCAGAATAACATTAGTATAGCAATAATATAGGAACACAAATACAAAATAGCGGTACAATAATCAACAATATAAAAAATACAAATAACACCCTTAACTAGGGCCAGGCTAAATGCACACATCGAGCCCAGATCCACGTCCTCCTCACTTTCCCGCGGCCAGTGCCGGACTCGGGCAGGCGCCCCCGGCGCCCGGCTTTTGAGTCCTCACCGCTGGGAGCCTAGGTGTTCGTCACTCCCCTGCGGCCAATGCCGGACCAGGGGAGAGGGCTCAGGCAGGCAGCGCCGGTGTCCGGCTTTTGAGTCCTCGCCGTCGGGAGCCCAGGTGTTTGTCACTCCCCTGAGGCCAATGCCAGACCGGGGGAGAGGGCTCAGGCGGGCAGCGCCAGCGTCCGGCTTTTGATTCCTTGCCGCCGAGAGCCCAGGTGTTCGTCACTCCCCCACGGCCAGTGCCGGATCGGGGGAGAGAGCTCGGGTGGGCAACACCGGCGTCTGGCTTTTGAGTCCTTGCCGCCAGGAACCCAGGTGTTCGTCACTCCCCCGTGACCAATGCCAGGCCGGGGCAGAGGGCTTGGGTGGGCGCCGGCGGCATTCAGCTTTTGAGTCTTCGTCGACAGGCGCTCAGGTGTTCATCACTCCCCCGTGGCCAGTGCTGGACCGGGGGAGAAGGCTTGGGTGGGCAGCACCAGCATCCGGCTTTTGAGTCCTCGCCGCTGGGAGCTCAGGGGAGGAAGGAAATGCTCTCATTAGGCTGCTGGGAAGAGGGGCGGGGTGAACTCTGTGCTGGGGAGGAGGAAGGAAGTGATTCCATTAGGCTGCTGGGCAAAGGGGTGGGGCAAACTTTGTGCTGGGATGAGCGCATGGGTGCCCACAGAGAGGGTTCAGAGTGCCACCTCTGGCATGCGTGTCATAGGTTTGCCACCACTCTTATAGTCTGTCCTTTGTTTACACAGCTTTGTAGCACAACTCTCTTCAAGCACGTTCAGTTCAAGCAATTTAATGTCAACAACCCAGGCTACCAAAACCTTGGCTGGAGAGCCAAAGAACGTGACATCTTGCTACATGATAGCTAGTTTTCATGCCAACAAACTTGCCTAAGCACTAAACCCCATGTGTAATTCGAAGATAGCATTCAATCTTAAAGCTTCGGGACTATCATCCTGTGAAAGCCTTTAGCTATCAAGTTTTTGCAGTCCAAACTGGATTTTACATGCAAACAGAGTTCATCAAAGATGAGAGAAGGCTGGATGCCCTTCCAGTGCCAGCAACCAAAAGTTGCCTTCTTCTGAAAAAGTAAGATGTTTTGAGGAAATAACAGTTCCATTTGACATTTATGCAATATGTTTTAAATAATCAAAATGCTTCACACAAACTCTTCAATGGCAGCAGCTGAGATGAGCTTTGAACAAAGGGCGTCTA
This sequence comes from Bradypodion ventrale, assembly GCA_035047345.1. Taxonomy (NCBI): domain Eukaryota; kingdom Metazoa; phylum Chordata; class Lepidosauria; order Squamata; family Chamaeleonidae; genus Bradypodion; species Bradypodion ventrale. Next base: position 308,120,416 of record JAWDJE010000002.1, on the reverse strand, counting down.
CACACTCATAAAGTTAATCTCTTAGTCACTCTGCTAAATTCAACTATCTAGAACAGCAGTTTCCAAATCTGTGACCCCACATGCTCAGACAACAACTCCCCAAAGCCCTAGGTACTGTAGCAAATAGTCATGGCTTCATGGAATTATGTCAGGATTTGCAGCTGCTCCTCTAAGTCCTGCAGGTCTAGAGGTCCCAGCCTGGGAGCAGCTGCTCTAAGTCCTGCAGGACTGGACCCTCACCCTGCTGCAACTGCTAAGCTCCACCTATGGAGACCCTGGATGGTTGAGCTATGTAAGAATCAGCCCTTCCTCCTAGAAGCTGCCTCTGCAATGAAGGTCAACAGACTTGCAGTTGCTTGACTCTTGGATTGCTTGCCTTGTTCCTGTTCCAGAAGACTCCCTGCCCTGTTCCTGTGGATCATTGTTTTGTCTTGCATGGATCCTTGTTCCAGTCCCTGAGGATGAAGATTCTATGCCATGACTGTTCTCCTGGTGACCTGACTTCTGGCTCATTTGGACTACATTTTCGTTGCTTGGACTAATCCTGCATCTCTGGTTTCGCTTGGACTTAAATACAGCTCCTGTTGACCTGGTGTTTGTGTTATCTGCCTGGCCCTGCCAGCCACTCCTGACCCTGACACATTATAATCCAATAATATCTAGGGTCCTAAATATGGAACTCTCTGACAAAGAATATTCCATTTTGAGTCTTGCATTACTAAAATGGAAAAAAAACCCATCCCTAGAAGGGTTCACACAATCCCAATTTTACAAGAACCATGGCTAAGGATCCTTCAAAAGAGAGTTGGGGAACCTCTGGCCCTTCCAACTTCACTCCCTACAAACTCCATTGATGGGGCTAATGCAAAGGCCAATTCTCTCTACCCTCACTTTATATAGAAATGATGTTTTATTTCTTTCCCCCAATGATTTTTTTTGCCCCCATAATGCCAAATGAAATCTAATAAATTATGCAACGTACATCCCAGCTAAGATTTACGTAAGTTCTTTTTTCTGTTTTCAAAACAAATGCAACCCATAGTCATTTGGCACTTGGAAGAGGCATAACATTTTAAATATTGTTTTTCCTTTTCAGTGTCTCCACACCCACTGTAAAGTGTTGGGGAAGATACTAAAATATAAAACAGAAAATCTGAAACCAGTAATTTTATCTATTAAGTCTTTTAGCTGGATCAAAGCAGTGATTAAAAGCAATTAGGCAGTATTTGGACCTAGATGCCCAAGAGTAAGTTCAGCTTGATTTATAGCCATGTAAGGATATCAAGTGTTAAAGTTAATTTTCATATACTAATATCAGAAGAAATCCTAGTGATTCAATGGCTTGTGTTCTTACAAAAAGAAACCCACACCTGTGGTTGGGATGACACCATTGTATAAATGCTGCTCTTTTGACAGTCTAATAGTACTCTTTCTGTTGTGTTGACATAGCCATTCTGGTCATATTGGGATAACACAACTACTTGAAATCTTGTGTTAATTCAGCAGCCTTGGCATTTCACCCTACAGTATTTGCCAATTCATTCAGTTGGTCCTGTCAATTTCAGCCGAAAGGGAAGTTAAAGCTCCTACAGCAGAACTAGACTACTTAATTAACATTTTGTGCAACTTTTACAGCATTAAATAGGCAATATAGAGCTTTACAAGTGTGGAGGTGACAAACTGTAGTTTTGTAGCTGTATAGGTTTCACTGTGAAATCCAAAGTATTTTGGATAGGATTATCTCTCTTGGCAATCTGCCTGTGGAAAGACTATGGTTTTTATTTTTGCCAACTTCAGCATAACCTCCAGATGTCAGTAAAAGCTAAGAAGCCAAGAATGACTATAGGAGGGAAGATGCAAACCCGGAAATACTACAAATATCCTAAACAGTAGACACATCCAAATAACTTCCTTGTTGATGCTAGCCTTTTCTATACTGTATAGCATGCCTGAAATAATATTTCTGGCAAATTTTCCACAACTACTGAAGAAGCTGGCTATAGAAGCATAAAATAAAACATTTTATTTTCTCCACAATTTCCTCAACTTCCTACGAGCTTTGGCTTCTTCCAATCGAGTTTTCAAAGCTCTCAATCTCAAAACTGAATTTGTTAAACTAATTTGCTTTGTATAAGCATAAGGAGAAAGAGTAAAATGAATTCCAGAAATGCTGATAGTCAACTCTGAAGCAAATACATGGGAGATTAAAAGATTCAGCATAGTCAAGGGAAAAGGAGGACACAACTTGATTGGAAGGGGTTTTATTTCCAGCTCCACAGTTGGCTTCAAGGATAACCTGAGGCTCTGACAATGACTTTTTATTTTTGAAACACCACACTGACAAGATGCTTCGAGGACAGCGGATGGGGACCACGGTGTGTGAAACTCTACTAAACTCTAGTAACAAAGCTTGAATTTTACACAAAGCTGTAAACCCCCTCCCATAGCTCCTGCTGTTTTAAAAACTTAACAACAGCATTAGCCACAACTTCTACAAAGTTGACTGTGTCTTTTTTATGAAACAACTTCAGCTCTCTAGCTTGGGCTCCTAAATGCATGGCACTACTGTGCATTTAATCTAATAAGACAGCAAAGGTCATTTCTGTGGCACAGATGGAGGACAGACGAAGACGGTTTGTAAACAACCAGCTATCTGAGCCCTATTTCCAAACCAGGCCCCAACATGTTATGAAACGGGCATCTTTTGGTCATTGTTTCTGGTCATCTTCCCTTCTGATGGGGGTCCCTTTCAGTTCAACTCACTTTTATCTTAGCAAGACAGAAATGGCCCCCAGGGGTGGCCAAAGCCTGATAGGAGAGAGAGATAGGAGAGACTTGTGTCCAAAAAGGAGTAGCTTGATCTCCTCTCTCTCTCTGGTGGTGGGAGACAACTCTTGTAAGTCTTTTGTCTCTAGCACTATCCTCTTCCTTCCAGAAGCATTTTGATTTCCTCTCCCCTAACCAGGAATGTGAGATGTGGGGAAACAGAAAAGAAAGCTGAAGTTGCAGGGGTTTGGGGAACAGGAGATCCTGGGGGGTAAAAGGGCATTGGGGTGGGGGTGGGGAGGGAATGGGGGAAAATCCCCTGAACTCTTTAGCCTACCAGTTTTGGGGAGGAAAAGGAAGGGCAGAGAAAAATCCAGACTGCCTCCTTTCCTTTTCCTCTGCTCAGGAAGAAAGCCCACTCTCCCACCCGGACAAGTGGGAGGGGGGGGGGCGTTACTAGAGAGTAGGTGGGCTCCCAAAATGGGGCGCCCCTCTAAAAGAAAGGGGGGGAGCAACCCCAGATTTGATCCTGAAACTGGGTTTGTGTGTGTGTGTGGGGGGGGGGGGGGGGACCTTCCAGTCTTGCAAGCAGACCTGGGTGGGGAGAAGGGAAGGACGCACTTTACCTTTTGAAATCCCTCATTAGCCTCCGCCTGGCTGGAGTGGACATGATCCTCTCGTTCCCCCTGATGGCAAAACAATCCCTGTCCTTAAGCACAGGCGTCTCTCTCCTGCCCGGGCAGCTGCTGCCGCCACCGCCGCCTCTTCCTCCTCCTCCTCCTCCTCTGCCGCGGCTTCACAAACAACTCCGCAATGGCGTCTCCCTCCGCCGGTGGGAGGAGGCAGGCAGGCAGGCAGGCAGGCAGCAGCAGCCACCCCGCACGACTGTACCATTGCGCCTGCTTGGTAGGGGAAGGAGAACGCCTTCTTGGAGCGTGCCATTGAGAGGCTGCGAAGGGGGGGGCGGGGCGGAGAGAGTAGTGCATGTTTCTTTCCATCAGAATGTTTCGCTGGACTCTCTGAGGTTCTTTCGCACCACGACTAGCAGCATTCTGTCCGGAGGGAAAATAAAACAACTGCACTATGCAACCCAAAGCTCTAATGTAGTGGAAGACGACCTAGAGGTCAGCTGCATTTTTAAAATGCCAGAGGCAACTTGTTAGTCTTTAAGATGACAAGCGATGAGAAACCTGAGGAACATAGTGAAAAGTAGAGACATCCTATGGCAGACAAAAATTCGCATCGTCAAAGCACTGGTATTCCCGGTGGTAATGTAAGGTTGTGAGAGCTGGCTGGACCATTAGGAAAGTGGAGTGCAGAAGAATCGATGCCTCTGAAATGTGGTGTTGGAGGAGAGTTTTCAGGGTCCCCTGGACAGCGAGGAGAACAAATAGGTCAATCTTAGAAGAAATCAATCCTGACTGCTCCTTAGAAGGTCAAATAGTAAAGATGAAAATGAAGTACTTTGGACATCATATGAGAAGAGAGGATTCACTTGAGAAAGCCTTGATGCTGGGAAAGGTGGAAGGCAAAAGAAGAAGGGGGTGGCCAAAGATGAGGTGGCTAGATAGTATTGTAGACGTAATGGGCACAGAGCTGGGCGGGCTGAGGAGGATGGTGGAAGACGGGTGCCTGGAGAGCGGTGGTCCATGGGGTCGCAAAGGGTTATTTATGTATTAGTTATTATTTATTATTTCAATTTCTATACTGCCCACTTGGCCAAGGCCAACTCAGGGCGCTTCACAATCATAATAAAAACATAATTAAAAACTGCTTAAAAACTATCCTCCCCCTAAAAACGGGTGCAGGGACCGAGGGGGCCAGATTTGCACTATACCAACCACCCAACGGAAGTCACCCTTCCACCCCATACTTGGCCTGCCAGCCAGGTTTTAAGTTCTTTTCTGAAAGGCAGCAATTCCGTCTGGAGACGTAGCTCTCTTGGTAGGAGGTTCCAGAGTGCTGGTGCGGACACGGAGAAGGCCCTCCTCCTTGTACTAGAGAGGCAAGCCCCTCTAGCAGATGGTACAATAAGATAGCCCCTCCAGTCCACCCTGGTTGGACGGACAGATGTCCTTAGGGCGATGCAGTCTCTTAGGTAGCCTGGCCCACTGTCATGTAGGGCTTTAAAGGTCAAAACCAGCACCTTGAATTGCACCTGGAGGCAAACTGGTAACCAGTGCAGCTTCCGAAGCATTGGCGAGGCATGGGCATAACGTCCACACCCCATCACCACCCGGGCTGCTGCATTCTGGACCAGCTGTAGCCTCCGAATGGTCGTCAAGGGCAGCCCCATGTAGAGCGCATTACAATAATCTAGTCTGGAGGTGACCAGAGCATGAGTGACCATGACCAGGGAGTCCCTGTCCAAGAACGGGCGCAACTGGCAAATTAATCGGAGGTGTGCGAAAGCCCTCCTGGCCATGGCTGCCACCTGTTCTTCTAGCAGCAGCCGTGAGTCCAGGAGGACCCCCAAGTTGCGCACTGGGTTTGTCTGGGGCAAAACAGCCCCATCCAAAACCAAAGATGGTAATTCCCTGGGCAACCCAATCCATAGCCACTCCGACTTGCTGGGATTCAGTTGTAGCCCGTTTGCCCCCATCCAGACCCCCACAGCTTTCAGACACCCAGATAGGACTTCGATAGCATCACTGGGATCACCACAGGCTGAGATGTACAACTGAGTGTCATCCATGTACTGATGGTACCGCACCCCGTGGGAACGGATGATCGACTGTGCGACTGAACAATAAGATGCCACAGGCCTCTCCCCCGTTAAAACTTATGTTATGTTATGTTATGTTTTGTTATGTTATGTTAAGAATAATTATAATGAATATTTCCCCCCTTTCCATTTATAAGAATAATAATTTTAGAGTTTAATAGTTCATAGCTTCAAGTTTCTTACTAAGGGATTCATTTTTTTTTAAGGCCGGTTGATCAGAAGGCAAATCTTTGGGTGATCTGAGATCCATCGGTGATGAAGTTTGTAATTCTGTGATCAAACATAGCAACAACTAAAAACACATGGGTCTTCTTCTTCTTCTCCGAATATTGTCTATCCTCATGGCGATCAGCCATGAAGATTGTCCTGGGGGTAATATAATGCAGTGGTCTTCCATTTGCCTTTTGCATCTCAGGTTGACTCACGTACCACTGATCCAGTTCCACAAGTAACTTTCTGGTCCTGAGCCCATCAAGATGGATTCAAGTGGGATTTAATCCACTTGAGGATCATCACCCTTCCATGTTAGAAAGAGCCTCCTCAAAGATCGTGGTATTTTTGAACCACAATCGGGCGTACCCTAGTAACAGCAACCTTGTGTTGTCAGCTAATTTTTCTCTCACTGGGTCAGGCGAAAGGAACTGCAGAATGAACTCACCAAAATGTGCCTTCATTTTGGCAGTTTTACATCTGGCCTAGACACGAAAGAAGAAGAACCCTTCCCCATGGACTTCGCCACCCAAGGCCGTTAGTCCTTCACAGGGTTGTCAGGTTAATTAACCACCTGACGATCAGCATTAAGTTGCTGGCAGTATAGTCTACTCTATTACCATAGCAGGATAACATGGCCTTAAATTAGTTTTTTTTTAAAAAGCAAGATACAGTACCTGTGTGAAGAGGTTTGTCTATTTTGTTCTGGTACTGATCATGAATTCTAGTGCTGAGTATGTGCTCAGAGGTAGTCTTCTTTCTAGTCATGACTAGTGAGCTTTGGTGTTCCAATAGAAAACAACAAAAAGGCACTGTGCTATATCTGTCTGTCCAACCAGAGCGGACCAGAGGGGCTCTCTAATTGTACCATCTGCTAGAGGGGCTCATCTCTCTAGCACAAAAATGAGGGACTCTCTGTGTCCGCACCGGCCCTATGGAACCTCCTGCCAACCAAGTTGTGTCTCCAGACGGAGCTGCTGCCATTCAGGAAAGTACTGAAAACATGGCTGGCAGGGCAGGTGTGGGGCACCGATGGAGGGGTGACCCCCGCCTGCTGGCTTATATAATTAAAATTTCTCTCTCTTTTAATGGATGGGGTGAGTGGGTAAATTATTTCAAATTTTAATGGGGTTTTTAAGGGCTTTTAGTTAGTTTGATGTTGCTTTTACTTGTTGTTAGCTGTCCAGAGTCGTTGCCGAGTTGGGCGGCAATAGAAATTTGAAGAATAAATAAATAAATATATAGAAAATGGTATTTTTGTCTTCAGAAATCACAACTCTAGAGTATCCTTTGTTGTATTTTATTAAACTCTCCTTCTTTCCTATTTGGTCTAAGGACACATACCTGTAAATGTCACATTTACAAATGTTTGGTAATCATTAAGGCCCAGAGTCATTTGGTATTCACTCTTGAATAAAGGTACAGGGTTTTCAATATGTAGCTCCAAAATTGTACTTTATTCCCTTATAAGTATTCATAAGCTGGCAGTCCTATTAGGTAGAATGGAGCAGTGGTCATCTTAGGCTGCTGATTGTGGCCATTATTAAAGGACTGCAAGGTACTACTTGTTTAATTTTATACTGATGCATTCTTACTACCAAAGAGGAGGAAGAGCACTTGTATACTTTCAAGTCCTGTGCCAAAGAATTTGACTGGCCTTCAGTCTACTGTACCTTGAGCTAGACTAGAGGATCTTGAGGCAAATCCAGAAGCTTCAGCCTAGCAGTGTAATCCTGACAGAGAGCCAACAGCTGCTGCCCTGAGTTACAAATCATTTCTAGTTCAGAGGTTTTAGTGTAAGGGACCAAAGACAATGAAACAGCCGTAAGGTTGGCTTAACACAGGTTTATTGCATGATGATCCGGAGGAACATGTGGTAATGGCGGATGGGTAGCTCAATATATACAGCTGGCTATACATTTGAATGTGGCTCGTCGACAGTCTATTGGTTGCTGCCTGCGTGACGTCATAGGAGGTCACGCCCTTCTTGTCCAGGTGAGGAGGTGACGGGAATCTTCCCGCGCTGCTGATCAAGGGTGAATCTGAGCCATGAGAGCTGGACGCTCGCTATTGCCATCTAGTGGTCACTAGCTCGCGTCCTCTTATAGGGGTTACAGTGATACAGCTGAAGGTTATAATGTTGCACACAGAAAGGTTACATTGTTACCACATGGCTAGGTACATTGTTAAAGGCACAGCTTTTACAGAACACAACATCCCTCCCCCCTAGGATGAGACGGAGTCTCTCAGCCAAGATGGCTTATTGCAAGTGCGTTTGGGCCGTGATGTGGGCTGACCTGCCCCGGGGGCGCTACCGCTTCTTTGTTCCCTGGTCCCTTGTCCTGAAACGGGAGAGGGAGACTTGTTAGCTGCTTGCCGTGGTTTGGCGGCTTTAGGGGAAGGGAAAAACTCCATTGTGGACAGACCGGGGGCGCTCGGGGCTAACGAAAAACCCCTCTTCTCGCTTGGACGGGTGGGGGACCACTCCGAAAAACTCCCCCGGTTCTGAAAATCAAATCCTAACTCAGTTGGGGTATCCGTATTTGTGGGGGAATTCCGCGAGATATGTATGGGGTCGGGTTCCTCCTCCTCCGAAAGATCCCCCAGGATATCTATGAGGACATCCTCCCTTTCCTCCCCCCTTGGTGGGGACCCGCGGCCCCCTTCTCCTCCCCCTTGGGCTAAACGGGTGGGGGAGAACCCTAATGCTAATTTCCGTTCCTTTCGGTCTGCGTCCTGCTCATCGGGGACACTGCGCCGGAGCTGGTCCGCGTGCCGCCTCCACAGTAAGCCTGTGCTGGTCTCCACGCGGTACGACACGGGGCCGGTTTGCTCCACGACAACGCCCGGTACCCAGGCTGGGCCCGCGCTGGCGTAGTTCCTGCAATGCATAGGGGCGCCTATGCTGAAACTCTTTGTGGCCTCTAGCCCAATGTTCCTTCCCTTGTCTTCTACTCTCGTGGGGTCTAGCCTAGTGAGGATGGTGGTCAGTTTCCTGCGCATTAAGAGCTCTGCGGGGGAGTATCCTGACGCCAACGGGGTCACCCTGTATCCTAGCAGGAACTGACACACTTGTAGGTTGAGGTCCCCGGGGCCCATGCGCCACAGCGCGTCCTTCGTGGTGCGGACGAGGCGCTCTACTTGGCCATTGGTGGCCGGATGGAAAGGGGCGGAGGTGATGTGCCGGATGGCGTTAATCTCCGTGAATGCCCTGAATTCAGCGGACGTGAAACAACTAGCGTTATCGCTAATTAGGGTGTCGGGTATGCCGAACATGGAAAAAAATTCTCCGCAAATGCTTAATTGTCGCGGCCGAGGAGGTGCTCGTGACTGGGATGACCTCCAACCACTTGGAGAAAGCATCCACAACAAGGAGAAACAGAGTACCTCGGAACGGCCCCGCGAAATCTATGTGTATCCTGGACCACGGCCCCTTAGCCGCGTCCCACTCCCTGTGGGGAAGACGGGCCTCCTCTGGTCTGGAGCATTGGCAACTCTCACAAGTGCCGACCATGTGCTCGATGTCAGCGTCTAACTGGGGCCACCAAAAATAACTACGGGCCAGCGCCTTGGAGCGCACGATTCCGGGGTGGCTGACGTGCAGCAGTTTGAGCACCCGCGGTCGTAGGGACGTGGGGATCACTACCCGCTGGCCCCACAGGAGGCACCCCCTCTCTAGGGACAACTCTAGTTTTTTTCGGAAGAACAGGTCGAATTCCGCTGCAGGGGAAGACGCAGGCCACCCTTTCTGCACCCATGAGCTAACCTTTGCCAAGGTGTTGTCCTTGCCGGTCGCTTTGGCGATGTCGGCGGGCAATATTGGGGGTGAGTCTAGGACCTCTATCATCAGTACCTGGCGGTCTGGCTCCTCCCCGCCCACATGGCCGCTATCCTGGGGAAGGGGGGATCTCGACAGGGCGTCCGCATGGCTAATTTCCCTCCCGGGTCTGTACACCAACGCGTGCTGATACGCGTTGAGGAAAATGGCCCACCTAAGCATCCTTGGGGACAGGATCTGTGGCGTGGGCTTATCTGCGGTGAAAATGCCTAGCAGGGGCTTGTGGTCAGTCACGATAGTGAAAGGGCGGCCATACAGAAAATCGTGAAATTTTTTCGTCCCCGCAATTATCGCTAGCGCTTCCCTGTCTGTCTGTGCGTAATTTCTCTCCGCTTGGGACAGGGACCTGGAGTAGAACGCTATCGGGGCCTCCCTCCCGTTTTCCAGCACGTGGCACAGCACTGCCCCCACCCCCACCGGGGATGCATCACAGATCAGGACCACCAGGCGTTTGGGGTTGAAATGGGTCAGTATGGCATCGGACGCCAGGAGATTTTTCAGTTCACTAAATGCCCTCTCTTGGTCGTCGCCCCACTTCCATGCCTCGTCCTTTTTTAGCAGTTTGTGAAGCGGTTCAGCCACTGCTGCCTTCCGAGGGAGGAAGGAGTGGTAAAAGTTAAGCAGCCCTAGGAACGACTGCAGCTCGGGCTTGGAGGTGGGGCGAGGGGCTTTCTTAATGGCGGCCACCTTAGATTTGGATGGTTTTATCCCCTCAGGAGTTACACGAAATCCTAGGAACTCGACCTCGGTCGCGAAGAAGACGCATTTGTCTTTTCGCAGTCTCAACCCCGCCTTTTCGAATATTGTTAGAACCTTTCCCAGTCTCTTTGCCAATTCAGCCCGACTCCCCCCCGTTATCAACACGTCATCAAAATAAGGCAACACCCCCTCTAGCCCCTTCAGGAGGCGTTCCACAAGTGACTGGAAAATTCCAGGCGCCGAATTTACGCCGAATTGAAGGCGCGTCACCTGGAACACCCCCTTATGAGTGACTATGGTCTGTGCAGCAGCTGCGGCAGGGGACACCGAAAGCTGTTGGTAGGCCTGTGCTAAGTCGAGCTTAGCGAAACACTTTCCCCCGTGCAACCTGGCAAGCAGATGGCTGACTACCGGCACCGGATACGCATTAGGGCGGATCGCCTTATTGATGGTGCACTTGTAATCAGCGCATATGCGGACCTCCCCATTTGCCTTTAGTGCTGTTACAATTGGAGTTTCCCACTCCACAGAATCAACAGGAACAAGGATCCCCTGGCCCACCAATTTGTCCAGTTCCGCCTCTATTTTGTCCTTGAGTGCAAACGGCACCCGGCGCGGTTTGAGTCGTATCGGGCGGACCTCCGGGTCTAGGTCGAATGTCACTGGGGGCCCCTTGAATTTTCCCAGTCCTTTTTTGAAAACTTCGGGGTGCGCGTCGCACACCTCCTGTACCGGGTCAGTCCCAACGGCGTGCACCCCAGTCCCAACGGCGTGCACCCCCCCAATAAACAAACCCAGGGGCTGAAACCATTGAGTTCCGAGGAGGCTGCAATTCCCCCCTTTAAGCACGACTAGGGAGAGAGCCGCGGCGTGCTTCTTAAATTTGACCTGGAATTCTCCAACCCCCAACACTGGAATACTGTTCCCTTGCAAGGTCCCGTAGCGTGGACCTCAGCGCTTTGAGCTTGGGTCGCATGTGGGGGGCAATTCTCAAAAACTCCCTCTGGGAAATAATTGAATATGAGGAACCCGAGTCAATTTCCATCCTAATGGGGACCCCTTGTACTAGTACCTCAACAAAGTAACGGGGGTGTCCCGCGGACACGCTGAATACTGGGGCGTCGTCCTCGCTGCCGTCGGAGATGCGGCCCACGCCGTCCCGCTTTCTCGTGGCCTGGGCACCGTCTTTGGGTCTCGTCGAGCGGTCTTGTCCCGTTGCACGGTCTGCCGAGCTCCTCCGGGCCTCACGCCTCTTTCTGCATACTTTGGCGATGTGCCCGTGGCGGCCGCAGTTGTGACACTCGGCCTTTCTGAACGGGCATTTGGCGCGGTCGTGGGCCGCACCACAGCCGTCGCACCGCCGGCCCTCCTTCCGGACCCTCCGGACGTCCTCGTCGTCGCTGCTCTCTGCGGACGATTTCGAAGTTCGCCGGGCTGCGTGCAGCGATGTCTCTGCCTTGCTCGTCTTCGGCCGCCAGTCCTGGAGCTCTTGCACCCCAGCCTTTGTGGCCTCCGCGGCCTGTGCCGCTTTCAGGACCTCCTGCAGCGTGGGGGGAGGCTCTTGGTTCATTAACGTGCGCTGAGTCTCGGCGTCGTTCAGGCCGCATAGCACGCAGTCCCTGAGGGTGATTTCAGCGTTCTCCCATTTACACGGGCCGGCAACCAGTCGCAGGGCCGCCACGAAGGCGGCGACCGTCTCCCCGGGCGCTTGGACTCGCCTCCAGATCACGCTCCGAGCGGGAAACATCGCCGTCGAGGGCCGGAAATACTCGCGCAGCATCTGCAGGAGCTCTTTGGCCTTGAAGTCGCTCACCCTCTTCGGTGCGATCAGGTCCACCAAGGTTCTTTTGGTTTCTTGTCCGAGCATCCTGGTGAAGATGGCCCTTTTCTTTGCCTCATCCGTGACTTCGGATTCAACCAGTGCTCCCTGGAAGTCCATTTCGAAGATCTCCCAGTCTCCCGGTTTCCTGATTTCGAAACCGGCGCATGTCTTGGTCCCGTGGGCAGCCATATCCCACCTTCGTCGCCAATTTAGTGTAAGGGACCAAAGACAATGAAACAGCCGTAAGGTTGGCTTAACACAGGTTTATTGCATGATGATCCGGAGGAACATGTGGTAATGGCGGATGGGTAGCTCAATATATACAGCTGGCTATACATTTGAATGTGGCTCGTCGACAGTCTATTGGTTGCTGCCTGCGTGACGTCATAGGAGGTCACGCCCTTCTTGTCCAGGTGAGGAGGTGGCGGGAATCTTCCCGCGCTGCTGATCCAGGGTGAATCTGAGCCATGAGAGCTGGACGCTCGCTATTGCCATCTAGTGGTCACTAGCTCGCGTCCTCTTATAGGGGTTACAGTGATACAGCTGAAGGTTATAATGTTGCACACAGAAAGGTTACATTGTTACCACATGGCTAGGTACATTGTTAAAGGCACAGCTTTTACAGAACACAACAGAGGTGCTGAAAATGACTTTGCAGGGCAAGCACTGGGGCTATGTAAAATTTGGACCTGGCTACCTTCTTTGCCCTACTTTTCTATGCATATTACTGTATATTGAAAAATTAGGTAGCTCAATATATTCATGTTCTATCTTTTCAAATGTGTTTTAAAATGTTTTTAAGGGATTTTGTTTAGTATTCTTAATTATGAATATAATAATTATTTTACTTTGGTTTTTGAAAAAAAATTAAAGCTGGCTTGATTTCCTGTTAGTAGAAAGGCAGGGTATTGATCAATTCTATTGTCACCCTTTTGCTGTAGGTTATTTCATATATTTTGTTTTCTTTAAAATAATTTTAATAGGCAGATTTACATATAATACCAGTTGTTTCTATAATCAGAGGGTACTTGAACTGAACTTCTGTCACAGAGAGTCATTTGCCACCACTGTCACATATCTGAAAACATTTCTATATTACATTGTCATCCTTTAATTCTACAAAATATGCTATGATTTACTTTGTGAGCTTTTTATTTGAATATTCTTTTAAGAGCATCACTAACTTTGTTCCTTTAAAGGAAATTAATAAATCATAATGATAGTAATTTCATTTTCTTTTTGGTAGGTTATTTTACATAATCGCTTTCTCATAAATTCCCTCATCGGAGAAGTGATAACATCTGGTTATTGTTCAGATTCATTCCAAAGTGCCAAATTTTGTCAAATCCTGTTACAAAATTGTAATTCTTAGTGCTTAGATAAGTGTGTCCTATGACATCAAGCATATCAGAGAGTAAACAAAACAAAAAGGCAAAAATGTTGTGGCACTTTAAAGACTAACTGCAGTATTTTAATGTTAGCTTTTGTGGATCAAGTCCACTTCCCTTTATTCACAAAAGCTAACATTAAAATACAGCAGTTAGTCTTTAAAGTGCCACAACATTTTTGTCTTTTTTGTTTACTCTCTGATATGCTTTAAACACAGACTAACATGCTACTATTTCAAAAATTTCAACTATAACATCAATTGACTTATGCAGCTCCCCAGGTGGCTTAGTGGTTAAGATGCTGAGTTTGAGGCTGGAAGGTCGAGTTTCAATACCCAAGAGCTGCACTTGGGGATATGAAAGGAGCCTCATTCGGTCATCTCCTCAGCGGAGTTTCTCCAGCAAAAATCCTTTCAACCCCGAGCAATCTCTGACACGAAATGCAAGAATATAGGAAAATGTAAATGTAAGTAGATAAATGTGGCTGGTATAGTGAAATTCCGGCCCCCTCGGTCCCTGCACCCTTTTTAGTGGGAGGGTAGTTTTAAGCAGTTTTTAATCATGTTTTTATTATGACTGTGAACCACCCTGAGTTGGCCTCGGCCAAGTGGGCGGTATAGAAATTGAAATAAATAAATAAATAAACAAATAAAATAAATAAAATTGACTTATATTCAGAAAAATTATGCTTGTACCCCTAAGCTGAATAAGCTTGAAGAAATTGAACCTGCACTATATCTGGCTTAATTAATTTTTATCCACTAATTTCTGTCAGTGTCTAAATCAACAGTAATTAATTATAATAAACTGTTGCCAAAATCCTATGCATGCTTACTCAGAAGTAAACATCAGTGTAGTTAGTAAGGATTCTGCCCAATAAATACATTCAGTATTGTGTGCTGCAGTCCTCTGTTCTCTGGAAGCAAGCTTGACTAAAATCAGCAGACATGTACATTATTCTGGGTTGAAAGGATTTCTGCGGAAGAAACTCCACTCAGGGAACACCCAAATGAGGCTCCTTTCATGTCCCCAAGAGCTGGGACAGAGATAGGTGCTCAATCTGTCATGCAGTACCCGGATCTCGACTTGCCAGCTTTCCAACTAACAGGGCGAGCTTCTTAACCACTGAGCCACATACCTGGTACGTATGTATAGATACCACAATACAATTTAAAAAACTCTCTCCTAAGTATGTGATTTAAACATTTTTCAAAATTCCTGCCCAAACAGCAAAGGTATGACTGGGTAGAAGGAAAAAGTCTGGGCCTACAATTAGGCAGAATGAGGTAACTATCTCAAATAGCACATTTCATTTGTTATAAAAGGATAACAAATTGTAACTTAATTTACTTATTATTACCGCATTTTTACTTGCAGCAAAGGGGCGGAGTACTTATGGGATTTTCTGCTTTGTGTGTTAAAAATGACAGAGCTAGCTTGGAGTTTGATGTTGCCTTACATGGGTAGAGAGGTGGCATATGTCTTAGAACTAATCCTGGAGACTGAGAACAGATCAATTGCTGAATCAGAACTGCAGAAATAGTCTCAGACTTGCCGTGCATTATGACAGGTAGGGGAAAGGAAGAGGATTCCTGATGCAGCAGAAAGTAGGCATAACAGCAATGAGGTTTGGCCTGTACTAAACTGTGTTGGAAGGCTGCCTTCTACTCTTAATAGCTTAGTTACCAGTATAGTATCTTTGATGGGACTGGCAACAGTGTTGCAGCCCGCAGAACCCACTGTATTGTGAGTAAATTGGGAAGAAGGCACTGAAATATCCAGCTGCAACTGTAAGGTATGTGGGCCCAGGCTGTTTCTTGTTTGATCCATGGTGGCAGTGTGTTGTGGAATAAGCATTTCTTCTGGCAATTCTACAAGTGGTAACAATATCACAGGTACAGGAATCATGGAAAAGGGGAAAACAACAACAGAATAGAAAGCTGGTCAACTTATGGCTGTTCAGTGTTAGAGTGGACCTCCCATCAACCCTAGCTATCATTGTGAAACATGTAGGAACTGCAGTCTAATAATATACTGTATGGGTGTTACACACTCCCCATCCCTTCAGTATGGCTTATATAATTTACTAGCATTGGTCTTTAAGCACACTCTGTAGAGTGGAACAAAGGGTGCAATACATTAATGTTATTATTGTTCTTGCTTTCAATTGTTTAGCATTCCATAGTGCTAAGCACAAAATAACTGTGCAAACTACAGTTTGTCCCCAAAGCTAGGTACTGTACTCCTTTTGCTGATCTTGGAAGATTGGAAGCCAGAGCCAACCTGAAGCCCACCTGGATCGAACTCAAATTGTGAACAGATCTTAACCACAGTATCACAGGTTAGTAAGTACATTACAAACATATATTTACATCAGTGACAATTGGGAGATGATTTCTAATATAGACCACTGTGACCCAAAAGGATTCAGATGGATCTGTGGCTTAGCATTGAAAATATAAACAATAAGCCACCCTAGAGAAAAAAGGATGTACATCAACTCAGAATAAAACACCATATCATCCAATATCAGACACATGCATTTGGGATACAAAAGATAGATTTTTTAAATGTTTTATAAAGCTTTCAAGTACATTTAAGAATTTAATTTTTTTATGGAAATTGTTAACTACAATAAAAACCCTGACTTACACATGACTCATGTTACATAAAATTTGACGTACATAATGATTTTGTGCTAAAACCATGTCCCGATTTACACGATTTCCTATGGGTTTGCTTCGAGTTACATAAAGATTCTTTTTCCTATGGGTTTGCTTTGAGTTACGTAAAAAATAATTTTTCCTATGGGTTTGCTTTGAGTTATATAAAAAACTGATTTAAGCAAAAGCCTATGGAATGGACTTTTTTTTCTTTGTAAGTAGGGGTTTTACTGTACCTGTTAATTGAACAGAAATTTGAAATATTTCATCCTTCTAAACTAGACGTTGTGAAACCACCCATTAAAGCTAAACCAGCTTTGCCAGAAATGCGAATGGGAAAGTATTTTGCTTTTACTGTATTTGGTGTCCTGTCTGAGTTTGCCACAGACAGCAGGCTACAATTCACTGCAGCACTTTTAAGCCTTGTGCTGATTTGAACACTCCATTATCTCTGCAGAGTCACTGAGATGCACAGTTTTATGCCTGTTAACTCATAAGTAGGAGCTGCTTTGAACTTTGAATCCAGTTATTGAGTCCTTGTGATTCAGTGGTCACATTGCATTTCTCCTTCTTCTTCCGTGTCTAGGCCAGACGTGAAACTGCTAAAATGAAGGTACCTTTTTGTGAGTTCATTCTGCAGTTCTTTTTGGTTGACCTAGTGTGAGAAAGATTAGCTGGCAACACAAGGTTGCCGTTACCAGGGTACGCCTGATTGTGGTTCAAAAATACCACAGTCTTCGAGGAGGCTCTTTCTGTGTACCCCAGAGACAGTACTGCAACCAAAACTCTGTTCACAATCTGAGTTCGATCCTAGTGGGGATCCAGGTTGACTCAGTCTTCCACCTTTACGAGGTCAGTAAAATGAGGACCCACCCAGCATGTTGGGGGAGAAAATGCTAATTACCTTTTGACCAGCCCTTAGTAAAGGTTTCCCTTGCTCGAAAGCCAGTCGTATCCGACTCTAGGGTTCAGTGCTCATCTCTGTTTCAAAGCCGAAGAGCCAGCGCTGTCTGCTTCTGCAGACATTTCCGTGGTCACGTGGCAAGCATGACTAGATACCGGAGTGCACGGAACGCTGTTTACCTTCCCACCGAAGTGGTCCCTATTTATCTACTTGCAATGTCTTGCTTTCGAACTGCTAGGTTGGCAGGAGCTGGGACAAAGACTGGAGCTCATTCCGTCCTGCAGTACTCGGGAATCGAACTGCTGACCTTCCGCCTCCCAGTCAGCGTCTTAGCCACTTGAGCCACTGCAGTCCCTTTGACCAGCCCAGAGAGTGCAGTAAGTGCAATGGGGCGGCATATATGTGTAATTGCTACTGCTAATTGTATTTTACTAAATGAACTGGGAGGGGGAAGGGAGGGAGGCAGTCTGCATTTCCTAGCAAGCTGAAATGCCAGAAAGAGTTGTGTGGAATAATTTGCAGAAAGTCAACTCAAGTAAAACAGAGCTCCTCCACTGGAGGAATTACAATTACGTCATTCAGACTCAACTCCCTCCCCCTCCCTTCCAAGCCGGAACCCGTCGAACGCGGGAAGAAGGTCAGAAAAGCGCCGCCCCCTCGGCGTGACGTAAGCAGACCGGCTGTTGATATAAACCAGCGGTTGCTATGGGAACCGGGCCGGTGAGTTTGATGACTGGGCCTGGGAAGAGTCAACATGGGGAGTTCCCGGGAGCAGGTCAGAGGCTCCGTAGAGAAGCCATGACACGGAAGGGGAGGATCGAGGGCAGCTGCTCGGGTCCAGGGGCGGCAGGGGGTGAGGGAGGGAAAGAAAGAAAGAAAGGGAGAGGGCCGGGCCGGGGCTCAGCCAGCGGGAATGCGGTGTGACTCCGGAGCGGGCAAAACTGGCGTGGGATTCCCCACCCACACCCCGCCCAGATCAACACACCCTAAAATGAAATTCATGAGGTGGTTGCCGTGTTACTCAGTGCAAAGTAAACAAAACAAAAAGACAAAACATCGTGGCACCTTAAAGACTCACTGCTTAATGTTAGCTTTCGTGGATCAAGTCCACTTCGTCAGACATCATTAATTTATACATTTCAGGTACAGAGGTACACACTATACTATGCTATACCATAACCTTACAAATCAGTGTAAACTGGATAAATTAATGCCATTAAAAAAAAGTCTCCCACTTCTTTCTGTCTGACGTAGTGGACCTCTGGTTATGATTATGATTACATTATGATTAAGGACTGCAGTGGCTCAAGTAGCTAAGATGCTGACTGGGAGGCGGAAGGTCAGCAGTTCAATTCCCGAGTACTGCAGGACGGAAGAGCTCCCACCTTTGTCCCAGCCCCTGCCAACCTAACAGTTCGTAAGCAAGAAATTGCAAGTAGATAAAATAGGGACCACTTCGGTGGGAAGGTAAACAGCGTTCCGTGCGCCCCATGCCTGCCACATGACCACGGAAATGTCTGCAGAAACAGATGAGCACTGAACCCTAGAGTCGGATACTACTGATTTTCGAGCAAGGGAAACCTTTAATGAGTATATCCTCATTTTCCAGCAAACACTGCCATCTAACAATCTGTTTGACTCCTAACCAGGTCTCATAGTAAGGGAATTTCTTCTAATGTTTAGCTGGCATCTACTTCTCTTGAATGTTCACCCCTGCTTTTAACCCTGTCTTCTGGGGCAACAACACAGTTCTTTTTCATGGCCCCCCCTTTCAGATTTTTTGGGATGTCAGCTATCGTATCTCCCCTTAGTATTCCTTTTTCTAGGCTGAACATTTCCAGCTCTTTCGACTCGTATGTGCCCCCAGGTCACCCATGGTAAGGCGATGCTAAAGAGATCCAGTGGTCCAGACAGAAGGGCTGGAATTAAAGTTTCTTTTGCAAATCAGCAAAACAACTGTCAGCTATTCAAACTGTATGGACCTTCAAATAATTCCCTCCAACAATCTGGTCTAGGGCAGTCTTTAAGTCCAGAGATGATGACCGGCTACTTCATTATTTCCCATTTAAGTCTTTAATTGATTAATATCGCCACTGAGGCTGTCCTCTGCTGTAGAAGGAGGTGGTTGTACACTGACATGGTCATACACTGATTACCACTGGTAGCAATTGAAATGTTTTTCTGCTTCCTCCAGTGTTGCAACTACCATAGGTAGGAGTGGATCTGATTTTGCAGTTGGTGGTTGGGGTCTTGTTCATGCAGTGGCATCTCTTTGCCACCCTTAGCACTTCCTTGGGTAGCTCTACTTGAGACTTCTATAGTGTATCCAACCAGTTTTCTCCCTTTTCTTCGTCGTTCTCCCTGGCTTCCTCTTCCTTGACCCATCAAAGCCCATCCCATATTGCTTTCTCCATCTCCTTTTAAAACTTTTGCATCTCTCTTCTCCCTGCTAGAATTTTTATGCTAATTCACCTCCCAGATTCTCCATTTTACAAAGGTCCCCTGCCCTCTTGACCTTCTGGAAAGTCCTTTTCTTATCTTCTGCACCATTGTAGTGAGCAATATGGCCAACTTGGAACCACTCATGGGATGACTAGGATGGACGGCATGGGGAACAGCCTACCATCAAGACCCTTCAAGGGCCCTCTTCCACAACTGTTCATTGTAGGACTTAGTTTCAGCCCCTTAACCATCCTGTTTCCTCTTTATAACAATAGCTCATTTGCTTACACATACTTTTAAATGTTATTTTAAAAACAGAACAAAATGAGTGTCATTTCAAGTAACATTTTTCTTCTTCTCTGAAGAGATTTCAGACTTGAGTATGGAGATGTATGAGATCCTTGGAAAAGTGGGAGAAGGAAGTTATGGAACAGTAATGAAATGTAAACATAAGGAAACAGGACATATAGTTGCTATTAAGATATTTTATGAGAAGCCAGAAAAATCCGTCAACAAAATCGCGTTGAGAGAGATAAAGTTCTTAAAGGTTTGCTTTTATTTTCATTTTAAAAATCACTGTACTGATATAAGATATGGATCCTCGTTACATATTATTCTCTGTTACAGGTTTCTGAATACCTATAGCTAACAGAAAAGGGTTATTGTTTGGGTATGACTTGGGTTTTAAAAAACTACATGAATATATGTGTTATTGTTTTCACTGGAAATAATATCCCAACAAGTGTGCTTTGACTTTCAGCTGATAGGACTCAGAAAGCATAGGCAGAAATTGCTTTCAGTCAGATGGAAAATTCGAACATATAGTTAGCATAGTAGACAAAGAAGAAAGATATGTTTTTCTACAACAATTAAATTTTTTTATTCCAACCTTTGTAGTAAATAAATACTGGCTGAAAGATTCTCCCTCCTATACCAAGGCCCCCAGTGGCTTCTCAGTGATGAAAATGATCATGCGAGAGCCTTAGGACCTTTGGAGCAAAAATTGGAAATACAGTATTGGATTTCCAGACATTTGCCACAGTTGATTATCTCATCAGCTTTACATAGTACAGTATATTTAATGGCAACCAAATTTCAGCTGCTGTTTTGCTTCTTCATTGTCATCATCATCTCCATCTTCCAGTATTGCAGACTAGACTATTTTTGTTACACTACAGGGAGGAAAGAGCTGTTGGATAGTTCAGAAAAATGGGCTTCTCCATGGAAGTGTATTGGCCCCTATGTTATATAATACCTCTGCCAATGAGCAGCCGATCAATACCAGATCTTGGACCTTCATTTATGCAGATGACGGATAAGAGCCGCTGTGGCTCCTGTGGACAGATGAGGACGTGTTATTTGTGCTGCTACGGGACTTCAAACGAAAATTTATGAATATGGACATTTATGATGGTTTATGATGTGGTGATTTATATTGTAATTTATTTGCTGTTATTTGATTTATTTACTGTTATGTGATTTATTCGCTGTTATGATTTGCATTTTTGTTAGCCGCCCTGAGTCGCATAGTCAAGTGGGCGGCATATAAATGTGATGATGATGATAATAATAATAATAATAATAATAATAATAATAATAATAATAATAATAATAATAATAATAATAATAATAATAATAATAATAATAATAATAATAATAATGACTGCAAATCATGTTCTTCATCTGTGAAGTGATGTGGATAGATTATATCTATTGCGATAAGATGGAGAATGAGAAATGCTGCAGGTGAAACATGGTGGAAGAGGAAGAAGAGTCTTGGTGAATACGTTCATAGCAGTAATGAGAAGCTGTGGAATGAAGTTTCTAGGGAAGGTATCAAAACTGCTGAGTTGAAAGATATATACAGAGAAGAGGTGTTAAGGCAGGGGTTGGCAACCTTTTTAAGTTGGGGGCCAGGTCACACTCTCTCAGACAGTTGAGGGGGCCAGATTGGTGGTTCCCCCGCCGTAAACTCTGCCATAAACGCATCTGCAGCTGCTGTAAACATGTTTATGACAGCCGTAAATGTGGCCGCTTCTGGTGGCAGTGGTGGTGGTTGGAACGAGGGTGTGGGCCTGATGATTTGGCACAGTAGGCCAGATTCAGCCCATCGGATATAGGTTGCTGAACCCTGTGTTAAGGAATAGAATAAAGAGCAGTTGCAGAGAGTAGCACTGCTCAGTATCAACTACATTATCAGGTGATACCTCACTTAATCTTAGGTCCCAAGCTAGGACATAAGAACATAAGATCAGCCTTGCTGGAACAGGCCACAGCCCATCCAGTCCAGCATTCTGTCTCACACAGTGGCTCACCATTTCCTTCAGGGTATTCCCAAGCAGATGCCTTCACCTGCTTAGGATTCCCTGGAAATGGCATTGAGAGATATCCTGCCTATCTCTCCAACCCTGAGGTTGTCCTTAAGTATCCATAATTATAGCCATTGATACCCTTGTCCTCCATGAACTTGTCTAATCCTTTCTTAAAGCTGTCAAGACTGACAGCTGTCACCACATCTTCTGGCAGGGAGTTCCATAGACCAGTAATCCTCTGGGTGAAAAAGTACTTTCTCTTATTTGTTTGAGAACTAGCACCCAAAAGTTTCATGGAGTGTCCCCTAGTTCTAGTGTTGTGCGATAGGGAAAACAGTTTTTCCTTATCTACTTTGTCCACACCGTGCATGATTTTATAAACTTCAATCAGGTCACCTCTTAGACACCGTCGTTCAAGAGTGAAAAGGCCCAACCGTTGCAGCCTCAGATGTTAAGGAAGATGTTCCAGTCCCCTAATCATTTTGGTTGCCCTCCTCTGCACTTTTTCCAATTCCATAATATCCTTCTGGAGGACCCGAGCAGTGGGATTCCACAATTCTGGTCCAAATATTCTGGTGAACTGTGTACACCTTCAATAGCAATAACAACAACAATAATTATTATAAAGTGTCATTAAGTCAATTCTGACTTATAGTGGCCCCTTCCAGGGTTCATTTGTTTTTGTGTAAGAGATTATACTGGGTTGAAAGGATTTTTGCAGGGGATGACCGAATGAGGCTCCTTTCATGTGCAGCTCTCAGGAATCAAACCCATCTTTCCAGTCTCCAAGCCCTTCCATGGTTTTATTGGTAGAGATTATGCAGAAGCGTATACCATTCCCTTCTTCTGGGGACATCCTGGGATTGTACAACTTGCCCATGACTACTCAGGATGGCTCTTCTCCAGGAAGCACAGTGGAAAATTGAACTCCCAGCCTCTGGATCCACAGCCAGATATCAAAACTACTGAGCTATTTGGCCAGTCTTCACAGTACAATAAAACCCCGGTTTACATATGCATTGATTTACGTAAAGATCAACTTACATAATGATTTTTTTTTGCAGAAAATGCATCCCGTTTGATGTAAATAAATTGTTTTTACATAAGGAGTTTACTTGTGTGTTGTAATTCTAAAATGGAGCAGCCACCATTTTAAACTCTAAAATCGCAGCCCTGTGCCATTTTAGAATTAAAAATTCAGCATTATTCACCCCCGCCACACACACACACTGGTTGCAAGACATCACTTACTGTGGTGGCAGTGGAGGCGCTGACTATTGCAGCAGTTTTGCCACGTTTTCCATAATCCCCACTGCTTTTACTGGCACTGGTGGAGCGCGGGGGCATGTCCACTGGGTTGTGCTCTTCGTCTAAGGTTTCTCCGTTGCGTGCTTTGGCTGGGAGTGCGTGTCAGGTGAAGACCATGCTATCCTGCTCTTGGTCTGATGCGTTTTCCCAGCTAGAGCGTGCCACAGGGGGACCTCAGATAAAGAGTGCAACGTAGTGGTCTTTACCCGATGCACGTTCCTGGCTGGAGCGCACGGTGGGGAGGCCTCGGACGGGGAGCTTGGCCAAGCAGATGTGCCCCCAGCACTCTACCGGTGCTGGTAGAAGCAGCGGGGGTGGGGGAGGTGCTGCTAGTAGTGGCGGCTCCCGCTCCCTTGACGGGCAGACAAATCACTGAGGAGAAGCAGTGCTGATTATTTTTTGGATTATTTTTGGTCTTGTCAAGGCCATTTTTTAAATCCCCCCCCAATGCATCCCTATGGGAATGCATCGATTTACGTAAATACCCGTATTACGTAAAAAGCTACGGAACAGACTTTTTATGTCAATGTTTTACTGTATATATTGTAAACATGTTGTGTTTTGATAAATGATTTCAAAATAAAAAAAATTGTTGTGTTCTATTAAACCTCATATCTGTTGGTCTTAACCTGTATGTGGTTCAAGTGGCTAAGACACTGACTGGGAGGCGTAAGGTCAGCAGTTCGTTTCCCGAGTACTGCAGGATGGAATGAGCTCCCGTCTTTGTCCCAACTCCTGCCAACCTTGCAGTTCGAAAGCAAGAAATTGCAAGTAGATGAATAGGGACCACTTCAGTGGGAAGGTAACAGCGTTCCATGCGCTCTGGTGTCTAGTCATGGCTGCCACATAACCATGGAAATGTCTGCAGGAGCAGACAGCGCTGGCTCTTTGACTTTGAAACAGAGATGAGCACTGCACCCTAGAGTCGGATATGACTGGTTTTCGAGCAAGGGAAACATTTACATTTAATAATTTTGCTTTGCTTTGCTGTATTAGACTAATACGATTGCTTCTCTGAAAATAGCTATAGTCAAAATCTTATAGATTCTACTGAGCAATGAGAAATACTGTATACTTTATTTCCTCTTTTGTGAACAGCAATTTCGCCATGAGAACTTGGTCAATTTGATTGAAGTCTTCAGACAGAAAAAGAAAATTCACTTGGTGTTTGAATTTATTGACCATACAATTTTAGATGAACTACAACATTTCTCTCATGGACTGGATAGCAGAAGACTTAAACGGTACTTGTACCAGATCCTTCGAGCAGTTGACTATCTCCATAGTAACAATGTAAGTAGTTAATAAACGTTGTGGAGAAAAATCAACCACTATTATTTATATCTGAATACTTCATATAACAATGATTACATGATCTAATGCTAGAGAGATAAAGCTCCTAGATAAAAGTGTTATAAAACATTTGCCTGCATTAACTTATACTTTCCTTTGTGCAGCCAAGGTCGCACAAAATCAAAACTACAAATATATACTGAACCAATAACACAAGTACATTATCTCATTTAGACATTTCATATCAAGTCACATATGTATATAGTGCAGCATATTAGCAAAGACATGTTAGAACTATTAACCCATTCTGTTGATAGAATTCACTGGAAGTTAAAGTTAAGAGAAAGGTATTTGACTGGTCAGGTTGAAGTCCATAACAAAAAAGGCTCTAGCATAGATGATTAAACTTTTGATCTGTGAGCATTTAGAAAAGTATGCAGGGAGATGGCCTCCATGGCCTTATAGGCTGTTTCCAACTCCATTATTTTGTGACTAGCTGGCTCTAACTTTGTCAGTTGGGTAGAATGACAGACTTTCTCTACATCGTCAAGATTGGAACAAGTATCTTATTGACCCTCTGTGCACTAGAGTATCTTGTCTGACTAATAGTAAAATCAGACAAGTATTAGTAAAGTTAGTTATTATGCTGGCGGAACTTCCTGCACAGCAGAAGCTTAGTAGAAACTTGCTTGAGCCTTTAATCCAAGCCATATTGACTTTAAAAAAAGGAACAAGCCAGCCTAAGATCAACATTTCTAACTTCTTTTAATCACGGCTTTAAACTAGACAGCTCAGAAAAATAATAGATCTCCTTGTGGCCGAACCTTATTCTGTCCACGACTTTAACCTTCATTTATTTCTGCCATCCTTTTGCTCAGAGGGAAGAATGCTTGAGGAAGGAAGTAGTTTACTTTTCAGTCTCTGGAAACAACATTTGTTAGCAAAACTGCTCAGAAAGTGATTGTTTCAGGTATGCTTCCTCCCATACAAGCATTTGAAACCCTAAGTGGGTAGGCTCTGCCCACTGTTTTAAAATAATTGGGTTCGTTGGACTCTCTGAAATCTGCCCCAGTTAAACTGGTATGGAATGGATATTTGATGAGACAACACAGGTCTTTTATGTGGAAGTTCCCATTCTCAGTCCCTGGTATCTCAGTTGGTGCTAATTAATTGTGTGCCATCAAGTCAATTCTGACTTATGTCGGCTATTTTCAGAATTTTCTTGGTAGAAAGTAATCAGAAGTTAGTTTAGGGCACACGTCATCTGAACATCCTGGAGACTGAGATAGATGGGCCAAGAATTTGTCATTGTACAGAGCAGTTTCGTGTGTCCTCTTGCCTTTGAGTTTGTGCCAGATGCCCTTTACAACTCTACTCACTCATTCGGATTAGTACTTTACCACTAGGAAGATGATTTTTCTGTCATTCTTTTAGTTTTGTTACTTTTCAAAACTGTTCCAGATCTGTCAACATCATTGGTTAAAAGGGTAAAACTTGAGGACTTGTTTTCTTTTCTTCTTAAAATTCTTCATTAAACCAAATTCCAATTTGTTTTTCTTTTGTCAGGTAATTCACCGTGACATTAAACCTGAGAATATTTTAGTTTCTCAGAATGGAATTACTAAACTTTGTGATTTTGGATTTGCACGTACCTTAGCAGCCCCTGGTGATATATATACCGACTATGTGGCCACACGGTGGTACCGAGCTCCAGAGCTAGTGTTAAAAGACACTACATACGGGAAGTATGTTTTTTTTCTTTGCAAAATCCTATTAGAAGCGTGTGCTGGACAGCAAGTTATAAACAACTGCTTAACAATACTGTAGTTGAATGAAAGCATTATAAAAACAAATGTAGATACTGTAAATCTAAGTGTACTGAGAATAACACAACATTAGATGGCGCCCTGACACATATTTCAACTGTAGCTCTTGTTTTGAAAGAGGGAGATATTAACAAAATAGCCAATCCAAATAATTTTCAGGCTACTGTACCTATTTCTACAATTTTGGAGGACAGCTGCAAATTATTCATTGAATAGTTTATCCTGAAAAAACAAACAAACCAGATTATCCTGGAATAAAACTGACCACTGCTTACATGGTTCCTGCTACTTGCTACATTTGAAATTGGAATGGTTAGATTATTTTATGTAAGAATTGCAGCTCTCAAACTAAAATATTAGCGGAGCATGCTTGTATAATCTTTACCTATAAGGAGAGGCTACCTTGGTGCGTTTCTGGCAATAGCGGCCACACCCGGCTCCATCCCGAACAGAGCCAGCCACACTTACCTTTAAACCATCTGAGGGTCGCCGCAAGGGTCCAGCTGCCAGGAGTGGGTCAACCGCCCCACAAACTGCGACAAAAAAGCCCCCTACACATCCCAGTGTCCTCCGCGCCACTACACTCCACAGCCAATCAGGCTGAGGGATGTGAGCGCGAAGGAGGCCAGGAAAGCACCGCATGCGGAAAATAAAATAAAATAACACCTCACACAGCGGGAGCGCAAGGCCGTCGAAGGCGGACGCAGCGCTTCGCTGCCCCTGGAACACAGCCCTGCCAAATCCACAGCGATGCCACCACCGGCCTTCATCCCTGGAGCAATGGGAATAACCGGCGGGGAGATAAAGGGAGTCTCCCAAGGACCGGGAGACTCCGAAAACGCCGCCACCACGAGCGCCGCGTTCTCCCCGCCCCAACCACCGGCGGGGAGATAAAGGGACATTGCGCCTCCTAGTTCCTTTGTTGTCCAGGAGGTTGGCAAGGGAGGGTATAACTGACGTTTTTGTGGCGGTTTTCTACTTCGCCGGGACGTTTGGGGGATTATGAGTATTGGGATATTGCTGCTTTGTGACTGTATTATTTCTAGGATGTATCTGTTATATATTATTGTAATTGTATTTCTATCATCTTGTTGTTCGATGATATTGTATTTTTTATATATGTTGTAAGCCGCTTTGAGTGGCACTTGTGCTAGGAAAGTGGGATAGAAATTAAACGTAATAATAATAATAAAAGAAGAAGGACTCCCCCTCCTCCCCACTACCCCACCGAAGACGCAACGAGGCCGCCGCCAGCCTCAAGGTAAGTTGAGGGGGGGGAGGGAACAGCAGACAGTGATTCGTCAGGGGAGGCACTCTCCCTGCCGGATCACTGGCTGCCGCCTTTGTATTACCCCCCACCGCTGTTTCGAAAGCTAACACGAAACAGCGGTGGGGGTAATAGAAAGGCGGCAGCCATCCATCCATCAGGGAGAGCGCCTCCCCTCACGAATAGCTGCCTACTGCCTTTGTTTTTCCCCCAAATAACTGTTTCGAAGGTTTGCATGAAGCAACCTTTGAAACAGTTGAGGGGGATAATGCCTCCCGCCCCCCAACGCCGGGAAAGGGGAATATGGAAAAATTCCGAATCCCACCCTTCCCTGCTCCCCCCACTACCACCACCACCCTAGGCAGGGAAAGGGGGGAAAAACCTCCCACCTCCCCCCTTCCCTCCCTACTCACCGGGATGCAGCCTCCTCACTTGCAGCCTCCTCTCTCTCGCTCTCTCACACACACACATACACACCTCTGCTGGGCTGCACAACTCAAACCTGCCCGGCTTGCCGGGCAAAATATGCTAGTTCTTAACTATGATTAACATTGTGTGCAAAAGGGGATTTCTGATTGCAGTTTCAGCTCTAGATTTTCATAGAATATTTGGGCAAGATACTGTATATGTGTTCTTTGGTATCATCACTGCAGATTCTTTGTTTGTCCTCTCTATGCTAACGATGCTAACTTCTGAACTTCTTTAGAAGTTTTAAACTGCAACCTACTGAGCTTAACAACTGGAAGGTTGGGAGGTCAGCAGTTTGATTCCCAAGTGCTGCACGACTGAATGAGCTCATCTGTTCTAGCTCCTGCCAACCTAGCAGTTTGAAAGCAAAAAAATGCAAGTAGATAAATAGGTACCACTCTGGCAGGAAAGGTAATAGTATTCCATGCTCTCCAGCATCTATCTTGCCTGCCACATTACCATGGAAACATCTGCAGACTCAGATAGTGCTGGTTCTTTGGCTGTAAACAGAGATGCACATTGCCCTGCAGAGTTGGACACAACTGGCTTTCAAGCAAGGGAGACCTTTACCTTAATCCTTCATAGGGGTTGGTGCAGTTGTTGGCCAGAAACATCTAGAAGGCCAAATTTGGCTCCTGCTCTAAATCCAGCCTGCACTGCTTACCTTCTTCTTCCTTTGTGTACAGTATACACTATTTCCTAAAGAGAATATGGCATGTTTCAGCACAATATCTTTAGGATGACAGTGCAGCCAGGCTGAAGTTCTCAGGCTGTTTATTTGAAGCCATTACTTGAACTCAGCATATTCCACTGAATTATGAGATTTGGCTTTTTTGTGTCCTTGGCCCTGGCTAACTGGTTGTTTGTCCTCTTGTTTAAATTCTTGTACAGTAATTGTATAAATATTGTAATTTTAAATGAGATATTTTCTTTCTTTCTTTAAAAAAGAATTTAACAGAGCATACATGGTCTTTATTGTAGTTTCAGTCTCTATATTGTTGAGCACTTTGTTCATTTCCTGATCTTAGACCTGTGGACATCTGGGCTTTAGGTTGTATGATCATTGAGATGGCTACTGGAAACCCCTACCTACCCAGCAGTTCTGATCTTGATTTACTTCATAAAATTGTGACCAAAGTAGGTAGGTATTGCTATGGATGATATTTGCAACATCAGTGTAGGGAAGTGTTAAATGGTGGCTAACCTTAGTACACATTTAAATCAGTTTTGGTTCCCACTTGGGTTCTTGGATTTAAATCTTTTTAAAAGGTGGAGTTTTAAAGGCCAGAATCTTAGACACTTATACTCTCCACTGTAATTAGTGGAAATAGAAAGACTTTATCTGCATCATAATTAAGGGAAATAGAGATAATATACTCCCAAATTCTTTTATGTACCTTCCAACCTTCTGAAGCAATCCTGGGTTTTAAAAAAAGTCATGGAAAGAAATGTTTTACTCTCATTCCTACAAGTGTTGCAGCCCTGATTCAATTCCCCACGAAAGAAAAACAAAAATCAAATCGTACAACATATGCTGTCTTGTCTACTTTGGTCATAGACAGCTAAACACATGTTTAAATTTTTTACCCTCACCTCAAGAAACATTGATTTGAACTGCTGATTTCAACACAACTTATTCCCAAACCTCTTTTTAAAAGAGTCAAGGCTTTACAAAATATGACACATATGTTTGAATCCTTTTCTCTGGATAGGAATGTTTCCCTTAAAGCAGCCGAACAAGAGAATCTCTACAACTACAAAAGGGGCATTTCAATCTCTGTTTAATCACTTTCTTCTTATTTCTATACTGTTCACTCTTTGTCAGATTTTAGATTGTACTTCATAGAATACATGTGGACATGCCTATACCCCAACTTCTTAGTTATATTTTTTATTAGCGAAGTGAAACTTAGGTTTTATACAGCTGAGAAGTAAGGCATTTATTTGCAAGTATTTAAATATACAGTGTTGTGCTTTTGATGTACTGTATAGGTAGGGTACACAGAAAGACCCTCCTCAAAGATTGTGCTATTTTTCAACCACAATCAGGCATACCCGGGCAAGGGCAACCTTGTTATACCAGCTGATCTTTCTCACACTAGGCCAGGCGAAAGGAACTACAGAATGAATTCACCAAAAGGTGGCTTCATTTTGGCACTTTAAAGTCTGACCTAAACACAAGAGAAGAAGATGTATAGGCATTATTAGATGTGTAACTTCATTTACAACTATATTGCCAAGATTACTTTTACACTTGCAGTTTTGTGAGTAGCAAAAAATGTGTACCCAGCCTAGTTTGAAGGGAGCATCTCTTATATGTACAGGGCAGGAATGGTTAAATGTGCAGAACTGCTGTACTTAACTGTTGTAACTGATTTTATGTTGATGCACTTGAAGCAATTATCCTCTGATGAAAATATTATGGATCCTAAAATGTGGATGCTGAGATCTGTGTTGAATCATCAGCAAGATTAACTGCCAGAAGCAGCGGTGTGTTTTAATATTCATGTAATTACCTTTGATCAACATTCAAATATATTTGAGCTTCATAGTATGTTTTTCTTTCAGGAAATTTGACACCTCATCTTCAGAGTATTTTTGTAAGGAGCCCAGTTTTTTCAGCAATGGTCCTTCCTGAAGTACAGCATCCTAAAAGTGCACGGAGAAAGTATCCCAAGCTCAGTGCCCTACTTGCAGATATGGTTCATGTATGTCAGAAGAGGTCTGAGTATCAAACTTACTGATAATTATTATTTGTAGCTTCTCATAGTTTGCATACATAACATGGAAATAAACATCTCTGTTATAATGTGTATTTAGAACGTTCACACTGATCTGTACTTAGGTATACAGTACTTATTTTCTTGCTTGACATCTGGTTCCTCTTTATTTCTCCAGAGAAAAGAGATAAAGTAAAGCCAGTTTCCAGGTCCCAGAGGGGTTTTGATAAAACCTTGAAATTTTCAGTTTTCTGACTTGATGTACATTTTTAAAATTTGTATCATGAATAATGTTGAAAAGTATGAATCTCAGAAGCTTTGATCTATCTTAAAAGCTTTGAGTGTGTAAAAGAGAGCCATGATTTCTTCTGCATTAAAAAGTGCCATTTTAAGCCAAATAGTATTGTTCTACTGCACTGAATTACCATTTTAAGAAGCTTCTGGGTACCTTAGTGAGCTTCAAGATTCATTGAGCAAGTTAATATGTGTTATATAGGGAGAAAAGGGCTTTGGTGTGTGCATATTGCTGTGTGGGAAACTCTGTTTCCCCCCCAGAGATTGGAATATGATCAACCAAGTTAATGGAGGACAAAAGGATCCCCTTAATTTTCAAAAAATATTCATTCTCCTTCGTGTAGTCTGTGAATGCACACTCTGGGTTCTACGCCTGCGCTGGAGCCATTTTGGAGCTTTAAAGATAATTGGATAAAAG
This sequence comes from Bradypodion ventrale, assembly GCA_035047345.1. Taxonomy (NCBI): domain Eukaryota; kingdom Metazoa; phylum Chordata; class Lepidosauria; order Squamata; family Chamaeleonidae; genus Bradypodion; species Bradypodion ventrale. Next base: position 308,089,053 of record JAWDJE010000002.1, on the reverse strand, counting down.
TTGAAATTAGGGACCGTCCACCATCTCCACCCGCCTTCGGCGCCATTTCACATTCTTTCCCTCAGTTATCTTTTTTCTGCTGCCATAGCAGGAGCCTTTTGAGAGAGCTAAATACTTTTTCTAGGCCTTATTTGGATAGCCACTTTCAACAATTTTTCTTAGGCCCGGGGGACGGGGAGGGAGAGGATTGTATCCTCTCCATCTGTATATCAGTGAATTCCTCTTCGTATTTCGTTCGAGCGATCCGATTCTACACGACTGCCGAGCAATTTTTTCTTCAACTCGGGGTGGGTTCCCCTTCTCAGGCATTCTCCTTGTTCCATCACCATTACATGGCCTCCTCATCAGCCTTCAAGCAGTGCCCTTCCTGTAACAACAAGTTCCCGAGCATCGATGGCCACAACAAGTGCCTCCTTTGCCTGGGTGAAATCCATCTGGTGTGCTCGTGCCCCATCTGCCACAGTTTCACTAAGTAAGCACTGAAGAACTGCCTTAACTGCCTTAAGGTCCATCTCATGGCATCAGCTCTGTCTCCGCACCCGGAGACCTCTCAGGAGGCGCAGGCTGAGGAACCGGCTGCATCTCGTCAAAAATCTACTACTGCTGAGCTTTTTCGGAAGAAGCAAAAGGCCCTGAAGGGGGAGAAGAAAAAGACTAAAACTCATCATTCTCTTCCACCTACTCTAAGGCCGATTTAGTCGGCTCCACCTTCACCCACTGCATCGGCAATCTTCATTAGGGCTACTTCGTCCGAAGCCCCTTCCTCCTCTCCAGCACCCATGATTTCCCCAGAGAAGCTCAAGTCTCAACCACCCCATGAGTCGCCTCTGATTCCTCCGCCTTGAGGAGCTTCCCTGAGATCGCCTCAAGGAAGACCACGCCAACAGGGGGTCCGCCTTAAGGCATCCGAACAGCCCACTCTACAGCAACTTTTTCATGTCGGCCTTCTTGCACCGTTGTTTGAGAATATGGCCAAGCAGATGATGATCGGTGATCGCCTTATGGGTCTCATTCCAGCCCCAGTTCAGGCTACACCAGAACAACCACAGCCGGAACAGCCCTCGAGAAAGCTGCCTGCCAAGAAGTCTCGACAGGACAGGGCACCAGCCCCCTCACCCGGAGGCCTCCGTCGTGATCTCCTGGGTCTTCCCCAGGCATCGCATCGAGGACAGCCAGGCAGTACTGGACTGACTCAGATACAGAGGCCTATGTCCCATCCCCCACCATCTTGGAGGGGTCAGACCATTCTCCGGATTCCTCTGATGGTGAGGAAGAGTCGTCTGTTCAAGCCGAAAAAACTCCCGAGGACCAAATCGGGGAAAAGCAAGAAAAGCAGCCAGAGGATCATCGGACCTTCACGGCTTTACTTACCAGACTGGGGTCAACACTCAAAATCAAGGTGGAACACCCACCTCTCCCCTTTGTGGATGAAGTTTGTGGCATCGCGGACGAACGTCAAATCAGACCAGTCCATCTAGGACTTCTTCCAATGTTCTCCCACTCTGCTAAAGCTGTTTGGAAGAAGCCAGTGTCGGCGCACACCGTTTCGGCGCAGGTCAATGGACTTTACAAGATCTTGGGAGACGAGGCAGAGTTTCTCCAAATCCACCCCATGCCAAATTGAAGGGCTGTTAAGGCTTCCCAGGGTAAGACCCCAGCAAGTGGTTTCCCCATTCCAGCGTCTTGAAAGAGAAAGAAGTTGGATTCCCTGGGACGGAAAATCTATGCTAATGCATCCTTCTCTCTCCGGGCTGCTAATTACTCTGCTGCCATGGTGTCCTACACTTACAAACTTTGGTCGAAGGCGCAGGACTTTTCTTCCAAACCTCCTGCTGACTTATGTTCGGAATTTGAAACACTTTGTAAAGAAGGTACTCAAGTTGACCATCAGCAAATTAGAACTGCGAGTCACATTTGTGACTCTACTGCAAAAAAACATAGTGTCGGCCATTCACCTCTGTAGGCATTCCTGGCTGTGATCTGCCAACTTACAAGATGAGGTGAAGAAACTGGTGGAGGAGATGCTGTTTGATGGTCAAGGTCTCTTTTCCTCTGAAACGGACACGGTCCTCAATGAGTTGCACAGTGATAAGACGACTGTGAACAAGCTGCGATTAAGATTTAACAGTGCCTATCAACAGAGACCAAGATATAGGCAAAGCTACCAGTCGGCATATTCATCCTACCAGATGAGTTTTCCTCAGCGTCCATATGGAAAACAACAGGAGTACAACAGGCAAGGTTTTTACAAACCGTGCCACCAACAGATTCAGCCACTGTATCCGCAACAACAGCACTCACCAAAATGTACCAATAAAAAGTCCAGACAGCATATTTGACTCCTTGCTGATCGGGGATCCTCCAGTTTCTACTCCATACATACCGCTGAGAACTTTCCTTGCGACCGGAAACCATGTCAGTTTTTAAAATTTATAGTAAGTGAAAGTATGGTTAAAACCCAGGAGTAAGTCATAGCTATAGTTGGTACATTGATTCAGTGGAATGTATGAAGGAATTGATTCACAAAATCCCATCTGATTCAATGAACCTACTCTAATTTGAACTTGATGCTAGATTTAAGCCATTTTCATTGGGATCACTGCACTTGGTGAGGAGAGATATGGCCTTTCTGTTCTCAGTTGCTATACTAACCAAATTCCTCTATGAGCCTAGCAGCCATGATTATACTCCCACTGATACCAATGGAAGCTCCCCACCCAGTGGCAGCTGGGGATGCTGGCAGTTGTAATCCATCACATGTGAAAGCTTCCAGACTGAGGAAAACTGTGTTAGTCTATCATTGGTGATATAATAGGCAATATAAAAGGCACTATGCAATAAGTAGCGAACAATTGTGCTCATCCCACATGCTAGCAAGGTCATGTTCAAGATCATACAGTACATGCTTCAGCAGCACGTGGAGAGAGAATTACTAGAGTGCAGGCTGGGTTCCGAAGAGGTAGGGGAACTAAAGACCACATTACCAACATACATTGGATCATGGAGTAAATAAAGGAATATCAAAAACAAGTCTATTTCTGTTTCATTGACTACACCAAGGCCTTTGACTGTGTGGACCACAATAAAATGTGGCAAGTAATTGAAGAGATGGGAATACCAGAACACCTTATATGTCTCATGAGAAATCTGTACAAGAGTCAAGAAGCAACAGTTAGTTACGCAATGATAGAGTGGTTTGGAATAGGGAAAGGAGTAAGATAAGGCTGCCTTTTGTCATCCTGCTTATTTATATACAGAGCACATAATGCGAAATGTAGGGTTGGACGAATCACAAGTTGGAATTAAAATTACTGGGAGAAACATCAACAATTTGAGCTATTCAGATGATACTACCATAATGGCAAAAAGTGAAGAAGACCTAAAGAAGCTCTTGCTTAGGTTGAAAGAAGAAAGGGCAAAAGCTGGCTTGAGACTCAACATCAAGAAAACCAAGCTAATGGCAACAGGCCCTATCAGTCCCTGGAAAATAGGTGGGGAAGAAGATGGGGATTGCAGCCATGAAATAAAAAGGCAACTGATTCTTGGGAGACAAGCTATGAGAAACCTTGTGGGAAAATAGTTAAAAGTAGATACATTACATTACAAACAAAAGTCTGCATAGTCAAAGCAATGGTATTACTGGTAGTAATGTATGGTTGTGAGAGCTGGACCATAAAGAAAGCTGAGCGCAGAAGAAGAGACGCCTTTGAAATGTGGTGTTGATGGAGAATTTTAAGAGTTCCCTGGACAGCAAGGAGAACAAATAGGCCGGTCTTAAAAGAAATCAATCCAGACTGCTCCTTGAAGGTCAAATATTGAAGATGAAGCTAAAGTACTTTGGACATCAAATGAGAAGAGAGGACTCACTTGAGAAGGCCTTGATGTTGGGAAAGGTTGAGGGCAAAAGAAGAGGGGGCGGCGGCAGAGAATGAGATGGCTAGATGGTATTGTTGACACAATGGGCACAGAGCTGGGCGGGTTGAGGAGGATAGTGGAGGATACCCATGCCTGGCATGCGATGATCCATGGGGTCACAAAGGGTTGGACTCGACTATGCGACTGAACAACAACCAAAGTAAGTGCCCATAGCATTCATAAAGAAGGTTCAGACAACACACCAAATCCAAAGGGTTTAGCCAAACAATTGCACTTTCCTAGAAATTATGACGCATGACTTAGGTTAGATGGCTTGACCTCATGCAATACAAGATCATCAACTCTGGATTTCTTTTCCAGAAACAATCTTGGTAACAATGGCATGATTAGCTACCCTTTCAAATAATGTTTCCTTCAGTTTTAAATAACATTATTTTGTAATATAAACCTGAGCCCTATATTTAGCTGTGAGGATCTTTACAATGAAGAGATGTGAGCTAAAGTTTTTTTGTAGCGAAGGGAGATTCGAGCAAGCTTGCAAAAAGACTTGCATGAATAAACTTTTGTTAAACAGTATACAATAATAGAGGGACAGTTTGATGTTGTAGATAAAATATAAGACCTTGGGCTTGGGAGATCTGGATTCAAATCTTGTCTTAGCCATGGAAAATGCCTGGTGTGTGTGTAAATCGTAAACCATTTCTTCAACATTTTACATACATCAAAAGCCTTATTAGGGCTTTTTCCTGGAAATATGAAAGCCCAGAAAAAAGTTACTCTGCTGTAGAATATTATGCATATTTTCTGTAACATTGCCTTTTAAAATAATAATTCTGTTATTTTCCAGGCTTGTTTACAAATGGATCCTGCAGATAGGATATCATCTACCGATTTGCTACAGCATGAATATTTCACTAGAGATGGTTTTGTTGAAAAGTAAGCAATTTGGACTCAAATGTATTTGCTCATCTATACATTCACACATTCATTCTATCAATCACTTTAGATTGTACTGTCTTCTTAAAAATGGGACTCAAAGATTTAGAATCTATTTCTGGAACCTTTCAAGATTATTTTTATTTGCTTGTCTGTTGCATGATAAATGTGCAATTTTTTAAATTTGCTGGTGGGAATAATCAAAACCTGAAATTGCTGGGATTATATATTTTCCTTGCACTAAGTCATGTCATGCAATTTCTGGGAAACCTGCTGGGCTCCCCTTTTTCAGATTTAAAATTTTTTAGCATTTCAAATGTAGTTACTATGTGATTAATTAATTAAATCTTTCTTTCAAAACTTAGAAACTAATTAGATTTTCTCTGGGCAGTTAACAAGCAAACACATATATTCATCAAATAATACAATACTAGTTATAAAACAGCAAAAGAACAATGAATGATAAAAGAAACCACATAACTCACTAAAACCAAACTTAAAACAAATTCAAACCACAATAGGACATCAAAGAAGTCTGTCATATGGCTGATTGTTCTTTTTCATGTCAGAGATTACTCTGGGTTGAAAGGATTTTTGCAGGGGACACCCGAATGAGGCTCCTTTCACATCCCCTATTGTGCAGCTCTCGGGCATTGAACCCATCGTTCCAGTCTCCAAGCCTAGTGCCTTAACCACTGAACCACGGGGGGGCTGCATATGGCCATACCTGTCAAGTTTCGGGAAAATTTTGTCAACCCCCCGTATTTTACACTCTTTCCCGCCGTCATCTCGTATTAGTTAGACTGCAATTAGATTGGAGTTAGACTGGAGGCCAGCAAAAGATAAGCATAGCTGTCCAGTTTCCTGTTTTGGCCGGGAAATTTCCCTTATTTGACAGAAATTTCCCGAAACTTGACAGGTATGCATATGGCTGATGATGAGTACCTGAACTCTCCATGTGGTCAGCCCAATTTTACTGACCACAATATGGTGACAACATATAAAATATCTTTCTTTTTCTTTCTTTCTAGAAAACAGGAACTAACTGGATTTTCTAAGTGCTCACTTTAAAGAAGACTAGATAGATATGTTGGTACACCTGTGAGGGGGAGAAAGAAAGCCTGTTTTGTTTCCCTTATCCAATATGTGTCCCTATCAAACCCTGGACTGCCAAAATGAAGCCACTTTCTTGACTTTGCCTTTGCCTTTGGCCAAAGCAAAGAACATACACTACTACATCCTGAGCTGTGGTTGTAGTCTTGTGGCTCTAAGACAACAACTTTTGTCTGTTGTGAGGGTGGATGGGTAGGAGCACGGTTGCTGATTGGAAAGCTGGAAAGATTGTTGTTTTGAGTCTTTTTACTTACCTGTGACAATTTTGGATTGCAGCTTAAAGCTGATATTCCAAAGGTATATATTTTGAAATGCATTCAACTGAAATCAGTGGTTTTAACTAAATTTATTTCAGAAAGAAATTTATTTCAGAAAGAGCTTGCATTTTAGGCTACTTGTGGCTCAATTTGGTGTTAGTTATTTCTGTTCTATATCTAAATAAGCTGTATGATGTTTTAGCTGATTTCATCTTTTTAAGGAAAACAATGCACACACACAATACTGGTCATGCTAATTGCAACTAAGGCTACACATTTGTTCTTTGACCCTCAAAGGAGTTTTATTGAAGTGTTTTAAGAAGTAGAAATCCTTAACTAAGTCTGATAGAGAATTTGAAAGTTCAAATGTCTTTCACCACACTAAATAAATGTTTGACATGGAATATGTCTTTGCCTTTCAGGTCATGGAATAGATGTGTTGTGGTGGGCATGATTGGTAATTTTGTTAACTGAAATTTGCTTTTGTGAAATATGGCAGGGAACCATGGATGGAAGATGAATGAAAAGTTGTATACTGCTTGTAGAATATATGCTGCTCTCAGAACAATAGATTGATTGGGAGGGATAGGGTTGAGTGCAGATTAAAAAGCATTTGGGATTTGATAATGATTGGTCGCATGTGTGGTTCTAAATGAACTTCTCATTGTCAGATTCTTACCAGAATTAAAAAGCAAATTACTACAAGAAGCAAAGCAGAATTTTCTTTCAAAATTCAGAGACAGTAATAAGGAGGCTGAGTTAACGAAGGATGAAAAAAGAACAGTTCATATTAATATGCCTCAAAGTGGGCCAACAATTGCGAAGGTAAGAATTATTACTATTTTTAATGTTTCATATCACTTTACACAGACTAAAAATAAAGACTATGGGTTAGTAATTGCATTTTAACTGAACAAAACCAGTAGAGTTGTCATAGTAAAGGTAAAAGTTTCCCTTGCTCGAAAGCCAGTCGTATCCGACTCTAGGGTTCAGTGCTCATCTCTTTCAAAGCCAAAGAGCCAGCGCAGTCTGCTTCTGCAGACATTTCTGTGGTCATGTGCCAGGCATGACTAGGGACCGGAGCGCACAGAACGCTGTTACCTTCCCACTGAAGTGGTCCCTATTTATCTACTTGAAATGTCTTGCTTTCAAACTGCTAGGTTGGCAGGAGCTGGGACAAAGACGGGAGCTCATTCCGTCCTGCAGTATTTGGGAATCGAACTGCTGACCTTCCGCCTCCCAGTCAGCATCTTAGCCACCTGAGCCACTCATCTAGAAACATTTAGTTACTATTTGCCATTATTTTTACTCACTTTTTTTCTCACACACGCACACACACACACACACACACACACACACACACATTCATGGGATGCTGGACTGGGAACAATACAATTTGGGTACAATTTGGGGATGCAAGGGATTAAGAAATATATATTTTATTATACTGTATTATTGCTTTTGTAGTACCTGTAAAAGGTATACAAAGTGAAGGGTACTATAAGATAGAGAAAGAGCTTGCATTTTAGGCTGCTTGTGGCTCAATTTGGTGTTAGTTATTTCCTGGTAATCACATAATGTATAGAGCAGCGGACCTTGGCATTCCAGGTGTTCTGGAATTTCAACTCCCAAAAGCCCTGATCAGCAGCAGTGCTGACTTGGGCTTCTGGTAACGGAAGTCCAAGAACACCTGGAGTGCCAAGGTTCACCATCACAGGTATAGAGGATAGTATTCCAGCCCAACTCTGATCCATGGCCAAGTTAGATCTTTTTGGTCCAGTGGCCAGTCTACTTCTTGTTGTTGTTGTTGTTGTTTGTTTGAAACTGGGTTGGACAATTTGTATATGGACAGAAGGGCTTCTCAATCTGTTTGAAGAGCTATGCAAAGACCAAAACCTAGCACTCTGTCATAGACTCAGGCTAGTATTTGAAAAAACTTCTATTCTGAGAATTTAGAACTGTACGTACCATCATGAACTTCAGTATAGCATACTGAACTCAGTATCCCAAGAAATGCGTGGTATGTGTATGTCAATACAGACACATATCATAATTTCAAGCCTTAAGGGTTGTGGGCAATGCATGATATATTTACTGAAACTCCAGAAAGGAAGCCGCTGATTTCTGAAGAATCTGAGATATACTTACATTTCCTTGATGACTAGTGTAAACAATGCATTTGATTAATGTGTACCCTGAAATAAACAGAAAGAGCATTCCTGAAGATTGTGGTATTTTTGAACCACAATTGGGTCTATGGCTACCTTGTGCCAGCTAATATTTCTCACACTGAGTCAGGCAAAAGGAACCACAGAATGAGCTCCCCAAAAGACGGGTTCATTTTGGCAGTTTCACGTCTGGCGTAGACAGGGAAGAAGAAGACAACTGAAGATTGTTAGCCTTTTGGAGGACTATTCTTAGATGAGGTTTTATGAGATATGGAAATTACTGACCGGTTGCTTGCAACTGTTTAAGCCAGTGCCAGCAGCAATGTTGACAGACAGACCTGACTTTTGGCACAGTTGTCATAGTTGGTCACATGACAGCTGCTAGTATCCTCAGATGTTTTAAATAAAAAGGCTGTGCCTGGAGAAGGAACAAAATATGGATGATGCCACAACAGGAAAGTCTTGTGAAGTTTTTGTTGTTGTTGTTAGAAGCTTTTGAGAACTATAAGCTATGAGGAAAATTAAAGACAAATGGTTTACAAAGACGCTAATTTGCTTTGAAATAGATCACAGAACTGAAGTGCTGTCTTCTAAGCCTTGGGGCAGTGTTTTGGATAATTTGCAATTTGACACAAAATCTGTGGTTGGAAAAAATATGTAGTTGGAAATCTAATAGATAAGCTGTTGGAAACTAGGGGGAAACTAGGTACCGGTAATTGTTCTATTAACAACACATAGTGTCAGGGAGGGTGTGCAAAGTTATATAAGTCAAAATGCACTCTGTTTCCATACTTCAAGCAAATTGCTCAACCCATATAACATAGCTTTTTGTTTAGAAAAGCTTTTTCTTCATCTTTAATTTTAGGAAATAAAAATTCATTTTATTGTTTTATTCTGAAGTGTTTTTGAATGGAACAAATGTTCTATTGGAGAAAAGTGGGCCAGGATACCTAAGAGACCACATCGTCCCAAGGGTTTCGACCCGTCCTACGAGGGCAGACTGTAGGGGGCTCTCTGGTGGTCCCATCAGTCAAGGATGACATCTTGTCGTGACCAGGAGGAGAGCCTTCTCGGTGTCTGCCCCGGCCCTCTGGAACCTCCTACCACCAGAACTGCACCTCCAGATGGATCTGTACCCTTTTAGAAGGGTGCTAAAGATCTGGCTCTGCCAGCAGGCATGGGGTGTATTGGGCAGTACATCTCAGCTGCGCTGGCTTGTTTAGCCCTGGGGCTTTAACTGAGGAATGATGGGTTTGTACAGTTTTTATCAATTTTTTAGAATTTTAACATTAGACTTTTTAATAGGTTGTTTTATTGTATGGAATGTTTTGTTTTTATGTAAGCCGCCTTGGGTCGCCGAGGCGGGGAGGGCGGCCTATAAATCAAATAAATAAATAAAATGAAACTCGGTGGTAGTAGTAATAGCTATATAGATCTGAAAACAAATGAGCGGCAAATTCAAGAACATTTCTAGACTGTAACAGTTGTCTTAATCTGTGGGAAGGAAAGCAGCAATAGGTTTTCTACCACTCAGATATTGAAATTAATTGAATGGGCTTCATTTTTTTACTGAATATCATGCAAGCTGAGAATTTTTACGGGTAAAGCATTGACCCCTGTTTCTATGTATTACCTGTTCCAGGAAACAGACAAGGACAAAAAGACAAAGGAGATAAAGGTAAAAGGTATTAAAATGAAAGTGGGAAAATCAGAAATCTCAGAGGTTAAAAGGAGTGAACAAGAAGATGCCGCTTCGCAGTGGGCTGCTCTGTCTCAGAATGTCATGAACCTAAACCTTCCTCATGAGAACAAACCTACAGGCAGTGATGGCACTGCTCCGGCAGCAGCTGGCTCTGATGCTGGTGGCATCAAGGAGGATTCTCCATCAACACCCTCTATGATAATGCCACGCATCCACCAAAACTGTGGGAATATTACTGTAAATTTCAGTTCACACTTCCTGTGCCCTAATTCAAGGTATGTACTGTACTGCAAAACGGAGCACTAAGGGCCGTGTGTGGAGAGGGGAAAGATGAAACATTTAGGAAAATTAATTTGTCCTAAAATAACATTCTGACTGCTAAATTTTCATAAGCTGGGTTTTATTTCTTAGTGGAAAAATAAATCTCCAACATGCATGTATATACAATGTAGTTATTATTTTCTATTAAAGATTAACTCTAAAAATAAAGTGCTTAATTGTTAGGTAGGTATTAATCGGTTACATCATTTATCTTTATCAGACTTCCTGAAAAAGCAAAGAAAAGGCGAAGTCCTTGGCCTGCAGTGGGACAAGTAGGTCCAAATAACCGTCAAGAAGAAGGGACTATAACTCAAGTAAGTGTATTTTTTGGAATAGCAGCCGTGTTAGTCTCTGTTTCAGGCATATCAGAAAACACAAAAACAAAAATACTGCAACAATTTAAAGACTAACTGCTATATTTTAATGTGAGCTTTCATGGATCAAGTCCACTTCATCAGATATAGGAGTGAGACTTCAAGGCATGAACTTATATATGTCAGATACAAGTAAGTGTGTAAGTTTAACCTTTTTGAGAATGCAATTCCAGCATGTAATCATGTCATTATAAAATTTCTTCAGATCTCTGGTTTCAGTCTGGAGAAAGATAGGCACTTCTAAGGGCCAAACTAGTTTTTGCATCAGAAGGCCTTTTGTCTCACTCTAAGCCTATCAAATTGTGAATAAAGAGGTGGGAGTTTCAAATTTGGCAATATTATGCTGATGCCTTTTGTCTTTTTTTAATTTGTTCTGTTAATCAGAAATAATATCTTGTGCTGTGGACAACAACCCAGAGAAAAGCTGATATAATTTTGAATGCAGTCATTTGCTGTGGGAAGATATAGCAATAGCAGTTGCCCTTATATACCACCCGACAGTGCTTAGAGCACTCTCTGGTCCATCATTTCCCAAACTTATTCTATTGTGGAATACCTAAAATTTTAATGGAACACTTTGGTTTTTTGTAATAGAAAGGTTTGGATTTTTCAGTTACATTACAGAGTAAACAAATCAAGACAACAAAAAAGTCAAAAAGTTGTGGCACCTTAAAGACTAACTTTATGGAACACCAGTGTTCCACAGAACATAGTTTGGGAATCACTGCTCTGGACAATTCACAAGGTGATTAACATTCTGCCCCCAACAAGCTGTTTACTCATTTTACTAAACTTGGAAGGGTCGAAGGTTGAGTCAACCTTGATCCCGTTGGCATGAAACTCAAATCATGAGGAGAGTTTTGGCTGCAGTACTATAGTTAAACCATTACATAATGGGGGCTCTTCTATGCACACTTTTTATTCCTGGTATTCCATTTTAGGAAATGCTATTCAGAAAAATGTTTCTAGAAATTCCTCTCAAGTTCTATTATGGCCTGATTCTTCCTTTGCTCTCCTCAGGATTTTGTTTTCTTTTCTTTCATCTGAGTTAATTTCTGTTTTCTTGTATTTGGGCAGAAACAGAACAGATGGCAGCTTCATAGGTAGAAGGGAGACTTTTTAAAATGAATGATATTTTATTATCTTCTACATCTTTCACCTTTTTCTGAGACCTTGTTCTTGTTTGGTAAGAGGAGATAAATAGCAGGATTTGTTGCATGTTCAATTAAGGAATCACAGCAATGATGAAGAGACAATCTCTTGAAAGAATGTTACTTTATTAACTTTCAGTTGTGAAGCTGCCATCTAGTTGAATTGTAGGAGGAATAAACAATGTGTTGGTTGCTAGATATTTTTGTTTAGACCATAAGGGAAGGCTTCTAATATTTCTTCTACATAATAACTGGTGATACCAGTTTCCTCTTATCACAGTCATTAGAAATTTATAGTAGATGGTGTAAAGATCAGAAATAAAAGCATAAATTGTCGGTGTGATAAACATAGCACAGATATTATCTTGGATACATATTGATTTCATTTTTAGAATCAAATAGAGAAAGGCTCCTTATATGAAAGAGCTGCTCAGATTGATCAAATGGTCAACATAAACAGGAAAAAGCGTAATATTTCAAGATGTGAGAAGAGAGAGATTCATTTCCCAGAGTTAGCAACAACGGGGCAACAGAAAGAACTGAAAGGAATGGAAAGTATGTTTGCTGTCTTTTTTTGGATCTTTTAAAAGATAAATAAGAGTAAAATTGAAAGTAAACTTACCAATATGTACAATGTATAGTCTGTTCAACATAAACCCTCCTTTTGGTGAATTAATTGAACAGCATCCTTCTTCTGCAAAACAAAGATTCCATGCAGATGAAGCTAAAAAGGTGAATGAATGTATTTTTAAAAATGCTATACAGGGTTAACATGTTTTCATACTGCAATCCATGAGAGTATTTGCCTCTAATTTGGTTGTTGTTTTATTCTTCAGTTTTGCTTCAGATGACCTTACTTTATTTTAAATATTATTTTAATGTTGCTTTTGTCATGTTTTATGATTTCTTGCTACTCCAAGAAAATGATGCATGCCTTGTCAGCTACTTTTAAAAGTAAAAATAACAATTGTTTGAAGACAGGATCTTGGACATTCAACATAGTGGAAAGTATTGACCCTAAGGCTCACTCATTCCGAAAACCTAAAGTTGCCCAGAAAAAGTTACTACTTTTTCTCTTTGAACAGCAGAATCCCTAGAGTGTATCAAAATTGTTTTGAATGGTCCTCAGTTTCAAATAGAGATTGCCTTTTAGAGGAGGTGTTGGGGAAGGAGAATGCTGTCTCAGAAAACTGTCTAAAGTTCTCACGGACTTACCGAATTAGTTTCATTGTTCTTTCACTAAGGGCTGCTAACCTAAAAGACCATTTTTTCTCCTTGAACTAATTCTGTCATTAGGGGGAGCTTTATAACACATGCAACAATGTGTAACAAAGATGATTAGTAGATGATTAGTGTTTTTAAAAATTATATTGGTTTTAAATGTTAGTGTCAGGAATATATATATATCTTAAAAAGTCCTTTCTTAGGGTCGCACACGCTGCCCAAATTTAGCTCTTCCCCTTTCCCTCTGTTGCTTTGTGGCCCAGACTGAGGCGTTCTGCTGTCCGTGCGTTTTACCACTGGCACGGACCTCAAGCTCAGTTAAACTGGTATTGGGAAGATGGATTATCCACTTCCAAGTGGAATGGTAGTAGCAGTTAATGTGGCAAAGCCGCCTTCTTGTTTATATGTGCCAACTCCCAAACAATCACGCAAATGGACAGAGAGAACATGGCTGTGGAAAAGTGATATGACGTAAAAAGTAACATTTACCTTCTAAGGTGGAATGTCCAGCCTATGAAGTTTCCCAGGCCGCTGAAAGTGAAAGCAACCTCCCGCGGTAGCAATCCCTTATCTTAAATAAAATGTCCCCTTTGAGCAAGCTTGCTACTCAAGGTTATGTGGGTATGCGTGTGAAGCCTTCAGACTCTGATACATAAATTAAAAATATAACAAAGCACTAATTAGCCTGGAACAACAACAACTGGTTGGGAGGCTGTAGTTTTGAGTGAAGGAGCAATGGCAGAGTTGGCGGTGTTCAAAACATTTTCTGCTGGTCATTATTCTCTTGAAGATTGTTTCTTTCAGTTATATTCCCCACCCCCAATGAAGTCACAGGTATCTCCTTACAAGACTCCTAAATTAAATGAGAAATTTTCTGCAATAGACTAAACTTTTGAAACAAAAGTAACTCATTGCCTTCCATTTCACAAACTGTTCATTTAAATCAGGGGTTCTTAGTTTCCTTTGTTATTGAACTGTGCAGTTTTGAAAAACCATTTTAGAGTAGGAAAAATCTGGATCTAAAAATAAATTAAGCAATGCTGACAAACACAGGAAATATGAATTTAGATAAGGATAAAAATGAGTTACTGTCTCTGTGTATGACAACAGCAAGACAATGCATTGCGAGAAATTGGAAAAATGATCAGATTTTAAAGTTGGAGTATTGGTATAAGGAAATGTGGGATCTTGCATTAAATGACAAATTAACATGGGAGTTGAATAAGAGAAAGGGTATAATAAAAGAGAATAGATTTTGGCAAATTTGGCAACCATTTATTGAATTTGCAGGTATTAGAGGAGACGGGAGCAGTCCAGTACCGGAATTCCACAAATTTGGGAAATAATGAAAAGATGTGCCCACCGCATCCTTCAGGGCATTGTACAGTCACATATGGGGAATTAATGTTTTTTTCTTTTCTCTTTTTTTTCTTTTTAGTTCAATTATTAATCGATTAAGAAATAGGTAAATTGGAAAATTTTGAAGAAGTATTATTGGTTTAAAGACATGATAGGTTATGTAATTCAGATGGGAAAGTAATGATATACAAGTGCTTGATTGAATAACATTTTTTTTACTATGCTGAGAATAAACAACCAAAGAAGAGTATGTTACCTAATGATTATGTATATTTTCAATATTGATACTAATTATCATTCTTTTATATATGAGTTTATGTTAATGTATTTTTTGTTTTTATATAATTTTTGTCCGTGCACTTACTTAATAATTTTTTTAAAATTAAAAATTAAATAAAAATAAATAAATAAAGATTTGTTTATTTGTTTGTTTGGTAAAAGTTAAACAGGTAAGAGTGCTGAAGAGGGAGACAAAGAAATGTGAAGTATCTAAAATACCATCTTTACTAAATGCAGATCAGAATCGTGAAAAACAAGAGGTAAATTGGATATATTTGCTTGTAAAAACACATGGCTGCTGAGATGAGTTTATGTTCAGGGAAGTTACTGGTAACAGACATTGTCCATGCAAATGTTTATTTTGTTACTGGTAACAGATATTGTCTATGCCAGTGATGTCGAACCTTGGCACTCCAGCTGTTCTTGAACTTCAGTTTCCAGAAGCCCTGATCAGCAGGAGTGCTGACTTGGGCTTCTGATAATTGAAGTCCAAGAACAGCTGGAGTGCCAAGGTTTGACATCACAGGTCTATGCAAATATAGCAACAAATCTACTTGGACATAGTTTTTAAAATATTTATTTATTCAATTTGTATAGTCACCCCAATCAACGTGCGGCTCTGGGCAGCATGCATAAAATCCCCAGTGTTTAAACTCTAGAAACCCTTAAAATTGCTAAAAATACTGAAAAACTACCTCCCAACCGCACCAATTAAAAATCTAGTTAAAAACTTTTAAAAGTATGAGTGATCCTTATACAGTATATTATAAATGAGACCTAAATTCATGGATAGCTTTCCAGATGGGATTATAATGAGGTGGGCGTCTTTTTTCACAGGTGGATAAGAGTTATATGAAAGGGCAACCCGGCGGCCCCTGTTTATACCAGTAAAATAACCTTTCACCTGCATGTTCTCAGTATCTGTAGGTCCCCAAACTACCATGGTTTGGGTTGGTGAGAGTCAGCTTGAAATCATGGGGTCCTGAGCTTTTCTACTCAAGCCTCTCAGCTGAGAGGTAGCATAGCCAATATCTATTTATTCACTGTCTGGCCGGGCATCCGGTGTAGAGTAGACCATACAGCCAGTGACTCAACGCCAATTTTTGGGCGGTAGTAAATAATCTGACTTCCTAAAGGGGCCAACGGCTACGGGCGGATGAGCCTCTTTTAGGTGAGGTGATGGTCCCCTCAGTGGAGGAAATGCCACTGGAAACAATCATATTGGGCCCAACGGCAAAATGAGTGGAGGAGGAACTCTGATTCACAACTGTCATGGAGATGGAAGAGGCCAAATCCTCAAGGCTGCGGCAGTCCATTACTGTCCTGGTGCTAAATCCTGCACGTCTCATTTCATATGCGCCACAAGAGATGGCTTCAAGATCATAGTGTGTGGGTTACTTCATGGCAAGCTGGGATCCACCTTAAACAAATTCACACCAATGCCATTTTTTCCTGCTTGGGGTGGGGGATTCTCGGATACGAGTTGCAGCCGACGATGATTCATTTATTCCAGTTATATCAAGAAGGTAAATAGATTTAACAAAACAACATCACTCTCCTACATCTTCCATGGTCCTGTTTAGGACTGGTCTGCCCAGGTGCTGAAAATTAGATTAATTTACAATTTGTGATCCTTGATTGTGTATTTACAAGTACATATTATGAGTGTTTACATTTGACAGGAAGGCTACTTTTAAAAAGCTTTTTGTTAAAGCTTATTTAAATACTGCTTGTATGTTTAGCAAAATTAAATTGGGGAGAAAGATAGTTTGAACAAAGAGGTGAATTCTGAGCAATATGCTTCTGTCAACTAACCTTATATTTTTAATCTAATGTTTAGAACACGGGGAATGCAGGAAATTTGCAGAATGAATGAAAACAAAACAAGTTTGCCAGTGTAACAGCATGCATCTTAGGAAGACATAGAATGTCTGGAGTAAGATCTTTGATTTTCAAATAAGTTTTTATTTTAAAAACGTCATAGGTTACTTTGCAATACTATACATAGATCCTCTAAATAAAGTATTTTGAAATGTGATGGTCACCCAACTGATCGTTTTACATTCACCTCAAAAGTATATTTAAGGCAAGGACAGAGCAAGTAGGATTACAGAGGGAAGGGGGGCCGCCTCACTGGGAAAATGGCAATCATATCGTAAGTCATGCTAAGCCTGTGAGAAAGGCAATCACATCACTGGAAAACACAAAAATTGCACACATGCTCCAGAATCTACCTAGCAACACCAGTAGTGTCCACCAATCAGGGACTGTTTTGTTTACAACACACATGAAATCAGTATATTAATTCAGTGCACCAAAAAAGTGTTCCCAACATGTGTTCTTGAATTTCTAGGTACACAACATAAAAAAATAATTTCAATTGTCCCAGACCATCATTAGCCTTATTGAAATGGACAGCAGTGACACTTAGAGCAAAACAAGCCTTGTATTTTTTCACTGCACGAGAGGTAAAGATAGTTAGAGAGCCAACGTGGTGTAGTGAATAAGGTGAGAGACTAGGACTTAAGAAATCTAAGTTCAAAACCTTGCTTGGCCAGTGGAAATTTCTGAGGGTAGCACTGGTAAAACCAATCCTTAAATTTCTCACATACCCTGAAAACCCCATTAGGTTCATTCTGAGTTGGATGTGCTTTGATGAGACATTACATAACAAAGATATGTTATATATCTACAAAAGTATGTTATATCAACTGCAAGGATTTCAGCTTGTGGAATGACTCTAGTCTTTCCCTCAGCAAAAGTGAATGTTGGCACAGGGGAAACTATTTAAACATTTTTTTTCAAACAACACAAAACATTGAGAGGTCATTTTAACTATATTTTCCTACCCCATAGCCTCTGTTGGTTAGACAGTTTCTTATTTCTGATTGATCACAGGGTGCAAAACTGAAACACATTTTAGGATGAAAACAGAGTGGGCGACAGCTTTGTAATTAGAAGTGGAATTTCCTTAATATTGTTTTTTTACCATAAGTTTTCTGAAGGTCAGCCAGTTGTGAATTAGCTTTTTTTTCCCTTTAGTGATTGGTCATTGAGAGGTAAGCATAATATTCATTTGCGAGTTGGTAGTGCAGACAAGATAGCTTTGAAGAAATGTGTTTGGAAGGATTATACTTTAACACAGGGGTGCCTAAACTATGACCCATGGGCTGGATTTGGCCCCTGACGCCAATTCATCTGGCCCACAATGCCCTCGTCACTCCCAGGAGCGGAAGTAAAATGTGCCCGTACGGGCACATTTTACTTCCGTTCTCGGGAGCGGGGAGGGCTTCTTGGGCCGGATGAATTGGTGTTGGGGGCTGGATCCAACCCCTGGGCTGTAGTGACCAGCCCCTGAACCACATGACTGGCCCACAGCCCAAAAAGTTTGGGCACCCCTGTTTTAACACCTTCTAGCTGCAAAGTTGGCATTTGATTTGCTTCACCCTTGGTTTATTAAGCTGTGGTTTACAGAACTTGATCTGAGGGCAGAAATATGCGATACATAATCTATCATTAGTACAGGGAATTCCTCAAGTACTGATGATATATAATAACAGCAGGAGCTTTTCTTGCTTCTTATGGTTTGCACGTAATCTTGTTTGTGATTGGCTTTACACCACAAATACGTTCTTCATTTCCAAGTCTGACTTCTCAGACATTAAAGACTGCTTGCTTCACACATCTGGAACACCCTCATAACAGATTCTGTATAATGTACAGTTTAGCCCTGCCAAAAAACTAATGTCTGAACCCCCATAAATGGTGTTACCTGGGCATTTTAGGAAAATAACCTCTGTGATGTTAGAAAATTAAGATAAATCTGAATGAAGCTAAAATAAATGAACAAACACCACTATACTGGAATATTCCGGGGATTATAATACACACTTCCCACAGACAATGCATATCTTGTGTCTGTGTTAGAAAGCAAAGTGGCTTGTCTTAAAATTACTAAACCATAAACCAAACTATATAATGGAAGGAAGAAAAGACACATCAATTGATCTCTAGCCTAAGAATATGCTGCTCTGCCTGTTAAATTGTACTAACACAAAGTGCACAGATAAATAGAATTACAGGGACTTTAATACCCTACATCACTGTTTAAATATATTGTATAGGTTAAAGGAATATGAGCATGGATGAAATGAACTTGATATTTGAAACAAACAAATCTATCAGTAGATCAAGAATAGAGTAATTAATTTTGACCATTTTATGAATTAAAGGTTTGATATACAATAATCAAAGGTCTTTCAAAATAGATAAACTACCATACAGTATTTCAAAAATTTTTTTGACAGTAACTCACTGACACTCATGAAATTTCAGTTTACACTTGCATGGAAAAGGAGAATTCTGGGGTCTTCTTTCATGTCTAGGTCAGACTAAACTGTCATAATGAAGCCACCTTTTGGTGAATTTATTCTGTAGTCCACCCCACCCCCCACCCCGCCACCTGATCTAGTAGTGCCAGAAAGATTAGCTGGCACAACAAGGTTGCTGTTGCCCAGGGTATGCTTGATTGTGGTTCAAAATACTACAATCTTCAAGGAGGTTCTTTCTGTGTACCCCAATTACGAGGTGGTAGAAATACTACTTCAGAGTGCAAGTATAGTAGCAAATCCCTTTTCAAGGAGAAATGTGTTAGGGCAAACTCCCTGGAATAATTTCTCTGCCTCCAAATATAGAGTTGGTGGATTATTAAGAATGTTGTGTTTTACCTACATTCTGAAATGGTACAGTACTCTGTCATGTCAGGATTCTGCCAAGGTAATGTAATTGGGGCCAGTTCTACAAGTAACAGTGTAGAAAATATATTGTGCGTGTAGAATAGATTCTGTAAAAAGGCTAGGAAACCTCCATCCCCACTCCATACTCTATTCAACACTTACAGTAAATTTTATCTTTGTTAAGCTTATGTCATCAGGAGGACTTTAGAACTTCACTCAGTGTTATTTGTTGGGGGAACTGCAATTTTCTAAAAAGAAGTGCCTCGTTATTTTGAGAGAACATTCTTGCTATATTGTTAGATGTCTGGAAGCCATTCTCTGGTGCAAGTAGGAGGAATAGCATGAGCAGAAATAATTACTTAGAATAGCATGGTTATTATACCAGCTGGCACACTAGAATTAGGAAGCATACTGCAACTCAAAAAACTGCCCAAGTTTTATTTTGCCCATATAGATTGATGCAGATGTGACATACTGTGCTGAACTGTTTTTGTTTTATTTTTCAGGAGTTCAAAGAAGCTTACTGATAATTGTTTATCCAGCACAGAGTGAATGAAGGCAATCCCCCTACCCCACCCCTTTGATTTGCTATCAGTTGTGCTGTTTCCTCTTCCTTCTAAATCCCTCATAGAGGACAATAAAAATAAATAGGAGGTGAAGTTTCCTGATATTGTCAGTATATATTTTATTGTCTCTAGAAAAGCCTGTATATACAAAGAAATTTTTACGTAGCCAGCTGTTTTTGGAGTCATAAACAAGAAATAATACCTCAGCGAATAAAGGAAACCCTATTCTATCAGTGAGGTTCAACACATTTGCACACATAGCCAGCATTTTCTTCTCGGTTTAGGAGCTTGGCTTTATTTTCCTCCTTCACCTGTGAATATTCAAAATCAGGCAATTGTCATCTCAGCCCTACGTTTTAACTGAAAAGTCTCTGGTTTGTTCCCTAGTATCTACAATGTTAGAGACCCTCTATTGATCGTTGTAGAGCAGACCATTCTAAGACCTACATCTATACCTATAAAGGAAAGGCATGACCGTGTGTGTCTGGCAGGCGTGCCCACACCCCTGAAGCCTATCCCGTTATGCTTCGTGCATACATACCTAACACCACTGAGATCAGCCCCGCAAGAGTCCGGTGGCCGAGAGTGGGGCGTCCGCCTCACAAAATGGGAAAAGGAATGGGAACTACAACTCCCAAGGTTCCTTGGGAGAAAAAACGGCAGTTTAACAACAAGGCCTGGAAATAGAATGTTGGAAAGAGCTGATTTGCATGTTGGACTATGATTGGTTTAACAGCAAGGCCTGGAAATAGAATGTTCAAGAGAGCTGATTTGCATGTTGCGTGCCTCTGCCCTGCCACCCCTTCCGCCCTCAGCCATGCTGCCTGAGGATGCAGCCGGATGAGTCTCCGCCGTAGGCGCTGCCTCTGCCCTGCCTCTGCCCTGCCTCTGCCTCTGCCCTGCCACCCCTCCTGCCCTCAGCCATGTTGCCTGAGGATGCGGTCGGGTGAGGCGCCGCTGTAGGCGCTGCCTCTGACCTGCTGCCATGCCGCCCCTCCACCTCTGCCTCACCATGACCGGAAACACAAGGCCTCCGGAGGCGGCCGCAGCACCCCTCATGCCAATGTGCCCCAGAGCACAGGTAAGGATCCACTACCCAGCAAAGCGGGTACCCCAGCTAGTTTCTTATATTAGAAAAGCTAGGGGATAATTTTTGTTGAAGCTATAGAGGAAGAGTTAATAGAAGCCAAACTAAGAAGACTTATCTAAATCAGTGGTTCCCAAGCTTTTCTGGTATCAAATCTCTTTTTTGAATTTTGAAAAACCTCACCTCTGCTTTACCACCATCAAGCCCTCTTTTAACTAAAACTAGAAATAAAAAATGGAGAACTCAAGTAATAGTTAATATATAATACTGTACTTAGTATACTTTGTTTTAAACAAAAAATAAGAAATTCTGGTAAAATCCATTGTCACGGAAATTCATTTAAACTGGGTAATACGTTTTTTCCTATGAAAATCTCACAATCTCATCCCTCTCTCCTCTTGGACTTTATGCAGTCAGATATCCAAATGAGGCCCATGTTTACTTCCTGATGACCCATCACAAAATAAGAGGGGGGGGATATGAAGTCAAAAGCTCTACTTGCCCAGAGCTCCACTTCTAAATGCCAAGTTTGATCTGGAGAAGGCTTAGTTTGTCAGACGTAAGCAAAGAGAGGACTGGGGCTGTTTGCTCTCACTGTTAGTGTTATTGCCTTCACCTGCAAAGCCAAAGGCAGATCTTGTTCTTCTAAGAAGCCCTTGGACTGCTTCCCTTTTGATTCTTTAGGTGCAATGAACAGAGGAGCTCTAGGAAAGGTACTAAAAAGTCATGATTTGAGCATTGTGTTGTGCTAGAAAGCCACATACATTTTCAGTGCAACATATATATATAGAAATCAAATGCAAATAAAGTGATATCCACAATAGTTGAAAAACAATACTGACAATACTGCATGTTAATACATTAGTGATCATCTTTCTATGAGTTCTTGATTGCTAGAAATAACACAGGAAGAAAATTATAATCAGGCCCATTCAGCTCATTCACTTTGTGGTTATGCGGTAAACAGGCTTCTTTTTAACTCTATACCTCTTCTAAGAAGTAATAGGCTTCAGTAAGAAGTACTGGCCTTGGTGAATATTGCTTTTATTTATTGATTTATAATTAAAACTTGTATAGCCGCCCCACTCACCAGAGTGACTCCGGGTGGCTCACAAAATTATAAACTAAAGCTTTAAAAGATACAGAGATTATAAAGCTTAAAACCATTAAAACCCATTGCTAAAAATGCCCAATGATTAAAATAAGATAAAATTAAAGCGGCCTTCATTGTATAAGCCAGTGAGGGGGAGCTGTTGTGTCATCGGTGCCCCACACATGCCTTGCCAGCCATGTTTTGAGGGCTTTCCTGAAGGGCAGCAGCTCAGTCTGGAGACGTATTTCCATTGGATTCCATTTAATTAGCTTAAAATGTGACTACAGCAAGATATGGGCTATCCAATAAATGACTGACATGCAGTGGAATAGATAGGTTAGGGAGTTTCATATTCAGAAATTTGAGCCAATATCCAATTGGGAGATAGGGAATTTGCAGTTCTTATATTTCCTTTTTTGTCTTACCAATGGCACAAGCATTTTACTGCAACTGATTATATAGCAGTTCCTCAGTGGTTATGAAGATAGCAGTCACTGGAAGCCTCTATTTGTTGACCAGCTCACCTTCAACAATTCAGATTCCTACCTATGACGCTACTGTTCCAAGTCTTCTGCTAGCAATTTCTGTTTTATATATACAGTACAGTACAGTACAGTATATATATATCAAAGTGATATTGCATGGTTTATATGTTTGAAAAAGGAGAAATAAATTAAAGGCAAAAGTTTATCCTCTTTTTGGTAGTAACTAAGATGTTAAGGTTAATCCTCTTTCTTTATTTGACATCTGCATCAAAACTTCACAAACTAAGATGAGACAAAATTATGCCAGACATGGAATTATCCAGTTAACAATGAACAGACACAGGGTGCCTGAGTTGCCAATAGTCAGCTGCTAATTAACATTCGATTTCTTTTTGTATAATTGTAAAAGCCACTGATGTCACATGGGAAATTTCAGTTCAAATAATATGGTCATTCTTTTTATGAATTATTTTGGGAATTTATCAGAAAACTAAACCAGAAGAATTCCTTTGTTCTTAATTGGAAGACAGAATTTGAGCCTGGGAGGCTGTTGAGTAATGCAGCCAGTAATTACAAAGGCTTAACTAAATTGTAAGACTTTAATGAGTCAGTGTATTAAAATAGTAATACAAAATACTACTTGTTGCCAGAGTTATAAAGAACTAGCAGAGGTTGCCCGGTGTTGCCGGGCTGTTTTAAATGGTGTTGGAAGGTTTTGTTTTTGTTTTTGTTTACTTTGTATTGTTTTTTGGTGTTATTTTTGGTTGTTTTTGTGTATTTTTGGATGTTTTTGATTTTTTTTTGTGTTTTTTGTTTTAAGGAATTTTTATTTAAACAATTTATTTATTTTTAAAAGTTTTGTTTGTTGTTGTGGCTTTGGGGGGGGTTCCTTTCCGCGGGCCGGCCTTGGAGAGCCATCGGAGAGGGGGTTTTCCCCCAAAACACTCCATTTTTAAAGAGAAGTAACCACTTGGTTTCTTCTCTTTAATAACGGGGTGTCCTATGGGGGGATCCCCTCTCTGCCATGTCCCCTGGTTCTGGAAGGATTGGGGGGACAGACCCCTTTTGTCTCCCCAAACCTTCCAGAATCATGGGACCCAGGAGAGGGGATTGAATCCAGCCCACCCTCTGATATTAAAAGGGAAATCTCAATTGGGGTTTCCCCTTTAATATCAGTGGGGGGGTTGTGATCCCCCTCTCCGCTGGCTTCCTTGGGTTTGGGAGGGTTGGGGGGTCAAAAGGGGTCTGTCTCCCCAACCCTTCCGGACCCAGGAGAGCCATCGGAGAGGGGGATTCCCCCCAAAAAACCCTGTTTTTAAAAAGAAGTAACTGCTTGGTTTCTTCTCTTTAATATGGTGCGTGTGTGTGTGTGTGTGTGTGTGTGTGTGTGTGTGTGTAGGGGAATCCCCTCTCTGCCAGGTCCCCTGGGGTCAGGAGGGTTGGAGAGACAGATCCCTTTTGTCCCCCCAACCCTCCCAGCCCCAGGGGAGCCAGTAGAGAGGGGGAGCACAACCCCCCCACCCAGTGATATTAAAGGGGAAACTCTGATCGGGAGCTTCAGGCACTGTTGGGGAGGGGGGCTTTGGTTCCCGTGGCTTGGTCTCGCTGAAAGTGAAACACTTTTGCGGTAAGTAAAGTCAGTGGACGGAGCGGCGTCCAATGGCTTTGCTTACCTGGGAATGGGTTCACTTTCAAGGGGGCAGTGCCTTCCCCCCCTTGCCCCCTTTTTGTCCCCCCCCCCCTGTGAGGCGCTGTGTCTGGCTGCGGCGGACTTGCGCTCCCAGTGTGTTTTTTATTTTTATTTTTTGCTCGCCAGCTTCCTCAGTGTTCTACGCGCTCATGGCATGAAGGACGCTGGGGCTTGTTGTTTGGCGTTTGCATTTTCTGCTTGTGCGTCGTTTTTTTCCTGCGGTTTTCTTTTGATTGGCCGTGGCGTGTTTCTGAATGTTCCTTTTGCTCGCGCCTCTCAGCCTGATTGGCTCTGGCGTGGCGCAAGGAACATTGGGAAATGAAGTTGTTTCCCTTTTTCGCATTTGTGGGGCTCTTGCCCCACTGGCGCATTTCTCAATCCTTTGTTGACCTGTGGACCCAGTTCAGGCGTGTGCACGAATGGTCAGTGCGGGCTAGTAGGGCCTGGCTTAGGATCCTATGTGAAGTTCCAACGGTTAACGCTTGATTTTATAGGTATAGATGAAACTTGCCAATTTGTAGTGATAATGCCTAAAATAGTCTCTTTAAACTCTTTTATACAGTTTTTAATATGGGTCCTGCCTCCTGTCTTTATCTATTCGTGTTTTGAAATAAACAAGTCACCTATAAATGACTATTCCTTTTATTGAAAGAATGTTCATAGTCAAAATTGTGTTAAAGAGTGCAAAACATTATGGCATGTGTTGTTGTGGAATTAAGCAGGAGCTTGTGCCAAAGTAGAATACAAGCAGTGGTGGAAGAAAGTGAAGTGGGGAGTTGGTAGCAGGGCTTTGCTATTCTCTTTGCCCATCCCAAAGGCAAGAGGCTTCCTGATCGCTTGGTAGAATGGTCCATCTGACAATTTTGTATCCTCTTACATTTGCTGGAGTAATAAAGAAGGAGGTAAGATGGCACATATAATTTGATGTGTCAATGAAAAGGTCTGAATAGAATTATACTAATTCTGTAGAAACACTGGAAAGGCATCACAAGCAGGCAAGCTATTGAAAACAAGTACTAAAATGAACATTAATGTATAAAGCCATCAGTTTTAGGCGAAGTTACTTGTGAGTAGGCCTCAAGAAACACAAAGGTCTTGCTTTTGAATTTAAAGATGCAGTGGACTGCGATGCACGGTTACATACCTATATATATTTGATTAAAATGTCATTAAATTTAACAAGACTTATCAGTAAATATACACAACATCAGACTCCATACTGAGAACAAACACATAAGGATATTTTCTTTTATTGATGGAGTCACTCAGCAGTGGAAACGTTTGACTTCTGACCTAACTCTTCCTCTAATTTCTCTCCCCCCCCCTCTTATTTATGAAGGCACATGTTACTTCTTCAGTTTAAACTAGCGTTTAGCCTTTCTTAACCTTTCCAACTTGGCTGGTGTATAGTTGGACTGTACACTAGTTACTTTTAACATATTCCTTCTTCCTTTCCCCATATTAAGTCATAGGACAGAACTTGACATTGTTAAAAATGAAAAACATTTTTGTTAAGTCAGATGCACACATTTCTGCTAGCAGCCAGGCTGACTCAGACTTGTTTTTATTAAGCAAAGCAGTGATTATATAAGTTAAATGAAAGGAAAATGCAGTGGCATATTAATATAGATTAGGTATGACTTTGTTCTCTGCTGAACATCCACTGTCCCTTTTAAAGCCTGTTTATTAACTGTACATCAATGGTTCTCAACTTGGGGCAAACACCGCACAGGGGGACTTCAATCCCAGAAGCCTCAGTCAGTACATTGGCTGATCAGTGCTTTGGGGAATTGACTTAGGCTTCTTGGAATTGAAGTCCAAAAACCAAAGGTTGGGAAAGATTGCTGTACATGGAAGTGCTATTTTGTGGATTGGTTAAAAAAAACAATGTGGTTCCTCTAATGGTAGGTCCCCATGACTTCTTGTGCTGTATCTGATTCCAAATATTGGCGATCATCATGGCAATCAGCCACGAAGACTGACCTGTGAATATAATGCTGTGACCTTCTATCTGCCTTCCACTTCGCAGCATGGCACGTGTACCACTGAACCAGTTCTGCAAGTCACTTTCTGGTCCTGAGCCCATTTGGCACACAAAGTCCTCCTCAGTCCCAGGCCAGTATTAATGAAGACACTGCCCTCCATCAAGATGGATCCAAGTGGGATTTAATCCACTTGGGGACCATCACCCTTCCCTGTGAACTTCGGCACCCAAGACCACTAGTCCTCAGGGTTGTCAGGTTAGTTAACCAACACCTGACACTGAGCATTGAGTGGCTGGCAGTTTGGTTTGGCCAGACTTAGACTGGTACACCATTTTCTAAAGTATATATTCCTTTCCATTATATTTTCCTTACAGCAATTGTATCATATAGTTATAGAAGTAACCTCCACTCATACACTCATTGAGCTTAAAAAGGACTGGCTTACCCCTCTCACACCTTTTACATGTGGAAGGCAACATGTCTGCAACTCAGCCATTCCTGCTTACATGTAGCTTCTACATACAAGCAAGAACCCTGGGAAACCACACTATCATACATATTAGGTTAGTCCTGCCTGAACAGGTCCTGCTGACATGTTATAACCCAGACTTCCACAGTTTTTGATTCCAGCACTACTCCTTGTTTACGGGTATTTCTCCTCCTCTCTAGTAACATCAATAAGTCTTCCAGGTGGACAAAACGCCTTTCCACACTTTGAAGTTTTATTTGGCACTAGCTGATTGCCCGGCTGTGCCCGGTGTGTGTTGGCTTAACCCCTGTGGTTGCGTTGGCGTGCGAGTCAGCGGTGGTGGTGTGTTTTTTCTTTTTTTGCTGCTGGTGGCTGGGTGGCCGGTCTCCGGGCCTGTGCCCCTTCTATCCTTGCATGAGGGAACACTCTGTGCACGTGGCTACTGAGGCTGCTGGGAGGTGTAGTTCTTCATGTTTGTGGATCCACACCTATGGGTTTCGCACAGTGTAATAACTCGAGGCATATGTAAGTCGGGGTTTTACTGTATTCCATTAGATAAAAGACTGATATCAGAAATACAGATACTGTTTTCTCTTCAAGTAAGGGGAAGGGAGAAAACTAAACTGAAGAGTAGATTTCATAGTTCAGTGTCTTACTCAACACCTTATAGCAGTTCATAATAGTTAATGAGATGAATCATGGAACCCATTTGGTATATCTTTCAATTATGCACATCTACATAATGATTGTATGCATTGTTATCTTGCTAGGAGATAAATGAGGAAGCCCACAAAACTGACTGAGTGAGCATGATGTGGCCCCTGGCTTGAAAAGGTTGGGAACCCCTAGTATATGCACTATGTCAGTGTGCGAAATTTATTTGCTGAACCTGCCCTAGCCATAGAATGTGATATGTGTTATAATAGAATTGCATATGTCACTGGTTTCTAACAGAATAATAACTGCACAACAAGGGCAAGAGAAGAAGGGGGCGTCCAAAGATGAAATGGCTAGATGGTATTGTAGACACAGTGGGCACAGAGCTGGGTGGGCTGAGGAGGATGGTGGAGGACAGAGATGCCTGGAGGAAAATGGTCCATGGGGTCACAAAGGGTCAGAATCGACTGTGCGACTGAACAACAACAACAACAATAACAACAATAGCTGTTCAAATGGTTAGCAATTGGGTAATGTATTTTTACATGGTAACATTGTAACAGTTGCAGCTACCACTATGCCTGCGTCTGCCTCAGCTGAATCACGTCCCCTGGTGGCATGCATGTTCCAGCAGCGGCTAGGCATGTCTGGGCAGGTCAGTGAGCTGATATCAGAAATTGGTATATAAGGCAAGTGCTTGTCTCTAGTGCGAAACCATCTTATTGGATAGTACAGCAAGGCCATAGTGAGTCTGTTTTGAGCTAATGATGAGTTAATGAGCGCAGCTGTGTTAATAAACCAGACAATTTTTGCTACATTTTTGGCAAATGTACCCCAAGTGATCAACGCAACAACCTAACCAAGAGGGTGAGACTTGTTAATTTAAGATCCTGACATACTAGGCAGAATTGGACTTCAGATTTGGATTCAGCGCACTTTATTTAGTATAGGACACGTGGATTAGACCAGGGATTCTAAACCTGTGGGCTGGATGCAGCCTGCAGCCCCATTTCATGTGGTCCCACCACTACCTCCACCCCACCAGGAAGTGCTACCATGTGGTGGAGAAAGGGCAAAATGGCAGTCCAGCCCCTGAAGCTGCCTGAGGGACCGTGACCTGGCCCCTAGGTTAAAAAGGTTGAGAACTGGATTAGACCAAGTAGCAGACAATATTTTTTTGTGATGCAGTGTAATAAGTGTTTCTACTTACCATTCAATAAAATGGTAACAGAATAGCTAACAGCCTTTGCAAAGAAAAATAAAATTTAAATGCCTGGCATGGACTAGATAAGTCACAGGCATGTTGTATAGGGTTTTAATTTATTTTTTGTGCAGCAGGCTTCTATTTCATCAAATTGCTTTTGAAGTCTTCTCAGTTTGAAATAGTCAGCTGTGTAATATGAGAAGCTGCTTTAACAGCAGAAGATTTCAACATGCTGTAGATCTTGGTGGATCCATTTTAAAGTGCTGTATGCATTGCAGAATAGAAACACTTTTGCTAAAGTCACATCTTGGCTTTTCAATTCCTCCTTTCCACCTGCACCCCTTGAAGTCCCTCTGAGATTGAGCAACACTGAGTCCGTGAAGCAAAAGGGCCTGCCGCTTGAACAATATCAACACCACTACTCCATCTAGTGTGAAAGTTCTTTATCTACACGTGCTCAAGACAGGAATGAGATTGTAGGCATATACCATTCAACAGCAAGAAATACATCAAAACTTGGAGGGAGGTAACAAGATTTAATTTAATTTTAATTTAATTGTCAAATTTATATACCACCCACTCGGCCAAAGCCAACTCAGGGCGGTTCACAAGCTTTAGTGTATGGGACCAAAGACAATGAAACAGCCGAAGGGTTGGCTTAACACAGGTTTATTGCATGATGATCCGGGGGAACATGAGGTAATGGCGGATGGGTAGCTCAATATATACGGTGGCTATACATTTGAATGTGGCTCCTCGACAGTCTATTGGTTACTGTCCGCGTGACGTCATGGACGGTCACGCCCTTCTTGTCCAGGTGTAGGTGATGGCGGGAATCTTCCCGCGCTGTTGTTTGCTGGTGAGTCTGGGCCAGGAGAGCTTGAACGCTCGCTATTGCCACCAGGTGGTCATTAGCTCACGTCCTATTGTAAGGCCACAGTTAAGCAGCTGCTGGTTATACTGTTACACAAGCATGGTTACATTGAATACACGTGAATGGATACATTGTAAAAGGTACAGTAATAGAACACAACATCCCTCCCCCCTAGGATGGGACGAAGTCCCTCAGCCAAGATGGCTTATTGCAAATGCGTTTGGGCCGCGATGTGGGCTGACCCGCCCCAGGGGCGCTACTGCTTCCTCGTTCCCTGGTCCCTTGTCCTGAAACGGGAGAGGGAGACTTGTTAGAGGCTTGCCGTGGTTTGGCGGTTTTGGGGGAAGGGAAAAACTCCATTGTGGGCAGACCGGAGACACTCGGGGCTAACGAAAAACCCCTCTTCTCGCTTGGACGGGTGGGGGACCACTCCGCAAAACTTCCCCGGTTCTGGAAATCAAAATCTAACTCTGTTGGGGTATCCGTATTTGTGGGGAGATCCCGCAGGATATCTATGAGATCGGCTTCCCTTCTCTCTGCTGACCGATCCCGCAGGATATCTACGAGGACAGATTCCCTTTCCTCCCCCCTTGGTGGGGACCCATGGCCCCCCTTTCCTCCCCCTTGGGCTGAACGGGTGGGGGAGAACCCTAACGCTGAATCCTGTTTCCCGCGGTCCGTGCCCTGCTCATCGGTGACCCTGCGCCGGAGCTGGTCTGCGTGCCGCCTCCAGAGTAGACCTGTGCTGGTCTCGACGCGGTACGAAACGGGACCGGTCTGCTCTACGATGACGCCCGGTACCCAGGCCGGACCCGCGCTGGCGTAATTCCTGCAATACACGGGGGCACCCACGTCGAAACTCTTTGTGTCCTCTATCCCAATGTTCTTCCCCTTGTCCTGTACTCTCATGGGGTCTAGCCTAGTTAGTATGGTGGTCAGTTTCCTGCGCATAAGTAGCTCCGCGGGGGAGTATCCTGATGCTAGGGGAGTTACTCTGTAACCCAGCAGAAACTGGCACACTTGATGGTTTAGGTCCCCGGGCCCCATGTGCCGCAGCGCGTCCTTGGTGGTACGCACAAGGCGCTCTACTTGGCCGTTTGTAGCGGGGTGAAAAGGAGCGGAGGTGATGTGCTGAATGGCGTTGATTTCTGTGAATGCCCTGAACTCTGAGGACGTGAAGCAACTTGCGTTGTCGCTTACGAGGGTGTCGGGTAAACCGAACGTGGAAAAAACCCTCCGCAAATGCTTTATGGTAGTGGCCGTGGACGTGCTTGTCACCGGGATGACCTACAACCACTTGGAGAAGGCATCCACCACAAGGAGAAACAGCGTCCCACGGAACGGGCCGGCAAAGTCTACATGCACCCGGGAACACGGCCCCTGCGCCGCGTCCCACTCCCTGTGAGGCAGGCGGGCTTCTTCTGGTCTGGAGTTTTGGCAGGGCTCACAAGTGCCGACCATGTGCTCGATGTCGGCGTCTAGTTGGGGCCACCAGAAATAGCTCCGTGCCAGGGCTTTTGAACGCACAATTCCCGGGTGGCTGACGTGCAGGAGTTTGAGTACCCGCGGTCGTAAGGACGCCGGGATCACTACTCGCTGGCCCCACAGAAGGCACCCCCTCTCAAGGGACAACTCTAACTTCTTTCGAAAAAATGGGTCGAACTCCGCTGCTGGGGAGGACACTGGCCACCCTTTCTGCACCCAGGAGCTGACCTTCGCTAAAATGTTGTCCTTGCCGGTCGCTTTGGCGATTTCAGCGGGCAGTACTGGGGGCGAGTCGAGGACCTCTATCATCAGCACCTGGTGGTCTGGCTCCTCCCCACCCACGTGGCTGCTATCCTGGGGAAGGGGGGACCTCGATAGAGCGTCCGCATGGCTTATCTCCCTCCCGGGTCTGTACACTAACGCGTGCTGATATGCGTTGAGAAAAATGGCCCACCTAAGCATCCTTGGGGACAGGATCTGTGGTGTGGGCTTGTCTGCGGTAAAAATGCCTAGCAGGGGCTTGTGGTCGGTCACTATCGTGAAGGGGCGGCCATACAGGAAGTTGTGGAACTTTTTTGTTCCCGCGATTATCGCTAATGCTTCCCTGTCTGTCTGGGCGTAGTTTCTCTCCGCTTGGGACAGGGACCTGGAATAGAACGCTATCGGGGCCTCCCTCCCGTTTTCCAGCACGTGGCACAGCACCGCCCCCACCCCCACCGGGGATGCGTCACAGATCAGGACCACTGGGCGCTTGGGGTTGAAATGGGTGAGGATGGCATCAGACGCCAGAAGCTGCTTGAGCTCCCTAAATGCCCTCTCTTGCTCGTCGCCCCACTTCCATGCCTCGTCCTTTTTAAGCAATTTGTGCAACGGTTCGGCCACGGCCGCTTTCCGGGGAAGGAAGGAGTGGTAAAAGTTCAGCAGCCCTAGGAATAACTGCAACTCGGGCTTGGAGGTGGGGCGAGGGGCTTTCTTGATGGCGGCTACCTTAGATGTGGACGGCCTTATTCCCTCGGGAGTGACAAGGAACCCTAGGAATTCGACCTCGGTCGCGAAGAAGACGCATTTGTCCTTTCGCAGTCTCAACCCCGCCTTTTCGAATATCGCTAGAACCTTGCCCAACCTCTTTGCCAATTCGGCCCGACTCCCCCCCCCCGTTATCAATATGTCATCAAAATAAGGCAACACCCCCTCGAGCCCCTTCAGGAGGCGTTCCACGAGTGACTGGAAAATTCCAGGCGTCGAGTTTACGCCGAATTGAAGGCGCGTCACCTGGAACGCCCCCTTATGGGTGACTATAGTTTGGGCAGCAGCTGCGGCTGGGGTCACCGAGAGCTGCTGGTAGGCTTGTGCTAAGTCGAGTTTAGCGAAACACTTTCCCCCATGTAACCTGGCCAGCAAGTGGCTGACTACCGGCACCGGATACGCATTAGGGCGAATGGCCTTGTTGATGGTGCACTTGTAATCAGCGCATATGCGCACCTCCCCGTTGGCCTTTAGTGCTGTTACAATTGGAGTTTCCCACTCCGCGGAATCAACAGGAACAAGAATCCCCTGGCCCACCAGTTTGTCCAGTTCCGCCTCTATTTTGTCCTTGAGTGCGAATGGCACCCGACGCGGTTTGAGTCTTATTGGGCGGACCTCAGGGTCTAGGTCGAAGGCTACTGGGGGTCCCTTAAATTTCCCAAGTCCTTTTTTGAAGACTTCAGGGTGCGCGTCGCACACCTCCTGAATCGGGTCAGTCCCCACGGCAACGGCGTGCACCCCCCCAATGAACAAACCCAGGGGCTGGAACCATTGAGTCCCGAGGAGGCTGCAACTCCCCCCTTTAAGAACAACTAGGGGGAGAGTCGCGGTGTGTTTCTTAAATTGGACCTGAAATTTTCCAACCCCCAACACTGGAATGCAGTTCCCTTGCACGTCCCGTAGCGTGGACCTCAAAGCTTTGAGTTTGGGCCGCACGTGGGGGGCAATTTTCAGAAACTCTTTCTGGGGAATGATGGAATATGAGGAACCCGAGTCAATTTCCATCCTAATGGGGGCCCCTTGTACTAGTACCTCAACAAAGTAACGGGGGTGTCCCGCGGACACGCTGAACACCGGTGTGTCGTCCTCGCTGTCGTCGGCGATGCGGCCCACGCCGTCTCGCTTCCTCATGGCCTGGGTGCCGTCCTTGGGTCTCGACGCGCGGTCTCTCGAGCTCTTCCGGGCCTCGCGCCGTTTCCTGCAGACCTTGGCGATGTGCCCGCGGCGGCCGCAGTTGTGACACTCGGCCTTTCTGAAGGGGCATTTGGCGCGGTCGTGGTTCGCTCCGCAGCCGTCGCAACGCCGGCCCTCTTTCCGGACCTTCCGGACGTCCTCGTCGTCGCTGCTCTCCGCGGACGACTTCGAAACTCGCCGGGCCGCGTGCACCGAAACGTGCACCGAAGTCTCTGCCTTGCCCGTCTTTGGCCGCCAGTCCTGGAGCTCCTGGACCCCGGCCTTCGTAGCTTCCGCGGCTTGTGCCTCCTTCAGGACCTCCTGCAATGTGGGAGGTGGCTCGCGGTTCATCAATGTACGCTGAGTTTCGGCATCGCTCAGGCCGCACAGCATGCAGTCTCTTAGTGTGATTTCTGCGTTCTCCCATTTGCATGGGCCGGCCGCCAGTCGCAGGGCCGCTGCGAAGTCGGCGACCGTCTCCCCGGGCGCTTGGACTCGCCTCCAAAACGCGCTCCGAGCGGGGAACATCGCTGTCGAGGGCCGGAAGTACTCACGCAGCATGTGCATGAGCTCTTTCACCTTGAATTCACTCGCCCTCCTCGGCGCGATCAGATCCACCAAGACCCTCTTGGTGTCTGGCCCCAGCATCCGGGTGAAGATGGCCCTTTTCTTTGCCTCATCCGTGACTTCGGATTCCACCAGGGCTCCCTGGAAGTCCATCTCGAAGATGTCCCAGTCTGCCGGTCTCCTGATTTCGAAACCGGCGCATGTCTTGGTCCCGTGGGCAGCCATATCCCACCTTCGTCGCCAATTTAGTGTATGGGGCCAAAGACAATGAAACAGCCGAAGGGTTGGCTTAACACAGGTTTATTGCATGATGATCCGGGGGAACATGAGGTAATGGCGGATGGGTAGCTCAATATATACGGTGGCTATACATTTGAATGTGGCTCCTCGACAGTCTATTGGTTACTGTCCGCATGACGTCATGGACGGTCACGCCCTTCTTGTCCAGGTGTAGGTGATGGCGGGAATCTTCCCGCGCTGTTGTTTGCTGGTGAGTCTGGGCCAGGAGAGCTTGAACGCTCGCTATTGCCACCAGGTGGTCATTAGCTCGCGTCCTATTGTAAGGCCACAGTTAAGCAGCTGCTGGTTATACTGTTACACAAGCATGGTTACATTGAATACACGTGAATGGATACATTGTAAAAGGTACAGTAATAGAACACAACACAAGCACAATTTAAAAACATGTTAAAAACAGTTAAAACTACCCACCCCTTAAAACAAGGGGTGCAGGATCCAAAGGCACCATGGGGAGGAGTTCTTCTACACCAGCCACCCAATGGAGGTTACCCTTCCACCTGCACCCCACACTTGACCCGCCAGCCAGGTTTTAAGTTCTTTTCTGAAAGGCAGCAATTCCGTCCAGAGACGTAGCTCTGTTGGCAGGAGGTTCCAGAGGGCCGGCACAGACACGGAGAAGGCTCTCCTCCTTGTGCCAGAGAGGCGAGCCCCTCTGGCTGATTGAACAATTAAAAAGCCCCTCCGGTCCGCTCTGGTTGGAAAGACAGACATCCTCAGGGTGATGCGATCTCTTAGGTAACCCGGACCACTACCATATAGGGCTTTAAAGGTCAAAACCAGCACCTTGAATTGCACCCGGAGACAAACTGGCAACCAGTGCAGCTCCCGGAGCAGTGGCGAAGCATGGGCAAAACGCTAAAGATGTTGGTTAAAGATTATTTTTTTAAATGAGAGAATGGGGATTCTGTTTTAAAAACATAATATCTGCCTTTGAAATGTGCATTTCTGCACTTTTTAAAAAATTCAGGGCTTTACAGTTAATGGGGCTATTAGATATACAAGAAAGGACTGAAGAACCATAACAGCCTTAATGCATTTCTGTGCTAATACAAGACTTTTAAAAGCATGATAAAAATGGAATGTTTGAGTCCACCTGTTGTGGTTTGTGGGGAAAAATGCTTTTTTGTTCATTTGTCCAGTTGGCTGCTTCTGAGACAATTTTATTTTGAACAACAAAATTCTGTCACAGGCTCAGTAGTGCCTGCTTGGTATATAAAAAGAATAAAAACTAATGTTTTGCCATACTGGTTTTGAAAGTGAGCAGCCTGGGTTCTACACACTGAGGCTCTTAAAAGCAACAAGTATGATGTAGACATAGAGGCTCTATCATTTCAAGCAAACTAGTACATTATTATTATTAAATTGATGCTGTCAAGGAAAAAATATGGCCAATATCTTGTTCCTTCTTACTGCATATATAAATCTAGCACATGTGTTGAATTACCAATATCTATTCCATATCGAGTTTAACTGTGCATGGATAAAGTGTTGTCTGGAAAGAAAATGTCAAGGAAAGTTTTTTTAAAATTCTTAGAGGATTTTGTGCAATAACCAGTTTGCCAACAGAGGGAATTGAGAACAATGTTTTTATATTTTGCCATTTTTCTGTGTCTAGCCCAGACTTGAAACTGCCAAAATGAAGCCACTTTTTGGTGAGTTCATTCTGCAGTTCCTTTCACCTGACCTAGTGTGAGAAAAATAGTCGGCAACACAAGGTTGATGTTACCAGGGTATGCCTGTATTCAAAAATACAATCTTCAAGGAGGCTCTTTCTGTGTACTGTACCTCTGTATTTTGCCATGGTAGTTCGGGAACAAGGAACAGGAACATTAGTAATGCTTGCAAAACGAGTAGCAGTAACTGTAATGACTCTTGCTGTTCCAAAGCAGTGACTAATGGACCAAGTTACTTTTGAGAAGTAACATTTTTTGCTCTGGAAATACCCACTCTTTTCATTTATATTGGAGAATGAGTGTGGTACAGCAGATACAGTGAAAGACTGATAATCGGAAGACCTAGGTCCAAATTCCCCACGCAATCATGGAA
The DNA here is from genome assembly GCA_035047345.1 of Bradypodion ventrale. Classification (NCBI taxonomy): domain Eukaryota; kingdom Metazoa; phylum Chordata; class Lepidosauria; order Squamata; family Chamaeleonidae; genus Bradypodion; species Bradypodion ventrale. The sequence continues at coordinate 308,052,850 of JAWDJE010000002.1, read as the reverse complement.
AGTAACTGCTGTTTTTTACTATTGTGAATGACTCTCTAGTTGAAATTTTTGAAATGGTAGCCATGGTTGTCTGTGTTTCAAGCATATAAGAGATTAAACAAAACATACAGACAAAAACTATTGTAGCACTTTAAAAACTAACTGCTGTATTTTAATATTATCTTTCTTGGATCAAGTCCCCTTCATCAGACATAAGAGACTTAATGGCATCAATTTATACACATCAGGTAAAGAGGTACAGAATGGTTAGCATAACAGATAAATATACAAATCAAAGTGTTTTTTTTAAACAACTGGTAATACCTGTTCTTAAGATTAGTTGTGAAGCCTCACCCTTTTGAATTGTAAATGGTTAGCAGATGTTCCTCCAGTTAAATATCTCTGGGTGCTCTACATTGAGTTCTGCTAATGTAGGATCTGAATATAAAGTGGATCCACAAACATTTCAAATGTATTTAAGGTTGCCTTAGTTTTGAATGTATTTGTGTATACAAACAAGTACATTAAGAAAGACTATGTTAGGAAATGTATTTATTTGTTTAAAGCATTTGCACTGTTCACAATAAAGAGGGGGAAACTGGGAACTAAGTTTTGTAAGCTACCAGTGGATGCACATAGAAGAGGACAATCCTGTATATACTTATTACAAATTCATTCTTCAAATTTGAATCCTTACATGGCACCACCTGTGCCCAAGAGGGAAGTAACACCAGGCTCAGAGCAATGGGAAAGTATTATGTTATGTGCTGTCAAGTCACCTCTAACTTATGATGACCTGATGAATGAATGATCTCCAATATATATTGCTCACCTCTTGTAAACTCAAGGCTATGGCTTCTTCAGGGAGTAAATCCATCTCAAATTTGGTCTTCTTTTCCTGGTGCCTTCAACCTTTCCCAACATTATTGTCTTTTCCAGTGAACCTTGGCTCCTCATGATGTACTCCAAGTAGGAGAGTGCCAATTTCATCATTTTTGCAATATGATCTTGAATGCATAAAAGAATGTCAGAACCTCAGTCTATGCTTTATAATAAAGTAGATAAATAAATGTGTGATCAAGAAAATTCTGGCTTATGCCTCTTCCTTTCTGGTATCCAATTTGAACCCTTTCCCAGAGTTTTCTAGGTAGAAAGGGACACCAGGCATTTATTGCTCCATATAAAGTAAAAGTATTTGTTGCAATGTCTTGACCATCACTTTGCTTGCACGGGAAATTAGAATGTTGGTCCTGCAGTTACTTACTGCAATTCTTCACACCTTCTTTCCTTTAACTGCTTGTGCTACTTCTTGGCTTAGTATTAGAGCCAATCCATTTTTTTCAGAGTTGATCAATTCCAGAGTACAGCATTTTATCATAGTTGGATTGAAAATATCCTATTCCGATCAACTTCCAAGTTCACTAACACAAAGCACTGCAATGTTTATACATTCAATTTCTTGCTTTATAGTTTTCAATGTACCTTGATTCATACTTTCATGTTCAAATTGTATGTGTTGTGTAGCATCAGACTTCCCTTTTAGCCAATATATGTACTTTTGGCTTTATTCTAGTTGCAGAAGCTGCAATTCATACTTTTTCTTTGCTTTTCCCCAGCAGTTGAGTACCTTTCGCCTGGGAGTCTCATCTTCCACCTCTCATGTTTCATTTTAGACTGTCTCTTCAAAGAACTTTCACAATAAGAAACGTTCAGCACCAGTTTACCATTGCCAACTTCTGTGCAGTAGTAACAAAAGTTAGCCTGAATGTCACAACCACTGCCTCCTCCACTAGTGGCCACTGACAGTAGCTGCTGCCCAGTGGTGGGCATCAGCAGGTTCGCACCAGTTTGCCAGAACCGGCAGCAGAAATTCTGGCTGGCCTCGCCCATCCAAGTTTTGAAATAAAGTAGTCCTAATTTGGGCGCAGGGCTTCCCCCCCTGGCTACGCCGAGTGTGGTAGTAATTTTTTTGGAGCCCACCACTGCTGCCGCCTTATCTTTGGGTAAAATTCATAATCCAAGTAATTTTCAGGGGTGTTTAATGCTGGTGGTGATCTTATCAGTGAACAGAATTAGGGTGTTATGGTTTCTGTGCTGCAACCTGTATGGCTGTATGTTGAATCTAGTCCTGACAAAAAATGCCATTGATACTAATGGAACTTTCTCTTGAAATACAAACAGCATCTGCAAGGAAAATATTTTTGCCTGAAATCTGACAGAAATAAAAGCAATCTTGCTGCCTTCATTTACAATAGTCCTATCAAGCGCATCTCCAGAAAATACAGGACCTGCGCATACACGCATATGCAGTAACTACTTTCCCTGCCGGTCAAATTATGGGATGGCGGCAGGAAAGTGGAGGATGCGGTGCGTAAATACGGGAAATCCTGGCCAATCCAGGATACTTGACAGGCTGTTGGATTGTTATTTCCATAACAAAAAGTGCATTTTAATAGAATTTCATCGAAAATATGTTGCTCAATTCTCTCTAGTAAAGCATTTATTATTCACCTGGCACTCTTTTCTATGCCACCTTTCTGAGACAAAGGATGAAAAGTCACAAGTAAACATTTAGTTAAAATATACGCGTTAGAATAAAAACAAGGTTTGATATGGAATATAAATCGTTTCTCTGCAGCTGTTTTTTCCCCCTTTTGAAAATAAGGGTGAGTAGTTTTTTAAAAAAAGAATAAATATAATCTCTCCCTCTTTCTAATTATAATTGCAAGACTGACGTAATATCTCCACTAAATTATTGTATTCTCAGCTTCACTCTCCCGAGCACAAACACAAAGCGCAAGCTAACCCAAACAATGGAGTTAACAAGCCGCACTTGACTCCATCCACTCAAACGGACGAGGAGCATCTGAAGCCCTCAAGCCCAGCGCGGGCAGGAACGGGTGACCTCATCCTCCTCTCGTTTATTATGTACACCGGTGTGACCGCGAGCGAAGAGAGCGTTGCTCTCCGTGTTGTCAGGGAGGGAAGCCCAAAATTCTGCCTGAAGGACCGCGAAGATGTTGGCCGCACAGTTTCTCCTCCCTCCCTAGATATTTATAAATATTTCTGTTTGCTCTCTCTTTTCTCTTTCTTGTACGCCAGCGTCATTCCCTCCTGCCTTCGTTTTCATCCTCCCCCCCCGGTGCTAGTACATTACTTCAGGCAACGCCATGAACAGCCATGTTCTCCGAAAGGACCGGTTTTTAGGCCCCCTAGCATCGCTTCCGCCCCGTCTCTGACAATATAAAAAGCTGCGGCCGAGGCCCCTCGACAGACTTCCAAAACCTTCTGCCGTACCGCGTCTCCTTGTAGTCAGTGTGAGGAAACTGAGCTCCTTTGCTGCCTCACGGTGAGTCCGTTGCAAGCCCCGCCTGGCGTTAGGCCTCCTTCCCTTTAGTTCGCCTGGAGAGCAACTTGAGGGGTGACGGAGAGCGAAGTTAGAGAGAAGCCTTACCCATAGGCCGCGCCGGAGGGGAGGGGGAAAAAAAAGAGAGTTTTATTCGCAGGTGGTTGCTATGAGAGAAGAAGGGACTGCGGCGGCTCAAGCAGTTAAGACGCTGAGCTGGAAGGTTGGTAGGTCCGCAATTCGAGACCCGAGTAGTGCACGGCGGAGTGAGCTCCCGTCTCTCTCCCAGCTCCTGTTAGCCTAGCAGTTTGAAAGCAAGAAATTGCAAGCGGATAAATAGGGACCACTTCGGTGGGAAAGGTAAACAGCGTTCCGTGCGCTTCGGCGTCCAGTTATGCCTGCCACATGTCCACGGGAATGTCTGCAGATACAGTCAGCGCTTTAAACAGAGATGAGCACTGAACCCTAGAGTAGGATACGACTGGCTTTCGAGCAAGGGCGACCGTACTAAGGGAGAGAGAGGCCGCCTCCTCCTCGCCTAGGAGCGCAGAGGTGAGGTTTTACTTCCCGGTAAGGAGAGGGAAAGATTGAGAAAGAGAAGAAAATAGGTCCCGTCTGTCAAGGTAAAACACACCCGAAACCTCTGCTGCTCCTCCTCAGCCTCTTTTTGTTTTCCCTCTCCCCACCCCCTCTTCATCTTCTCAGCCGTTCTCTCAGTTTTGTATAAAGGTTTCCCTTGCTCGAAAGCCAGTCGTATCCGACTCTAGGGTGCAGTGCTCATCTCTGTTTCTAAGCTGAAGAGCCAGCGCTGTCTGCTTCTGCAGACATTTCCGTGGCCATGTGGCAGGCATGACTAGGGACCGGAGTGCACAGAACGCTGTTACCTTCCCACCAAAGTGGTTCCTATTTATCTACTTGCAATTTCTTTCTTTCGAATTGCTAGGTTGGCAGGAGCTGGGACAAAGACGGGAGCTCATTCCGTCCTGCAGTACTTGGGAATCGAACTGCTGACCTTCCGCTTCCCAGTCAGCGTCTTAGCTACTTGAGCCACTGCAGTATAAAATGTATAAAGCAAATAGCATTTATGTCAAGGAATTCCCGTAGTAGATGTAATGGCCAAGAAGGGGCTGGAGTTTGCATCTGGAGGAGACAGAGTTTTCCCAGCAGTTCCTTTCCTCTCTCTGTAGCCAAGGAGGGTCCAGGGTTGAGGGTCTAAAAATAAGATGCTGTTGTTGACAGTATGTTTCACCTGCTCATCTTCTTTTACAGGAAAGAGTTGCTGTTCATGCTTAGTCATTCCGGCTGTTTAAGCTGCAACTGCTTTATCTTACTTTGTGTGTGTTAGTTTTTTTTGTTTTTGTTTAACAGGGGAAATGGAATTGTAAATTGAAATGGGTAAATAATTAAAATATAAAAATTTGGTTACTTAGTATGACTTAATCATACTTTGAGTTGGCTCACTGGAATCAATAGCTCTTAATGAATGAGCATGTTTCGTTGCTTTCACTGCATTAGCAATTGCACTTCTATACCGCCCCACAATGCTTAGTGCTCTCTCTCGGGAGTTCACAGAGTAATTAGCATTTTGTCCCCAACATGCATGGTACTCATTTTACCAACCTTGCAAGGATGAAAGCCTGAGTCAATCTGGATCCCTGCCAGGATCAAACTCACAATGTTCTGGCTGTAGTACGGTGCATTCACTAAATCCATATTCAGTCCTGTTGAGACCAGACAAGTTTGTTCACTGGCATTAGCTCATGTGCAATAACATGTTTCCAAGTACTTAAATTATACTTTTAAAGGGTTGTTTGAAATAATAATAATAATAATAATAATAATAATAATAATAATAATAATAATAATAATAATAATAATAATAATAATAATAATAATAATAATAATAATAATAATAATAATAATAAATTATTATTAAGTGGTGAAGGTAAGTACAGTGTTCTTTTAAAAAATATGTCTATAGAGCTTAATTTGGCATCTTAGTGTGAAAAAGACCATGAGAAGCATTGCCTGCTGTCATCAAAACTCAGGGCCCTACATTTGTACCATGGGTTAGTAGTTATGTTCCAAAATTATGTGCATAAACTAGCATCTGAAATATTTTGCATGGTTTGTTTCCTTTAATGCACTGTTTCCCAACCTTTGGTTTTTGGACTTCAATTCCCAGAAGCCTAAGTCAATTCCCCAAAGCACTGATCAGCCAATGTACTGACCTAGGCTTCTGGGAATTGAAGTCCCCCTATGGTGTGTGTTGGGAACCACTGCTTTAAAGTCACTTCAAATGAGAACTCTCCTTATTTTGAGGAGTTCTGAAGATCATACAGTGGTCAAAATCCTATTGGTTAGCATAGGAAAATGCACTAGAGTAGGCCCATTGAGTCAGTGGGCATTTGGTGAGTCCTGCAAATTCCACTTTTTCAAATAGGCCTACTTGGTGGCTTACTTTAGCATAGTAAGTTGCAGTTAGAGTAGACTTATTTGTATCAGTGGAATTTACAAAGGAGTTGACTTACCAAATCCCCATTGATTCAGTGGGTCAACTATACTGTGATTTACTATCCTAAGTAACAGGATTTTGGCTGCAGTTTGTAAACAAAATGAATTGATTCATTGGTTCTGTTCTAGTCAGGATTAACATCAGGTTTAGCTTTTTGTTTGTGATGAACTAGAGAAGTTAAGTGGACACTTTGGAAATGAACAGCTGAACCTCCTTACAATGCAGTTTCTTATAAATGATTCAGAACTGATTAGGCAATGTTCACCAAGCAGCATGCTTTCTCATCTGTACAAGATCAGTTTGTTTTTGTATATACTGTATAGTACTGTATTTGGCTTTGAAAGAAACAAAAGATCATATTGTAATTTAAGATAAGAAGTTGTGGAGTATAAAGGTTGTGTTCCTTTGGTTTATGGTTGGAACCTGTTCAGTTTACATTTAATGGTATTCAGTGGCTCATTTGATCACTGTAAAAAAAACAACAACTAAGAAGGTACAGTGAATCTACAAAATGCCATATTAATGCTAGAAGGAGCACACTTTCAATCTGTGGATTAGTCTTTGCCAAGGAAAACTATATATAGTATATCAATTTATATCTCTTAGCTTTTTCAGAGCTTAATTCAAAAAGTGGACTGACTTGATATCCCAATATACAGTATGTGGATAAGCTTTGCACAAGAGCTTTTACAAATAATGAAACAATAGGGCAAATATCTGTATTCTATGGTTCACTTTCAATATTGGTAAGGTATGCAGACTGCGACTGAACAACAAAATGCAGAATGTAAAGTTTATGCTGATATGTTTTGGTTATAGAGTTTATTTTGTTATTTGCATGCAAAATCCTTTAAAAATATTTCTTATTTGAAACATAAAAGTTATTAATTTGAATTTGTTTTAGAAGTGGTTTTGAAAGTCATTAAAATAAAATACATGTTAAATTACTGAATGCTGTTTTCCTCTTGCATCTTTGAACTTGCCTAATCATTTCCTGACAATCAGTTATCCTTCTGCACTGTTTTTAAGGACAAATATGCATTAAGCAGTTATTTAAAAGTGCAGTATCCTAAGTTGGAAGCTTGCCTGGTACATAGTCAAAATGACTGGAGTGAGAGCTCTGGCCAGGAATCAAATATGTAAACTACCTAAGTAGCAATAAAATTTAATGATACAAGCACAAACAAGAGAAGCAATTTTGCACTATTGTCATAATGCCATCTTATATCCAAATTTGATATAAGAAGTAAGACTCTGTAGCATGTACTCAGGACTGCGGCGGCTTAGTGGTTAAGACGCTGAACTTGTTGACTGAAAGGTTGGCAGGTCAGCAGTTCGAGACCTGAATGCTGCATGATGGAGTGAGCTCCCATCTCTGTTCCTGTTCCTGCCAACCTAGTAGTTTGAAAGCAAGAAATTGCAAGTAGATAAATATGAACCACTTTGGTGTGAAGGTAAACAGCATTCTGTGCACTCCAGTCTCTAGTCAGGCCTGCCCCATGTCCACGGAAACACCTGTAGACAGCGCTGTGTCTTCGACTATAAACAGATGAGCTCTGAACTCTAGAGTTGGATAGGACTGGCTTTTGAGCAAGGGCGACCGTTACCTTTATCACTCACTCAGCTGGCTGGATAGCTCAGTGGTCTAGGTATCTGGCAGTGACAATTCTCTTTGTGCCTCCTGGGGAAAGAGCCAGCTTGTGTTGCCTTGGGCAAGCTGCACCATCCCAGGGTGCCCCCAGAAGAAGGGAAAGATAAACCACTCCTATATATTCTTTACCTAGAAAACCCTGGGAATAGTTGACGTAACATAGAATAGACTTGACAGCATGCAGTTTTTATTGTTGTTATGAGCACTTAGTACACGTTTTCACTATTTGCTCATGGATAATAAATAGTGCGTAAGTACAGAATTAGCTATAACTTGTTCTAATCTTTTTTTAGTTACTACGTTAGTTGGGCAAGATGTTAACTTGGTTATCTCCCAGTGTGCACTATGGGGAAACAGTGGGTTTGCCTTTTCCAGTATAATGGTTGTTGTTTTGAAAGCTCAGTTGTATGTCTTATAAATGCTTAATAGTAACTAAATAACTATTCATCAGTAGACTAAATAGTAATATTGGGAAGTCATACATTGCCTGTTACTATGAATATATCTTTGTCTTTTGCATTTGTTATAATAACCTCCTTTAGCACAAGGTCCTGCAATGCCACTGTAATGCAAAGTATTCATATAAACACAGTTACTGTCATTTCCCCTATTATAGATGCCTTCAATTAAACTGCAGAGTTCTGATGGTGAAATATTTGAGGTTGATGTTGAAATTGCAAAACAGTCTGTAACAATCAAGACTATGTTGGAAGGTAAGAGTATTACAATGTGACTGGTTTTAATAACTTATAATTATTGTGTCTGAAGTGGTTTGGAACAGGAATAAATTAATTCCCGGGCTAGTATGAAGCACCTGTATAAAGCATACCTGATCACGTAAAGATATATGGTTTATGGGCATTCTGTTTGCTCCTTGTAATTAGGTATTTAATAGAAAAAAATGGAGGAAATTGTGGGAACCACTGTTGGGTCTTCTGTCTTCCAGTTTCATAGAATCATGGAGTTGGAATGGGCCTATAAGACCATTGAGTCCAAATCCCTGCTATCAGAATGATAGGGATAAATATGGCCATTCAGTTTAGACCATATAGTTGATAAGTGTAACTTCAAATGTAAATGTGTCTGCTTTCCCATTGCGTAAATAGCTGATTTTAGTGGGTTTTCATTTTTCAAAATTTGGATTTTAAAAAGTATTTTTGGAGTTGAAATACAGTGTAAATTAAAGCCTATAGAAATTTATTTGAATTATCAATATGTCAGACTGATTGAACTAGGGAACAACAGGTGTAGCAAACAATGAAAGAACATTCATAGATAGCAAAAACCATTAAAACTGAATGCAATATATGATTGATTTATATAAAGATAATGACAGTTCTCATTATATAGCAGGGATTGTAAAAGTACATACAGTAGAACCTCGGATAAAGTCCAAACTCCGTTCCACAAGTTTGGACTTTATCCGATTTTGGACTCTATCCGAATCAAATGGGCGATGCATCGGATAACGTCCAAAAATTGACTTTATCCGAGGTTCGTATACCAAATACCTCGGATAACGTCCATTTTTTTGCGTTTTTGGACTTTATGTGATGCATCACATGTGCATGAAAACAGCAGCTTTATCCAAATTGGACTTTATCCGAGGTACCACTGTATAGGCATATGTCATATTTCACTCAGAAATGTCATGGAAATATTTTTTAAAATAGTGAGTTTAATTCTGATTGCCAGAAAATTAGAAAGGCTATGGAACATAACCAGATGATCCATTTGCAAATCAAGCTGTTGATAAACTTTGGAAAGAGGACATGAAAGTCTTTATAGGTTCCTTTATGTTCTTTGTTTTTTCAGCTTGGTATTTGTGTTACAGTATTCTGAATGTTTATTTTGATATTTTACTGTATTAATATGACATAAGGTGCTTCTGATCAGTTTGAAAGGGGTGTGTGTGTGAGAAATTATATTCATCTGTAGAACTTTAGATTATGAGTTGTTGACTTAATCCATAAGTTTTAGTTCTTGAACCTGTGTACTTAAACTTTGGTAGTAGGGGTGTTCAGTTAATGTTAAGCTTACTGGCTGCACCTCTTCATAGAAATATTGAATTTGGCCCTGGTAACACACTCTTTAGTTCTTGCATTTGCTTTTGAAACTTTTTGCATTTTTATGCATAAACCCATATAATCTTCTTTAGAAGTGAGTGCAGAATGATGGCACAGACTCAATATCAATAAATATAGTTGATGGTACAGTATATTGAGACCAGAGTCTTAGTTCAATCAATCTTTATTACGTTTCATGACCAGCATAGTCTTAGCTGAGAATTGGAAAAAATTGCACTACAGTGTGAATATTAATATAAGTTGGAGTTGTGACTATCTAAATTGTTTTTTCCCCCAACCCCCAATTTTCAGATTTGGGAATGGATGATGAAGGGGATGATGATCCTGTTCCTCTTCCAAATGTTAATGCAGCTATATTAAAAAAGGTAATTTGGTTAATAGTTAATCTTCTTTAATGTATGTAGGATGAAATTTTGGATTATTAATCGTACTGTATGATACAGACCTGTAGAAACCTGACACCATACTCAATTTACACTATGAAAACAGTAAATATGTTATTCATTGATTTACTTTCATTTGTCAAGTACTTCCTTTGGTTCTACTCTGTATAAAACACATACAGTAAAACCCTGGGTTACAGAGACCTTGTGTTACAGAAAACTTGACTTACAAAAGGAAATTCTGAGGAAATGGCGTCTTGATCTATGGGGAAAAACTCGCAATATGGAACTTTTTGGGGGAGTTCTGATGCTTCCCAGGGCGGTGGGAGGGTGTTTGGAGCTTTTCCGCTCTGTTTTTGGAAAACTTTTTGTCGCTTTTTGGTTCCGGCAGAAGCTCTCACTGCAACCAGGAAGTGCTGGAATTTCCTCCACGGAAATGTCTGCAGAAGCAGACAGCGCTGGCTCTTCGCCTTTGAAACAGAGATGAGCACTGAACCCTAGAGTTGGATACAACTGGCTTTTGAGCAAGGGAAACCTTTGCCTTTACTTACCCTCATCTAGGCAGGGACTTTTCCTGCAATTACCAGGTCTGGCCATTAGATGGTGGTGTTTAAAATGTGATGAATATTCATTGAAATTTTAAAAATAACCACCTCTGGATCTGACTAAAATGCCAAAAAACCAGGGGCAACAGCACCGCAATCGTTGCTGCTGCCACCGCTATGTGTGCTCCCCCGGCAGCCGAACAAACCACTCAGGAAGCAGCAGCAGCATGGGAAAGGTAGGGAGATAGTTTTGCCGTTCGTTTATTCTCTTTTACTGTGTACTCTGCTCCCCCCCTTTTTTTATGCTGCACCTCGATCGATTGATCTCCACTGCTGGGGGTCAGCTGAGGGGGGAAAGGAGGGGGTGTTCTTAGAAGATTCCTCTTTCTCTCCCACACTTGAAGAACCCCTTCTCCACTCCAGCTGACCCCAAGCAGTGGAGTTCAATCGATCAAGATATGGAGATGCGGGATAAAAAAGAGCAACCCTGTTCTCTACCCCAGCTGCTGAAATCTATCAGGGTGTTGGAGAAGATTGTGTCTGGCCAAAAAAATTGGGTGTGGGGGTTGTGTGGATTTTTTTGAACATTTTTTGTCTGTTTGGGATTGTTTTTTTATTTTTCAATGTATTCCTATGGAAAATCGTGTTTGGGTTTACAGAAAATGGAAGAAGTCCTGGAATGGATTAATTCTGTAACCCGGGGTTTTACTGTATTTGTGTTATTCCTTCTATTAATTCCTTAGCAGGCTAGGCATATATTAATTAGGGTTGGGGAATGAGACTTTGCACAACAGAGAATTAATTGTGATTCTTATAGGAGCAGCAAAATGTGAAATTGCACAGTCCTGTTATTACAAAGATTTCTCAACAGAATTTGGCAAACTTCTTTGGTGGAAAAATAAACTAGTCAGGCCAGAATATACGGGAGGAAATAAAGCATGGTCATTTAATAAAAATTTGGCAAACAATATTAAAATGTGGTACTGAGCCAAGGAATGAGAAATTTGCAAAAGGAAATAATTTGGACTTGGTCTGTAATTTTTCAAATTGTATAATTATGTATGGGTTAGAAAATAATGCTTAAGAATATTAGGATATGAAATTAGTGGCTATATGGGTGATTTATAAAGTGATAACAAAGTGATAACATATGAAACAGGTAAGAAAATTGTATTATGATTAATATTTAATTAGGTTTTTTGCTATGAAATTGCATAGTTTATTATATATTATGAGAGCTTGTCAATAAGAACAATTAGGCTATATGCATATTTTTTGAATTAATTAATAAGATTGTGGCAACATTTTTAGCAGCTGTTTTCCTGTCATTCATTCTGTTGGATTTACCTGTATCCATTCCTCCAAGATTATTTTTGTAACGACAGTTTTTGACAGTTAAATATGGCCTCTCAAGATTAGAACCGAGAAAACTGGTGACTAATAAATACATGAAATTTGGTTCGTAAGTAGGCTGTCTGCTTGGAGCCTACTAATCTTCTGAGAGGCTGGCATTAAAAATAGTTATGTGCAGCTGATAGGACAGAAAAGGGCAGTTATGTTCAAACAAATGATACATGCACAAATGGTTGGGGGAAATGGCTGATAAAACAACTGATTGTTGTTGTTCAGTCGCACAGTTGAGTCCAACCCTTTGTGACCCCATAGACTACAGCATGCCAGGCTCCTCCTCTGTCATCCGCCAGCTTCTGGAGCATCTCCGGATCCACTCCCACTGCACCCAACGATGCTGTCCAACAAATTCATCATCTGCTACACCATTTTTTCTTTTGCCTTTGATCTTTCCTAGCATCAGGGCCTTCTCTAGTGAGTCCTCTCTTCTCATTTGGTGGCCAAAGTCCTTGAGCTTCAGCTTCAGTATTTGTCCTTCCAAGGATCAGTCAGGGGTGATTTCATTTAGGATCGGCTGATTTGATTTCTTTGCAGTCCAGGGGACTCTCAAGAGTCTCCTGCAGCACCACAGTTCAAAAACATCTATTCTTCTGTGCTCAGCCAGCTCTCACAGCCATACATTACTACTGGGAAGACCATTGCTTTAACTATGTGGACTTCTGCTACTTTTTATTCTGCCTATAGGTTTACCATAGCCTGCCTCTCAAGGGGTAAAAAATTCTTTATTTCATGTTTTCCAAATGTGCTGGCATATTGAGTGTAGCACTTTAACAGTATCATCTTTTAGAGATTTAAATAGCTCAACTACAATGCCTTCATCTCCACTAGCTTTGTTGTTAGTAAAACATTCTAGGGCCCACTTCACGCTCCAGGATGTCTCTCTCAGTGTCAGGGATTACACCACTGTGGTTGTCAGGGACATTAAGATCCTCCTTATATAGTTCTTCCTTGTATTCGTGCCACCTTTTCCTAATCTCTACTGTTTTTGTCCTTTATCATGGTCATTTTTACTTGGAAAGTTCCCTTAACTTCTCCAATTTTCTTGAAGGGATCTCAAGTCCTTCCCCTTCTGTTGTTTTGATTTATTGGATTTGTATCCCGCCCACTTGGCTACGCCACTCAGGGCGGCTAACAACAATCACAATAAATCTAATATTACAACATTTTCCTTTATTACTTTGCACTGTTCTTTTAATAAGGCCTCCTTATCTCTCCTAGCTGTTCATTGGAATTCTGCATTGAGTTGGGTGAAACTTTCTCTTTAGCCTTTGATTTTACTTTCCTCAGCTCTTTGTAAAGCATCATCAGTCACTTCACTTTCTTGCATTTCTTTTTCTTTGGCATGGTTCTAATTGCTGCCTTCTGTATCCAGTGGTGTGCTGGCCCACAGGGATACAGGGATTCATCCCGGTGCACCCCAGTGACTGGTGCCCCCCAGAGGCAGGCAGAGGTAATGGGAATGTATGTGATTTCTCCCCCCCCCAACCCCCCATTATGCGCCCCATCACTTCCTGTCCACCGCCCTCCCAAGGTGCCCAGCACACCCCTGCTTCTGTATGATGCTACAAACCTCTCTCCATAGTTCTTCAGGCATGATGCCTGTCAAGTCTCATCTTTTAAAATCTATTCTTCACCTCCACCATATATTCATCAGGGATGCGATCTAGGTCATACCTGAATGGCCTAATGGTTTCCCCTACTTTCTTCATTCTAAGCCTGTATTTGGCAATCAGTAACTCATGATCTGTCACAGCTCCAAGTCTCATTTTTGCTGACTGAGCCTCTCCATCTTTGACTACAAAGTATATACAGTAATTTGATTTGTGTCTCCTGTTAGGTTGTTGGGAAAAGGTGTTTGCTATGAGCAACTTGTTCTCTTGACAAAACTCTTATTGGTCTTTGTCCTCCTTTATTTTGTACTCCAACTTGCACTCAAACTTTTGTACTCAAACTTGCCCAGTTACCTTTTGACTTCCTACTTTGGCGTTCCAGTCCCCTATGATGATAAGGACATTTTTTTTGGTATCCATTCTCGAAGGTGTTGTAGGTCTTTATAGAACTTCTTGACTTCAGCCTCTTCTGCATCAGTGGTTGGGACATAGACTTGGATTATTGTGATGTTGTATTGTTTGCCTTGGATTCAGACTGAGATCATTCTGTCATTTTTGAGATTGTATCCCATTACTGCTTTACTCATTCTTTTATTAACTATGAGGGCCACTCCATTTCTTCTAAGGGATTTTTACCCAAAGTAGTAGATATAATGGTCCCCTGTGTTAAATTTGCCCACCCCTTTCCACTTTAGTTCACTGATTTCCAAGAGGTCGATGTTCAGTCTTTCCATTTCATGACCACATCTAGCTTACCTTGATTCATAGATCTTACTTTCTGGGTTCCTATGCAATATTGTTATTTACAGCATCGGACTTTCCTTTCACTGTCAGATCCATACATAGCTGAGCATCCTTTCAATTTTGGCACAGCTGCTTCACTCTTTCTGAGGTTACTTGTACTTGTCCTCTGCTCTTTCCCACTAGCATATTGGGCACCTTCTGACCTGAAGGGCTTATCTTCTGGTGTCATATCTTTTAGTCTGTTGATACCATCCATGGGGTTTTCTTGGCAAGGATATTGGAGTGGGTTGCTAGTTCCTTCTCTAGTGGATCGTGTTTAGTCTGAGTTCTTCACTATGGCCTGTCCATCTTGGGTGGCCCTACATGGCATAGATCAATAGCCTCATCACACCAGACAAGCCCCCTTGCCAGGGCAAGGAAATGATCCTTTGGGGATTAAATAGTGCTAAATAGCAAATTTGCAAAAACATGTTTTTGCTCCTGGTAGTACATGTGCTCACTAGAACTAATCTTCCGAAAGACCTAGGCTAATTAAGAAAAAGTCTAAAGGATGTTTGATAACATACTTTGCTTTGATTTCTGAAGGTGATCCAGTGGTGCACTCATCATAAAGATGACCCACCTCCCCCTGAGGATGATGAGAACAAAGAGAAACGGACAGATGACATCCCTGTGTGGGACCAAGAATTTCTTAAAGTAGATCAAGGAACTCTTTTTGAACTAATCTTGGTAGGTTGGTTTTATATATCTTGTTTAGGTGCCACTTACAGCCGTATTGGGCGTTATTGCATAGTAACAGTGTTTTAAAGGTATTGAAGGCAGGTTATAGAATTACATGGTGTACAAACTTTTTACTATTGCAATAGCATTTCATTCTAGGTTCTATTAAGGAAGATATCCTTAAATCTCTTTCAGCTTTTACCTTTCGGGTCATAAAGACCAGGACCAGCCGCTTGAGAAATATAGTTTCTACTCAAAAGTGGTTCTGGCTTTGAATGCAGTGAAATACAGTTTATGAGGGAGCTTCTGTATATAGTTTTTAGAGTTTTAGAGCTTTTTAGGGGTTAAATGTGTATATGTGGGATGGGATTATGTTGATAATTTTGTACAGTTTTATTTTGTTTAGATTTTGTTGGGTCAATAAGTGGATTTTCAATCTCGTTGTTCTGTGCAGGACAATGACAATAAAGATTTATCTATCTATCCATCTGAAATGTTAGTTTTCCAAAAGTAGCTTTGTTACTCTGTGAATGCCAAAAGCCTGAAGATAATACAAACAGGCAGACCCACAACTACACATTTGCTGTTGAGTCTTCCTCCCTGAACTCAGGAGTGGAATCTGTGCTGGCAGCACATTCAGTGATGAACCTTTTAAATGCAAATCACTTTTATCACACCTTGGTTTCTTTACGTAGTACTCCCTGCTCAGCAAAACAAGTTGAATACTATAACATAATTTTGGAGCAGTATACTTTAAATTATCTATTCCATAATTGAAATTAGTAATTAGCCTTCTGAAATTTTTAATTTTGATATTCACAAATTATTCGAATAGAAACTGTAGGGAATGTACTTATATTATTTTAAAAAATACTTACATTAAGACATTTTGAGTTCACAAAAGTAACTAAAATAAAGCATACAAGTTGCTATTGTGTATTTTTAAATTCTGATATAGTGCTATTTGGTAAAGTGCCAAGTACAGGACTTTGCATCTTTTCTTTCTTTTAAAGGCTGCAAACTACTTGGATATCAAAGGCTTACTTGATGTGACATGCAAGACTGTTGCAAATATGATAAAGGGGAAAACACCAGAAGAAATCCGCAAGACCTTCAATATTAAGAATGACTTTACTGAAGAAGAAGAAGCCCAGGTATGCTACTCTTAAAACTGATTCTGTGCTGCTCAGTCCTTCCAGATTTTGGGCTGTGGTCTAATTCATTGATTAGCAAATCACTTGTCTTGCATGTTGCACAATATTGTTCCTGCATTGCCAGCAGGAAAAGATGCCAAGCTTTACATAGCAAAAGCTAGTTTGAATGTTGATAACACCTGTGTCAGTAGTCAAGACAAGATGGTATTCAGGATGTCCTTTTATGCTCACTACCATTCACAAAGTAACACCAAGCAAGGCAAAATCCTAGAAGCTGATTTCCTTTTTTTATCAGTTAACCATTTTCAGTAACTGTAACAGTTTTCACTCAAACACAACAGTTGGCATGGCTGTTTTTCAACAAGTCAGAATGGTAATGAGCACAAGAAGTTATCCTGTTGACCATCTTGACTGCTGATTTTGGGTATTGCTGATATTCTGGGTGGGGCTTCTAACGCAAAGCCTGGCATTCCTTTTCTTTCTGGCTATGGGCACTATATTGTGCAGAAGTGTTGGGTCATTGCCTGTTTTGAATCATGAATAGAGAAACAACATCCCACATTCATAAACCATTTTTAAAGAGGAAAAAGAAATGCAAATCACAACAGTACAGGTGAAACTCGAAAAATTAGAATATCGTGCATATGTTCATTCATTTCAGTAATGCTACTTTAAAGGTAAAATAAATATATGAGATAGACTCATTACATGCAAAGCGAGATATGTCAAGCCTTACTTTGTTATAATTGTGATGATTATGGACTACAGTTTATGAAAAACTCAAATTCACAATCTCAGAAAATTAGAATCGTGAGAAAAGGTTCAATATTCCAGGCTCAAAAGTGTCCCACTTGAATCAGCTAATGAATCCATAACACCTGCAAAGGGTTCCTGAGCCTTTAAATGGTCTTTGAGGGTGGTTCGGTAGGAATCACAATAATGAGAAAGATTGCTGACCAGACAGTTGTGCAGAAAACCATCATTGACACCCTCCATAAGGAGGGAAAGCCCCAAAAGGTAATTGCAAAAAAAAGCTGGATGTTCCCAAAGTGCTGTATCAAAGCACGTTAACAGAAAGTTATATGGAAGGGGAAAGTGTGGAAGAAAAAGGTGCACAAGCAGCAGGGATGACCGCAGCCTTGAGAGGGTTGTCAGGAAAAGGCCATTCAAAAGTGTTGGGGACTTTCACAAGGAGTGGACTGAGGTTGGAGTCAGTGCATCTGAGAGCCACCACATACAGACTGATCCTGGACATGGGCTTCAAATGTTGTATTCCTCTTGTCAAGCTGCTCCTGAACAGCAAACAACGTCAGAAGCGTCTTACCTGGGCTAAAGAAAAAAAGAACTGGTCTGTTGCTCAGTTGTCCAAAGTCATCTTTTTTGATGAGAGCAACTTTTGCATCTCATTTGGGAACCAAGGTCCCAGAGTCTAGAGGAAGAATGGAGAGGCACACAATGCAAGATGCTTGAAGTCCAGTGTGAAGTTTCCACAGTTTGTGTTGATTTGGGAAGCCATGTCATCTGCTGGTGTTGGTCCATTGTGCTTCATTAAGTCCAGGGTCAATGCAGCCATCTACCAGGAGATTTTGGAGCACTTCATGCTTCCTTCCACAGACAAGCTTTATGGGGATGCTGACTTCATTTTCCAGCAGGACTTGGCATCTGCCCACACTGCCAGAAGTACCAAAACCTGGTTCAATGACCATGGGATTACTATGCTTGATTGGCCAGCAAACTTGCCTGACCTGAACCCCATAGAGAATCTATGGGACATTGCCAAGAGGAAGATGAGAGACAAGAGACCAAACAATGCAGTGGAGCTGAAGGCACTATTGAAGCATCCTGATCTTCCATTACACCACAGGCTGATAGCATCCATGCCATGCCACATTGAGGCAGTAATTGATGCAAAAGGGGCCCAAACCAAGTACTGAGTACATATGCGTGCTTATACTTTTCAGAGGTTCGATATTGTTCTGTTTCCAGTCCCTTGTGTTAATGATTTCATGTAGTAGTCTAATTTTCTGAGTTTGTGAATTTGGGGTTTTCATAAGCTGTACCCCATAATCATCACATTTATAGCAAAGTAAGGCTTGACATCTCGCTTTGCATGTAATGAGTTTATCTCATATATTTGTTTCACCTTTAAAGTTGCATTACTGAAATGAATGAATATTTGCACGATATTCTAATTTTTTGAGTTTCACCTGTATATAGATCTAGCACAGACTAAAATAAGTAGTTGGACCCTTTCTGCTAGTTTAAGCCCAGTTAGTGTTAAGACTGCAGCTGAAAATGTTTGGGCTCATACTGCTATAACTGTGGAGTCACTGAGCATCATGGGCTTATAATTTATAGAATACTCTATTCTTGACTGTTTTTGTAAAGATTTAAGATGTTAATCTTAGCTTCCCCTCTATGTAAAATTGATACGTGAGAACCTTATGTTGTCAAGTCCTTCACTGAAGCAGAGTTCAAAGCAAGAATTTAGGTTTTATTGGCTATATAGGTATGCTCACTTAGCATCTCCCAGTAACTTGTAACCTTTGTATTGACTGACAACCCACAGGCCTAAATGCCTGGTTGTATACATACCTGGAAATAAAAATTATCTTTATTTCTTATGCTTAGGCATGAATGCCATAGCATGTGTATCAAAAATGGCACTGTCTTTCCTCAAAAAGGCAGGTGCCAACAGATATAGGGGAGCTGGGTAATATAGATCTCACATGTTTCAGACCATTAGGGCTTACATCTATGCGATTACACATTTTCCTTTGATATTTACACCCACTGGGTGCCATATGCTGTGTCTGGCAGGTAGAGGGAAGGGTAGGCTCTACTATTTTCTGTTGTCAACAAACTTAATTGTTTATCCAGCAGCCATGGTTGCATTTCCAAACAAACCAATTATTTGCTCTGTTACCTGAAGGAAGTTGCTGTCAGGACAACTCAGGTAGCCATGACTGCTGAAATGCATGGGATACGAGGAGTAGTGCTGCTTATTGCAAAGTGTGGGGGAGGTAGATGAAGATCTCACTCCTGTGCTACAGTTGTACAAAAGTGAAGCGTCTTATACATCCAGTTGAACCTATTTCTTTGCCCCCCCCCCCACCTTTCAGGTTAACTTGTGTTATTTATTGTAAAGTTTTACTGCAACAAGTGCCATACAGTATAGGGAGATCTAAGCCAACATTAGATTATCATGTGTCCTAAAATTGCATTTGTTTTTAAACATTACTGGGCACCATCTATTAAGAGATCTACAGTGGGAAATAGCTCACATAGTTTAATTGCAGCTATACAGGGAGCATATGATTTTCATCTTGCCATTGATAACATTATAGGCTTGGTATTCTAGATAGCATGTCTTCATCTCAGTTTTTCTTTTGGAAACACTGAGCACTAGAGATGTAATCACCAAGATTTTCTCTTTCTTAGGTACGCAAAGAGAACCAGTGGTGTGAAGAGAAATGAAGTCTTGTGCCTGACACCTAACAACACTGTAAGGATTGTTCCAAATACCAGTTGCACTGCTCTGTTTATAATTGTTAATAGTAGACAAATGCAGCAGCAAATGAAGTTGTACTAGTAGGGTGTTGTTCTCCTTGCATGTGTAATGTTTGAATATAGATTTAAATCCTATGTTGAATTTTTAACAGTGTAATGCCCTTAACTTTTCCTCTGCTTTGAATAAAAATAAACTATGTGTGGACCCTGTATGACACTTAGCACTGCTGGCTAGCCATTCCATGCTTTTAAATGTATCACTGAAACATTGAAATTTGGGGGATGTCAGAAACTGAGAAACCTCTGGCATTGTAAATAAAACCACTTGTGAAATTTCTGAAACACAGTTAATGTTTTCATTCACAGAGTAATGGCTTCCTACAACTACAAAGTGTCTTGGAAAACATCTTGGAAGAATTGTTTAGAATATCTTCTAGTTCAACACTTTTTTTTTTGTTGGTATCCTAACTGCCAACAAACTGTTAGTTTTCCTTGCTCAAGGTCAGGTCTGATAATGTAAATTTGGTGCAGCCAGTGAGAGTAGCTCATTCAACCCCAGCTCATGTTCCTTTATAGAAATTGCAATTATGTATTTATTCCCTAAAGTCAACAGGTTAAGTCTAGGGTGATCAAAGCAGATTACCAGTTAACATTTCTATTGGTACCTGCTACCAGGCAAATTATATTTTCCTAAAGATTTTTGAAAAGCTTTATAGTTCAGAGAAGGTCTTAGCCTGTATTGCTTGACATGAGCACATAGGGCAGTGAGTTGTCACTTTCCATTCTCAAGTGTGGTGGTGTGCTGTTGGATGGTTGTGTAGGAGAAAACTGCTTGCAAATAGCTGAGTAACTTTTGTAAAAGTTCCCTTGTAGGGAGTAAATAGATGGTATCCAGCAAACAGTGAAGTGTGTTCTATAGCTTGTACTGGATTCCATGGTCTGTGTATGCACAACAGAACTGAATAAAATCTTAATAAACACTCTTCACTTCAAGAATCAGTTGTGGCCTTTGAACATTTAATACAGAATAAGGTACTTGGAGTAGAATGTGGCAGTAAAATTAAAATACATTGTGATGTGCATATTTCAGGGTAACTTGACAGTGGTTAACCTGCAGTTCTACATAATTATTGTCAAATATTGGGTTCCAGAACAGTAGTTAAAGATAGGTTACTGATACCAGTATATGCAATGTTAAAGAGGTTTGTTTTGAAGAATAGCTAATCTTGCTGAAACACTGCTATAGTAGTTTATTGAAAATATTTCCCACTTTTCCATCAATCTTATCACTCAGTAAGTACTGAATTGAAATGTGTGTCCATGCCTCTCCATTTCCAGGATCCTGTTTCAATCCCACTTGTTCATACATGGATCCCAGCATAGGCTGAACTGTGAAATTAATTCCACTGATTCTCCAGTCACTGAAATTTGCCATGAGGTGGAGGCAGTTGTCTGTCATGAGGGAAGGAAGGAACTCGGATGTTGCTCTAAATGTTTGGTGTTACTAAATGTCTTGGTACTACACAGCTTCCAATAAAGATGGTGCTGGATTAGTGTAAGCATGCAAGGGAAACACTCAGGTGGCCTAGGGTTGATGCGAAGGAAGAGTTTGCATTTTTTTGCTTTCTTTGTGAGATCGTTGCTCTCTTAAGGCAGATGGCCCGGGAAAACAGGAAATCTCGAGTCCAGAAATTCAGAAAAGTAGTTCTCTAGTCAGAATCCCCATTGCAGGTTTCACTCACAGCCCTAATAATCTTGTAAATATGTGATGATCTCCAAAATTGCAGCACTTTTATAGCCATCCCTTTCTGTTCTAGCCTGGTAAAAGCTTTAAGTAGTTAGTGGCCAAATTTCTGTTGCATAGATTCTGTTGGCATAAAGGAGATGTTACCTACCAGTGAGGGAGATTGCTAGTGGTTAAAAGAATTCCAGCCTTAGTCCAGGAAAACTTTAATTACCAACAGCCTTCTTCCATTCAGCACCTTTATAATTGCTTGTTGCTAATGATGTCATTTCTTTTTAATTGGAGTAATCAGCTAGTATTTTGACCAATGTCATCTTTATGTCCTACCATAGTAAGCTGTACTTCAATGTTTGTGTTCCATCTCTTCTCCATTCATTCTTTGTAGGTAAATCAGTCATTCATCTATTGTTTTCCCTTTTCCTCTCCTCCTTGGGGACTAAAGGTTTTACCATCCTAGACAGCAGAGGTACTAAAATATGCCCTTTTGTATGTTGGCAGTATTTTCCTTAACCTCTAAAGGATGTTATCTTGAAAGGGAAGAACATTCCATTTATTTACTATCTGTTCCTTGCCATTCTTAATTTAGGCTGGAGTGGGTTAGAAAACGTGTATTGGCATAATTGTGCTGTGCCCATACTTTGGGAAGATTATGGAGTATGAATAATCATGTGTCCTTGCATGATGAAGGCCCATGGTGTTCTGTGCCCACTGAAGTACTGAACCCTTGTGCTGTATGCTGAGTAGGATGTAATCAGTCTCCTGGCTACTGGAAAAAGCCCATACTTGTAGAATGGATAGGACAAAATTTTGAATATGAAAGGCTGAGTGGTTTGCATGCATGTGTTTTTAAAACCATTTTCTATTCAAAACAAACGTTCATCACATTAAATAGTAGCATTTTTGGTTACAGTCTTAATGAAAATGAAGAGGAAACTGGAGACTGCTGAGTGGAGTGTCACTTGCACAGAGGGCTGAAAGTTTGGGAAGGATAACATCTGAATATGGCAGAAAGGGATTGCTTGCTTTTCTGTGACCTGCCCTTTCTTCTTCGGGTAGTCTGTGAATCTACATTTGTGGGTTCAGAGCCTGTGCGGAGCCGTGACTGGATAAAAAGATTTGTGGTTAGGACCGCCCACCCTTAGGCGCCATTTCACACTCTTTCCTCACTTCTCTTCTTTCCGCCATAGCTGCAGGAGACCACTGAGAACTCTTAATTTTTGTGTCGCTTCTCTTTGAGAAAAGACTTTGCTATTCTGCTAATTTTTGCTAGTGATCTTGTCCCACGGGCAGGATCACCCACCTCGGGACTGTTCCTCCTTGCAGAGGGGCAGTTTCTGCCTCGCGGTCACAATGGCCTTCCTCGAATTCCCCCCCTCAGATTACTTCTCCTTCGTGGGTACAATATTTGCTAGGTTGTTTTCTCTTCACGGGGAAAGCAGCTGCCTCCTTCAGGAGTCCCCCCCCCCCCAAAAAAAAAACAAACAATTTTTTCTTGTCGCTCGTCCCTTGCAGGTTGGGTGGCATTTGTCAATTTTTCTCCTTGGTTGGTCTTTTTCCTTGAAAAGGACCAATGTTCCAGCAGTTTGTCTGCCTCACGGTAGGCATCCGAGCTGTTTTGCCCCTCTTTTTTGAGGCAATTTTTGTCACGGCCTCAGCTGCATTCAAGCAGTGAATGACCTGCCACAAGAAGTTCTCCTCATCTGACGGCCACAGCGAGTGCTTGCTCTGCCTCGGGGGAATCTCATCAAGTTCAGACGTGTGCGCAGAACCCTTGTCCAGTAGTCCTCTCAGCCAGCTCTCTTGACTGTTACCAGTTCCCTAACCATGCTTTGTTAAGTGTGAGAAAGTCAAAGCTGCTTACTCCTTGATCGGTGTAGGCCAGCGGGTTCCCAACCTTTTTAAGCTGCAGGCTGGACCACGCCTCCCTCAGACAGCTGGGTGGTCCAGAATGCTGCCATAAAACAGTCTGTGGTGTCGTAAATGTTTTATGACAGCGGTGAGCACATTTATGGCTGTCATAAATGCTTCCGCTTCCAGTGGCAGTGGCAACAATGACGCAGGCCACATTAAATGGTCCAGCCAGCCGGATGTGGCCTGTGGGCCATTGGTTGAGAACCCCTGGGTGTAGGTGGATCCAACTCTTCCAATGTGTAAGTTTAAGCACTACTGTATTGGGTGTTAGCTTTGCATATACACTTGATAAATACCATGTGTTAAATTAAATTCTTTTTTCCTGCATCTATGAAAAGGGAATTGTATTTGGCAATTATATCCTTCATGGGCCCCAAACTCTTCTTTCCCAAAGTAGATTTTTGTTATTCCTAATCTGCATTTCATATCTAAATAGTTTTGTACTTTTGTAATGGTGAGGAAAAGAAATACATAGCAGTTCATTTAATAGGATTATGGTCTCCAGTTGCCCATTTTTGAATAGACAGTCTGGCAGATTAATTTTATTTATAAAGCCATACAAATTTTGAACATAAAAGCAGAAAAATACAAGCATACAGTAAAAAAAAAGGATGGTAACTGTTATAGTTTAAAAAATGAAAGATCTCTCTTTCTGCTATGTTACATACATAGGCTTTTATGTAACTTGTTAAAGTAGTAGTTCCATAATTTTTATATTCTAGCAGGTTCCAGGAAATCTAATATGTAATTAAAGAACTGAACTTGTCCATGTATGAATTTGAAAACTGAATAAAATATGAAGGGCAAAAGCTTTTCATTTTATAAAAAAACATAAACATATACAAACACTTCATACAGTATTTCTAAAGATTTAACTTTTGGCATTTGTGTTTTGAGGGAAAGTGATAAAAGCATGCTCACAGTTCATTATTTCAATAAAGGCGAGCTGAAGTCCTAACTAAAAAAAAATACTTCCTAATTTTAAAAAAAGATTTGTTTCTTGTAATCAGTCACATCTGTCAATGCACAGGTTGCCTAATAAGCACCATTCTTGTGCAACTTGCAGTGTACACCTTTAGCTATTGCTGTGGAATATATACTCTATAATCATTGAATTCTTTGGTTGTGTTGGCTCGAAACAAGAAGATTGCAGAAATCCAGTGGCACTCTGAACTAAGGATCAGAAGGTGAATTTTTTTTTCTGGATGGCAGGAGACATTCAGTGGTATTGAACAAAGTTTCAAAATATTTTTTTTTCTTTGGAAAAATTATTAGATGGAAGTTGTAAAATTCAGTTTTGCTTCCATTCTGGTGATTCAAAACCTGGACTAAAATCTCACTTTTCTTGCATTTTTTTTCTGTTAGCTGTGGGATTGTTTAAATGAAAGCAG
Source organism: Bradypodion ventrale (assembly GCA_035047345.1). Classification (NCBI taxonomy): domain Eukaryota; kingdom Metazoa; phylum Chordata; class Lepidosauria; order Squamata; family Chamaeleonidae; genus Bradypodion; species Bradypodion ventrale. Next base: position 308,028,150 of record JAWDJE010000002.1, on the reverse strand, counting down.
TGCAAGGAATAAGAAACCCAGTACTGAATACAGTTTCTCATCTTAATATAGTTCTATGCAAGGGTTTCACCTAGGAGAATTGAAAATTAAATTGATACCCCATTGAGATTATTTTATGCAGTGTCTGTATTAATCTAAAACTGTAAACGTCTAAGACACTTGCTGAAGTATTGTAATACATAGATGGGTAATCAGATTTAATCTATTCCATAATATCTCCTATCTTTAGCTTCATTCTGTTTGCTTGCAGAATGCATACCATTTTAACTGGCTTTTCTTTAAGGAAAAATTACAGAATTTGTGCAACAAAATATTGAGAAGTGAGCATACTTGATGCAGAATAATTAGTTGTACATTATATTTCTTATCTAACTTTCCTGCTAAATCTAATATTTTCAAGTATGCATTGTTCAAGTAAGTGCTACACTGATCGTAATGCGAATGATGTAACTGTTTCCCCTTAGGCAGTCTAGTAAAAATGTTGCAGTTTTAAACTGACAAATACCTTTAGCTTGTGTTAAAGACCTGTGTGCACAAAAGTGAAGGCAGGCCCAGCAGAGGGGAAGAACGGAAGTGCTAGCCTTTAGGGATGGATGAGGTAGGGAGGGAGGAAAGCGTTTTAAAACATTTTTAAGCAAGAAAAGAAATAATGTGATTTGTTTTGCACATATTTAACCAGAGGATGCAGACTCAAAAAGTATGTATGTTCCATTTCTCTCTATAAGTTGAAGTGGCAAGATGTGAGAATTGGAACAAGTCTAGTATCAACAGTATATGTGATAGCACAGACAAATGGAAGACTCAGGCTGGCTCCTTTCAAGTTTTATATCTCTGGCTTAATGTGTTTTCAAAATGGGGGCGGAGCATCAACTCAATGGCTGCTTTTAAGGACAGAGCCTGGCAGACCACCATGCCATGAACATTTGAATGCATGCCTGAAGTGATCATGAAAGCTCAGAATGATTTTTTTTAATTTAGTGATCCAGGAAAGGTATCACCTTCTACGTCTGCAAATGTAAATGCTGTAAAAAATCAAGACTAGGGACATTTTCAGAATACTTTTTGGGAATTTGAAAGGGATATATTAGTGCAAACAAGCTTTAACTTGACACGACTCCAGTTCCAATCTGTGAAAAGATAGTTTTGGCCTTTGTGCATTTGTCCTAAATATAAAAAATAGCTGGCTATTTAATAAGGAGCTTTCTAATTTCTTTATTTTGTGCAGCAATTGCAATAATATGTTCAGTATCTATTTTATGTTTAAAACTATGTGTGGTTTAAGGTAGCCCTTGAATTGGCTTTACAAATCAGTTTGCATCTAAAGTACACATCACATGGGAGGGGGACAAAAATTGCTTCAAACTAAATTGAGATATTTAGAAAACCTGAACTGGCCTTCAAATTGGGTTTGTGTGTGTGTGTGTGTGTGTGTGTTGGGGGGGGGGGGAGGGAGTGCTTTGGACAGTCACATTTTAAAGACCTGAATCTTGTACATCTTAAATAAATATAATGACATTAATTGGGTTGTTAATTGATTTCAGTTTCAGAATAAAAATCTGAAGTAGATGGAAATCTGATAGAAAGATGAGGGTAACCCGTTTTTGCATTTTTCAACCGTTTATGGAAATTGCATATTTTTCTGTCACTTCATTTAAGTTCTACAAAATGTTGAGATGTTTTAATGTTGCCAGGTTATATGAAGGTGGTCAAGAAGAAATGTGATGTAAAGCATCGAGTTAATCTGCCAGCCAGTCATACTGAAGCCCACATCTATTTCCAGCCTTATTCAGCGCTTGGAGATGAAATAGTTATTGGTAACGCAGTTTGATGTCCCTGCACTGCAATCTGCGTCACCCTACAGCAGGAGAGGGCAATAAATACACACAGTATATTAAAGTAATTTAGCTCGAATAATCACCTCATTTCCACCAGAAGGTGTGGGAGAACGTTGCTGTTTTGAAGATCACTTTCTTTCCATATCCATTTTTAAAACTTAATTTTGAGCGTTCCCTGGTGCTGCCATTCAAATTCCAGAGATGGGTTTGTGCTGCCCACCCCAAGACCTCCAGAGGTTGCACATCCCTGGTCCTACTGCCATGGGTCAAAACCCCAAAGCTTATAGGATATAGGCCCCCTTTCCTCCCCCATCATTCAATTCCCCATTCAGTAAAAGGAAGAGAATTGCCATCTTGGTCGCCTCCTGAAGTATCAGCAGTTTTGCTTCACTTGTAGGGTTTTACAAAATTCAGGTGGATTTCTGATTATGTGTGAATTCATTTTTGTTGTGTGTTTAATCTTTACATTAAAAAACTGTTTAGAGAAAAGCATAAGAAGGTTTAGCATTTGATGGAAGGTAACTAGTTGCATAACATCACATTTGATCCTGTGTGCCTAACTTAGCAACACTAGAGCCCTCACTTTCTTATAAGTGGCCACAATAGTTGTGAGGATGTGCACTGGGAAAGTCCTGATAAGAAAGCCAGAAAATGTGCTGAGTAAAGATTTCTAGTGATGGAATTTAGGGGTTTTCTTTCAGTGGCTTATGTGACTCCTGGACCCTCCTGCTAACCACCCCCAGCAGAATCGTCCATGCAGATTTTTTTGGTGAATTTTGCATACATCCGACAAATATGTCAGAATTTAATATTTTGAAACAAAATATTGATGTTTGTCCACCAGTAGAGGTCTGATGTTTCGTACAAAAGGAATTCTTGACAAACATTTCAAGTTGCCAGTGTATACTTTATCACAGAACATCTTCACATGGCTGAACTGCTTAATTCTTGTTATAGCTTTGAAAAACTCGGGGCTTGTTCCCAAAGATGATGCCTAATAATATATTCCTAATTTATTTATTATCGCATCCTCTCAGACATTTGTTCTAGGGGGAACTCACCCACCTCAGTTGTTTTGTAAAGGTAAAGGTTTCCCTTGCTCGAAGGCCAGTCATATCTGACTCTAGGGTGCAGTGCTCATCTCTGTTTCCAAGACGAAGAGCCAGCGCTGTCTGCTTCTGCAGACGTTTCCATGGTCATGTGGCAGGCATGACTAGACACTGGAGCGCACGGAACGCTGTTACCTTTCCACTGAAGTGGTTCCTATTTATCTACTTGCAATTTCTTGCTTTCAAACTGCTAGGTTGGCAGGAGCTGGGATGAAGACGGGAGCTCATTCCCGTCCTGCAGTACTCGGGAATCGAACTGCTGACCTTCCGCTTCCCAGTCAGCGTCTTAGCGACTTGAACCACTGCAGTACCCTCGGTTGTTTTGACATCCAGCTATATTATCTGTAGGGTGACTGAAATGCAACATCTCTGCAAGAAGGAATATAATGCGTAGCTTTTATAGCACATCTTGCCTATGATTAAAATCAGTGGGTGATATTTTGCTTTTACCTGGTTTGGTAAATGAAGCAATGTAAAATGTTACTGACCAAAATTAAGTTTTGACTCTTCATTCCTACTTTTAAGGGAAACGTCTGCTGTCCTTACCTAGATGCAAAGCACTTTTTTTCCCCCAACCTCCAGTGTTTTCCGATTATTGACCCAAGTTGCCTCTGGCATTGAAATTTCTATTTGAAGGTGTGGTGGGGGAAGGCTCAGGTTGTTGGTGTCTGGTTGTAGCTCAGGTTGCAGCTTCTGTAGGCGGTGAAATTTCCCTTCAAAGTGCCTGATGAATGTGTGAGCCTTGCTGGTCATGTCTGCTTTAGCACAATGTTCCTATTGATAGCATGCTGTACCCTGAGGAGTCACTGGGTGCTCGAGATGTATGAGGCACCACCGAGCATTTAGAAGGGAGTCCTGGTGTGCTGGTAGACGTTGTGAGATGTGCAGTTCGAAGAAAAGGATTGGGCTGGTTGTGGTGCGTCAATTTGGCAGGGGAAGAAAGTTTTTCTGAAGTTAAAGCAGAAGCAGTGCACTGGAGCACATCCAGCGGGGAAGGCGGCGAATCTATAGTACTTCCATCGGAAGAAACTGGGCTGGCACAGTGTCCTTCTCCTTGTAGGTACCGAATGCACTTCTTTTTCCTCCTAAGAACAGTGAAGAGAGTTATCTGTAAATAAAGGGTGAATTTACAGAGTCATTTTTTAAATCAAGGCATTATAGAATTCAGTACAATTATGCCTGGAATACTGTAAGCACATAAAGAAAAATATGTTAAAGTGGTTCTCAGCTTTCTTCATCACTGTCCAAGGAACATTTAAAATTGTTTGGCAATTTCCGCTTTTTAGCCATTGGGTGGCAGTATAACTGGAATTACGATTTGTTTCAAAATAAATCTGGAATTGGATTTTTTTCCTGTTGCATTGAGACACTTGTAAAGGGTGATCTTTGCATTCTAAGTGGCTTGACCTAATACTCAAGAAGAACTAGAAAAACCATGTTAAAGAAATTAGATTTTAATTTTCATCCACAACCATAGTCTTGCAAAGAAAAAGTTGGCACCATCCTGATATTTTGAATTACAGTCCTGTCAGTCTTGGCCAGTGGTCAAAGATGATGTGAGTTAACAGTCTAAAACATTTGAATATCATTGTGTTCTCTTCCCCCATGGGGTACACAGAAAGAGCCCCCTTGAAGATTGTGGTATTTTTGAATCACAATTGGGCATATCCATGTAACGTCAACCAGCTAATCCTTCTCACACTAGGTTAAGTGAAAGGAACTGCAGAATGAACTCACCAAAAGGTGCCATCAACTTGGCAGTTTCATGTCTGGCCTAGACACAGAAGAAGAAGAAATCTTCCCCAATCATCTGTGTATGTTACCATAAAATGCAGTGTGTATGAATATCGAGAGGTGCCTTCCTTATTTGTTAAGTAATTTAGATAATGGTAAGGAAAAAATGATTGCAGCTTTTGAAGTCACCCCCCATACCTTGGGTAGTCTTTCCGAGTCCAACTGTACTCATTTAGTGCTGCAAAGAAGCTGTTTAGTGTCAGTGGCTCTGCTCTTTATATGCTGCAGTCCCGCTCCACCGATGCAGTAAGTTACTCTGCACAAGAACTGTGTCTTCACTCTGAGATATTAGGCATGTATGTTACAGGAGCTGTAGAAGCATTTCTGAAAACTACAAGACACGTTCCAGCACTTACTGCTGTAAAGCTTCTAATAACTTACTCAGTGGGGGAAACATTTATATTCCATAGGCTGTTTTAATAAATATTAAAATAAATATTTTGGGGAAAGCAGCTGGTAGTGGGTGGAGAGAAAAGCGCTCTGACCAGTCTTTCTGATCTCTCCTCCTGGTGTTGGAGCACTTGACGAAATGGTCAGAAGTTCTGACTTGTCGTCTTCAAGAAGGAGGTGGTCTGAAGTACTTAGTTCTCATGTGGTGACAGAAGTATTTATTCTGCTTAAATTAATCAGTAAGTGTCTTCTGGGTGGTACGAGCATTAAAACGGCCATAGAATGGAAGAAAACTAAAAGCTCATAGCCACAGTATGTAAAGGATCCTTTTAAAATTCCAAGAGTTAAAGTACTGTAGCTATATTTTTAAAAAGCAAGCTAACTGTGAGGTTGGGAATATAATACAAGTTGCCTTGTGTGCAGAAGAAATAAATGTAACTCATCCGAGCCTTAGACACGCTTTAATAAAGAAGAAATCCCATATATCAGACCTTCCTCTACAGATGAGCTCAGGGCATGGAATAAGTACACTGGGGAAAGGTAACACCGTGAGTTCACACAAAGATATTCTGTAAGGTGTGCCAGATGTCGTACTCAGTAAACAATCCATTTTAGTTCATTCCTGTAGTCTTACACAAGGAGCATTTCCTCATGATGGGAAAATGCGATTTTTCAGAGCCTTCAGTCACTACACGTAGTGAAATCTTCCCATTTCAGACTTTTGCTCTGTATCTAAAGAGTGACAAACGAATACTACCAGGCAGAAAATTACAGATTAGTCCCCTTTGGAACCGCCAAATAAGACTTAAAACATTGTAAAACATTTTGCTTTCTCAGTAGCTATACTCTAAATACTCTAAGTCAGGGGTGGCAAAACTTTCTGGGCCATGGGCCAGTCATGTGGTTCCTCCTACCAGAAGTAGAAGTAAAATGTGCATAATGCTGCTGTGAATGCACCCACGGCTGTCGTAAATGCTGCGGGTCATTTACGGCAGTGTTATGCACATGCATGTTTTACTTCCACTTGTGGGAGCAGCATGGGCCAGATGGAATGGCACTGTTGACCAGATCCGGCTCACAGGCCATAATTTGGGCACCCCTGTTCTAAATAACAGCTAAACATGTATATTTATTTTAGAAGGAGAAAGCAACACTCAAAGCAGGCAGAACCCACGGAAAACTTAGGCAGGCCATGAAGATCAAGCCTAAGGAGAGTTATTAGTAGTGTTAGCAGCAAGAGCAGCTGTAGAAATTGCATGAACAGTAAAAACTACACAGAGTGGCACAATGTATAAGATAACAAACAAGCCTAGAAAGCAAAGGTTTCAGATACACACCTGCATGGGCCGCACCAGTCCATTTGTTGGTTGAGGCCAAAGCGAGCTCTGCATTTCTTAGGAGAGGCAGGATCTGAACAAGTAGCATGCGTGGCGGAGAGTGGGCAAGGCAGAGGCACAAAACAGCAGCAAAAGCAGAAGAAGAAAAAGATGCAACATCAGTCAAGCAGCTGGAGACAAAACTAAACGGGCCACAAAAACCCAGTTCTTCAGCACCATGTTTCTGCTGGCAGCCACATCTCACCTAGAACTCAGCCAACAGGGCCAAGAATGCAGCAACTGAGACAATCTCAGGTTGCTATTATTCGCACAATAGAGATTTGTAAAACTACTCATTTTCCTTCAGTTTGCTCTACAGTCTCCCAATTACTTTTCTCATTCACTTGAGAAAATACCTCCAAAGCCATTGGCAATGTTAAGGTTGTTTGAAGAAATACTTAGCTTCAGTTATGTTTGATATTCTGCGTTCCAGAGCAAATAACTTGGGTGGGTTAGAATCCTACTGTATTCCCCTCCCATGAATAAGGGACTAAAATGTCATGTTATGCTATTAAAACTACAACAGAATAGGTCGAATGTCAACACCTAGCACCCTACAATCCTGCGAGTAGGGTTGCAAGTAAACATCCTTAGTTTAGATCCGTGGCTCCCAATGTGGGGCAATTCGAGAATGAATGATTAACAGTGAATGGCCTTTTAGGCTTCCTCCACATGAACAGGAGTTCACTTTTTGAACAAGAATAATATGTCATGGGGGGGGGAGGGGAAACAGGATTTTAGAGATGCTTAGGTGGGGCCAAAATAAGTTGGGAAGCACTGATCTAAAGCCTCTCTCTCTCTCTTTTTTTTTTGCTATTTCCCCCCACCAACACATATCTCCTGCTGGTCACTATTAGTATTCCGAGTCCTTCTCGGATGTGCACATGCATATATTTTGTGAGAAAAAGGAACTACACATAAGAAAGCTCATCTATAGTGTTAAAAAAAACATAGAGCCAGGAACAGACAGATATATGACCATATAATGGAGTGAAGATTGGTAGTAGGTCTAACAAATCTCAAAAATAGGAGTCTAGCGCTGTTATCAAATGCACTAATTGGGGAATAAACCTCTTTTATTAGTGGGACGTGTACCAGAATAAACATGCTTAGTATGGGTTGCATGGCTGGATAACTTTGCAGACATGGGACATTAAGTAAAACAACATAGAGGATTACAGATGAAAAGGTGGGTGGTAGTCATAGACACTGAACTTAGTTGGATATCTTAAATGTTGAGAAATCAACTATAGATTTCTAAATAAACTAAAATGATTCCTTCACACTATATTTTGGGTCCTGCACAAAGATATGCAAAATTGGTGGATTAGGTTTGAGGAAAAGTTTATCAGCTTCTAGAATGGAGAAGTTACATTCTAGAAGCTGATGAACCTTTCCTGTCTAGATCTTTCATGGAGAGGTAGATGATTGTGAGAAGGCTCAAATTTCTATAACACAATAAATCTTTAAGGCAAGAGAGACTACATCCTCTTTATCTTTTAACTGGTTACAGAGCAGAGGAGGTAAAATCGCAGAAAGTGGCAAAGCTAGAAGTGATAGCTGATATAGAATGGATAGTTATCAGTATTGAAAAATAGAAGTAATATTAGCGTGGGTATGGTCTACTGCAGTCACATTAAGCCATGGATGCAAATCCTACCAGAAGATTATAGCTATTGTTTGGCTGCCTCAAACTTTTGCTAATATGAAAAATTATACAGTTACCAGATAGTACGCTAGATTTTGCACCAGTGTATTTACCTGAATTGGAGTCCTGCTGTTTTTCTTTTGTCCGCCTTTTCTTTTTTCCCTAGAATCGAAAAGAGGGTGAAAGAGAGAGAAAACAAAAATCATGACATGAACCAAAAATAACTTGTTTATACAGAGGATCATTCTGGTTAAATAATTAGAGGTAGAGACATTTCCATTCTTTTCCCCTAGTTGAATACTGAATGTTTATCTACAACAGAAATAATTAGAAGTTGGTGTGTGTGAGAGAGAGAGAGAGAAAGAAAGAGAAAGAAAGACAGATGACACTTCTTGCCAGGGTTTATAATTGGCTCACAGTCTATCAGTCATTGACTATTAATTTCAAAATAAATCAGTGGCTTAGTGTTTTACTAAAGGGAACCAGAATGGAGACTAACATCCCAATTCTTCCAACCTTAGAAGGACCTCCCCTTCCTTTGGCCTAAAATGAAGCTTTCTAACCAGCTCTTAGTTCCGTCAACCTGGTACCCAGGCCACAAAACATTGTGGTCGACTCATATCAGACCTACTGTTGAGAAGCAATTGTTTAGGTACTTTCATAGACAAGTGAGATTCTGGAACCTTTAGAATATAAAGAAGCTACCACCCTAGTAGAATGTGAGGAACCAGTGTGCATTGATCAAAATTTACAGTGTCCCAAATCACTGGCCATAGATTATTCCTTTCGGTATGTTGAGATTTTTATTTATCTATTTGGGCGGAAGGGGAGTTGAAGAGATTGGTTTGCTAGTTATTCATGGTTATTTGCCACACCAGTGACTCATGTACTTTATGTTATGACTGAGCTGTGTGTGTTTTTGTGTCAGAGATTACTCTGGGTTGAAAGAATTTTTGCAGGGGACGATCGAATGAGGCTCCTTTCATGTCCTCTATCGTGCAGCTCTTGGGGAATCAAACCCTGTGCTTTCGGTTTCCAAGCACAGTGCTTTTACCTACTGAGCCACCAGGGAGCTTAATGACTGAGATTAATTAATACCTGTTAAGTGGAGATAGCAGATATCACCAGTAGATAAACATTAAGAGAGAAGTGGTCTCTTAACTATGTTTTTTGGCTCACATTGCAAACACAGGATCAGCATACAAACCTACTCTGGTTCTGTCTACCCCTCTCCCCAGTTGCACTAAAGAGTGTGGTTCCCTTGAACAGGGCTAATCCAATAAGATAAATACAGTGAAAAGCATCAGGCAATAACTGTATCAACTGCTACTCTAAAACGATACCTTATTGTTAAAAATTTCCCCTTGATACATTTGCTCATATTGGCTGAAATCCTGTTACTTAGCAAATTACATTAGTGGTCCATGGGGTCACAAAGGGTTGGACCTGACTATGCAACTGGACAACAACAAAAGTCCATTGAAGTAGGGTGGGCGGGCTTGTTAGTCAATTCCTCCATAGGTCCATTGATTTAAATTGGTCTGCTCCAGTTATTAATTCACACCTAGAGTAAGCCCATTTAAATTAAAAGAAGTTATAGCAGGAGCTGACCCACCAAATCTTCACTGATTCAATGGGCCTTCTGTAGTGTGACTTGCTATGCTAAGCTATAACATTTCAGACATCATCTATTTTTAAAAAAAATGTATTGTTATGTTCTCTGCCCAAATTTTGAATGAACTGACATGAAGCTTGGTTCTTTCTTTTACTCAATTGCACAGAGACTGGCCAACTCTGAGAAACACACAAATCCTAAGACTTTTTCATTCCTTATAAAAGTACACATTTACTGAACTCAGAAAAGGCAACTGTGTCCTTAGTTCTCATGAACCTGTCCTTCATACATTTGGTCAGAGGACTGATATGGACCCACCATGCAGTGGTGGGATTCACATTTTTTTCCTACCTACTCTGTGGGCATGGTATGGTGGGCATGGCCAGGAGAAAAGTCCTGTGTTATTTCAAAACTTGGATGGGCGGGGCCAGCCAGAATTTCTCCTACTGTTCTGGTGAACTCAGGCGAACCTGCTGAATCCCACCACTGCCACCATGTGTGAAAAATGGCTAGAGTCTTTACTGTAACTCCAGAAGAATATCAGAAATAACCCAAGCTTTGTACATAACCAGCCTTTTTGTAAAACAAATGTCTCAGAATGGCCTATGAAAGAAACAGAGTATGCTGCCCCATGGTAAAGCATCCTAGGTTGAGGAGACAGCAGGAACCTGCACATGGATAAAGACCAGTTGCATTCTCTCCATGGATGGAGTTGGCCCTTCCAGGAAGAGTATAAACATCTGGCAAAGTGCAAAAGGTGATGGTGTATGGGTGAAGTGAACAAAGTTAGATCTCCTTGGTTAGGCTGAGATACTGGTGGCCTTGGGGTCTACACATAGCTGGAGGTTAAAGGTACTGAAGTATTGCTTAATTAAGGAACAGGGTGGGTTCATGGGATGGAGACCAAATTAAAATTGGAGAGAATGTAAACATTTCAGGAACAGCACATGGAATAAACTACCATTTGTCAAAAATTACCTTTGGTGAAAGGCAGTGTAAACAAAACAAAACCATACAATTCCCCCTGAATAATAATTAGAAGTGAGCTATTACAGCTGAAGGTACCATATTTGCTGGCATGTAAGACACATCCGAGTATAAGATGTACCCCATTATTACCAAAATAGGCCACTATATACAGTACAAGACATACTCCATTTTCTAGTGTATTTTAAGGGGGGGAAGTGGGTCTTATACGCCAGCAAATACAGTATACCACATAAATCGAGGGCCAGGTTATTTGGTTTGTATTCTTTCTTAAGAGTAACATTCATTCGCTTCATTTTCTTATGAACAAGAAATGTTCCTGAGAATCGTTTATAAAATTCTCAAGTTTGGCCACCTCACCACCAAGAAGAGTTTATTTAGTTCCTGAATTCATCTGACTCTGCAGTAAATGTGTTGGAGGCTGCAGCCTTTGTTTAATTTCCAGAGAAGTCACTGTGATCTTGGACAATACAAAAGCTGTTCCATTTGAAGTTCAAACAGCATTTAAATATGCTTGTCATTACTGAGACACAAAAGCCACTTCCTTGATGAAAGCAGTCAAAATCAAACCAGATTTTCTCCTCTCCCTTCTCTCCATACAATACTGATCTTGTTTGCAGCAGGAAGCATAGTTAGGGCACAGCTGCCCAATGTCATAATTAGAACACAGTGTTGGCAGTTGTTACTAACTCACAGGGATTGTGATGTGATGCAAGACTACATTCTCTATGTAAAAAGAAGAAACAATGTTATGTTAGGGCATTTGTATGGCAAATGAATCACCATGTTTGTTTGTGGAAGACTGTTCTGTGTAGGCTTAATCTTAGGGCCACTTGATGATAGGAGGGAAGTACCCTACAAGCTTAGCTGCTTGTCAGACCAGCACTGAAAAATCAGTGCAAACATACATCTTTCACATTAAGCATAATTTTTGTGGTGCTTTCCGTATCAAGAAACCTGGTGAATGGAAAGCTAGCATGTTAGGGATAAACATAGGTTTCTGAAGTGTCAGCTTTTCCACATTCAGGATGTATAACTCTGCTGCCCCAGATTTTAACAGCAGCAGTCCTTATTCTGCTTCAATCATCACCTGCTGACCTCAGATGCTGGTTCTTTGGCGCAAATCAACTTTAGAGGGCATTACTGGGAGCCTATGATACTAATTTCATGTCAGAAATTATTCTGCGCTGAAAGGATTTTTGCGGAAGAAACTCTGCTCAGGGATCACCCATATGAGGTTCATTTCATGTCCCCAAGAGCTGGGACAGAGGGGCGCTCAATCCGTCATGTAGTTCCCGGGTCTCGAACTGCTGACTTGCCAGCCTTCCAGCTAACAAGGCAAGCTTAACTTCTGAGCTACCACAGCTCCTTACTAGGAGCCTACGAACTTCAGCCACAGAGGTGAGGACAAACCATTCTCTTTCTTTGACACTTTCCCTCTCCTACTTTTTACCTGTTTCTTTTCATTGACTGAATCTCCACATATGTATAAAAATAAGTCTGGAGTGGCAAAGGTAGGGACATAACTGACAAAGGTATTGCACAAAGAATTTCATGGATAAATATCTGTTGCAAACCATGCTACTATATCCATGGCTGATGCTGGAATCATGGTGAAGTTCAAAGAGGCAGCACTGAGAAAGAGTTTACAGTTTTTCCTTAAGTACACAGGCTTAAGAAATGTGGTGAGTGGTTGATATCTGGAAAATTAGAAAACCAGAGCTTGGGAAGTAAATACTCCCTTATTTCTCATGTACTAACCTTTTTCAAACCTTTCCCACCTGTCAGTCACAAAGGGCTTGATATCCCTGCTCCTTCAATTAGAAGGTATCAATCATTAATAGATAAGAGGGATCCAATGCCAGCCTCCCTCCACTGGATCCACAGAACAATTATATGAAAATCCTTGGCCACTCTCCTATTAAGCATCCCCTGAGTGAAAAATCATGCCATGTTAATAATGCAGAATCTTGCCATTGGCACTGATCTTGCCATTGTGGAAGTAACAATCCCCAGTGAAAAAGCTCATCCTCTACAAGCTGCCAGCAATGCTTGCACAAGCAATATTATGATGTGTTGGCAATATATTGTGGTCAGCAGGGATACATACATATTGTGAAGGTGGGTGTGTTTTCATTTACAGAGTCCTCTTGCTGGCTTTTCCCTTTGCCTTTTTGGTGGAAACAGAAACCCATAAAGGCATATCTAGCTAGTTTGCAAAATGTGAGGCTAGTGGAGCTGTCATGTAGCAAGGAGGAAGGGTGATGAAAGCACTCTGGTATGACATCAGCTTCCAATCATTAGCACGTGCATGCATGCGCACGCACGCACAGCCGATTTGCTATCATAGAACAACTCGGATGCAAAAGCTGGATGCTGTCAACTTTCTGGTTTGGAGAGCTGTATCAATGTTATGAGTCCAAATAGACACAAACATTTGTAACCCATGATGATCATAGCTGGAGAGATGGTGCCACTATTTTTAACTGCCAAGATTCCAAGGGCAATCAAAGGTTTTTGAATGACCTACTCTTAAAAAGAGCTTGTATGGCTCTGTGGAGTGGGATGTCTGGCAATGGAGTTAGGGGCCAGGAGTTTGAATCTTCCTGATCAGCAGGAGTGCTGACTTGGGCTTCTGGTAATTGAAGTCCAAGAACAGCTGGAGTGCCAAGGTTAGCCACCAGGGATCTAGAACATGCAAGGTTAAGTGTCTTGCTACCTCTGTGGCCTTGTGCAGTTTACATGGTCTCAGCACCACAGAAGGATGGGCCAGCACACTATTTCTGAGTACTCTGCACCCAAACCCGCCCTAGAACAGTGATGGTGAACCTTGGCACTCCAGCTGTTCTTGAAGTTCAATTCCCAGAAGCCCTGATCAGCAGGAGTGTTAACTTGGGCTTCTGGGAATTGAAGTCCAAGAACACCTGGAGTGCCAAGCGTATTGTATAGCAAACAAAACAACAACAAAAAAAGACAAACGCTGTGGCACATGTACTAAGGTTTACCATCACTGCCCTAGAAGGATTGACATAAACTGGAATTGATTTGATCACAAATATATTACTGTTAATTATTAGTTAAAAATAAAATCATTGACCCACTTTTTCTGCAATATGCATTAGCCACTATGGCAAACCCACATACCACCTATGGAGTGCCCCCACCCAAATGATGAATTCAATAGGCAATGAGCAATTCTGTGGCCATGGAAAAGCCCAGGGCTCCTGGAATTCTGCAGCCAACGCTAAGTTAGGTGGATGCATGAGTGGCAGATGGTTACAGACTCTCACTGCCGTAATGCAGAATGACATTTGCTGCAGAATTTGCTTACCCTTGCCATAGAAACCGGCCCCGAAGTGCTGCTGAATTCCAGGGGCCCTGAGTTAAACTTTGTGTGATCACGGCATGAAGAGCCTGAAGAAGACTGAAGAGTAAGGGGTAAAAAAAAGGGTTAAAATAGAAACTGGTGAAGATCACGGGATAAAAAAAATTTGCAGCACATAAGTACATGAGCACATCTGGCGGTATGCAGGAAAACTAGCAGTGGATGATTTAATAGTATTTTTCAATCAATGAATTAATTAAAAACAAGTCACTTATGCTGTTAAAATAATTTCTGGAGCTCTAACGATTTGCGTCATAAGACAGCCAATTAACTTTGAAGCCAACAGGCCTAGAGAAGAGACTTAAATTTACAGATATTCTATGTACTGGGCAATTCCTCTGGTCATGCTGGATTGTGAATACTATATATGCGGGGACCAGTACATGTGTGAAAGCCCCTTGAAATGGACTGGACTATGTGCAGAACCATTCATGGGCAGCTTGCTTCTATGAGCTTGTGTCTCATTGACTTGGAAGTAGAAAAGTTCACCACCACAATAGTGTGGTAGGTAGGTTACAAATCTCAATATTTTGCTAAAGATTCAATTAAAAGATAATAAAAGTTACAACACATAGCTTGACCATTAAGACAGAAAATTTCAGTGAGATCTTTGCTTACTTGATATTGATCCCACTTCACAGTACAAAGTATCAGAAAGACAAATTAAATTGAATTGATCTGGTGCTTCAAAGACTACTCACATTTCACTTTCCTAATAAAAATCAATTATGTCTTCCCAGGTTCAGTGGACGTACTACTTTTAACTACTTAGATTCAGAAACAAGTATAAGCACTTTTCAACATTTGCAGACAGAGACTGCTAATTATCACATAGCGGTGTTGCTTTCTAAATTTCACCCTTTCAATGGTAAAAAAACCCAGAAAAGTCTGAAATCATCACTGAACAGACATTATGTGTTACACAGGGAATTAAGGGAATCAACTACTTTCAATACAGTTGCTATGCTTGCAGAAGATAGGATATTCTAAAATATGGGAAAATTTGTTTAATTAAAAACCTTTCCTTAAAAACAAAAGAACAGATTCTGCATTGTGGCAGTCTGATACTAGACAGTAGCAAGGGAACAACCAGTTCCTCAAATTCACTGGTGTACATAATGAAACAAATGTACTCTATAGCGAAAAAATCGCACAACGAAAAGGTTTTGGGGAAAAAATGGCGCCTCACATAATGAAATTTTTTGCTACCACTTCCAGCTTTCCTTGATTCATAGATCTCACATTCCATGTCCCTATGCAGTATTGTTCCTTATAACAACGACTTTCTCCTCCCACTATCCTATCCACCACCATCTTTTGACCTGGTAGGCTAAGCATCCTGTTTCATCTATTTTCCCCCTTTGCTTTGCCTTTTGTTCTAGTCCATAGAGTTCTCTTGGCAAACTTCCTTACATGGTTTGCCGGTTTCTATGCCAGTACTTTACTGTCATACATATTATCACAATTTAACACAAAGTAACAGACTAAAATTAAGTTGATTAATGCTGGATATATGAAACAGGAAGTTATATATGTAGTCAAAAGTTAACAGTATCTTGTTAGTCATCAACCTTGGTATGAAAAGGAAAACCTTGGTATGAAAAGGAAAGTTCACTATATCAAGTCAACTACGGTAATTTAATTATTTATCAAATGCATGCAGCTATGAGTCTTTGATGAGAACATCCATTGCGGTGACTCCTTCCCTCCTCCTGTTTCCAGCCGCTGGTTAGTCCTGGAGACCTGCATTGGTGTCCTCTGTCACCTACCCACCCACAGCGACTTCACCTGGGCATCTGTGATGGTGACTGGGCAGTTGAGACCTTGGTCGCTGCCTTCTTTCCTCTCTGGCGCCAGGTTTTTCGATGGGATAGGGGTAGGGGGCAAGATGGGCCACTCACCTCCCCCTGGGCCTCTGATGGTGACTGGATAGTCAGTGACTAAGCACCACTACCATTTTCGCTTTGCAGAAAGTACCCAACAAGATACACAAGATAATGGCAAAAGAAAATCCACAGCTCTCTACCTCTTGCTTAAGGCCTTCACAGTTCTGAAAACTACACTTTTCCAGCTAAGTACAACCAGGACAGATAGTTATCAACTAGCATCCTTCCTATTCAATATTTGTGTGTGTGAAACTCCAACTGTAAAAGATGCTGTGGTGACCTGACAAGGTGTTGGTCATGAGCAATTGACACTTTGTCTGACAACTGTTGGACTTTGGCATCTGCACAAAGGGTAGGATACTGGCCATCATCATTATTATTGTTGCTGCTGCTGACAACGCACACAAAAACCTAGGCACTTCCCAACATTCTATTAACAAACAATAAGACTAGGTTTACTATCCATGGGGAAAAGATGTTTGGGAAAGGGGAACAACATGAAAAAGAAAGGCAGAGATAGGAGATCAGCAGCCAAACTGTTTTCAGATGGTGCCTTTTGTCTGAAGCTTGTTTTCTGCACAGGTCAACTGTGCAAGGTATTGTGAGAAGCTGACACCAGTGTCTGGGAGAAAAGGGTAGAGGAGAAGAGCTAGCAACCCCAGAAGATCTTAGCCACATCTAAAAGAACTTTCA
The DNA here is from genome assembly GCA_035047345.1 of Bradypodion ventrale. Classification (NCBI taxonomy): domain Eukaryota; kingdom Metazoa; phylum Chordata; class Lepidosauria; order Squamata; family Chamaeleonidae; genus Bradypodion; species Bradypodion ventrale. Next base: position 308,011,432 of record JAWDJE010000002.1, on the reverse strand, counting down.
GGGCCAGTTCTCTTAGCACTGTTTGCTGTTTTACCTCTAGTGACCATGAGTGAGCTTACAAGACGTATAGTAAAACCCTGACTTATGTGTGTCTCGAGATACGTAAAATTTGACTTACGTCAGGATTTTTTGCTAAAATGGTGTCCCAATTTACATAACACAATTTCCTATGGGTTTGCTTCAATTTTCATAAAAATTCATTTTGCCTATGGGTTTGCTTCGATTTACATAAAAATTCATTTTGCCTATGGGTTTGCTTCGATTTACATAAAAAACCAATTTACGTAAAAGGCTACATAATGGACTTTTTTAAACGTAAGTCAGGGTTTTACTGTATTCCTAAAAACAAAACAAAATATTGTGGTACCTTAAAGGTTTCCCTTGCTTGAAAGCCAGTCATATCCAATTCTAGGGTTCAGTGCTCATCTCTGTTTCAAAGCCGAAGAGCCAGCATTGTCTGCTTCTGCAGACGTTTCTGTGGTCATGTGGCAGGCATGACTAGACACCCGGAGCACACGGAAGGCTGTTTACCTTCCCACCGAAGTGGTCTCTATTTATCTACTTGCAATTTCTTGCTTTCGAACTGCTAGGTTGGCAGGAGCTGGGACAAAGAGCTCATTCCCTCCTGCAGTACTCAGGAATTGAACTGCTGACCTTCTGCCTCTGCTATATTTTAGTGCAACCTAAATAGATCTCATACATTAAACTATATCTGTTAGTCTTTAAGATTCCACATTTTTGCTTCTTTGTTGTTTAGAATTTTTTTTTGTATCTGATCAGTCTAACATGGGTTGCTCTTCAAAAAGTACAAAAATTCTATTCCTTTATCTAAGCTACTTCTTTGGCCACCCCTCCTATCTGAATTATCACTGAAGTTGCTTTGCTCTGAATACTGTCCATCAGATAAGATTCTGGGGCATAGTTGGAGAACTAGGCTTGGGATGACCTGAAAGGAAAACAGAAAGGGCCATGGCAGGTTGCCTGAATTCGGCCAGCAAAAAGCCACAGTACTCACATAGTTATCTCTTGCAGACCAGCCTGGGTAGAGCTGCATGTGAAGCTGCCTTTCTTTGCGGGCCAGTTCGTAGTACTTGGCCTGTTCCTCCCGTGACAGGGCGTGCCACTGCAAGGGAAACCAGAAGAAACCTGTGAGCTGCCTTGCTGGTGCAATCACTAGGACCGTGATGGTGAACCTTGGCACTCCAGATGTTCTTGGACTTCAATTCCCATAAGCCCAAGCCTCTCTCCTTGAATCTGCACTAATGGGTTTACTGCTGTGACCATAATGTCCAGCTTCACCATTTATTGCATTTTATTTCATTCAATAAAGTTGGTTTGTTAGTTTTCTTAGAACATCTCGAGTGCCAAGATTCACCATCATGCCACTAGGATCTGACAAGTACAAACCCTGGACTGGATCACCATTAGTGGAGTGGGGAACTTGGAGCCCTCCAGAATGACAGTTCTCATCCTTCCCAGCCAGCAGGACTTAAAGTCAAGGGCCATTGTGGGATCCATTAAGCATTACACATTGAGGGATAAAATATCTTGAGAAATTAAGAAGCCATGGGGAAAATAGAAACTTCTCATCATTAACTCCTTCTGCACACATGTACAAACTCTGCACCATTCTGTATACAGTTCACTTGGTAACTGTTGGATACTGGAGCCAGGGCTCATAGTGTCCAATCGATTGGATATCTGGGGGTGGGGGGGGGCATGAAATCATTTATCATACACTTCCCTGTTCCCTCTGAGCCTAGCTGCAATCCTCAAGTAACTGGGAGAGAAACAGATTTTAAGCAGAACAGTATACTTTGGAAACTCTCCCTGTTGTACTGCAAATGTTTTGAGGATGATTTGGTCTTGGAGAGTTAATTAAGAAACTTTAACTTTACAAAAGATCAGCTCCTCAGTATGGGCTTTCCATACCGACACACCCAGTTGCCTGCATTTTTGGATTCAGCTCAATGAGGTGGTAGTTCCTCCCACGACAGGTCATGCCACTTAGCCTTAGTCTGGCTAAGAAATGGAAATGAATTTAAATCTGAGAGTCTGTTTGCTCTGGAAAAATTGATTCAGCAGTGAGCAGCCATAACGCCTAGCTAGTCAGTATCATAATGCCACAACTGAGAGTGTACTCTTACCCGCCTTCCTAAAATCTGATTGATGGCAGCACTTTCTTTTAAGGTACACTCAGCAATGACTTTGGCCCGCATCTCTTTCATATACAGCATAAAAGCATTCAAAGGCTTCTTAATCGTAGGCTTCTTGGCTTCCTTGTCTCTCTTTGGTTCTGGTTGTGATTTCCTGTCCCAAGAGAAATGACAATGCATTATAACACCCATATTTACACAGCAATGGCTGCATATCAGTAAAAATATCAGTTGCTGAGAAAAGGCTAAACAATTTTAATTTCAAAGGTTTGCATTTAGAAGAATTTAGACAAATCAAAATTAAAACAAACACACAAATTAAAATGATGGAGTTGAAGTCTCCAGCACGTCCAATGGCCACTGCCCAAGAGTGGAAGTTGGATAGATCTCTTGATCTGATTAGCAAGTCTCACCTTTGGTCTGATTAATAGTAAAGTTAGGACCTGCCATGTTTATTTATCATTCCAACTGGCAGAACTATCAATCAGAGCACTTAGGAGAGGGAGGCTGGTACCCCTCCAGCTGTTTCTGGATAGCAACTCCAGTCATCCCTCACCGCTAACTGTGTTGACTCAGTCTTATGGGACTTGGCCATCTCACAATACCTGGAAGGTCTTACACTGCCCATCTGATGTTGAGAGACAGGTGTTGAGAGAGAGGAAATAAAAAGGATACACCTGAGCTACCTTCCTCCTCTCCTCTACTGGAAAGAACACATTTTCAGCTGTGCTTTACCAATGAAAAGAAGGGCCTGCCCCCTCCAAAGCTGTAACTCCCAAAGACCTGCCCACTTACATGTTTCGATCATAATGATCCATTTCTTGTTTCCCAGAGGGAGATGTGATACCTGGGTGTGGAATTCCAGTTGTATGCATCCCAGAGCCAAGCACCAATGGGTGTGTGATCCTGTAACACAAAGCAAGCTTGTGACTCCCTGGACATTTCAGTCCATTAAGTGTCTCCAGAGTTTGGTACTAGAATTTGATCTGGCTCTAACTTTCAGAGAGTAGACCATCTTGAAGAACGTGCAGCAGAATATTTAACAAGCGAGGGTTGCAAGAGAAGAAACAGTTCCACACTAGAGAACAACTCCTGAAACACAAATGCATACAATGTCATGTCTGGTTTCTGAAGGCTTCTGGCATCGAGGAAAAACCCTTAGTCACATATACTCTTAGGACAGATTTGCAACAATCTGAAACAAGGCGATTCTATTTCAGGCAGGCCAAAAACTGGATATTTTGGTGACCTCAAAAGATCTATTCTGAATAATGACTTATTCTTCATATATATTGCCCACTAGGTGGTGCTGTTAAAATTGTTTTCTTACCGTATTCATAGTTGGCAGCAGCCAAGAGTGAATCCATAATTTTAAACTTATATTACAGTACTAGCAAGCAACCTTTCCATTTTCATCCATATTATTTTACATTATCCTGACATAGTGACATAGTGAAACCAAATAATTCTTCTTGAACTAATAACAACACCTAGGAGCGCTCTTGGTGAAGCCAATGGCAATGCTGAATCAGGAAGTGCCTAGTCTGACTTGGAATTTTCTGCTTCCTAGCACCAGTAATTAAATAAAGTTTACAAGTCTTAATTTGGCATTTGATTAAACTTAAAGAGCTGTACTTAACAGTTCTCCAGATGCACACCAGTTTACATTTCCAATGAAAACAAAAACAGGTTGGAGGAACATATTTTGATTTTTTAAAAAGTATAATTCCCTTCAAAATAGCTTTTTAAGCAATGTCTCCTGGTCTTCAACAATTGCAATTCATGCTCCTAATGACACACTTTACATGTGACTAAACCCGTTTCAGATTAGGTATGGTACAAGATTTTCATATCAAAGGGTTTAACCTGATACCTGTAGCAGATGACCCTATATTGCTATGTGCTGCCACTGAAACAGAATGGTCTTCTCCCCTCTGTAGACCAATTCTCAGATCACTAGAATTATCAATCAGATCCTGAGATTAATAGTTTATACAGCCTTTTTTTTTTGCTCTGAACAATACATCAAGCAGAGAAAAGAGAAGGCTGTCAAATTACCAAACATTATGAGTAAAACTTGAGAGAGCAGATTTGCTGATGGGAAACAACCAACTGCTCATTAGCTAGTATGGCACTAAAATAAATAATGCTTGATTTTCATCTACTGACGTGGCTTGAAGCTTGATCATTATCCACCAAGGAGTGGATAATGCTCTTAATCTACAAAATCTACCTTACACACCTCTACGATTAGGAACCCGGGTAAGGTAAAGGATTATGCCCCGTCAGGCAACCAAGGAGGTCTGTAAAATCATATCTCTTCAGTGTTGAGACAGACAGGAGTAGATGCCTTAGGCAGAATGAACATTAAGATAATAATAATAAAAATAATAATACTGTAATCACAGTAATAAGGTATTTTTCCAATCCGACTGTTCCAAGAACAAGTCCCAGAATGTCTCCACCAAAAGACTTAATCAGCACTCTTTATTAGCTGCAAAAGTCATAGCCAGAGACACAAAAAGATATATTGGAGCACATATCTTCCCTGTGAAGTTAATGTAAGGTCCCACTGGGACCTTCTCATGAGAGACAGGAAGACAGGAAGCTGGCTTCAGTTCCTTCTAATGAACTTTTCATAGCTTTCAATAAGCAGTGTGAAGACTGAGAGCACCAATCCATGCTAGTGGGTCAGATTCTGATGCACTGAGGGGAAAAAAGCCAGTGTGTTTCTTTTTGAAAGTAGGCAAAGATTCTTAAAACATGGGCCAGGGACTCTTCAGGATCCTGTCCTCCAGGAATTCCTGCAGAACACAAGTGTCCATTCCAAGTGGCTTCTCTCACAGGGTATTAAATAGCAGGGTTGCTATCTTCCACTGTTATAAACAGTACTATGCTTCCATAGAGCTGAAGGTCGCAGTTTTAGGCTAGTTAATCTGCTGTCCCAGAATAATACATTCAAGGCGAAAAAGAATTAGAAGAAACACCAGATCTTGGTTCATGTCAGAAGCTAAGCAAGGCTAGCTTCTGACAAAATGGGAGGCCAAGGGATCTCCAAGTTGGGTAGGAAAGAATTCATCTTGAAACCCTGGAGAGTTGTTGCTCCCAATCAGGGTTGGTAATTCTGTGCTAGAGAGTCTACTTGGCACTCCTTGGCACTCTGGGTGTTCTTGGATTTCAATTACCAGAAGCCCAAGTCAACACTCCTGCTGATCAGGGCTTCTGGGAATTGAAGTTCAAGAACATCTGGAGTGCCAGAGTGCGCCACATCTTTCACCTAGTGGAAAATCCCAAAAATCTAGGGGGGAACTGCCCACTCTGCTTAACCAAAGGCAACAGTGTGTAGGCACCACGGGAAGTGAATCATCATAGCCCTTTCAGCAATCTTGAAAACCATTTTTTTATCTCCAGCCATCAGAAAATAAGAGACTTACAAAAGATCTGAACTGCAGTGAGGTTGCTCAGTTTGTAAGAATCTAAAGAAAGGTTCTCTCTCTCTACCCTACTACTCTCATTGACCAAAGCCAACACTGTACTTCGCTCATTTGGGAGTTTAAGAACATTGCAATTTCTTCTTTAAAAAAAAAAGTCAACTGAGTACCATAGTAGGATTTCTCCCTTCTCCCTATTGCTGCCACCAAGAAGCTCTCTTTTTTCCTCTAGACCAGTGGTTCCCAAGCTTTTTTTGGCCTAAGTATCTTAAAATTCTGATGCCCCTCCCCCCTGTGATACATAACCCTTATTATTCAAAAAGTGAACTCCTATTCATGTAGAGGAAGCCTAAAAGGCCATTCACTGATAACTCATCCTTGAATTGCCCCCCTAAAAATCAAACTGCCACCTCTGTAGGGTGTGTGCCCCATGTTGGGAACCACGGCTCTAGTGGCTAAAAAGTTGGGATGGCATGGGTGGTAAAAGCAGGGCCGCCATCAGAAATTTCTGGGCCCCATACTGAGCAATCCTATTGCCCCCCCCCCCCCCCACATATAGTAATGTCACAGTTATGGCCAGCAGCGACAGGGCCCCTGTCAGCTCCGGGCCCTATACGGCAGTACTGGTAGTACTGCCCTGATGGCAGCCCTGGGTAAAAGAAGCAAAGAGAATTGTCCTGGTTTAGGCAGCTCATACTCACCTAGAGAAAGTAGCCCCAGCTGAGAGTGCCGACGTATAGGGCTGTCTAAATCCACATGACTGGAAAGGACAGACAGGCTGGCTCTGCCTGGGAGCAGGAAGAAAGAGTCCATAAAGCATCTACAGCCATGTGACACCCCCACCCCACCATTTTTTTCCCTAAGTGGGAATCACTACTGGTTGCAGGGTTCTATTTTGGGGGAGAAGACAATTCTCCCTTACAGGGGCTTCTGACTCAATGTAGAGCAAGAGTTCTCAACCTTTCTAAGCCGGGGGCCAGGTCACGCTCTCTCAGACAGCTTTGGGTGCCAGACAGCCATTTTGCCTTTTCTACACCACATGGCACTTCCTGGTCTGGTGGAGGTGGTGGTGGGCCACATGAAATGGTGCCATGGACTGCATCCGGCCTGCAGGGGCTGCAGGTTCAGAATCTCTGATGTAGATTTTAATTATAAAAGATCTGAATCTGAGCAGAGGCTAATGAGTTCCTCTGACTCATACTTAATAGTCTACTTCTATTTATTATATCATTGCAACTTCTCCCATTCCAATGTCCTCCAGCTGTTTTAGGCCAATAATTCCATTGGCCTCAGCAAGTATGGCCAATGGTCAAGGATAAGAGATTTGCAGCCCAAAACATCAGAGGTATGAGGTGCTAATTAGGAAGAAGGCACCCTGTGGTTAGAAAATGAGGCCTTTGGTCCAGGTTATACTGCACACAAGTCAGAGCCTCCCCCCCCCCCGCCCCCTGAGCATCCCTCCTCCAATCATTATCCAAGGATACACACAGTCAGATAATAGGGGAACCAGTGTGCAAGGAAGACTGGATCCTTCTGAAATCCAGATGAATGCCCATTTTGTCTGCATGCATCTCCCATCTCTATCAGTGTAAGCAATAAAGAATGACCTTTCAAACTGCACTTAACACTACTGCCAAATATTTCTGCTTAGCTGTAACTAGAGCAAGAATCTTTAGGGCTAAGGAAGGCAGCTTGGACCCTCATGGCTGCTTCTTTGCTAAAAAATAATAATCAAAGATCCAGTCATTGACAATGGAGAACAGTATTTTGTAATTCTAGGGCTACTTGGCCCTTAATATAGAGATTTAGATTGGTCCACATATGCCTTCCATACTTTGTCATTTTTTAATATACAATGAAAGCAAGAGTCCTATATATGATTTCATTTGGAGAAATATCAAGTAAACAGTTGGACTTATACATAAGATCATTAAAAAAGAGAAAATATTTATACAAGAAATGATTATAGAGCTGTCTGGGGTGTGTGTGAGGGAGAAGCGCATTTTAGAGAATAAACAAAACAAAAACAAAAATATGTAGCATTTTGAAGACTAACTGTTATATTTTAATGTTAGCTTTCTTGGATCAAGCCCACTTCATCAGACATGGGAGTGAAACTTCATGGCATCCATTTATACACATCAGGTACAGAGTGACTGGTAGGTAGCACATGTAATTTAATTTCAAGTGTTCGGTCTGCCTCTGCCTCCCTACCTATTTGACCGTTTCTGTCTATATATTTATTATTGGGAATTGGGGAAGAAAGCCAGATATGTGTGGAAGGGTGCAGAAGAGTACTTTTAAAACCTTCATCCTTGTCTTAAGCTCTGTAGGAATCCTCAGCCCCAACACAACACTCTCTATTCTCAGTGTGAAGAAAACCGTGAAAGTTACTAAAACCATGACTGAAAGATACGAGATACCACGTCTGTCCTGGCTTAGGAAAAGCACAGGATCATAAAGTCAATGAAGCTTTAAAAGACAAGAAAACTTCCTTTAAAAGAGTCTTGTCAATATGAAACTGTTTAAAAAAAGAGTACCAGCTCTGGTAAAATAAACGTTAGTTAAAGGCAGAAGAATAGACGCCTTTGAAATGTGGTGTTGGAGGAGAGTTTTGAGAGTCCCCTGGACAGCGAGGAGAACAAATAGGTCAATCTTAGAAGAAATCAACCCTGATTGCTCATTGGAAGCTGAAGTACTTTGGACATCAAATGAGAAGAGAGGATTCACTTGAGAAGGCCTTGATGCTGGGAAAGGTGGAGGGCAAAAGAAGAAGGGGGCGGCCAAAGATGAGATGGCTAGATGGTATTGTAGACACAATGAGCACAAAGCTGGGCAGGCTGAGGAGGATGGTGGAGGACAGAGGTGCCTGAAGGACAATGGTCCATAGGGTCACAAAGGGTCGGAATCGACTGTGCGACTGAACAACAACAAAAAAGGCAAGCCTGAAGGAAGGAATTTAAAAGATATGTAAAAAATAACAAAAACAAACAAACAAAACACCTTCCACATTTCATCATGAATACCAGCGAGGAAACAAATAGAACTTTTTGACAAGGATGGGGAATAAGCAATCATATATAGAACTAATTTTTGTCTAACAAAATTGGAATGCCATAGATTTGCTCATCTCACAATAATGGGATGAATATGCAAAAAGAGAACTGAAAGAGAATGGAGATTTCTGGGAATCTAAATTGCATCCATATTGCAAAAAGGTTGGGAGAAAATACCAAAACTAATTTTTTAAGGAAACTTCTTAAGAACTAAGTCAACTAGAGATGAAGACAGATGAAGTTACAAAATAACAACCCTCTGCATCAAGGTGGCATTCATCTGAGAATTCTTGAAGTACTTCCATTAAGATCTTGCTGATACTTCAGCAAACATATATGTTGGAATATAAGGAAAGAAGCCTTTGCTAGGTAAAGGTAAAGGTCACCCTTGCTCGAAAGCCAGTCATATCCAACTCTAGGGTTCAGCGACAAAAATGTCTGATGGTAAGAAACTCATAAATTATAAACAGCATAGAGAGGATGGATAGAGATGTGTTTTCCTTCCTCCAAATTGTAAAATGAAGGATTTCCCAATAAAATTGGTCTAGAGAAGACACAGAATAAGAGCAACATAAAATATATTGTGTTATAAAATCCCTGGTGGAACAGCGGTTAAACTGACTACAGCCAAAACGTTGTGAGTTTGATCCTCAAGGCGACCATGGTTGACTCAGCCTTCCAAGGTCGGTAATCAAAAGTATTCCTTTTTAACACACAAAATTAATGGCTGAAATCCTATTACTTAGTGTAGTATACTAAATTGCAACTAGAGTGGGCTATTTGAATCAACAGAACTTATACAGAAGCTGACTCCTTAAATACCCACTCATTCAATGGGACTACTCTAGTGTGACTTACTAATCAATAAGATTTCAGCCACTATTAGCTTCCTTTAAAAAGAGAGAGCCAACATAGACTCAAAAGACCAGGGTTCAAATCCCTACTTCTCTATGGAAAGTCACTTGTGGATTATAATTTAATCCTTAAACACTACCCATATATTGAAAACCCTATTAGGCTCACTATAAATTGGATGCAAGTTAACAGCATACAAGATAGACTCTAAAAAGACAACTGAAATCCAGGATGAAGATTATGACATCCCAGGCAGTTAGTTCCATAGGCAATACTGTGGAAATGACACTCTTTTACAACTTTGTTCCTCAGGAAAGGGCGGTTTGTTACTAAATTTCAGGCTCACCAGTAAGTCCTTTGGATATTTCTCATCTATCACTCTACCTAATTAAAGAGAGCCTCACTGCAGTGCCTCTTCTCCCAAAGACTAGGCAAGCAGAGAGCCTATTCCCACTGAACACTTTCTTTGAAGGACCTTGTTAAGGAAAAGCTGCTTCCTGTGTTAAGACAGCTTCACATCTGAAGTCAGGGTCCTTCCGCAGTAGTGAACTTGGAATAGTTACTCACATACCACAGCACTGGCTATTGGCAGAAGGAGGCCTCCAAAGTCTTTTCTCCCCTTTCCTCCATCATTAATTCTAACCCTCTGCAAAATGTGATATGGTAAAGCAAATATACACTACTAGATGATGATAATACTGATGAGCTGTCAAGTTGATTCTGACTTATGGCAACCCTTTCCAGGTTTTTCTATATAAAGACTACACAGACGTGGCTTATTGTTCTCTTCTTCTGGGAGTGCCATGGGAATGTGTGCACAGCCAGACACCTAACTCTCTATCCTGCAAGCTATATACACCTATATAGTGTAATTACTCTAGTATAAGTAGTCTTTAGGTTATTCCCTTTTATTAAGAAAATAATAATAATTTGCCCATGAAATTTGACTCCAGGTAGCTGCAAGTTTTCCACCTGAAATAATCACATACTTTCATCATTTCTGATAGTTCTGGACTTATGTGGCTTAATTTTCATTTGCTGTAGTTAAACATTTTCTCATCAAACCTTTCCAGGGAAGGAGAGGGATAATGGCAATCATGAAGAGCTTTTTCCCCTTCAGCGCTGATGAGGTTATACAAGGTAGGTCGAACGTGGAAGTAGAATGGCAAGTTCCAATACCAGGGGAAAAATAATGCTAGAAAGCAAGGATTTTTTTTCCTGGTCTTCAGCTTTGCCACAGGGGAATGATTTCATAAGGATATTTTCTTCTTCTTCTAGTGTTGTATCCAATTCCGAATATTGGCGATCATCATGGTGATCAGCCATGAAAACTATCCTGAGAATATAATGCAGTGGCCTTTCATCTGCCTTTTGCATCGCAGGATGACCCCTGTACCACTGATCCAGCTCACTTTCTGGTCCTGAGCCCTTTTGGCATACAAAGTCCTCCTCAGCCCCAGGCCAGTATTACTGAAGCTGCTGCCTGCCATCAAGATGGATTCAAGTGGGATTTAATCCACTTGGGGACCATCACCCTTCCCTGTGGACTTCACCAAGGCCACTAGTCCTCAGGGTTGTTAGGTTAGTTAACCGCCACCTGACACTCAGCGTTGAGTCTCTGGCAGTAAATAAATAAATTTCATGTCAGAAATTACTCTGGACACAATCATGAAGCGGTAAGAATGCTAACGACTTTCCTTTAAAATGTGGTGCAGACAAATGAGAATATTTAATTTAATTTAATTTAATTTTTGAATTTCTATACCGTCCACTCAGGTACAACCCGACTCAGGGCGGTTCAACAGCATAATCTAAAAACACAAAATATACAATTTCAATAAAACTAGCATAAAAACATACAAAAGATAAAACAGGTAAAACCACTTAGTTAAATTCACCCATCCCTATCAATAAAGAAGGGAGGAGAATGGATCACTAAACTGGATTAGGCTATAAATCAGTGGACGGGGGCCACATTCCCATCGGGGCCCCACACTTGCCCTGCCAGCCAGGTTATCAGACCTTTCCTGAAGGGCAGCAATACTGTCTGTAACGTTAGTTCTATCGGCAGGAGGTTCCATAGGGCCGGTGCGGACACAGAAAAGGCCCTCCTTCATGTTGCTAGAAAGGCAAGCCCCTCTAGTTGATGGTACCATTAGAGAGCCCCTCCGGTCCGCCCTGGTTGGATGGACAGACATTCTTGGGGTGACGCGGTCTCTTAGGTAACCTAGCCCACTACCATGTAGGGCTTTAAAGGTCAAAACCAGCACCTTGAATTGCACCCAGAGGCAAACCGGTAACCAGTGCAGCTCCCAGAGCAGTGGCGAGGCATGGGCATAACATCCATGCCCCATCACCACCTGGGCAACCACATTCTGGACCAGTTGTAGCCTCTGAATGGTCATCAAGGGCAGCTCCATGTAGAGTGCATTACAACAATCTAGCCTGGAGGTGACCAGTGCATGAGTGACCATGAGTAAGGAGTTCCGGTGTAGGAGTGGGCGCAACTGGCGAATTACTCAAAGTTGAGCAAAAGCCCTCCTGGCCACGATCACCACCTGATCTTCAAGCCGCAGTCGTGTATCCAGGAGGACTCCCAAGTTGCACAACGGTTCTGTTTGGGGCAATACAACCCCATCCAGGACTAAAGGTGGAAGGTCTCCAGATAACGCAGGACCCCTGACTCATAGCCACTCAGTCTTGATAGGATTCAGTTGTAGCCCGTTGTCCCCCATCCAGACCTCAACAGCCTCGAGACATTAGGACAGGGCTTTGACAGCATCACTTGGGTCACCACGGGCTGAGATGTATAGTTGAGAAACATGTATGAACAGGACTGGTATCCATGAATCTTCAAATGAACATACGTTTGTTATTCTTAGTGGTGCCACCATTTTCTCTGCTTCTCTGGATATGTTTTCTTGCAATACTAATGCACATATTGGATCACACATTAATCTATGGCAAAGGAATGCCTTATGGGAAAGCCAGATCCATAATAAACACTTTTAATGCTTGGGGCTTCCCTGTTCTATTGGTTCAGTGTGTGTCATATGAAATTGGCATATATCAGGATAAGACAGGAATGAAGCAAAATACCTGGAATTGAGCATGCAATGGTCTTATTAGTTACTAGCATAGGTTGCCTGGCTTTGCCGGGCTATTATAAACTGTTTTTAGAAGTTTTTTTTTTCAAAGTTAAAAATCAACAGAGGATGCTATAAATCTTTTTATTTTATTTATTTAACATGTTTTTTTATTTGTGTAAACCTTTGATTTATTGTTATTTTTTGACTTATTTTTACTCTTGTGGCCTCTAGGTGGGGCTGTTTTGTTTTTGACTTGTTTTTAATATTCCGGCCTGCAGGTGGGGCTGTTAGTAATAGTGTTCATTTTGTTTTTGTTCCACTTGTTTTTCTCTCCTAGCCTCTAGGTGGGGCATCTTAGGCTAAGTAGTATTTTTTCTTCATTTCTGTTCCGGTCTCGTGGAGGGAGGACGTGCTGGTGAGTTCTCTGGTTTTATTTATTTTGGGATTTTGCTTTGTTTTGATTTTGTGGTGGTGGGCTGGGAGGTGTTTCTTTTTGTTCTTTTGTGGTTTTGTTGGGCTTTAGATGTGTGTAATTGGTTTGTTTATTTCTGGTTTTGTTTATTTTTGTAATTTGTGGTAGTTGTGTTGTTAGAGTTAGGTATTTTCGTGTTGTAGTTAGGTGTTTTTTCTGGTATTGTGGATGTTTTTGTTCGTGGATTTTGTTTACTTTTTTGTTTATTAATGGGTTTTTGAATTATTTATTTGTGTTTTATTAATTTTTATTAATTTTGGTGTTTGTTGTTAGTGTGTACTATTGCATGAAGAATGGGCTGCCTGTCGGTTCCTTTTTCCCCCATTGCTGCTTCGAATTTTGGTTTCGATGCAGCAATGGGGAAAAGGAGGAGCCGGCAGTCAGCCCATTCTTCCCCTGGTAAGATTCGTTAGGTAGGTTGGGGAAGAAGGAGGCAGAGAAGAGCTATCTGCGTGACGATGGTTCTCTCCTCTCTGTCTCCTTTTTCTTCTGGCTTACCTAACTGGAGATTAGCAGGCAGCGATCCATAAAGGGTGGTGCTCTTTCCTGCGGATTGCTGGCTGCTGCTTTTGTTTTACTTTCACCGCTGTTTCGTGTTAGTTCTTGAAACAGTGGTGTCGGAAATACAAAGGCAGCAGCCAGTCATTCACCAGGGAGGGTGCTTCCCCTGACAATCTGCTGCCTGCTGTTGGTTTTTTCCCCACCCCGGCTCAAGGTACCTTGAGGCTGGCGGTGGTCTTGCCGAGTCTTCGGCGGGATAGTGTGGAGGAGAGGGAGTCCCTCTTCGTCCCATTGCTCTGGGAAAGAAGGCTGGCGGTGGTCTCGCCATGGTTTTTTTGTGGGGCTGTGAGGCCCTGCGTCCAACTATGGCAGACTTGTACTCCCGTTCCAGGATGCCGGCATTTTTTTATTTTATTTTTTGCATGCCGGCTTTCTCAGCATTCTGTGCGCTCACGGTGCATAGGACGCTGGGACTTGGAGTTTTGTGTTTTTTGTTTGCGTTCGTGCGGCGGTTTTTTTCCTGCGGCTCGATTTCAATTGGCAGTGCCACATTTCCCAACATTCTTTTTGCTCGTGCCTCTCAGCCTGATTGGTTGAGGCGCGCCGCGCCACAGAGGACATTGGGAATTGAAGTTGTTTTCCTTTGTTAGTGGAGCTCTTGCCCCACTGGTGGCTTCAGCAACCCTGTGTGCCGGGTTCGGGCAAGTGCAGGAGGCTCGGTATGGGATAGTATGGACGGGTACAAAAACGTATAGCAAGTTCCAACGGTTAACCCTTGGATTTATAGGTATAGATGGGCTCAATCTGTCTACTTTGTGTTTCCTTCTGCCTGTAGGGAAGTGATACACATGCCTGGAGAAGACAGGTTTATGTCCCTTTAGGGAGCAAACACCCATTGGCAAGTTGGTGTCCTTCTAGCAGCAAATGTATGCACCCTCTATATTTTGATGCCCTGGCTCAAATCCCTGGTCTAATTACCTTAATTACAGCTTTGTGTAGAACTATATATTTTGTAGACAGATTTTATAAAGATATCACTTAGATAATTTAGTTATCCCCATGCCTGTGTTACTGACTATTTATGTGCCCTTGCCTCCCCCCCATCTAGAATGGCAGCATAGGGTTCAGTGAGTAAGCAATTCTGTGCCAAGTTACATACAACTCCCTGATCAAAGTAGGAGAGTAGGAGAGAGAACCACTAATCCCACTCAATTTTTTTAGTGTCCAGAAAACACCTACACCTACCACTGTTGGTTAGTTAATCCAATTTGGACACGTCCACTAGCTTTTTCACTCCCCTCAGTTCTAGGCCTCAAATACTTACCATCCCATAGAAGGTGTTATTTGTCCAACCCCATTAGGTGGGAGAGAATAGAAACCAGAAACTTCTGACGTTTGAGAAGGACGGTGTACACCTGTCAGAGAATAGAAACATGAGATAATTTAGACCAGGAAACTTCTGCCTTTCTTCTAAAACAGGATGATGTAAGTAAATTTACCTATTTCAAAGATCCACCCTGTTTACTAATATTTAATAACAAGGACCAATCCACATAATTTCTCCCTCTCTCTTGTGAAGATTCCCAGGGCCAGAAATGGCCGCACTAGCCACTCAACCATTACTGCCTTGCACTGTCCTGGTGCAAATTAGATCCAGGGCGACCAAAGGGGTTGATGGTCAGAGAAAATCCTCCTGCCTGAGGCTCTCCCAGCACCATACTCCATTCTGACTAAGCATTTCTTCCAGAGAGATGTGAAAAATCCCCAAGGTTAAGCTCTTTGACTCTCATATGCCTACCCTTTAAGGTGGGAATAACACAATATAGACAAAAATACATAGGCTCTTTAGTGTATGGGACCAAAGACAACAGAACAGCCGAAGGGTTGGCTTAACACAGGTTTATTGCATGATGATCCGGTGGAGCATGAGGTAATGGCGGTGATACATCTCTATATATACAGTAGCACTATACATTTGAATCTTGTAGCACGGTAGCTCATTGGCTGCTACCGGCGTGGCCTCGCCCAGGCACGCCTCTCTTCAGTAGTTCTTTCTCCTGCTGCTGAATGCGGGGAAGGTTTTCCCGCGGCTGTCCGTGATTGAGCAATGTGAACCATGTGAGACTGAACGCTCGCAGCTGCCCTCTATGGGCTGCTTGCTTGCGTTCCTTTACAGCTGAGATACATTGTATTTGGAGTGGTTACATTCTTATCTTAACAGTACAATGAGCATGCATACATAACATCCCTCCCCCCTAGGATGGGACGAAGTCCCGCAACCATTGTGGCTTGCCGCACGTGCGCTTGGGGCGTGCTTGCGCCTGACCTAGTACTAGAGAGC
The DNA here is from genome assembly GCA_035047345.1 of Bradypodion ventrale. Lineage (NCBI taxonomy): Eukaryota > Metazoa > Chordata > Lepidosauria > Squamata > Chamaeleonidae > Bradypodion > Bradypodion ventrale. The sequence goes on along the minus strand of JAWDJE010000002.1, from coordinate 307,995,531 downwards.
CTGTGATCCCTGACTCCGTGGGTGCTTGTCCTGCAACGGGAAACGGGGATTCGTTAGTGGCTCTGTGGGGCGTCCGTGCCTGCCTTGCGCTGGGGGATGGGAATGGAATGAACAGCTGGGAAGTGAACCCCTGCCTGTTGCTTTCGGACCCCGGGGACCCTCCTATTGCGAACCACGGAACCGCTGAGGATGCCCTTGTGGTTCTGCTACCTTCTGTTCCCCGCTCGCGGGACCTTGAGACTGTGGTGGGCAGACTCGCCGTCGCCTCCTGTCTTGGGGGTGTCGGTCTCCGGGGAATTGGTGCTATGTTGCATTCTAACTCACAGGGGCTACTGGGACTGGAAGTACCAGGGGCTGAACTGAAACCCCTCTTTTCGCTAGGACGGGTGGGGGACCACTCCGCTAACTCCCCCTGGTACTGTAAATCAAGGTCTAAACTTCTTGGGGAGTCTGTGTTTTGGGGACGCTTCCGGGGAATGTGTGTGAGATCGGGGCTCTTCCTTTCCGCCGCAAACTCCCGCAAAAGATCTCTGAGGATCGATTCCCTTTCCTCCCCCCTTGGTGGGGACCCATGTCCCCCTTTTTCTCCCCCTTGGGCTAAGCGGGTGGGGGAGTACCCTAACGCTGATTCGTGGCTATTTTCGTCTTCGTCCTGCTCTCCGGGGATCCTGCGCCTGAGTTGATCCGTGTGCCGCCTCCACAGGAGGCCTGTGTTGGTCTCCACGCGGTATGAAACGGGGCCGGTTTGTTCTATTACAGTGCCCGGCACCCAGGCTGGCCCCACGTTGGCGTAGTTCCTGCAATGCACCGGGGCGCCTACGCTGAAACTCTTTGCGGGTTCCACCCCTACGTTACGCCCTTTGTCCTCTACTCTCGTGGGGTCTAGCTTGGAGATTACCGTGGCCAGCTTCCTGCGCATTAACAGCTCCGCGGGGGAGTACCCTGACGCCAATGGGGTGACCCTGTACCTTAGCAGGAATTGGCACAGTTGCAAGTTAAGATCTCCGGGGCCCATGCGCCGCAGCGTGTCCTTAGTGGTGTGCACGAGGCGCTCTACTTGGCCGTTGGTGGCCGGGTGGAAAGGGGCGGAGGTGATGTGCCGAATGGCGTTGAGATCCATGAATGCCCTGAACTCGGCGGACGTGAAACAGCTAGCGTTATCGCTGACGAGGGTGTCGGGTAAACCGAACGTGGAAAAGACCCTCCGTAACTGTTTAATTGTTGTGGACGAGGAGGTGCTCGAGACTGGGATGACCTCCAACCACTTGGAGAACGCATCCACCACAAGGAGGAAAAGCGCTCCCCTGAACGGGCCTGCAAAGTCTACGTGTACCCGGGACCAGGGCCCCCTCGCTGCGTCCCACTCCCTATGTGGCAAACGAGCCTCTTCCGGCCTGGAGCTTTGGCACGCTTCGCAAGTGCCGACCATGTGCTCAATGTCGGCGTCTAGCTGGGACCACCAAAAGTAACTGCGGGCTAGTGCCTTAGAGCGGACGATCCTCGGGTGGCTGACGTGCAGTAGCTTAAGCACCCTCGGCCGGAGGGACGTGGGGATCACTACCCGCTGTCCCCACAAAAGGCAACCCCTCTCTAGGGACAATTCTAATTTCTTTTTGAAAAATGTGTCGAATTCCGCTGCTGGGGAAGACACGGGCCACCCTTTCTGTACCCAGGAGCAAACTGTAGCTAACGTTTTGTCCTTGCCGGTCGCTTTGGCGATGTCGGCCGGTACTACTGGAGGGGAGTCTAGGACCTCTATCATTAAGGCCTGGTGGTCCCTCTCTTCCTCGCCCACGTGGCAGCAATCCCGGGGAATGGGGGACCTCGACAGGGCATCCGCATGGCTGATCTCCTTCCCGGGCCGGTACACCAACGCGTGCTGATACGCGTTGAGAAAAATGGCCCACCTGAGCATTCTCGGGGACAGGATTTGGGGTGTGGGCTTATCTGCGGTGAAAATGCCTAGCAAGGGCTTATGGTCGGTCACTATGGTGAAGGGGCGGCCATACACAAAATCATGAAATTTCTTGGTCCCCGCAATTATCGCTAGTGCTTCCCTGTCTGTCTGGGCATAGTTTCTCTCCGCTTGGGACAAGGACCTAGAGTAGAACGCTATCGGGGCCTCCCTCCCGTTCTCCAGCACGTGGCATAACACCGCCCCCACCCCCACCGGGGATGCATCGCATATCAGGACCACTGGGCGTTTGGGATTGAAGTGGGTCAGTACAGCATCTGATGCCAGGAGTCGCTTCAGGTCATTGAAAGCCTTCTCATGGTCGTCGCCCCACTTCCATGCCTCGTCCTTTTTTAACAATTTGTGTAGCGGTTCCGCCACGGCTGCCTTCCGAGGAAGGAAGGAGTGGTAGAAGTTGAGCAGCCCAAGGAACGACTGGAGCTCGGGCTTGGAGGTGGGGCTAGGGGCCTTCTTGATGGCGGCCACCTTGGATTGGGATGGCCTTATTCCCTCGGGAGTAACACGGAACCCTAGGAACTCAACCTCAGTTGCGAAGAAAACGCATTTGTCTTTCTGCAACCGCAACCCCGCTTTTTCGAATTTTGCCAGGACCTTTCCCAACCTTTCTGCTAATTTGGCCCGGCTCCCCCCTGTAATCAATACGTCATCAAAGTAGGGTAACACCCCCTCTAACCCCTTCAGGAGGCGTTCCACGAGTGACTGGAAGATCCCGGGCGCCGAATTCACGCCGAATTGGAGGCGCGTTACCTGGAACGCCCCTTTGTGGGTGACTATGGTCTGCGCAGCAGCTGCGGCGGGGGTCACCGGGAGTTGCTGGTAGGCTTGGGCCAGGTCGAGTTTAGCGAAACACCTCCCCCCGTGTAACCTGGCCAACAAGTGGCTGACTACCGGCACCGGATACGCATTGGGGCGGATCGCCTTATTGATGGTGCACTTGTAATCAGCGCATATGCGGACCTCCCCGTTGGCCTTGAGTGCTGTTACAATTGGAGTTTCCCACTCCGCAGAATCAACAGGAACAAGAATCCCCTGGCCCACCAATTTGTCCAACTCCGCCTCTATTTTGTCCTTTAGTGCGAAAGGCACTCTGCACGGTTTAAGTCTGATTGGACGTACTCCAGGGTCCAGGTCGAAAGTCACTGGGGGGCCCTTGAATTTTCCGAGTCCCTTTTTGAAAACCTCGGGGTGCACATCGCACACGCTCTGTATTGGATCAGTCCCGGCGGCGTGTACTCCCATGGCGTGCACCCCCCCAATGAACAACCCCAGGGGCTGGAACCATTGAGTCCCGAGGAGGCTGCATTTACCTCCCTTGAGGACGACTAGGGGAAGCGTTGCGGCGCGCTTTTTGAACTGGACCTGGAACTTCCCAACCCCCAACACCGGGATGCGGTTCCCTTGCACGTCCTTCAGCGTGGACCTCAACGCTTTGAGCTTGGGCCGCACGTGGGGGGCTATTTTTAGGAACTCTCCCTGGGAAATGATAGAGTAAGAAGAACCCGAGTCCACCTCCATCCTAACAGGGGCCCCTTGTATTACTACCTCAACGAAGTATCGGGGGTGCTCCGTGGATACGCTGAGAACCGGAGCGTCGTCCTCGCTGTCGTCGGAGATGCGCCCTACTCCGTCCCGCTTCCTCGTGGTCCGGGTGCCGTCCTTGGGCCTCGTGGTGCGGTCTTGCCTCGCCGAGCGGTCTGGGGAACTCCTCTTGGCCTCGCGCCATTTTCGGCAGACCTTGGCGATGTGCCCGCGCCGGCCGCAGTTGTGGCACTCGGCCTTGCGGAACGGGCATTTGGCGGGGTATGGGCGGCGCAGCAGCCGTCGCAGCGCCGGCCTTCCTTCTGGACCTTCCGGACGTCCTCGTCGTCGCCGCTCTCCGCGGACGAGTTCGAAACTCGCCGGGCCGCGCGCACCGAGCTCTCTGCCTTGGCGGGTTTCGGGCGCCAGTCCTGGAGCTCTTGCACCCCGGCCGTCGTGGCTTCCGCGGCCTGTGCCGTGTCGAGGACTTGCTGCCACGTGGGAGGCGGCTCCTGTTTCATCAGCGCGCGCTGAGTCTCGGTGTCCCTCAGGCCGCAGAGCAGGCAGTCTCGGAGGGTGACTTCTGGGGTCTCCCACTTGCATGGGCCAGCGGCCAGCCGCAGGGCCGCGGCGAACTCAGCGACCGATTCCCCGGGCGCCTGGACTCGCCTCCAGAATGCGCTCCGAGCGGGGAACATCGCTATCGCGGGCCGGAGGTGGGTGCGCAACACCGCCAGGAGCTCTTTGGCCTTAACGTCGCTCACCCTCCTCGGCGCGATCAGGTCCACCAAGGTCCTCTTGGTCTCGTGTCCGAGCATGCGGACGAAGATGGCCCTCTTCTTGTCCTCATCTGAGACTTCGAGCTCCACCAGCGCTCCATTGAAGTCTATCTCAAACAGCTCCAGGTCTCCCGGCTTCCTGATCTCGTAGCCGGCGCATGTCTTGGTCCCGTGGGCAGCCATTATCCCACCTTCGCCGCCAGTTTAGTGTATGGGACCAAAGACAACAGAACAGCCGAAGGGTTGGCTTAACACAGGTTTATTGCATGATGATCCGGTGGAGCATGAGGTAATGGCGGTGATACATCTCTATATATACAGTAGCACTATACATTTGAATCTTGTAGCACGGTAGCTCATTGGCTGCTACCGGCGTGGCCTCGCCCAGGCACGCCTCTCTTCAGTAGTTCTTTCTCCTGCTGCTGAATGCGGGGAAGGTTTTCCCGCGGCTGTCCGTGATTGAGCAATGTGAACCATGTGAGACTGAACGCTCGCAGCTGCCCTCTATGGGCTGCTTGCTTGCGTTCCTTTACAGCTGAGATACATTGTATTTGGAGTGGTTACATTCTTATCTTTCCAGTACAGTGAACATGCATACATAACAGGCTCCCAATAGATGGTCAAGCCAGGGCTTGGTTGTAGACTCTCTCAGTTCACAAACCAAATAGTTATAAAAATTGTATATATTTTTTTAATTAATTAAGGTAGCAAAAAATGAAAAGGAAAAAAAGCAAAATTTTGTAACAGTTTTAAAGTTACAGGCCAAGCAGAAGGCTGTGACGCAAAAAGCAACCCAAAATATTGAAGTATGAGCAATTATAGACCTAATCTACAAAAAAGCAAGAAAGCTAACTAACCTACGCTATCATGGCTCCAGAACATAAAAACAGCAGAGGAACATACCATTCTCCTAAGCCTGTGAAAATGAATGAAGAAAATGTCTTTCTTGTACCCAGGAGGTCATGCCATAAAAAGAATAATGCCAATGTACTTTGGCACACGTTCAGTCCATAGGAATGTCAGAGCCTTATAGATAAGAGAATCATTTGGGGCTATCATCAATGCTGCCAGCTACAATCTTAAATTCAGTGAGTACACACAGTAGGGAAGCCATCTATCCTTAGGGTAGGCTTGTTTTATGACTGCACATTCTAGGAAAGAGTCTCTTAGGTATACTCACAGGGCATTCATAGCCTCTCAGAGAATCATGGGAGTTTTCTGTAGATACACTGAAGAACAGTTGAATATAAGATGTATTGCCCTACATTCCTTGAAGAGCCAAGCCACATTTGAATGATCCTCACATATCAATCCCTGTGATTTGAACGTTTACCTTTAGCTGAACGTCTTATAGGTTAGAATTTGTTAACTCTTTGCATAATGTGTTCTTATGGGCTTGATTTACTGTGGAACTTGGTGGGCAATTTAAGAAAAAAGAAACCAGACATGTGGAGCTGTTTTGGTCTGTTAGGAATGGAGAAACAGAAACATCTTCTGGGACTAGAAAAAAGATTTTTGAAATGTAGACTGGTGAAAGTTACATTAATATGATATACTCTGAAGAATTTCCACTTCCATAACCACTTCTCAACAGTTCAAACGTTTGGCATCATTCCTATGGTATTTTGCATTGCCACTGCTTAGAAGGTCACAGGAAGAAAATGAATAGGAAACCAATTTCATGGTAGGAAAAACTCAGCAGTGTTTTATCGTTGCCTCCTACTTTCGATAAATGTATTAAATAAAAATAATAATTTGTTCTGGGATTTTTTAACCAAAAGTTTTTTGTTTATTGTAGTCATTGTTGCTGAGAAGATTTTTGTGTTTATGTTTCTTATTGTTTACACATGTGGTATTTTACTGTTATGTAAACTGACTGAACAACAACAACAAAAACTGCCTAGTGTGGGGAACTTTTGTTCTCCAGAGAAGCACATAGCTGTCAAGTTTTGGATTTGAAAATAAGGGAAATTTCCCAAACAAATTGGGAAACTTGACAGCTATGCTTATCCTGTGCAGGCCTCCAGTGGCGGCATTAGGGCATTGCAGTCTGACTGATATGGGATGCCGCCGGGAAAGAGGGTAAAATATGGGAGGTTCCCAGCCAATATGGGACACTTGACAGCTATGGAGAAGCAGTATATAAATGTATTACCTACCTACCTACCTACCTACCTACATAAGCTTTAGCCACTCCAGGGAAGCAATAGGAGAAATACTACTGACACAACACCCTTTAAACCTCCAAAAGCATGTTTGTTCAGGAACGTCAGATTGAAAAAAGATGAAAATAAGAACATAAGAACAGCCTTGCTGGAACAGGCCACAGCCCATCCAGTCCAGCATTCTGTCTCACACAGTGGCTCACCATTTCCTTCAGGGTATTCCCAAGGAGGTGCCTTCACCTGCTTAGGATTCCCTGGAAATGGCATTGAGAGATATCCTGCCTAACTCTCCAACCCGGAGGTTGTCCTTAAGTATCCATAATTATAGCCATTGATACCCTTGTCCTTCATAAACTTGTCTAATCCTTTCTTAAAGCTGTCAAGACTGACAGCTGTCACCACTTCTTCTGGCAGGGAGTTCCATAGACCAGTAATCCTCTGGGTGAAAAAGTACTTTCTCCTATTTGTTTGAGAACTAGTACCAAAAGTTTCATCGAGTGTCCCCTAGTTCTAGTGTTGTGCGATAGGGAAAACAGTTTTTCCTTATCTACTTTGTCCACACCGTGCATGATTTTATAAACTTCAATCAGGTCACCTCTTAAACGCCGTCGTTCAAGAGTGAAAAGGCCCAACCGTTGCAGCCTCAGATGGTAAGGAAGGTGTTCCAGTCCCCTAATCATTCTGGTTGCCCTCCTTTGCACTTTCTCCAACTCCATAATATCCTTCTGGAGGTATGGCGACCAGAACTGTACACAGTATTCCAGATGGGGCCTCACTATAGATTCATAAAGAGGCAAAACGACACTTGCTGACTTATTTTCTATACCCTTCCTAATGATCCCTAGCATTGAGTTTGCTTTTTTCACTGCTGAGGCACACTGGGTTGACACCTTCATTGAGCTGTCCACCAGGACACCAAGGTCCCTTTCCTGGTTTGTCGCAGAGAGTTCAGACCCCATCAGTTTATAAATGTAATTGGTTTTTTTTGCCCCAACATGCATCACTCTGCACTTACTAATGTTGAAGCTCATTTGCCACTGTTTTGCCCACTCCCCCAGTGTCAAGAGATCCCTCTGGAGCTCCTCACAATCTCTCACAGTTTTCACTACCCTGTATAATTTAGTGTCGTCAGCAAACTTGGCTACCTTGCTTTTTACTCCTACCTCTAGATCATTTATGAAGAGGTTGAAAAGCAGGGGTCCCAGTACTGAACCTTGGGGGACCCCACTCTTTACTTCCCTCCACTTGGAGAAGTGTCCATTTAGTGCTACCCTCTGTTTCCTGTCCCTTAGCCAGTTGCTGATCCAGGACAAGACCTGTCCCTTTATTCCATGACTGGTAAGTTTATTCAAGAGCCTTTGGTGTGGGACCTTGTCAAAAGCCTTCTGAAAGTCCAGATAAACAATGTCAATTGGATCCCCCTTATCCACATGCTTGTTGACACTCTCAAAAAATTCCAACAGATTAGTGAGGCATGATTTGCCCTTGTAAAAGCCATGTTGGCTCTCCTTTAGCAGCGCCTTCTCTTCTATGTGCCTATTAATTCTATCTTTTAGGATGGTTTCCATCACTTTACCTGGGACACATGTCAAACTGACAGGTCGGTAATTTCTTGGATCACCCCTGGATCCTTTTTTGAAAATTGGTGTTACATTCGCTACCTTCCAGTCATCAGGCACAAAGCCTGATTTGAGGGAAATATTATATATTATGGCTAGGAGATCAGCAATTTCATCTTTAAGTTCCCTGAGAACTCGTGGATGGATGCCATCTGGTCCTGGTGATTTGTTAGTGTTTAGCTTAACAAGACATGCAAGGACCTCTTCCCTGGTTATTTCTATCTTGCTTAATTCTTTGCTTTCCCTCCCTACGAAGATAGGCTCTGTTTTGGGCATGTGGTCTCTGTCTTCTTCAGTGAATACTGAAGCAAAGAATTCATTGAGTCTCTCTGCAATCTCTGTTTCCTCTTTAATAACCCCTTGCCTTCCATTGTCATTTTAGTGTCTTGCACGGAAGACAAAGAAGGAGTCGCAGGAAGGACTAACACAGGTTTATTCATTGATGATCAGTACGAACATGTGGTAATGGCGGAGATACATCACATTATATACAGTAGCACAATACATTTGAATCTTGTTGCACGGTAGCTCTTTGGCTGCTACCGGCGTGACGTTGTCCCAGTCATGCCCACCATCTGCAGGTATTGATAGTTTGGGAAAGGTTCCCGCGGCTGTTGGTGATTTGGTGAATGCGAACCATGTAAGTTGAACGCTCGCAGCTGCCCTCTATGGGCAGCTTACTCGCGTTCCTTTAACAGCTGGGCTACATTGTAATTATGGTCAGGTTACATTCATATATTTCTTAAAGCAGCATTGTACATACATAACAGTCATCTAATGGTCCAATGGCCTTCCTAGTTGGGTTCTTACTTCTAATGTACTTAAAGAAGTCTTTGTTATTTCTCTGAGTATTTTTAGCTATACACTCCTCAAAGTCTTGCTTTCCTTTCCTGATTGTTGCCTTGCATTTGTTCTGCCAGAATTTATGTTTCTGCCTGCTGTCCTCATTTGGACAAGCCTTCCATCTTCTAAATGAGCTTTTCTTGCTCTTGATCACTTCCCGAACAGCTCCTGTAAGCCACATCGGAGTCCTCTTGGAACTGGCAGTGCCCTTTTTCTTTTTGGGTATACATTCCAATTGGGCCTCTGTTATTGTTTTTGTAAACAACCTCCATGCTTCTTGGAGTGTTTGGACTCTCTCAATTTTCCCTTTCAGTTTCTTTTTTACTAGTTCAGGAAGAAAGGGTAAGGAGTATCTGGGGAGCACATGAATGCTGATTCCACAAAGAGAGAGACTGATTTAGTTGAAAGTACACTCATATGAAAAGTGTGATGCCAAGAATCCTGAGTGGTGGCAAGAAATGGGTCAGCCCTGGCTTTCAGAGCATTAAAGCAGATACTCGCAGAAACCTTCTCTGAGAGCAACACCATATTTTATGGGATGTTGTGTCACAGTATAAAGAAGCCTGGTGAATAAAGCAGGCTGCCTCCTTTATTTCTAGCGGGCCATAAAAAGGTCTTGAGAAAGAGTCTTGCATAAGACCTCATGCAAATGGAGAACCTCTGAAGTTGGGGCAACTCGTCTCACACACAGTGCTTACCTGTCACTTTAGAAACTGCCCTGGGCCTGGCTCTGTAGCTCCAAGCCATAGTCTTTCCTTATACAGAAAGCCACCAGTGTTGTCTGCCATGTGCTTCCCTCATGGAAATATTGTGTGGTGAGTAAAGCACTTGCTCTTAATGGCTGAGGTAATCGTGATGGTAGAAATATGAGAAATTCAGAATGAGAGAGCCGGCCAACACATGCAGGCCACCAGGCAATCGAAGATGAAAACATTTGTCTTGGTAATTACCATCAAGTTATGAACCCAAGTTGTGTGGAAATCATGGATTATTAATGAAGCTAGCTTGTCGCTAACATTATAATTGCTAGTATCTCCTCTGAATCTTATTTCCTATTTATCTCCTTCTTCTCACCAATGAATGAGGGTCCTATAAGGAATTTGACAGATTTATCTGCACATGTGCGAGACACACTCTACATAATTACATACCTCCATTATTACATCTAGTAAATAAAACATTTTAACTGAAAAGTTCAAGCAGTCCCTGCCTAAAGAATATGCTATAAATAGAAAATCCTGCTGATTTGATCCTTTTTTAATGACTTATGGTAATCAATTCCAGGGTTTTCTAGTTGGAGAATGCACAGAAGTGGTTTACCATTCCCTTCTACTGTGGGCACCCTGGGACTATGCAGTTCACCCTTTTCCCAGAAGGCAAAGTGGGGAATTGAACTCCCAACCTCTGAGTCTGCAGCAAGATACCTAAACCTCTGAGCTAACCAGCCAGCAATCCAAACATTAGGTAAAGGTAAAGTTCGCCCTGGCTTGAAAGCCAGTCATATTCGACTCTAGGGTTCAGTGTTCACCACCGTTTATAGCCAAAGAGCCAACATTGTCTGTGTCTGCAGACGTTTCTGTGGACATGTGGCATGCATGACTAAACATGGAATGTTGTTTACCTTCTTACTGAAGTGGTACCTATTTATCTACTTGCAATTTTTTGCTTTTGAACTACTAGGTTGGCAGGAGCTGGGACAGAGATGGGAGCTCACTCTGTCATGCAACACTTGGGTCTTGAATTGCTGACCTGTCGACCTTCCAGTCATCAAGTTCAGCGTCTTAACCACTAAGCCACCACAGTCTCCTTTAATCCAAACATTACCAATCAGTTATTCCACTTTGCTTGTAGCTATGAAACAAAGATATCAGAAGAGAAATGGAAAAAACCCCATCTAAACAGAAACATATATACTATAATATGTACATATACAGTGTTCCTCCATACAGGAATGTATATATACTCAGAAATATGCCCCTGTCAGTAGAGTGGGACTTATTCCAAGTAAAGTGGGTAGAGGATTACAATTCCAGTTGTTTGTTTCATATGGAAATTCAATACCTGTTCAGTTTGTACCACTGTTTATTTTAATCTGGTATTTTTCATCAACACAGAAATATGCTACACACTTGGTTATTTTATTTGCCCGCACTTTGAAAGCACACTTACTTATACCATTACTTGACTCTGCAGCCACCATAAGAAGTCTAAATAAAGTCTGATTATACTGGGATTTTTAAGACTTTTATTACTATATTGTAATCATTCAATGCCATAAATTTGCCAAGGGAAGAAGAGTTCACACTATGTCGAAGAATGCTGGGACATATTTCTCACTGGTTTCTATGGGCTTTGAAGATATGCCTGCAACCACCCCCACCTCCAAAAGGAAGAGAAAATGCTTCCTGCCCCTGCAGTGTCCAGACAGACAGTTTCAAGATACACCTTAACATTATTTGGTGACTGACAGACTAGAGCCCATGAAGGATGCAGTGGTTGTGTGACCGAGACCACAAACTGCAGCTGAATCCACATTAAGCACATGACCATCTGGGTCCAAATGAGATGAGAAACAGGATACACACTTTTTCCCATCTTCAAAGCAGCCATGTGGTATTACTGGGATTTTTTTTAACGTAAGAGAACCCATTTTTCATTGTTTTCATCTGGTTTGTCTTTAATACATCAACGTTGCCTCTCCATTAATGCAAGACATGCGTGCCAGCAAGGCTTATGGCTGGAAAGGCTTCTGGACTAAGGAAGGGGGTACCTGGCCCAACATTTTGGCAAGGGGCAGCTGATCCAGTTCTAAGTCAACAGCAGTTAAGGGAGGAAACTTTGCCAAGGACACAATGCAGGCCAGATACACTCAGCTGACTGTTTATTCCCACTGGCTTACTTTGGCAAATTGCTGTGTGCAAAGAGGCAATTGGGGGCACATAGGCTGGTACGTGACGATTACATGTGACAGCACACATATGAGAAAGCCAGTACCCATTTGTAAAGAAAAGAACAGAACAGCTGGAGAATAAAAGTAATCTGGAGTAGAGAAAGAGTGGGAGGAGGAGGAGGAGTTAACTCTTTCCGTGCTAACAGCTTCTTTGATCCCCTGAAATCAGCTTCTCCCCTGCCAAACCTACAGACTCAAGACAGGTTTGCTTCTGTAAACATTTCTCTCTCCCCCCTACTTCCCTCTCTCTGGGCAGAAAAACAGCAAATGGGGTTGAAAGTGGCCAGCAGTAGAAGGGTTAACCCATTGACTGCTGCCTTTCTGGACACAGTTATTCTTTTCCAAGACTGCTGCTCTCAAGACACATACACCAGCAGTTGGGAGCTTTCTAAGGCATATGTGTTCACACAGGTGCTTAAGCTTGGAATGTACTGTTTGAACCTGAGGAAAGCATACCAGAACTGTGTGCAGAATGGGTAGAGGGGAGTCTTGGCTACGAATAAGATTCAGACTGTGCATGTTTGCAGCAGATCTTCTGACAACTGAGGGCTCAGTCTGGCATTTCCTCCATAGTTTGGTGTCAGTCATTTCCTCGGCTATAAGGTGATGGTTATTTATTTATTTATTCTTCACATTTCTATTGCCACCCAACTCGGCAACGACTCTGGGTGGCTAAAAACATTTAAAAGCAACATCAAACTAATTAAAAACTCGTTAAAACCCCCATTAAAAATTCTAAATAATTTACCCACACACCCCATCCATTAAGAGAGAGAGAGAGAGAGAGAGAGAGAGAGAGAGAGAGAGAGAGAGATCTTTATATGAGCTAGCAGGTGGGGGTCACCCCTCCATCTGTGCCCCACACCTGCCCTGCCAGCCAGGTTTTCAGTTCTTTCCTAAAGGGCAGCAATTCCGTCTGCTGCCATAACTCTGTTGGCAGGAGGTTCCATAGGGCCAGTGCTAGAGAGACAAGCCTCTCTAGCCAATGGTTCAATTAGAGAGCCCCTCCGGTCCACTCTGGTTGGACGAACAGATGCTCTTGGGGTGATGCGGTCTCTTAGATATCCTGGCCCACTACCATGTAGGGCTTTAAAGCACCTTGAATTGCACCAGGAGGCACACCAGTAACCAGTGCAGCTCCCAGAGCAATGGCAAGGTGCAGGCATAATGCCCGCACCCCATCACCACCTGGGCAGTCGCATTCTGGATCAGTTGCAGCCTCCAAATAGTCATCAAGGGCAGCCCCATGTAGAGCGCATTATGATGGTGATGGATTGGTTCACTCTTTTTGTGTGTTCAATCAGCTGACCTAATCACTAGAGCAGAACCATCTATCCCCAGAGTGTCCCCTACCTGCACCTTTTAAAGCCCTGGTCAGGGGCTTCTACTTTTTTGCTGTGGGATGGTGAAATTTAACTTGGTCTATTCACAGCATGTGATATTGCTGGGAATGGACAAAGTCAAGCCTTGCAGCTGTCACTGCTACCTTTCTTCTCTGAATTTATGGTATAGTGAAATGGCTTAATAAGCAAGCTTAATAAGCAAGCCATTTCAAGATACGAATACAAATTGAACACTTTTCCTGCTGTACTGCAGAGGGACGGGGGAAGTGAAATTAATATTATTTTTTGCCTCTATTAGAAAGTTGTTGAGTTATAATTTTTTGTGATTAGTTAATTATCTAATGGATTCACTCTGTAGTCAATGTGTTAGGTCTAGGAATTTTATTTCTTGAATCGTGTTCTGATTTTAATCATGTAAACCATCCAAAGTAGGAAAGTCTCCCAAATAGGCAGCATAACAAAAAATATGTATTTGTGTGAAGTGCTGAGTGAAACTGTGGTTGGTATGGCAAGATCACACCCAATGGTATATATCTTCTTCCCCTAATCTCAACTCATCCTTTTTAGATTGCACTAGCTTGCACCAAAAGGGCTAGTGTGATTGCATTGTGATATAGTTAACTGCTACTGAGCTCACAAGCCCATCAGCAGCATATGTGTTAAAGCCATCCCTTCTCCTTTCGATTGCAGGTACTGCAGGAAAGGCAAAAGGTTACCTTGTTTCTGGCTGATGTCAGCTTGTAGATGTGGCGAACGGGAGCCATGGCTGAAATGCTCATTGCTGTACGGGATGAGGGGTGTGAGTGGATGGACACCATGGGATGGCTGTACTACAGGAACCTTGTTAGACTGCAAAACACAAGTCAAAGGAGAGAAATATGAGGAATCATCACCTTTCGGCTTTACAATACAGAATTTTAAAGAATGAAAGATACATCTTCAATACAGTTCTCTCAAGAGTGGCTAGCTATGACAGTGCCAGCATAAAGGCAGTCAAACCTATCTCCCAGAAGCCTCAGAGAAACATCCCATGGAGTTAGACACTTTCACTTAAGCAGGATGGTTAAGTACTGGATTCATGTTTGCTTTTGCTAGTACAGTACAACAACAAAGTTGATAACGAAGTGCAAAAGGTCCATCAAATAGGAGATTGACATGCACCTTCACGATGCCGAAGGCCTTCCCAACATTGTTGCCCTACAATACTCATCAGCTTTATTCAATACAGCCAATGAGAGGGATAATAACAGCCAAACATATTTATGGAGCAGAGTTTAGAAAGTTATTTTTAAAAGCTAAAGCTCTGGTTGAAAAAGCAATGTGTTTGTTACACATTAGCTTTAGGAATAACACATTTGTAAAGTGATGAACACATTATTTTAAAATTATTTTTTTACTTTTAAATCACTTAACAAATAGAAAAACAGCAACAAATACAACAATTTTGAAGTAAAATCATGTGCAAATAACAACATATGTCACTTGTTATGCCAAAATAATGATGATATTATAAGTTGTAACACTGTTTCTTAGAAGGAACATTGTCATGGCCTTGTTAATTCCCAAGATACAGACATATGCGAATATCAGAAGTTCTGATCTGGAGTGCCATCTGTTCTTTCTCCCTGCAATGGTAGCTGCCTGAATACATGGTGCTTTTTTGTGTAAACCAACTGTCAGAACCTAGATTGTTTCTATGATGTGGTTCTCCAATGCCAAATGCTTATCTCCATTAACACATGCTAAATTTATATTAACATCTTAACTTCTACACTGCTAACCGAAAGGCAAGCTTACTCATAAATATGGGTGAGTACGACACATTCAAAAGTTGCGCTTTTCAATCTTGTTTATACAGTACTGCAGCCACAGGAAAGGGTTGCTACCATGGAGATGAATCTTTCCCATGGGTCTTTGCACATAATCAGGGTCAATCTCTCTCTTTCTTCCTTGTTCGCTCACTCTTGTTCTCCCAAGCTATGTGCTGATTTAATGGAAAATCTAATGAAACTGGACACACCATGTAACTGCACGGACTTTAAACAATGCAATAACATTGTCTTGTGGAAATACAGGGCATGTCCAGACTGATCAGCTGTAATACGTGGAAAAGTATAGGTTCCCATTCTGGGGAGGAGTAATGGGCCATTCCATGTACTCCTCCTAGCTGAATGGGAACAGAGGTACTCAGTAATTAAACACTTCCCCTGATCATATTTGAATGATAAGGGGAAGTGATTTTTTCCTTTTTTATGTTTTAGAGACACATTTTAGCTTGGTGTCTCAGCTGTGACCATTCAGCTTTACTGACAAATCTCTTTACCATGTTAGGTTTTGCATCCAAGAACCCTAAATCTCAACAAGTGTCACATAGCAAAATGTTGCATCTGGAACTGGAGATTATAGCCATACTGACTTGTGGTCACTGATAACCATATTCTCCCTCTATGTACCCAGTTCCTTTTCAAACCTTTCCAAATCAGAAGCCCTCACTATATTCTGTGGCAGTGAATTCTGGGGTTCAAATATTGTGCACTGTGTCCCAAAGTACTTTCTTTTGTCTTTTCTTAGTGCACCACTATTTTGGCAGCCATTTCTATGGGCAAGACCAAGGCCTTTAGGCAGTGGTGGGCATAAGCAGGTTCGCACCAGTTCACCAGAACCTGTAGCAGAAATTCTGGCTGGTCCCACCCATCCTAGTTTTGAAATAAAGTAGTCCTAATTCAGGTGCAACACAGGGCTTTCCATCATGCCACAGCCACAGTATGGTAGTAATTTTTTTTGGAGCCCACCACTGCCTTTAGGGTAAGGCTAATTGGGAGATAAGCAAGTTAAGTAAAGACACAACTTTTGGTCTCTTCCTACTAAAAATGGAAACGATGACATATGATGGTATTTTCTGTTGTGGCTGCTGTTAAAAAGAAATAACCAAATGAAAAGACTTCGTTGTGAACTGCCAGGTCTTTTTCTCTCAGAGGAAGCACAGAGGAACTTGTTTTAAGAGTTGTAAAAAAAGAGAAAGAAGTAGTTGTGCCATTAGGCAAGTGTTCAGCACACACAAACCTTCCTGACTGCCTGCCTGGAGCATCCTTGCCATTTCATACCTGCCTGGTTTCGCCCATGGTTGCCTTTACACTGATGCTGACTTCACTAGATTGAGAAAAATCAAGGCTTGTCACTCCAAAACACTGAAGACACTCATAAAAAGATCTCCAGAAGGAACAAGAAAGGTTGTATCATGCCAGAATCTCATTCGGTATCAAAGCAGAGACTGAAAAACTGCTTCACGCATTGCATTGCCAAATGGAAAATAACCATACTATGAAACCTACTTTCATATCTTCATATTTGGTGGTCCTACAGCCCTATGTTTTATAAGAAGAACACACAATGCATATATAAGCTAGGCATTACGAGGAATGGGTCACCCTTGCTTGAAAGCCGGTCGTATCTGACTCTAGGGTTCAGTGCTCATCTCTGTTTATAGCCAAAGAACCAGTGCTATTTGTGTTTGCAGACATTTCCGTGGACATGTGGCAGGCATGCCTAGACACGGAAGTGCACGGAACACTGTTTACCTTCTCACTAAAGTGGTACCTATTTATCTACTTGCAATTTCTTGCTTTCAAACTGCTAGGTTGGCAGGAGCTGGGACAGAGATATGTCCTCATTCCATCATGCAGTACTCGGGTTTTGAACTGCTGACCCCTACTTTCACGTATTTCATATATCCTCGACTGGTTGGAAATGTCAGTGAACAAGGTACCTGAATACGAAGGCAGAGGTTGAGACATTTTATTCCCCACTGTGACTTTTGGGTGGGGGAGCCATCCTCTATAGCCTTCGGCAAACTGCACAAGTCCTAAAAGATCTTGGAAAGAGCTGCCATAAATATTGTGGGATATAAAAACAAAATTCTTCATAAAAGAAATATGTGGGGTGATGTCATTGGATTTAGCTTTATCCTGCCATCTGCAATAAACTGGACTGAGGCAGAGGAAAACATTTTAATTGTTAAGTAAAATGCTACAGCCACAATAAAAGGACCCTATCGGTGTTAGCATCCCTGAAGCTGTCTATTCTCAGTGTCCACGTTGCCAGCCACAGAGGCAAGTAGCACACCAGCTTCTCTCAGTCCATCCGCCCATCCAAACCACAGAGTTCAAATGACATAACAGGCACAAGGCAAGTGGAATTTGACTGAAGAAATGGGCACTGAACTGCTACCAAGGTAGAAAAATGAGGTAGACAAAAGCAGGCAGAACATTCTAAAACAGGACAAGAAGCCTTTCAATTGATATTGTTATCGGACATGTCGACCAGGCCCTGGCACGCTCTGACACTAGCTTGCCCAAGACCTGGTCTAGTGACGGCTGCTCTTCTCCTGCTCTCCCTGATCGGCTGGTCTGGTCACCTCGTTTCTGGACCAGTGAGACGGTTTGCCGACTCAGAGGAAGAAGGTGAAGCGGATTTTTAGTAGTGCTGCCAAAGGGTGTCTCGTCTGGGTAAACCTGGGCAGGGAAAACCAGTTAGAAAGATGGGGTTCTAATGAGTAATGGCGATGCCTTTAAAAGTGTCATAGTTTGAAAAACTCTGCAAAGCCCTCTGGGACTGGTAGCATCTTCACCCATAAGAACTGGTACACCCTTATCAAAATGAAGCTGGTGGGAATTTGGCCTTCAATGTTGCAGCTTAGGTGAGGGGGAGTAAGGCACAGTCCTGGGAAGGCGAGACTCCCAAAATCTCTCCCCTCTAGCTCCCTTTGATTATTGGCTTCAGCTGCGCTGCCCGAAAAATAAAGCATCAGTGTTGAAAAGTAACAAGGCCTTATCTGAGAAATTCCCCTTCTGCTCCTTCATGGCAGGAAGGAGGCAGAATAACAGCTCTTGACGAAGAAGTCCATTTCAAAGATTTATTGGAATAAAAAGAGAATTCCAACATATAAAAATCCTCACTAAACTACGCTATAAAAATACATGTTTCTAAGAAAGAAAATAGCATTTTAGAAAAGCCATACTTATCTCAAAGAGTGCGGCTGAGCGAGCTGCGCATCCAAGTAACAGGTTACGGGTTGGATCGGTTGTGAAAGGCGGAGAACAGCATTTCGTTGATGATCTGAGATTACTGCCCTATCCCTCTTATGATCTGGGCTAAATTGCCACAATATTTATACTGTTTTGGTGAGAATGCATGCAGAGATGTTCTGATTGACAGACACCTGCTTTTTGAAGTCCAGTGTGGGACAGGACATTTAATCAGCGTTCCCATCAGAAAGACATGGGTCTTACGTTGGCCCACATGTGGTGAGTCTGAGAAGCGCACCGCTTCCAGGTGTTCAGTCTGAGAACGGACACTCTCTCAAGTTCACTGTCTGAGAACAGAGAGCAGGCTGACCTGCCACTTTTAATTGACCAGAATTTGGCTTCTGTGTACCATGGCCTTCTAAAATGGATCCTTTTGAACTAATCAAAGCTACACATTTTCACATAATAAAAACAGATAAATTGTTAAGGCACACTAGGCATTAAGTAAATAGGGTAAAGAAGTAAAATTAATTCTTCCCTGACTATGAAATCTCTACAATTGTAACTGTTCCTATTGTCCTGTACTCTTTAGAGTGTGTGCCCTATAAAATCTAAGTAGCAGTGTTTAAGCTCTATTCACTACTGTGGGACTAAAGTTCAAGTGAAGCTGAGCTCAAAGTTCCACACTCCTTCTCTTTCTTCTGCTCTAAGAGAACTACATTTTTTATTCCTATTTCTCACATTTATCTCACTGACAGCCAAGCAGTGAAAGAGTAACACAACCCATTACAATCTGACACAGGTCGTTATTCCCTGGTTACATTACTCATGCCTCTACTTACTGCCATCCTTGTTTTATATATTATGTCCCAGAAGGAATACCCCTCCTACCCCTGCTTAAACTGCCATGGGACACCTCCTCCATTAGACAACAGCACAATGTCAAACTGAAATCCATGAACCTCAGCGCTCATTGGTGCTCCTCCACCATGCCTATGTGTGAATGTATGTGTTTCTGCTGGGAAAGACACATCTGCAAGCCTGACAAATGTGAGAATATTTGTAAATGTTGTGTTCAGATTCTTAAGTTCACCTTGATGGTTGTCTGAATTCTGATTGAAACAGTAACTTATTTACTGGGATGCAGTGGCTGTAGCATTTTACAATTGCCAGTACAGTGTTTTCCAAACTTTGGTTCTTGGACTTCAATTCCCAGAAGCCTAAGTCAGTACATTGGCTGATAAGTGCTTTTGGGAATTGAAGTCCAAGGACCAAAGGTTGGGAAACACTGTGCTAGTATGGATCAAAGCCTTTTCTGCCTGCACTAGCAACATGCAATTACCCAGATTTCCTTCTACAATTAGCAGGTAGTCATTCATGGGGGGGGGGGGGGGGTTGGGGGTGTTAAACATTGGCATTCTCCCGTTCCCGAAAGACATTTGAGATTCTTATCAGAAAGTAGGTTATGTCTAAAATGTGACCAGGCCTAAAGAACTCAAAGACAACATTTATATAGAGAGGATGCACTGCTGCTGCCATCCCCAAATTAATCTTAACAATGACCCAACATCAGTGGTGGGCTCCAGATTTTTTATGCTACCTACTGTGTGGGTGTGGTATGGTGGGCATGGCCAGGTGGAAAGCCCTGCGTTGCACCTGAATTAGGACTACTTTATTTCAAAACTTGGATGGGCAGGGCCAGCCAGAATTTCTGCTACTGGTTCTGGTGAATTGGTGCGAACCTGCTGATGCCCACCACTGCAAGATTAACATTAACATTAACAGACCCAACCCCTCTCAACCTCACTTGCCAGATTCGGAACTTATGCTGTGCCTCAGTTCACCATGATTGTGAAGGATCCCCATAGAGGAGCTGGCATGCAAAGCTTTCAGGCAGCCAATAGGAGGTTAACTGCTATATTAGGCACTTGACAGCTCTCAACCTTTCATTCATTCATTCATTTAATTTATACAACTGCCTTTTTCGCCTAAGCGACCCAAGGTGGCTCACAACATTAGTTAAAACCCATATCAATATTAATTAAAACCAAATACTATAAACCTTTTTGGTGGTGCCCACCTGTAATCTCCCTGTGATGTGCTAGACACATGATTTCTTTTACTTCTTTTGACAAGAGATAAGCAGGTACCACCACAGTCAGTCAAAAAGATACCCATCTTAACCACAAATTCACATGGCATAACAGACATGAAGCATTCAACCTTTGTGGTGAACCTCTACCTTAACAAGGTTTGCAAAGGCGTCTGTATATGTGTGTTGGTTTGAGCTAGGAAACACATCTACAAGCCTCACAAATGTGAGACTACTTGTAAATGCTGTATTCGGTTTCTTAAAAATTTCTGCTGTAGTTCCCCCCCTTCCCCCCCCCCCCAAAAAAGGCATACTGTAAGCAGTACATACCCTTGGGAAGAGATAATTATGAACAGAGAAAGTGCTCCATGATGGCTTTTCTTCTTAACCAGGGAGCATGCCTACCACAGGCCTGTCCCTGCACCCACAATATTTAAGGCTACATGTAATTATGCATTGCCTGTTCCACTTTCTGTATAAAGAAGGCTAAATCTGTTTTGGTTTCTATAGCTTTCTAACCTTTCAAAGCACAGACAATGCTTCCTCCTGTTTCAGCACCAATTTATATATTTTGTGGCAAAAAGCCCACACAAAATTCCACATTCTTTCTGCTTATGCACACACCAAAATGAATGCATAGGAGGAGGAAAGTGTGTGCCAGTTGATGTGCACATCAAGAAAATGTATGCATTAAGCAGAAATGCAAATAAAAAACTAGCACCAGCAGAACTGGGTGCAAAAATTGTACATTTCAGTATATGTTGTTGGCTGAAAGACTGCACTGCAATATTCTTCAGTTTTAAAAATCACTCAGAAAGTGCGAACCAGATTGGTTTGTGATAAATGTGAACCAAATGAATCTCTTCCCATCTCTAATTCTGACCAAAATTATACTATATACCACCCTATAGTGTTTAGTGTACTCTATGGGCGGTTCACAAGTTAATTAGCATTTTGCCTGCAACATTCTGGATACTCATTTTACTGACCTCGGAAGGATGGAAGGCTGAGTCAACTTTGAGCCTTGGTCAGGATTGAACTCACAATGTTCTTGCTGCAATACAGGAGTTTAACCATTGCGCCACCAGTGCAGCAAGCACAGTTGTAGCATCTCAAAGCTTTCCACCATTCTTTACCCCCTACCACCTGCCTCCTGAGGTGATTACCTCATTCTACTTAATTGTAGGGCCATGTTTTGGGAAGATATCATTCAAATGCAGTCATGCCTAGTTACTTTGTAAATGCAAACCAACCACAGCCAAAGCAACAAATAATCTGTGCCAATAAAACACTACTAGTAAAAAAGAGAAGTTTGTAGAACTGTTTGTTTTATTGGGGAAATGAGGCTATCACAGCATGATTTTAATGCCACCTGAGTTTGATGCACTCATCTTTATAGACCTCTGAAGACAGATTCTCCAAAGCTGGTAAGTTACATCTGAGAGTAATAACCTACAGTATTTATCCAGAAATCCTTGTAATTAATGAAATAAAACACTAGAAGCAATGGATGTGCTGTATTTCTATGGATGAGATGTTTGCACACAAACTATGATTATGCATTTTCTCAGATAAGGACAATAAAGAGTAACAACATTTGAGTTCAAGAGTACAAAAGTTACTTTTTAAACAACTTCTTCTTCTTGTGCCTTATCCGATTTCAAATGTTGGCAATCATCATGGTGATCAACCATGAAGACTGTCCTGTGAATATAATGTGGTGGCCTTTCATCTGCCTTCCGCATCGCAGAGTGACACCCATACCACTGATCCAGTTCCACAAGTCACTTTCTTGTCCTGAGCCCTTTTAGCACACAATGTCCTCCTCACCCCCAGTATTGATGAAGCTGCTGCCCTCCATCAAGATGGATTCAAATGGGATATAATCCACTTGGGGACCATCAACCTTCGCTGTGGACTTTGCCAAGGCCGCTAGTTCTCAGGGTTGTCAGGTTAGTTAATCTCTCCCTGCTGCTTGGCACTGAGTCGCTGGCAATATGGTCTACTCTATTACCATAGCAGGATAACCTGAGCAGACTTTTAAACAACAGATCACAAGAGTTTCCAAGTGACCCTGACTGGGGGATCCCTGGAACTATAGCTCATCCAACACCTACTAGGCTCACACAAAAAAGTATCTATCTGGGGAAAGTATCTGTCTTAACTGTGTGACACAGAGGAGACTTTGCATGCAAAAAAATCACATTTTCAGCCCAGAACATTGAGGAAGGTCTGGGAGAGGTTTCTTGGTGACAAACAAGCTCTTGTAAAAAAGCAAATTATACAGGATTTCAGACCAGCCCTAGATACAGCACTTGAGTATTTTGACCATTTTATGCTTTAGGACTGTCTAATAAGTACATTGGCATCCTGCAAACCCTTACTTACTTCTTTACTACTGAAGAGTATTATCCAGCAAGCTGTTGAACTACTTACAATATTTAAGTCAGCTTTTTTGCTCCTAATCCATGTGTGTCTGCTGTTATTTTTAGTTAAGAACTATTATATTTATAATTACATGCTTAGCCCCCACAGACTCTAACAGCCACTAAAACAGGACAAACATCATTTAAGACAATAGTTACTAACATAAAACCTTCAGCATAATTCACCAGGCCAGCTAAAAAGAAAAGAAAAATGAATACCCCAGCAAATCCCATGCTTTCCTTGAAACTTGCTGTAGAATTGGTCTGTGGCTAATTTGTATTTGGAAATCATTTAAAATATAATGATTGTTGACTCACAAGTTCTGTGGACTATCTCTAATATGCTATTTAACAGATATTAAGAAAGGTTGATTTCATATGCAGCAGGGGTCGGCAACCTACTGCTCATGGGTTGGCCCCAGCCTGTGTGCCAAATCATTTGGCCCCTGCTGCCACCACCATCGGAAGCAACCACGGACATGTTTGCAACAGCCATAAATATGACAGCCATGGACGTGTTTTACAGCAGCATTTATGGTGGGGGAAATCACCAGTCTGGCCCGCTCAACTCTCTGAGGGAGCGTGACCTGGCCCACGACTTAAAAAGGTTGCCAACCCCTGATATACAAAGCTCAGTTAGCCTCTCCAAGGGTTCAAATGTGTTTGGGTTGAACATTCATTTGGCCTTCTTCAAAATGGATTGGATCTGTGTTTTTTGCATGGGCTCATCATGATCATGTTGGGTTGTATGACTTCTATTTTGGAAAGACTCATGAGATCACCCAGCAGCAGAATATAGAGTAGCATGTTCTAGCTGTGCCATGTCACCAGAGGTAAGAAATATTGCTTTTTTATTACAACATCCAGAATCCTCAAGCAGCAGAATGATTTCAACAACAAAAACAAAAATGTTCAAAGCTTTCAATCTCACATTAACAGAAATGATATACTGTATATCTGACTTTTAAGAGAGCTCTAAATGCTATCTTAACAATCAAGATTCCAAAAGCATTTTTTCTAAAAAAGAAAAGTGGTGCAGCTACTAAGGAAAGTGTTTTTAAATATGACCACCAAGCAACAGTGCAAAAGTAGAAAAACCTGTAAAGTTGGTTCTTTGGCCTTCTGTTTTGGCTAATTAACCCCATCTACACATTGGCAGGTGATTCTTCCTCTCCTGAACGGGTGGTGTATGATGATTAAGGTAGATGACTATATTCTCACAAGCTTATAGCAGCAATTTTGCATACCACCATGGAACCCACATAATGGAAGTTTCAAGTGGTATTTAAAGATTGTGATTTATGATGAACAGATGGCCTGTCGGTTTGCCACAGGAGCAGAGGCATTTGTACTGGGAGAATGACTTCTTGCAAAAAGGCAAGAAGGGCTATGTGAGTGAGACTTTTCAGGACAATTCACAGCCTACATAGTATGGCTTTTTTCCCTGCAGGGAGGAGCAGGGAGTTCTGTCTTCATGACGTCTAGTAGATGCTGGCCCAAACCATACCTCCTGGATTGCTATGAAGGACCAAACATAGTTATCTACCTGTGTTTGCACTTCCTAAGCTCTTCAAACAAGTTTCTAGCTCAAAACAACATACAGTATTCAAATTCATTTGGAAATGTGTATTTAGTAGGAAAATATGTCCAGAAATTTTTCTTCAAAACTCTGCAACTTGAATTTAACAAAAGTGATGGCAAGCATTCATTCTTTGCACTGTTAATATACTACAGCAAAATTTTCATTAGCTTTGGTGCTGTTTATACCGAAATCTTTTTTTAAAACCAACACAGGCTAACAAAAATGTCCCTCAATGAGAATAAAATACTAAATACATTTGGAGCCCTATTTTGGTCATACAAGTGCAGCAGCTGGCTCAAAAGGACAGGACAGACCCTGTGATGATCTGAACCATAGCCTTTCTCACATACTGTATCTTGCTGTAGAATATTTTTTTTCTTGATTTGATGAAAAACTGAGCAAAGATGTTAGCAGAACTGTCTAAGTAAGTATAGAGGCAAAGAGAGATCAATAGATATTTTTGTGAAGTATTCCTTATTTTTTAAAAAAATAAAATTATAATTAAAAAACATAAGAACAGCCTTGCTGGAACAGGCCACAGCCCATCCAGTCCAGCATTCTGTCTCACACAGTGGCTCACCATTTGCTTCAGGGTATTCCCAAGCAGATGCCTTCACCTGCTTAGGATTCCCTGGAAATGGTATTGAGAGATATCCTGCCTATCTCTCCAACCCGGAGGTTGTCCTTAGGTATCCATAATTATAGCCATTGATCCCCTTGTCCTCCATGAACTTGTCTAATCCTTTCTTAAAGCTGTCAAGACTGACAGCTGTCACCACTTCTTCTGGTAGGGAGTTCCATAGACCAGTGATCCTCTGGGTGAAAAAGTACTTTCTCTTATTTGTTTGAGAACTAGTACCCAAAAGTTTCATGGAGTGCCCCCTAGTTCTAGTGTTATGCGATAGGGAAAAGTTTTTCCTTATCTACTTTGTCCACACCGTGCATGATTTTGTAAACTTCAATCAGGTCACCTGACAACAACTAAAAGACTGGTCTGTATGGTCATGGGATTCTCCCATGAACATACAGCCGTTCCCCAGATGTTCTGCTTCATTGCAGAGAGGTTAGCATTGGCTCTCCCATTACTGGCTTTCAGAGGGCTGATAAAAGACTTTGTCATTACAGTAAGCTTTCAGTTACAATTGCTATGTCTTGATTTTAAGGGACCTCCTGTTTATTATCATGGCTGACATCCTGTTGTCTAAACGCAGAATGGAATCATCTCCCCATCCCACCCGTCAAACACTCTGCCAGGCTCTCCATGACATTTCCATTCCTGGACTGGTTGTGAGAATGTTTATATAACTAGTCACACAATAGAATGCTGGGAGGAGTGGGACACATGCTTATGTGACTTCCCTTCCACTTTGTGTTTCAATAGCAGGGAATTAACCCATATATGTATTTGATAAAAATATAAGTTGTTTTGTTTTCAGTATTTAGGTAATAGTTTATCCTTTTAATTGAATATTGCTGAAAGAACCCATGAAATGATGGGGTGATGTATTGAATGCACAATTAAATATCTCACTGGCAAATCATTTCCACAGCCAGATCTCTCTAAATGTGCAGAATTTAGAATATTTCTGCATATGGAAAATTAGCTTCTGCAGGATAAGGTTAGGTAGTAATCATTCTCTCTAAGGTTTGGTTTTCAGACTGAGGTTAACACTACTGAATGAAAAAGAATTTTTTGTCTACAATTGAGTGATTCCAGATCTAGGTGTAGAAATTAAAGAAGAAGATTAGGATAGAATATGAAAACAAAGGATTATGAAAAATATGTCAGTTAGAATTTAAGAGCACGGTTATAAATTAATTTGGAGATGATAAATGACTCCAGCATGGTTAAGCTATTATGATTCTAGCTATAAGAAGGATTCCTGGAGATGCAAGGATTAGAATGGGACATATTTCCATTTATGGTGGGATTGTAAGGTTGTTAAAAAGACTTGGAAAAAGTCTTTGAAGAAATTAATCAAATATTGTCTTTAAAATTAGAGATGTATCCTAGAATAGCATTATTAATCGACTTTGGAAATAAAGCTTTAGAAAGAAATAAGAAAGAGATTATTACTGTAATGGTGACAGCTATGAGGTTCCTTATTATAAAAAATAGAAAATATATTGTGAATTTGTGTTAGAGGTTTGGTATAAATAACTATGGAATATAGCAAAGTGACGGACTGACATGTGAATTAAAGAAGGGATTGATTAAAAAATAGTTTTAAAGAGATTTGGGGAGAGTTTGTTAACTATGTTTTAGTTAAATCGAAAGGAGTAGGACCAGGACAAGAATATATAGATTCTTGGAAATATGGGACAATTATTTAAAATGAATGTTATGTTTTGATATAGGTTGAAGGCACATAATGTCCCATTGGTTGAAGGCACATAATGTCCCATTGGTTGTGGGTGCACACACTTGTTAATGTAATGGTGCTTTTTAAAATTTCTACTTTCTGTTTTTTCTTTTATGTTCTCTCATTTTAGTTGTTATTATTGTTAGTTTTATAATTGTTAGTCTTTATGATTAATGTTTGTTTACATTTTTATTTTTATTGTTTTTTTTAAATTGAGCAATTCCATTTATAACTTCAGAGACAGCAGAAATGTGCAGGTTTCCTTTGCTTAGGGTTTATATCTTTCTAATGTACAAATGTGAAGATATTTACTCTTAACCACAGAGACCATCGTGCTTTCTGTAGTCAGATCTTTGAAATAAAACAAGCAGGCAAAACTTGTATATTTCTACAGGCCATGAATTTATATGGGAAAGAAAATTTATTTCATCTTGAAAGGCTAATGATTCTTCTGTCTGCTCACTACAATTAAAGTGAAGAAAGCTAAGTGGATTCTGTTGGCTCTCAGAATAAGATGATGACAGAAAAGCAACTACTGAAAGACCCATTAGCTAGCAATGATTGATACATCTGTAAGAAAATTAGGTTGGGCTCTATTATTTTCAAGACTGTCATGCTAGTAGCTTCATTTCACTTGTGGTATAATATATTTAGACTCTCAACAAGCTCTTAGTGGCAGTCATTGGCCACAAACGAGGCCAATGTGAAAGCACTCTAATATGTTTTTCTGTTTCTGCATTGTTACCAACTAAGCACTTGTTATGCCCGGCCCTTATAAGCACTAGTCCAGACAACAATGAACAAAACAGCAACAAGTCTTTATTCAACAGTCTTTTAGAGATGAGCTTACAAGGTGTTCCAGACACAGAGACGGCTACACAACCCTAGTGGAATCAGTCCCTCCGGACTCTTGCCCAGCAGGAGGCAATAACTAGCTACCATAGAAGCGTAGCATAATGGAGGAGACCCAGGCTTAGCACTTGCTGGCTACCTGTACAGAATGAGAAGTGTAGATCCGGTCCGGCCCCACCCTTGTTTTCTTGTGGGGCTTATATAGTGTCTCCCTGGTGGTGGCTCCTTGTTACAAATTAGTGAACTGCCGGACAAGCATAACTAACCAATCATAACAGAGTATATATGTAATGAACTAATGGAGAACGGGATCAAAACTGTAACCAATCATAATGAGCACACCCTGTGCAGGGGGTTTTCGTGCCACTTTAGGCTTCTAATTTGGATGGTGGGAAACTACCATTTTCTTCTTGCAAGGCACTGCCTGTGCTACTTGCAATTGTGCCTCAATACACAACAGCACTGTTGCTGAAGCTCAGTAAATTTAGTGCTGCACAGGCTAGCAACCCCAAGCAGGGTGAATCAGATTAAGCATTTCAATTTCAAAACCATCCCATTTTACTAGCCCCTAAAACATCACTTTAAAATTGGGGGAGGGGGGGAGATGGTTGAGCCTGAGAGCCCCAACTTTCATATAACATAGGAAAAGATTTCACAGCAGCAATGCTAGTGTGAATGCTGAAGATGCCATTGCTTAGTGGTAGGCTTTCTAGAAATCACTGGATTCTGGACACCCTGGAAGATGTGGAAATTACCACCATCCATTTTAGAACTTCTGAGCTGGAAGGGACCCTATAGATCAGGGTTTCTCAATGTTGGGTCCCCAGATGTTCTTGGATTTCAATTACCAGAAGCATGTCAGTACATCTGCTGATCGAGGCTTCTGATAATTGAAGTCCAAGAACATTTCAGGGCCTAAGGTTGAGGAACCCTGCTATACCTCATTGAGACTACCCCATGTCAAAGAGGTCCAGTGGGGAATCAAACTTCCAGCCTCTGGCTCTGCAGCTGGATACCCATGCACTTGTAGAGCCAGGGATTATGTAAAGTACTTCTGAAATTGAGAAGGCAAGAATAATGGTAAAGCAACAGAGGAAGGAAAGATGCAGACAAGTGGGAAGAAGCAAAAATGACAAAACAATGGCTATTGTATTTTGGTCATATCACAAGGCAATAAAATTTGCTTCAAAAAACAATAACACTAGGAAAAGTTGAAGGCAGCAGCTTATGATTGATTGACTCAATAAACGAAGTCACGGCTTTGATTTAATGACAGATTAAATCAAAATTAATGACAGATTAACCTTGAAGGTTAGTGACAGGTCACACATTCATAGGGTCACACAAGTTGGAGATGACTTGACAGCAACAGCAGCAGCAACAACAAAGGGAGAGAAGAAAGATGCAGCATTGCATGCTAGTGGGTTGCCTGGCTAGAGATTTATTTGGTCTTCTGAAAATGTAACATCAAAAGCATTTGTAGCATTGAGAGCAATGTAAACAGGGGTTACCTTTTATTATTACAACATACACTCACAGAAACATAAAGTTAGAATGGCTGCCCCTAGGCCATATCAAGGTCCATCCATGGAACTCTCAAGTGCCACAATTTCGCAGTATGAAAGCTGCAAAGATATCATCTACCCAGGAGGAACAATAGACAACATTGGAGCCACCTCCACTTAATTCACCGAATGATATCCGCTAAACAAACCCTGCTGCAAGTTGCACAGAGAGCTCACTCTCAAAGAGTGCAGACCCTCCTTGTCAACTTTTCAGAGGCTGTGTCATGTGGGTCTCACAGAATATGGTAACAGCAACTTTAGCCAGTTTTCTCAATCTGCTACCAGGATGTGGATCAACATCTAGTCATTTAAGAGTTTTGGTAGACTATTTTCTGTTTTCTCACTTTTGTTGCAGTCAGCTTGCTTCAGCCCACCACTATAACAAAAAGGAAATAAGCGAAAGTTAATATCACCCACGCTTGGGGTTTTCTTATCACTGGCTCCTTCCCACACTGCCCCTGACATGAGTTGTGAAGTTAGGGGAAGTATCTTTGTTACTATTTGTTCCTGGCCACATTATAACAAGAGCTGTTAGCCTTTCTCTGACAATGGGTACATGATGAGAGCGATAAGAGCTCTTATGTACAACCAAACTCTATTGCTGGGTCAGCAAATAAAGATTTAGCATACAGCGGTTGTGTCCTGATCAAATGTCACAAGAAGTCACATGATGACTGCGTGAGACTTCAACTCATAAGGTGGAAGCTGGGCAGTAGCTATGGTAGTGTACAAAAAACAGCAAGGAGGATGAAGGATAGACCAGAGATATTTTGATAAGGCTTGGGTTGTGTCAGTGCCACTATGTTCGCTTGATCTTGTGCAGTGAAATCATAAAGTTATCTCCTAATCATAGGAAAAACTGATGTCTCCATAGGCTGTACATTAACACAGGAAACTGATTGATATAATGGATTCACTTCTACACACACTGAATGGTAGCAGTTTTCCACGGTTCCAGGCAGGAATCTTTTCCTAGCCCTAGCTGGTAAAGCAAAGGACTGAAAAAGGGACCTTCTGTAATACATTCTGTGTCAGAAATTACTCTGGGTTGAAAGGATTTTTGCTGGAGAAACTTCACTCAGAGCCTGAATGAGGCTCCTTTCATGTCCCCAAGATCCGTCGTGCAGCACTTCTGCTGGCAAAGCATGTACTCTGTTATTGGGTAAGAGTCCATCCCATACATTTTCCTTTGAAATCCACTGTAGCAATGTTGGCATAAGCTGCTGTTCAGAAATATCATAACTCTGCACAATTGTACCGCTAGGGGTGTGAGTTCAGAAACAAGTAAGAGGAGCAAATGTGCAGACTTGTGGTTTTGGAATGCAACTCATAGAATTCCCCAGATAGTAACATTGTCACCCAGAACTATAAAGGATAACATCTTAGAATTTACTTAGTAATATTCATGCACTGTCAAGTCCTTTGTGACTTATGATGAGCCTTTCAAGGGTTTTCTAGATAGAAAATACTCAAAAGTGGTTTATCATTCCCTTATTCTGGGGGTGCCCTGGGACTATGGATTACATAGGCTGGTTCTTCTCCCAACCACAGCAATCAGATATCTAAACCACTGAGCTTTCCAGCCAGCTACAGCAACAGCTGTCAAGGTAAGTGAGATATTTAAGGAATGGCTTATATCAGTTCCACCCCTGCCCCAGTGAATTTCCATGGCTGAGTGGGGATTTGAACCCACGTCTCCTGAGTCCATCACTCTATCCATTGCACCACACTGGGCATCCTGCCATCATTTTCCATAATAGCTAATTTCAAAAAGGTTTCTTACTGTAAAAGCCATCTGTGAAAGGACTTTGTGAAAGAACACTGCACTATTGCCGAGTTGATGCAGCTGCACAAGTAACCATTATCAGTTTTATATATTACTCAGTGAGAAAAAGGGATAGGATTTAATGAAAGAACTATGAGTGGAAGGAAAAGGCATCAAAAAGCCCTTTTCTGCATATGCTTCCATAAGAGTTCATATAAAAGCTCATCCCACAAGTGGGGAACTTTTTTCCCTTTGAGATCCACACATTTATAGAAACATGGTTGAGATCTCCATACTGGCAGTATGGATGTAGGGTCAAAGTCCAGTGTGGGGCAAAACCAAAGCATGTTTATACACCCTACTCACTCACAGACGCATGTGTACACACAAATGTGTACACACTGAAGGAGGTGGTGATAGTCATTGGGAAAGAGGATAGCACATATAAACCACAGATGGCAATGGTAGAGAGACTTTTGACACTGTATGCACTGTATTGCTAATTGTCCTGTGCTTTTGTCTGCCTTACCCAAGCCTATTTATGCTTTCTCTGTCTCCAAGGGAATGGGAAAATAACCCAGGGAGGCAAGTGTGCAAATGCAAGAACATCATGGGGCAGAGCTGTGGCCTGTAGAGACTTTTTAGAGTTGTGGTTCCCAACATTGGACTACAACTCCCAGAAATCTTGGGCAACACAGCCAATGGTGAAAACCTCTGGGAGGTTTAATCCAAGAACATCTGTGGACCCAAGGTTAGGAAGCACTGCTTTAGAGATTGCCTTCCACCATGTCTGGAGGCTCTCTACACTAGTAAGGTGCGTTATAACTTACTTTCCCTATTTCTGAAAGAAATTGCTGAGTCTCTAGTGCACGGGTTCCCAATTTATGGCCTACAGGCCTAATCCAATCTGCGGAGTTCATTAATCAGGCCCGTGGTGGCCACCCAGGCACCTCCTGAAGCTCCACCACCGGAAGTCGCAATACATCACTTATTGCGGGGGGCAGGGGCAGCAATCGGGCCATTTTTGTGGCTTCTTGCATCCTCCGCCTGCTTCCCAGGATGGTGCGAGGCTTTTCAGAGCATTTTTGCTCCATTTCCGGATTTTATTCGCTGCTTCTTCACTGCATTTTGGCACCTAAACCACGGCGGCTGGGGACTTCTGATGCCAGGCGGAGCTTACATCAGCACCAAGGTTTCCAACGTGGAACCAGGAAGTTCCAAGCCACTGTGGTTTGGCTGCCAAAACACAGTGGAGAAGCGATGAAAAAATCCCAAAACAGAGCACGAATGGTCCAAAAAGCCTCCTTCTGCCCTGGGAAGCAGCAGAGGCTGTGCAAGATTCTGCAAAAATGCCACAATTTCCACCACCACCACTGAAAACGTAAGCACTGGTGCAGCCACAACTTCAGCCCACACAGCTGAGCATTGGTGGTGGGAACTGGCCCCTGGAAGGAAAAAATTGGGAACCCCTGCTCTAGTGCAATGAGGATGATACACTTTTCTCAAGCACTTTTCAAACATATTTTTTTTAAAATTGTGTGGGCCAGTTTGGATGAAATTGTAATCCAGAGATTTTAGGGAACTGCAGTTCTTAGCTATGAGCAGCATTAGAGACATGCATCTCTTGGTGCAGGTGGCACCAGGTTTCCTACCAGCACATGATATCTGAAGTAAGTTTCATTTTACAAGTTGGCTTTTTTACTTTTTAAACTCAGTAGGGCTGTTCGTTTTTGCTTTGCAAGCAGTTCTCTTCTGAGAGGAAGATGTAGGTGGTTCAAGAGGAAAAAAACAATAATAGCGTGGATGTGGAGAAATAAAGGTCAGAAGGTTAATCAGAGACTATATACATTGCCCCAACTGTCAAATGAGACATAAATGAAAGAGATTAAGCAGCCTATGGGGCAAAAAAGCCCAACCAAATGAACTTTTCATACTCTCCCAGTTTAAAAAAAAAACTTCAAAGACTTCAGTGTGTAGAAAGTTCTTCTAGCTTCCAACTAACACTTGATTTCATCACATATTCTATGGCTGTACAGTTCATGAAGAGCTTCATGCATATTAAACAAATATTAAACCTGATTGCCAGCGTACCTCAAGCTAAATTTTAGACTGCAAACTTCATCTTGGGGCTTTAATCTAACTATAGGGTTTCAATATCTAGCCATGATTACTTTTGAACATTTCTGTTTCTCCTCTTGTGTCCAATAGGTAAAGAACCGTGAAGTTCAAAAACTTGTCTTTTTAATGTTACTTTAGTGGTCCCATGAAGGAAATTGACCCTTGATTTTGAATCTTGAATAATTAAAGCCCTGAAATCTCTAGAAATATATTAAGATTTGAGGTAATAAAAACTGTTATTTGTCTAAAGTTTATTTATTTATTTATTTTTCATGCTTATATACCACCCACTCAGGTACAACCTAACTCAGGGCAGTTTACATAACGGACAGTAAATACATAAAAAGACACACGATGAAACAAAGTTAAAAGTTAAAAAACCCACCCTTAAAAGGTGCGCAAGTACCGAAGGGACCTTGGGGGAAGGCACACTTCTCTATACCAACCACCCAACGGTACCCCCATCCCCACCTGCACCCCAAACTTGGCCCGCCAGCTAGGTCTTTAGTTCCTTCCTAAAGGGCAACAACTCTGTCTGGAGACGCAGTTCCACAGGTAGGAGGTTCCAAAGGGCCGGTGCGGACACGGAGAAGGCCCTCCTCCTTGTGGCAGAGAGGCGAGCCCCCCTGGCTGATGGCACAATTAGAGAGCCCCTCCGGTCCGCTCTGGTTGGACGGACAGACGTCCTTAGGGCGATGGGTCTCTGAGATACCCTGGCCCACTACCATGTAGGGCTTTAAAGGTCAGTCTCCTTTTCCTAAACTACCACCTAGACTCGTGATGGCAAACCTTGACATTCCAGGTGTTCTTGGACTTCAATTACCAGAAGCACAAGTCAGCACTCCTGCTGATCAGGTCTCATGGGAATTGAAGTTCCAGAACAGCTGGAGTGCCAAGGTTCGCCATCACTGACCAAGGCTATAACATTCACCAAAGAAAACTTCTCCTAGTTGTAATCTTAGGAATGTCTATCTTGACAAATATTAGTAATTTATCTAGTAAAAGGTTATCTAGGCTTCTTAGTGGAGAAAGGATGGATCTTTTTGTCTTTCTGCTGTTTTTCAGATGTTCTTGAAAGGACTCAGTCTGTTCCTGTTATGTCTTCCAACTGCTTTAAGAGAAGCATTCGCTTTACTTTCTAGAAGAGAGATTCTTCATTATGAAGTTCTTCTTTAAAGGAATGTCATCGTTAAATATTTTCTGCATAGTTTTTCAGCATATTGGTTCCATCATATCCTGATTAGGTAATGCATTTTCCTGTTTATCCTTCTCAGTCCCTAATGGAATTCTAAATACCCCTTTGGTTTCTTGGATCTTATAAAAGAGATCTCTTATATCTTCCCTAAGAAAGTATTATTTATAAACAAGATATGGGAAGGCTTAGGGAATATTGTCTAAATCTCAGCTTATACCTTTTTGGGTATGTTATGTATATTAACTGTGTTTTCTGACAGGAGCGGAATATATCTTTTCTCATGTATCTATTCTTATGCAAATAAGTGGATAGAAAATGTGCACACTCTGTTAGCCAATGGGCTTGTTGTAGGAGCGGAATGAATCTTTTCTCATGTATCTATTCTTATGCAAATAAGTGGATTGAAAATGTGCACACTCTGTTAGCCAATGGGCTTGTTGTAATATTGTTACTGTTACTGTTTATAGTGTATATAAGTCCGAGTTTTGCCCCATCCAAACGGTGTTCAAACCCCACTGATAAAGAGCTGAATTTCACAACTGCACTCGTCTGCTTCTTCATTCCCTGAACACGAAACTGGCGACGAAGGTGGGATTGTGGAAAACGTAGTACCTGAATCTACCTCCATCTTGAAGGGGACATCCTGCAGGCTCAGGTCTGCGAAGAAATGCTCGCTGACGATGCCCTCTTGGCATGGCTCAGGCTCTGGTGACACTTTGGCGGTGGGCGTTTTGTGGTGATGACTCTTCTTGGACTCAGGTGCTGGAGTTCTTTGCTTTCGCTGTCGCCATACTTTAGCAATGTGCCCTCGTCACCTGCAGTTGTGGCATTCTGCAGTGCAGAAGGGGCATTTCCTGCAGTCATGCCGGCTCCGCAGCCATCACACTTGCAAAGGAATTTCTTCTCCCGATTGTCACGGTGCTCTCGGTGCTTTCGTCGGACTGCTCAGACTTCTCCCTCTGCATTGCTGCACTCCGATGAAGAGGTAGGACCAGGCAATGCTGAGGAGGATGAAGATGAATTTTGCTGAGCTTGCACAGCTGAGTCGGTGGCACTGGTAGTGGAGTGGCGATGCCGGAAAAGCTTGATGCCGGACTGTGCGGCCTCAGACGCTACCGTCTCTTCTAGGACAGCCTTGAAAGTTAGCATCTTCCTGATCATGAGGTGACATTGAGCATCTTCATCCCTCATGCTGGCCAGCAGACGGTCCCGGAGTGCTTATTCAATGTTGTCCCACTTGCACGGGGTGGCAGCAATGTGCAGAGTGGCAGCATAGTCTGCAATGGACTCCCCAGGTCGCTGTTCCCTTCGGTGGAAGGCCACCCTGGCCGGGAAGATCGAGACCTCTGGCTACAGGTGTTTCCTCAGTGTGGACATGATTTTTGCAAGTGGCACCACATCCACATCCTTGGGAGAATGAGGTGGGTTGCCAGCTCAAGCGTCTCAGAACCGCACTGAGCGAGGAAACAGGAGTGCTTCTGGTCTTCATCGGTGATCTTCTGCGAGGCCATTGCGTGGCGGAATCGGCGTTCGTATGTTGCCCATTTCTCTGGACGCGCTGGGTCAAATGGGCCGATGTTGCTGCCGTGTGGGGACGCCATTCCACCTTCGTTGCCAGTTTTGTGTTCAGGGAATGAAGAAGCAGACGAGTAAAGTAGTGAAATTCAGCTCTTTATTAGTGGGGTTTAAACACACTTTGGATGGGGCAAAACTCGGACTTATATACACTATAAACAGTAACAGTAAAAAATAATACAACAAGCCCATTGGCTAACAGAGTGTGCACATCTTTCGATCCACTTATTTGCATAAGAATAGATACATGAGAAAAGATACATTCCACTCCTGTCAGAAAACACAGTTAACATACATAACATTCTTTCCCCCCTAGGTAAAAACCAAATCCTTTAACCAGGATGGCGGTCTAGTTTCCCTTCTGGGTCTGACGCTTGGCTGAGCCGGCTCAGGGGCTCGTAGGATGGGCAATCTGACTGGAATGAGGGATTAAAGGAATCCAGAATGCTCCCCTACTCCAGCCAGATGTACCCCTACACTGTCCCAGCCAAGCACTCTGGATTCCTTTATTGATGATGACCAATTTTGTTTGGAGTCGCCCTCCACTCTTAGTACACACAGGAGGGACCCTGAGTTGTCTTATTCATCCACAGAATAAGATTTTGGTTTTGAGTGATCCCCTGCTCCTCCATCTGACAAATGGGGCTTTAATCAGGTTTACAATCCTCCTCCTCTAGTCAATCCCTCACTCGTCAGGTCGCCCATCCTACGAGCCCCTGAGCCGGCTCAGCCAAGCATCCGACCCAGAAGGGAAACTAGACCACCATCCTGGTTAAAGGATTTTGTTTTTACCTAGGGAGAAAAAGGTTGTTATGTATGTTAACTGTGTTTTCTGACAGGAGCGGAATGTATCTTTTCTCATGTATGTATTATGCAAATAAGTGGATCCTTTTTTTGACTCTGCATGTGCTCTTAAGCAAAGCTGCTGCTGAGGAGAGCCAAACAAAGGAAGTGAGCACTGGTAAGTTTTGCAGTTGGAGTAGAGCTGCTTTAGAGGCCTCCACTAATTTAAATTGATAATTTAAACTGCTGAGAGCCACCTCTGTTCAAACAGAGAAAGCAGTTAGAAGCTTCCAGAAGCAGGGGGGCAGAGCCACACCAGGCCCTTCCCTGAACTGTGACTCATAGGGGCGGAGCCACACTAGCATTTAAAAGCTCTGAGCTCTTTCAGGGTCAGCCCTTTTGACTCTGCATGTGCTCTTAAGCAGAGCTGCTGCTGAGGAGAGCCAAACAAAGGAAGTGAGCACTGGTAAGTTTTGCAGTTGGAGTAGAGCTGCTTTAGAGGCCCGCACGCCTAACGGCGCGCGAGATTGCAAACTAGTAACAAAGGAAGAATATAGTCTTACTAGGTAGAAAGGTAGTAAACGTGTACATTTTTGAGGCCCAGAATACTGCACTTGTTAAAATGGATTCTGAGGGAACAGTTGTAGTTACCTGCAATACTTGTGCCATGTTTGTGTTCTTGCCAAAGCATATGGAGAACTACACTTGCAGCAAGTGCAAGCTGGTTGCACTACTAGAAGAGAAGGTCCAGCAGCTAGAGGCCCACATATCTAACCATCAACAAATTAAGGAGCTTGAGCTATTCTTGGACAGAGCGGAGCAGACTATGCTGGACAAAGAAGAGACAGGGCACAGTTCTGAGGGAGAAGGCCCTTCACTAACTCAGAAGGGAGATGTTTGGAGGAATGTGACTCAAAGGAGGAGAAGAGTAGGGGATCACTCTGAGAGTCTGAAATTACAGAATAAATTTGAGGCTCTTTCCCTCATCACACCTGATGAGGAACACACAGAGGAACAACTGGTTCCACATGATGATCTCTCCTTCATCACACTTGATGAGATCCAGGAAGATAAACAACAGGAACAAACTGAGGTTCTCTCCCTTAATATGGTTGATGAGGTGCATGTAGATGAACAGTTTGCAGGAGAGAGGCTCCTTGTACTAGGCGATTCAATAATTAGAAATACAGAGAAATGGATTTGTGATGCACATGATAACCATATGGTGACTTGCCTGCCAGGTGCAAAAGTTGCAGACATCACAAGAAATCTAGATAGATTGTTAGAGAGAACTGGGAACGATCCAGTTGTCATGGTACACATTGGTACCAATGATGTTGGGAAGGCCAAGCGGTCTGTCCTGGAAGCCAAATTCAGGTTGTTAGGAAGAAGATTGAAGTCCCGGACTTCCAAGGTAGCATTTTCAGAAGTGCTGCCTGTCCCTCGCGCAGGACCTATCGGCAGGGAGAGCTCAGAAGTCTCAATGCGTGGATGAGGCGGTGGTGTCGAGAGGAGGGTTTCAGATTTGTCAGGAACTGGAGAACATTTTGGGACAACCCAAATCTGTTCAGGAGGGATGGGTTGCATTTGAACCATGATGGGACCAGATTGCTGGCACTCAACATCAAAAAGCCTGCAGAGCAGCTTTTAAACTGATAACTGGGGGAAAGCCGACAGGAGCTGGGCAGCATCCGGTTCGGGAAAGTGTGTACTTGAGTAGTGCGGAGGATGCAAAAATTACTGAGCAGAGCAAGGAGCTAGTCACTAGCATTCTAGCAGAAGGATGCAAGAGGCAGTCTAACAATGCAACTGGACACAAAAGACTGTGTCAGAAAAGCATATATAAATGCTTGTATACAAATGCCAGAAGCCTCTGGAACAAAATAGGGGAGCTGGAATACTTAGCAATAGATAAGAATATTGATATTATTGGTATCACTGAAACCTGGTGGACGGATGATAACCAATGGGATACAGTTATCCCAGGCTACAAACTGTACAGAAAGGATAGGAAGGGGCAAATGGGAGGTGGTGTGGCTTTGTATGTCAAAGAAGTGATAAAATCGTATGAATTGGAATATCTAGGTGATTTGGAGTCACCATTAGAAGCTCTGTGGGTAAGAGTACCAGGCCACAAGGATGGTCTAACAGTAGGCATATACTATCGGCCTCCGACCCAAACTCTTGAGGGAGACTGGCAGTTGGAGAATGTTGTAAAGGAGGCATCCAAGAAGGGAAGCCTGGTTATAATGGGGGACTTCAATTACCCTCACATAGACTGGGTGAACTGTTGTTCAGCACATGATAAAGAGATAAAGTTCCTAGATATGCTAAATGATTGTTCCCTGGGACAGATGGTTGAAGACCCAACTAGAGGTACAAGAATCCTTGACTTGATCCTGAGTAATACTCAGGATCTGGTGCAAGATGTTAATGTGACTGATCCAATAGGGAACAGTGACCACAACTCAATTATGTTTAACTTGATCATAGACCGCAAGTCACTGATGAAATCTAACACAGAGACCTTAAATTTTCAAAAAGGAAATTTCCCAAAGTTGAGGAAACTAGTAAAAAAGAAGCTGAAAGGGAAAATTGAGAGAGTCCAAACACTCCAAGAGGCATGGAGGCTGTTTACAAAAACAATAACAGAGGCTCACTTGGAATGCATACCCAAAAGGAAAAAGGGCACTGCCAGGTCCAAGAGGACTCCAATGTGGCTTACAGGAGCTGTTCGGGAAGTGATCAAGAACAATAAAAGTTCATTTAGAAGATGGAAGGCTTGTCCGAATGAGGACAGCAGGCAGAAACATAAATTCTGGCAGAACAAATGCAAGGCAACAATCAGGAAAGCAAAGCAAGACTTTGAGGAGCGTATAGCTAAAAATACTCAGAGAAATAACAAAGCCTTCTTTAAGTACATTAGAAGTAAGAACCCAACTAGGAAGGCCATTGGACCATTAGATGACAATGGAAGGCAAGGGGTTATTAAAGAGGAAACAGAGATTGCAGAGAGACTCAACGAATTCTTTGCTTCAGTATTCACTGTAGAAGACAGAGGCCACATGCCCAAAACAGAGCCTATCTTCGTAGGGAGGGAAACCGAAGAATTAAGCCAGATAGAAATAACCAGGGAGGAGGTCCTTGCATGTCTTGTTAAACTAAACACTAACAAATCACCAGGACCAGATGGCATCCATCCACGAGTTCTCAGGGAACTTAAAGATGAAATTGCTGATCTCCTAGCCAAAATATATAATATTTCCCTCAAATCAGGCTTTGTGCCTGATGACTGGAAGGTAGCGAATGTAACACCAATTTTCAAAAAAGGATCCAGGGGTGATCCAGGAAATTACCGACCTGTCAGTTTGACATGTGTCCCAGGTAAAGTGATGGAAACCATCCAAAAAGATAGAATTAATAGGCACATAGAAGAGAAGGCGCTGCTAAAGGAGAGCCAACATGGCATTTGCAAGGGCAAATCATGCCTCACTAATCTGTTGGAATTTTTTGAGAGTGTCAACAAGCCTGTGGATAAGGGGGATCCAGTTGACATTGTTTATCTGGACTTTCAGAAGGCTTTTGACAAGGTCCCACACCAAAGGCTCTTGAATAAACTTACCAGTCATGGAATAAAGGGACAGGTCTTGTCCTGGATCAGCAACTGGCTAAGAGACAGGAAACAGAGGGTAGCACTAAATGGACACTTCTCCAAGTGGAGGGAAGTAAAGAGTGCGGTCCCCCAAGGTTCAGTACTGGGACCCCTGCTTTTCAACCTCTTCATAAATGATCTAGAGGTAGGAGTAAAAAGCAAGGTAGCCAAATTTGCTGACGACACTAAATTATACAGGGTAGTGAAAACTGTGAGAGATTGTGAGGAGCTCCAGAGGGATCTCTTGACACTGGGGGAGTGGGCAAAGCAGTGGCAAATGAGCTTCAACATTAGTAAATGCAGAGTGATGCATGTTGGGGCAAAAAACCCCAATTACATTTATAAACTGATGGGTTCTGAACTCTCTGCGACAAACCAGGAAAGGGACCTTGGTGTCCTGGTGGACAACTCAATGAATGTGTCAACCCAGTGTGCCTCAGCAGTGAAAAAAGCAAACTCAATGCTAGGGATCATTAGGAAGGGTATAGAAAATAAGTCAGCAAGTGTCATTTTGCCTCTTTATAAATCTATGGTGAGGCCCCACCTGGAATACTGTGTACAGTTCTGGTCGCCATACCTCCAGAAGGATATTATGGAGCTGGAAAAAGTGCAGAGGAGGGCAACCAGAATGATTAGGGGGACTGGAACACCTTCCTTACCATCTGAGGCTGCAACGGTTGGGCCTTTTCACTCTTGAGCGACGGCGTCTAAGAGGTGACCTGATTGAAGTTTATAAAATCATGCACGGTATTGTCAAAGTAGATAAGGAAATACTGTTTTCCCTATCGCATAACACTAGAACTAGGGGACACTCCATGAAACTTTTGGGTACTAGTTCTCAAACAAATAAGAGAAAGTACTTTTTCACCCAGAGGATTACTGGTCTATGGAACTCCCTGCCAGAAGAAGTGGTGACAGCTGTCAGTCTTGACAGCTTTAAGAAAGGATTAGACAAGTTCATGGAGGACAAGAGTATCAATGGCTATAATTATGGATACTTAAGGACAACCTCCGGGTTGGAGAGATAGGCAGGATATCTCTCAATATCATTTCCATGGAATCCTAAGCAGGTGAAGGCATCTGCTTGGGAATACCCTGAAGTAAATGGTGAGCCACTGTGTGAGACAGAATGCTGGACTGGATGGGCTGTGGCCTGTTCCAGCAAGGCTGTTCTTATGTTCTTATGAAAATGTGCACGCTCTGTTAGCCAATGGGCTTGTTGTATTATTGTTACTTTTATTGTTTATAGTTTATATAAGTCTGAGTTTTGCCCCATCCAAACTGTGTTCAAACCCCACTGATAAAGAGCTGAATTTCACTACTTCACTCATATGCTTCTTCATTCCCTGAACACGAAAGGGTATGAGCTGAGATTTAGCATTCCCTTGTTGAGGGAATGCTCTCTGATTCACTGGAGGCTTGCTTCAGTGGAAGAATCAGAAGGGACTCTTTCTAAAGCCTACTTGAGCAATCTTCCTTTGTGGACCTGTGAATAACCTATCATGTTGTTCCAAAGGATTTTCTTGTCCTTCAGAACAGATTTTGAGAGAAAATAGGTCAGAGAAAAGAGATGATTGTGACAATCACCCTCATCCCACTGCACCAAAAAGCCATTCATCAACATAGTGGCATCAGATGGCTATACAGTACTGTAACCACTAAAAACCTGATCTGAGTGGAGCCTCCCAAAAGCAACATGCTAATGCAACCTTGAAAAACAGCTACATCTTTCTCTCTCCCAACAAGATGGTCTAATAGCTGTACTGGCTAGAGAGGTGGATTAACCAGACATCTGTACAGCAGAACCTCGGATAAAGTCCAAACTCCATTCCACAAGTTTGGACTTTATCCAAATCAAATGGGCAATGCATCGGATAACGTCCAAAATACTTTGGATAACGTCCATTTTTAGCAGTTTTGAACTTTATGCGATGCATTACGTGTGCATGAAAACTGCGACTTTATCTGAATTGGACTTTATCCGAATTGGACTTTATCCAAGGTATTCAAATCTCCATTTAGCCATGAAACTCACAGCTATGAAACTCACAACTTGAGCCAGTCAAGTTTTTTCCGCCTAACCTTCTACACAGGATTGTTGGGGTGATACAATGCAGAGGAGTTGAACAAAGTATGCCACCTTGAGCTGTCCAGAGGAAAGGCAGAGTACATAAATAGGATGCCTTGACCTGCTAGTATAGAACAACACATCTGATGGAGAAGCTGAAGAGGAAACCACAAAACAAAGGTCTGTAGATGTTGAAAACTTATTTCTTTGCTCATAACTAGCCTTGATGACTCTTTAATTTAACTAATTCCTTCTTGTTACAAACAGAAATATGACAGTGAAAGTACAGAAGGGAAATAAGAAATATCCTGTGTGAATCATGGGGGTTTCAATTCTTCTACATCAGATGGGGCGAAACTCAATTATTTCACACTTGATTGCTTGAGTTCCTCTCCATTCAGGAATGATTACTAATGATATGTGCAAATATAAAGGGAGAAAATGGAAGAAGCCAAATAAAGAGTCATCAAATGTTGCATGGTTATGCTCAGGTCAAAGACAACCTCAGCCTACTTGGGTGACCATTATATACTTTTGGCACTGTAGGTCTTCAGAAATTTGGCACTGTAGGTCTTCCGAAATTTTCATACATTTCACTTCAGGCTAGCTGGCTTCCACTAACTGATTTCATAAACCTACAATGAATAACCTTCTCCAGAAGG
This sequence comes from Bradypodion ventrale, assembly GCA_035047345.1. Taxonomy (NCBI): domain Eukaryota; kingdom Metazoa; phylum Chordata; class Lepidosauria; order Squamata; family Chamaeleonidae; genus Bradypodion; species Bradypodion ventrale. The sequence goes on along the minus strand of JAWDJE010000002.1, from coordinate 307,952,617 downwards.
TGTGCAACAAAATTGAATTTAAGTCTTTTAATTTCATTTGTACTTTAGCCTACTAGTCACATAGAGAAAGGGCAATGACTTGGTGGTGTTTCAGAAGTACTTTAAAAAGAGCCAATGAATAGTGAGACAAAGGGGCCAGGATTTCATTTTGATTCTTTGTTGTCCTTCCTTCTTGCTACACAATAAATAGGGAAGGGAGCTGGAGAGGGGGTTCTGAAGGAGGAACATAGGAGAAAATAGGGCTCCTGAATTGCTTCCTGATTCTTCAAAACTTTTAAAAACATCTGTGGATAATATTGTTGCAACATGGACTAATCCCCGCCCCCCGGGTTGCAATGGATGAAGGCATTTATTTATTCACTTATTTAACTTTTACACCTGCATTTCTATTTAAAATGGCATTCAGACACTGAAAAGAAACAGAAAAGAGACAGAAGCAAACAGTAATTCAACAATTTATTATGCATCTGATCAACAATGTTTCCACTTAGTAATTCTCTTGCCCATGCCCCTGAAACAAACCCCAACTCTTTTTCCAGGGCCATATAAATTTGATCTCACAAGGCTTTAGAAAAGTTGGTTTACTCATAAAATGATGGATAATGTTTCAAAATGAATTCTACAGCTACGAAACTGAGAATGGTAATCAAAAAGGTCAATGTAGGTTAAACAACAAAATAAAAAAAATGGCTATGTAAAATTACTCTATGATCTACATATATTTTAATGACAAATGGCAAATGACATACATAACAGAACCCAGCTTTTGCCTTTGAACTTCACAAAATTTAACAAATTAATTAATGTTGAGTCTGCTTGCCTGAATTGGGAAACTGAGTTTAGAGAAACCATTTCTTTCTGTAACCTTTAATCATTTCAGCCACAACTCTTTCTATAAACCTCCTGGATGATTACAGCCAGCCTCTCAAGAGCTTTTATTAATTATGTAAAAATCCCTAGACAAACTTGAGAATCTCCCTTTTTCAAGGTCCCTTTCCTGCACTAGATGGTTCCCTCTACTCTTGTTATTGTCATTGTGAGTTCCTTTGTTCTTGTTTGGTTTCTATCAAATAAATGAGAGATGATAGATGATAATAAGCAAACATAACTTCAGATTCATTAATAAAAAATGAACCACACTGTCTCTTTCAAACTAGGTAGCAACTCACATAACACTTATTTTGATATATGTGATATTTCTGCACTGCTGGCAATGCTTAGGATGAAAAGTAATTTATTGACAATGTGCTTGGGGAAAAAATCTCACACACCTCTGATAGTCTAGTCATATGATTGCAACAAATTGCTCTGATTCTTACATGTTGGTTAACAAGTATTGTTATTGGATGGGGCTGCAGTGGTTCAGTGGTTAAGAAGCTGACCTTGTTAGCTGGAAGGCAAGCAAGTTGGCAGTTCAAGACCCAGGTACTGCATGATGGATTGAGCGCTTGTCTCTGTCACAGTTCTTGGACAGAGACAGGCGCTCAAGGTTGCTGTTACCCGGGCATGCCCAATTGTGGTTAAAAAATACCACAACCTTCGAGGAGGCTCTTTCTGTGTATGCCATTCCCATTTGCTTGCATAAGATGTAAACTGAGCCTTGTTATATTCCTTCATATTGCAGTTCCAATTATTTGATATTTTGATGCGGTTGCATGCTCCAAAATTTATGCTCAGAACACATAGAAAACAAACAATTAACAACAACAACAAAAATGAGTCAGCCTGGGATCATCTGATTCACATTATGGAACCATGGCTTCCTTCCATGCGCACCACTTGAAACAAATTGGAATGAAGGGTAAAAAGCTGTTCTCATTCAACTCAATGGCTTTAAACAGAAAAATAAGTTTTCTTTTGATTCATCCTTAAACCACATTAATGGGAATAGTTTCACTGCAACCCAATATTACTTCTGATTTAAAAACATGAGCCTATGACTACTTTTCTCTTCAGTAGGGGTGTACATACATTAGTGTGCAAAAGTCTTACACCATCTCTTCATCAGAATATAGTACAACAAGAAAATGCAGGAAACTTCTAGGATCATAGAATTTGAAAGATATAAAATATACTTTTGCATCAGCAAGGCCACACGCAAAGGGAAATAAGCAAACAAACTGGATATTCAAGATGTGGTATTCAAGCTGTTATAAAGAAATATGAGGGATCAGAAGAGGTCAAGGGCAAAAAGAAAAGGGCCAGAAGGCCAAGAAAACTTTCGAATTTTGATGAGAGGTTCCTCAGAGTTGCTTCTTTGAGAGAATGGAGGAAGACCATCAAGGACCTGGATCAGCATTCGGCAGCTTCACTGAGATGCCAAATTTTCCCTTCTACAGTCCGAAGAAGCTTGATCAGGAATGAGTGTTGTGGAAGGGTAGCAGCCAAGAAACCACTTTTGCAGAAGGAGGACAGGGTGGGAAGAATAAGATATGCTAGTGCTCAAAAAGACTGGAATGAGGATCAGTAGAAGAAAATTAAGGAGTGATATATCCAAGTTTCAAATTTTTGGGTGCAATCATTGAAAATATTTGAGGAAAAAGTGTTGAAGAGAGATGGATGAATGACTGGTTGCAACCTTCAGTGAAACATGGTGGAGGGCCTGTCCTGGTTTGGGTTTGCATTTCTGCCAGTGGTGTTGATGACATTACTCGCAATGATGGCATCATGAATACTGAAAAGTACAGGTGAAACTCAGAAAATTTGAATACTGTGCAAATGTCCTTTCATTTCACTTAAAAGATGAAACAAATATATGAGATAGACTCACTACATGCAAAGTGAGAGATGTCATGCCTTAATTCGTTATAACTGTGATGATCATGGTGTACAGTGTACATGACAATATGTGATGATTATGGGGTGCATGAGATTGGGGGGTTGGGGTTTTCATAAACTGTAAGCCATAAGCATCAATATTATAACAAAGTAAGGCTTGAACTATCTCGCTTTGCGTGAAATGAGTCTATCTCATATATTTGTTTCACCTTTTAAGTTGCATTACTGAACTGAATGAACATTTGCACGATATTCTAATTTTCTGAGTTTCACCTGTACAAACAGGTTTTAATTAATCATGCCACTTCTTCTGGAAAGCACCTGATTGGGATTGTTTTTATTTTCAGCATGATAATGATCCCAAGCACACTGCTAATAATTTCCATGGAAAAATAAATAAATAAATAAATTTCAGAAATTACTCTGGGTTGAAAGGATTTTTGCTGGAGAAACTCCACTCAGGGGACAGCTGAATGAAGCTCCTTTCATGTCCCCAAGACCAGGGTATAAATACACCATATAGATCTTGCAGTTTGATTCCACTTTGAAGGCCACAGTCCCATCATATGGAATCCTGGGGTTTGCAATTTGGTAAGGTGTAACAATTCTCTCCCAAACAGCTCTAATGCCCATCCCTGAACTACAGTAAAGAATGATAGGCCACTCACAAAACTATAAATCCAAGCATTCCACAGGTTGGAGCTATGGTAGTTGAAGTGGAATCAAATTGGTACAATTGGGTAGATTAGATGTGGTGTCAGAGAGTGAACAAAACACTGCCACTTAATGGTTCAGTCCTAGTGTGTAACAAGAATGATCTGCAATAATATTGTGTGTTGTATAATTCATGCACCCAACATTGCAGATAGGGAGGGGCACCCTGAATCAACCTCCATTACTTGTCAATGGTTTACCATAGACAACACAGACTTTTTAAAGTCTTAATACTTACAGATACAGCTGGGATAAGTCTGCAACAAAACATAGTTCCTATGGTAATATTTCTGCCCCCTGAAATTCCATTGTTTACACACTCTGTAAATGCAGATGGAGTAGTGAGGGAGCAGTAAGAAATGGTCAACAGGGAGGAACAGCCTCTGTGGGGTAACAATGTTCCCCTGCTTTATCACCCCCATTTTTTCCATGCAAGCATATTATGCACAGATCTGCCCTCCCCACCTTCCAATATATTAACACCTCTATTTCTGCACAATGCTAGGCTTTTTTAAATGTCTGCTAATATCTCCCTTCTTATTTGCGTGTGGTAATGTTTTGGATGTGCAAGGACCAACTTACCACCCAAAAGAAATCTATCCACTGTGATATTTAGTGATTGCAGCTAAAAGAAAGTACTTTAGTATTGATCTGTTTAAAGTTGTACCTCATGCTCACTGATTTTTCTCAGTTTTTCAGCATTTCACTGTGCCCTTGGCCACAGAATTTAGCAGGAAATGGGCAACCATTTTTACATACACATGCATCTGAAGTCCTACATGTTGAAACCACAGAAATAAATGTAAGCAGAAGAGTGGAGGATATCCTGTATCTGAAACAAGACATGAGATGTGGCAAGAGGAAAATGGCTTGGAAATATTTTCTATATAACGTTCATCCTGGCGCTGCCAATAATATAAAACTAATCTGTGCTAACCCTCTATCCCCCGCTTCCATAATAAATTCTTTCTCTCCCTCTCCAGAGTACAGAAAGGGGATAATCCCCTTTAGAGTGAAATGAATCTTTTACTGACATCCTGCAGCAGGGGAAATGATAGGGTCTCCCCTTGTTCTTCACTTTGAAGGATGACATGTTGACAAAGAATGCCACCGCCACTAATCCCCTATGATACCATAGGTCTGCCTGGAAGAAATATTCATTTTTCTTAGAAATGCAGAAATAGTTCTTTTCAATGTCTACATGCTCTCCCCTTCTTTCCCCACTGCAATCAAACTTTTATTGTGCTTAGCAAAACAAACATTTCTAATTAAGATGTAAAATAACTCTTGTTGCTAAATTCTTTGAAGAGCTGTCTCCCTCCTTAAAATTATAAATCCTATTCCCCCATCCTGCACCTCTCTCTGGTCTGTTGATGAGAGTAACTGAAATAAAATGAGTGATCTGTGGATTTGCATAAAATTAGACAATCAGGGAAATTAAGAGGAAATCGAAAGAATTCTGCTCCTCTTGCATGCGATGCTTTTAGCAGATCAGGAAAGATTTGACTTTTTAAAACAAGTGTATTCATTATCACTGAACATAAATGTCAGGACATTGGCAGGATAGAATGCAACATAAACCTATGTGTTTGTTAATATAGAGTCCTGGATCAAAAAGCAAACACCAATATTACAGGGATTAGGCAAGGTTCCTAATTAATCCAGTCTCAGTACTTGACTTTCTGAATTTTCTTCGGTACTACCTTACTTTGGAGATCCGCTTATCTCTTCTGCAGGCCCTCCTTAAGGGACACAGAAACTCGGGCACTCATGCAGATGGCTTGCACTGAAGACTTCCCTTTTTCTTGTACGCTCACCCTTTTAGCAAGTAAATTGCAGACTCAAAGATACCCCCCCCAACACTTTTACCTGTATGTAATAAAAGGGAGCAGAACTGTCAGGAGCCTAGCTAACACATGGGAATACACAGTGATTAAAAAGGTGAGGTCTAATGCAAAGCTGATGTGCCATTCACCATGGGTAAACCGATTCCTCATGTTTCACCCTCCAACAGGAGCACCTGTATTTCTGACCCAGCCCATTGGTTCAACAGTTCAACAAAAAGCAAGTGATGGCTTAACCATTGGTGCCCAAACCAGAGACGTCTATTCTTCTATCCTTCCAATCTCCTCCCTCAATTGCTTGCTTGTGCGAACCTCTGTTTGCTGTTACAGAAATTCTTACACTAAGGAGCTCACATTTTATCATTAAGACATAGGAAAGGTTGGGAATTGCAAAAAGTCAGGATTCTAGCATGTGTGAGGGAAGCAGCAGGAAGACTGCTGTTGAAAAAGACCTTTTGAACTGCATCATATGAGACAAACACCAGAGAGTTCCCAGCATTCCCTTATTAGGTAAGGTACAGTAATTGAGAATATGGTGCCTTCCTAGATTCTAAGTTTTCTGCATGAAATAGATTATATTTATCAATTTCTATTTGGCTTGATGATGACTTGGGGTAACCTCAGTGGATGACCTTCATTGGGAATTTTATGGATGTGTGTGTCTCGTTGGTCCTGTGGAGCATCTTAGCAGATTTGAAGAGCATCAACTATGGTATCCTTCTGGGCTATCCCCTCCAGGAAAGGGACTTGGTGGTATTATTTTACAGTGGCAATGATCCCACCTGGACAAGAAACCTTTGGTGTATGAAAACCAAGACACAGGACACAGCCTCGGGCTGGGTTAACTCAGGTTTATTGCATCGTGGACAGAGGGAACATGAGGTAATGGCGGATCGATAGCTCTTTATATACAGTAGTACTACATTTGAACGTGGTGCCATGGTAGCCCATTGGCTACTGCCTGCGTGACGTCATTGCGAGTCACGCCCTTCTTGTCCAGGTGTAGGTAGTGGCGGGAAAGCTTCCCGCGCTGTTGCCTTTGATGAGATCGGACCAAGAGAGCTTGGACGCTCGCTGCTGCCAGCTGGTGGACATTAGCTCGCGTCCTAATGCAGAGTTCATATGATACAGCTGAAGGTTACATTGTTGCTATAAGCAAGGTTACATTGTTTCAGATACATTGTAATCCATGTGGCAGGTAAAACTCTTAGAACACAACATCCCTCCCCCCTAGGACGAGACAACGTCTCGAGCCCATGCTTCTAGACACTCCCCCCCCTTAGGAGACAAAATCTCTCAGCCAAGATGGCTTGTTTCGAACACGCTGGGGTCTCGATGCGGGCTGCCTTTCCCCGGGGTTGCTACCTTCTCTTTGTCCCCTGGTTTCCTGTCCTGTAATTTGAGAGGGAGACTCGTTAGTGACTTGCCGCGGCTCCGCGGCGTTGTTGGGAGGTGTGCTCTTACTTAGGGAGGGACCGGGGGCACTGGGGACTAACGAAAAACCCCTCTTCTCGCCTGGATGGGTGGGGGAACACTCCTGAAAACCCCCCCGGTTTGCTAAATCAAAACCAAAAGTCCATTCGGGGGCAGCGGTCGCGAACTCCTCTCCCCCTTCCCCGGCCTCTGAAGGAACTGGTTTATCAAAAGGATATGAGTCGGGGCCGCTGCTTCTTCCTTCCCCCCTTGCTTGGGCCTGTTGTCTGCTGCTGTCTCCCCCTTGGGTTAAACGGGTGGGGGAGAACCCTAACGCCGAATCTTGTTGGTGATCCTCACTAACTGGCCCACTTACTCGGTGCCTCAGTTGGTCTGCGTGCCTCCTCCAGAGGAGACCGGTGTGGGTTTCGACCCGGTACGACACTGGCCCCGTCTGTTCTACCACCGTCCCCGGCACCCAGGCTGGCCCCGCGCTGGCATAGTTCCTGCAATGAACAGGGTCGCCGGCGGCGAAACCTTTCGAGACTGCCAGCCCCACGTTTCTCCCTTTATCCTCAATTCTTGTGGGGTCCAGCCTGGACAGGAGCGTAGTCAGTTTTCGCCGCATCAATAGCTCCGCCGGCGAGTAACCTGACGCTAAGGGGGTCACCCTATACGCTAGTAAGAACTGACATACTTGGTGATTTAGGTCCCCTGGGCCCATGCGCCGAAGCGCCTCCTTTGTTGTACGCACCAACCGTTCCACTTGGCCATTCGTGGCCGGGTGAAACGGCGCGGATGTGACATGCCGAATGGCATTTGCCTCCATGAATGCCCCGAACTCTGAGGAGGTGAAACAACTCGCGTTATCGCTGACTAAAGTGTCGGGTAAACCGAACGTTGAAAAGACTCTCCGTAGTTGGTTAATTGTAGAGGCGGAGGACGTGCTCTTTACCGGAATGACTTCCAGCCACTTTGAGAATGCATCCACCACCAGGAGAAACATGGTTCCTCGGAAAGGGCCAGCGAAATCTACGTGCACTCTGGACCATGGTCCCCTCGCTGTGTCCCACTCCCTATGCGGGAGGCGGGCCGCCTCTGGTCGGGACCCCTGGCAGGCCTCACAGGTGCCGACCATGTGCTCAATGTCCTCGTCCAACTGTGGCCACCAAAAGTAGCTGCGGGCCAGCGCTTTGGAGCGGACGATGCCCGGGTGACTGACGTGCAGCAGTTTGAGTACCCTCGGCCGCATGGGTGTCGGGACCACCACCCGTTGGCCCCACAATAGGCACCCCCTTTCTATGGACAGCTCTAGCTTCTTCCGAAAGAATGGGTCGAATTCCTTGCTTGGGGACGATGCTGGCCACCCTTTCTGCACCCATGAGCTGACTTTCTCCAGCGTTCTGTCCTTGCCTGTCGCCCTGGCTATATCGGCTGGTACTATTGGGGGTTCGTCTAAAACCTCGATTAGCAACACCTGGCGGTCTCTTCCTATTCTGGCTTTTTGGTCGTCCGACAAGGGCAAAGGGGATCTCGAAAGCGCATCAGCATGGCTGATCTCCTTTCCGGGCCGGTACTCCAACTCGTGTTGGTATGCGTTAAGAAAAATGGCCCATCGCAACATTCTCGGGGATAGTATCTGCGGCGTGGGCTTGCCTGCCGTGAAAATCCCTAGCAGGGGCTTGTGATCCGTCACGATTTTGAACGGGCGGCCATACAGAAAATCGTGAAACTTTTTGGTCCCCGCTACTATTGCTAATGCCTCCCTGTCGGTTTGTGCGTAATTTCGCTCTGCTTGGGACAGGGACCTTGAATAAAACGCAACTGGGGCCTCCCGACCGTCATCCAACACGTGGCAAAGCACCGCCCCCACCCCCACCGGTGATGCATCACAGACTAAGACCACCGGCCGTTTGGGGTCGAAGTGCGTGAGGATTGCGTCCGATGTTAAAAGTTGCTTTAGTTCGTTGAACGCCTTCTCGTGCTCGTCACCCCACATCCATGTCTCCTCCTTTTTAAGTAACCGATGCAGCGGTTCGGCCACGGAGGCTTTCCGCGGAAGGAATGTATGGTAAAAATTGAGGAGCCCCAGGAATGACTGAAGTTCGGTTTTGGATGTGGGGCGAGGGGCCTTCTTAATGGCTGCTACCTTGGATTTGGACGGCTTAATACCCTCGGGTGTGATCCGAAACCCTAAAAACTCGACCTCGGTTTCGAAAAAAACACATTTGTCCTTCCTCAGTCTCAGCCCCGCTTTCTCGAATACAGTTAGCACTTTATCCAATCTCTTTGCCAGTTCGGCCTCACTCCCCCCTGTTATCAATACGTCATCAAAATAAGGTAACACCCCCTCCAGCCCCTTCAGGAGGCGTTCCACAAGCGACTGAAAAAGGCCGGGTGCCGAGTTCACGCCGAACTGTAAACGCGACACCTGGAACGCTCCTTTATGTGTGACTATCGTTTGCGCCGCGGCCGTGGCGGGAGTTACGGGGAGTTGCTGATAGGCTTGTGCCAGGTCGAGCTTAGCGAAACACTTTCCCCCATTTAGCCTGGCCAAAAGGTGGCTGACCACTGGCACCGGATATGCATTAGGGCGAATCGCCTTGTTAATTGTACACTTATAATCAGCGCAAATGCGCACCTCCCCGTTAGCCTTCAGAGCTGTTACGATTGGAGTTTCCCACTCCGCGGAATCAACAGGAATAAGAATCCCCTGGCCCACCAATTTGTCCAGTTCCGCCTCTATTTTGTCCTTTAGTGCGAAAGGCACCCTGCGCGGTTTGAGTCTTATCGGGCGGACCTCCGGGTCTAGGTCGAAGGCTACGGGGGGTCCCTTGAATTTTCCAAGTCCTTTTTCGAAAACGGCGGGGTGCGCGTCACACACCGCTTGTATCGGATCCGCGCCCACGGCATGCACCCCCCCTATGAACAAACCCAAGGGCTGAAACCACTGCGTCCCTAGGAGGCTACAATTCCCCCCTTTGAGAACGACTAAAGGGAGTTCTGCCGAATGTCTCTTATAACGAACCCGAAATTTCCCAACCCCCAGTACTGGAATGCTGTTCCCTTGTACGTCTCGTAGCGTGGACCTCAGAGTCTTAAGTTTGGGCCGCGCTTGGGGATCGATCTTCAAGAACTCTTTCTGGGGGATTATGGAATAATAGGACCCCGAGTCAATCTCCATCCTAACAGGGGCCCCTTGCACTATTACCTCAACGAAGTAATGATTTTGTCCCGCGGACACGCTGAACACGGGGGCGTCGTCCTCACTGCCGTCCGAGACGCGGCCCACGCCGTCCTGCTTCCTCGTGGTTCGGGCGCCATCTTGGGGTCTCGCTGGACGGTCCGGTCTGGCCGAACGGTCTTTCGACTGCCTCCGGCCCTCTTTCCGATTTCTGCATGCCCTGGCGATGTGCCCGCGCCGGCCACAGCTGTAACATTCGGCCTTCCTGAAAGGGCACTTCGCACGCTCGTGGGCCGCCCCACACCCATCGCAGCGGCGCCCCCCTTTCCGGACCTTCTGTACCTCTTCGCCGTCGCTGCCATCCGTAGAGGATCTCGAGGTTCGTCGGGTCGCGTGCACCGGCTGTCCTGACTTGCCGCGCACCGAGCTTTCCGCTTTGCTGGCCCTAGGACGCCACTCACGCCACTCGTGTATTTCGTCCACTCCCGCATTCGTGGACTCCGCGGATTCCGCGGTCTCTACGACCTCGGCCAGCGTGGGTGGCGGCTCCCTGTTCATCAGGCTGCGCTGCACTTCCTTGTCCTTTAGGCCACACAGCACGACGTCCCTCATGATCATCTCCAGGTTGTCCCACTTGCAGGGGACGGCGGCTACCCTCAGGGCCTCTACGAAAGCCTCTACCGACTCATCCGGCGCTTGGACTCGCCTCCAAAACGCACTCCTGGCGGGAAACATTGCCTTCGAGGGTTGGAAACGCTCACGCAGCAACTTCAGTATGTCGTCGGTTTTGAAGTCATCCAACGTCTTCGGTTCGATCATGCCCACCAGCGTCCGCTTGGTCTCTACTCCCAGCATTCGGGTGAGGATGGCCCTCTTCCTTTCCTCGTCGTCTTTGACTTTGAGTTCCACCAATGCCGCCTTGAAATCCATGTTAAAGATGGTCCAGTCTTGCGGCTTGGTAATATTGAACCCGCTCTGTGTCCTGGCCCCTTGGGAATCCATAATCCCACCTTCGTCGCCAATTTGGTGTATGAAAACCAAGACACAGGACACAGCCTCGGGCTGGGTTAACTCAGGTTTATTGCATCGTGGACAGAGGGAACATGAGGTAATGGCGGATCGATAGCTCTTTATATACAGTAGTACTACATTTGAACGTGGTGCCATGGTAGCCCATTGGCTACTGCCTGCGTGACGTCATTGCGAGTCACGCCCTTCTTGTCCAGGTGTAGGTAGTGGCGGGAAAGCTTCCCGCGCTGTTGCCTTTGATGAGATCGGACCAAGAGAGCTTGGACGCTCGCTGCTGCCAGCTGGTGGACATTAGCTCGCGTCCTAATGCAGAGTTCATATGATACAGCTGAAGGTTACATTGTTGCTATAAGCAAGGTTACATTGTTTCAGATACATTGTAATCCATGTGGCAGGTAAAACTCTTAGAACACAACAAAACCTAACTCTCTTCTTGCTTTCCATCCAAATCTGAGGAAGTTGTCTTGGTTCTAAGCAAATGCCTGGCGTCCGTGATGAATAGAGACTGAACTGGATGAGAATGAACTGAGGAAGAAGTGGTCCTGGGTTTATGGAAGGCAGCTCAGGGAATAGAGCTTTCAACCTGTGCTGAATGGAGTTACACTCTACCTGAGAACACAAATTCACAGCTTGATTTTACTTTCAAATTCAACCCTGAACCTGGACTCTTAACTCTTGGGAATGGCCTGTAGCACATTTGCACAGCAAAAACTAGCACACCAGCTGTGTCCAGACTCGAAGTGGTTGCTCTGATCATCATGAGACATGTCTTGGTTACATCCTGCTTGGACGGGGCTGTTTGGGAAAGTGTTCAAAATTTCTAGTAGGGGAATCAAAGTGATCACAGCCCTAGCCTAGAGAGTAGAGAAACCCCTTGTTTCTCACTTTAGATTCAGAGGTTCCCAATTGCCATTTTCAGAGGGAAACAACAGGCCAGATTGGGCTTTTGTTTACTAGGCTGCTTATGAAGGTGCAGAAGGGGATTCTTTCATTACAAACTGAAGTCCTAAATATGTCACAAGAAGTTGGATTAAAGGGGCAGGTGAAGATAGGTCAGATCAAAAGTGCCCATCTTGTTTGATGGGATACCACATTCCTTTTACCATTTATGTATTTGATTGCACAATAAAGCTTCTCTACAGTTTTAGCAGCCTGCTTTACATCAGCATTGGAAGGCACCATCCATTTTTGTGGCTTAGGGAGTTTTTTTTAAAGCAAAAGACACTAAAAGAATATACAGTGATCTACACCAGCAATCTGGATATTGTTAAACCAAAGATTAGATTTGTTTCATGCTCCACCTTGTATAGAATTTTTTAAGAAAAAGAATGAGGTGAATATAGCCTCCCCTCCCCTTCCCGTGAATGGTTGAGGGACAGCCAAATTAGCAGGTCTGATATGTGGACTCTTCCATACTATGGATGAAAGACAGCTGGCAGCCTCATATAAGAGCAAGAAATACTTCACAAGTACGTAGACAATAGACCCATAAATACATTTGAAAGCAAGATACAAATGTTCAAAGAAACAAAACTACTATTTCACTGTATAGTTCTCTGTTTTTGAATAGGCATGATTCTTTTAGGCAATCTGGTGCATAAGAAGCCTATTCACCAAAGAAGTATTTTACTTACAAACAGATTAATTTTGTTAAACATCCTAATAAAATGATACTGACTTGGTGCTGATGGGTTGACTTGGTACGGGCAACATGGACTTAAAATTTTGAGTCTACTTTTGACCATCAATTTTTCTTTTTACTAAAGTAATTGACTGGAGAAATGCTGAGCAATGATACAGAGCCCATGTAAAGCACCAGTGACATATGAGAAATGCTCTCACTCCACCCATTCCCACTTCATTTCCAAACTCTTTTATGTGAGATTTCTGCCAACATACACACGCCTTTTAGAAAGGCTTGCCTATTTTACAGCAGGTTCCTTCTCCCAAGATCTGCAACTGACAGGTTATATTTGCTGAGGATTAATCAAAGAATAATATCCAATCAGTGATGCACTGAGGTCGGTTCTCAACGGTTCGTGTGAACTGGTAGTGGAAATTTCTCCAGGTCATGCCCACTTGGCTGGCCACGCCCACCTCCCTCCCCCATGGTGCATGCGCAAAGCAAAGTGGCCATTTTCTCTGTCTGGAGTGGGAGGAGAGTGGACACGGCACAGAGGAGCAGCGATGGCGGGCCTCCAGGCACCTCCTCTCCCCCCACTGCTGGTTCTAGCAGCAGCAATGCCTGCCGGGCGGAGTTGTCTCTGGGCGGGCAGAAGGTTGGTCAAGGGTTGAGGCCAAGGCGGTATGTGTGGCTAGGAGGAGGGGAGAGAGGAGCTTGCACTCTGCCCGTCCAGCTCTGCTGCTGCTGACGCTGGGGAAGGGAAGATGTCGTGCCATGCACCCCCACCTGAGCGGGACCCTGTGCCACTTGAGGAGGAGGAGGAAGAGAACCCCCAGGTGCCCCTCTGCTGTGGCCTCGGTAAGTGAGCCTCCTTTCACCTAAATTTTTGAAGTGTTAGCTGTGTTAGTCTGTGCAAGCATATCAGAGAGTACACAAAACAAGACAAAAAACAAATTGGCTGTGGCACCTTAAAGACTAACTCCTGCATTTTAATGTTAACATTAAAATACAGGAGTTAGTCTTTAAGGTACCACAGCCTTTTTGTCTTTTGTCTTGTTTTGTTTACTCTCTGATATCCTTTCATTCATTTAAGTGTAGGTAAAGGTAAAGGAAGAAAGCCAGTCGTATCCGACTCTAGGGTTCAGGGCTCATCTCTGTTTCAAAGCCAAAGAGCCAGTGCTGTCTGCTTCTGCAGATGTTTCTGTGGTCATGTGGAAGGCATGACCATACCTGTCAACCTTCCCAGATTGGCCGGGATTTCACGGTTTTGGCACCAATTTGCGCCATTTCCCACCCCGTGCTGCCAAAACCCTGGAATTTGGCAGCGGGGGAAAGGAGGTACTGCACAGCCCTTCTGTGTAGGTCGCCTTCTACGCATGCATAGAAAGCTTTTATGCTTGCGTAGCCCCGTTCTACGCATGCGTAGAAGGCTACGCCGGTTGCGTAGGAGGCTGCGCAAGTGGCGTAGCCCCGTTCTATGCATGCGTAGAAGGCAACCTGCACAGAACCGTTTGCGCAGGTCCCGTATTTTCTGGAGCTACGGTTGACAGGTATGGACATGACTAGACAGCCCACCCAGTCACATGGCCACATAGCCATGCCCACCGAGTTGGCAACACACTCTGAGTTTATTTATTTTATTTATTTATTATTTTTTTATTAATTCAATTTCTATACCGCTCACTCGGCCTAGGCCGACTCAGGGTGGTTCACAATCATGGATAAAATAGCATAGTTAAAACTACTTAAAAACTACCCACCCCCTAAAAAGGCTGCAGGGACCAAAGGGGGAAGGAGTTCCACTACACCAACCACCCCATGGAGGTAACCCTTCCACCTGCACCCCATACTTGGCCCACAAGCCAGGTTTTGAGTTCTTTTCTGAAAGGCAGCAATTCTGCCTGGAGCTGTAACTCTGTTGGCCGGAGGTTCCAGAAGGCCAGTGTGGACATGGAGAAGGCCCTCTTCCTTGTGCTAGAGAGGCGAGCCCCTCTAGCCAATGGTACAATTAGAGAGCTCCTCCGGTCCGCTCTGGTTGGAGGGACAGACGTCCTTAGGGCGATGCGGTCTCTTAGGGAACTTGGCCCACTACCATATAGGAAGGTAATATAACCGTTTGAAGAGAAGAATAATTCACAAAATTCCGTATTCAAGAATTATATAGTCTTTTTATGTAAAGCTAAAAAAGATTCAACATAAGTAATTCCACCATGGGCTAAATAAAAATCTTCATATGACTAGGCTGTAATGAAGCTATTTCTTGCTCGATATATACAACAAAAATAATTCCACTATGGGTAATAAGGTGTTCACTGAAAACAGCTGTTGCAAGCATATTATTTCAAAGTCGATACTAGTTAATTCGACTTTTCCGAACTTATTGTTCCTTCTTCAGGAAATCTACATGAAAAGAATTACAAAACAATGTAAGCATTACTAAATATTAAATAATACATGAGAGCTAATATCATTTATACATTACAATGATGTAATTTCTCTGTTACTTTATAGTTTTATAACTTTGCAGCAATGGCTCACAAAACTACCCATACAGTAGCTTACCTATTGATTGTAAGGAAGTATATTCTTATCGCGTCCTCGCCTCCATGTAATTTTTTCTATGTGCGTGCGGACGTTAGCAGCTATGGAACCGTGCAAACTTCTTTTATCTGCTAAAATGCTACACAGGTGTGTCTAATACGTATATTAAACGCCTCTCGCTGTCTAAATTTCTTATTTATATCAATTTTTTCATATTGTTTGGGTCTAATCATTTCCAACGCTAAAAATTTAAAGTCATTCTCGGAATGTGCCTGCTCAATATAATGGTTAACAAGAGGGGCTTCCAATACCTGCCCCCTAATTTTACTGCTGTGTTCTGATATCTGCACTTTCAGAGCCCGACTGGTAAATCCAATGTATCGTTTACCACATGTACACTCCCATAGATAAATGACATGTTTACTGGCACAATTGGTAAGAGATTTCAAAGAAAAAGAGTAGTTCCTTCCTGAAAGCAGAATTTCTTTGGTCTCCCAACAGAACTGACATACCACACACGAATGACACATAAGTTTATCTTGGACTATGATTCCAAGAACAGAGGGGGGCCCCACCCCTGCGAGGCCCATAGTATCCGAGACTAATTCTGTTCCCGAGCCCCTCACTAAATATGTGGATTTCCACATCAACAAGTTCACCAGGGAAACACCTTCCTTTATACGAGATACCACACATTTTATATTCATGGTTGAAGGTCTCACAGTACCTAAGGATAGCGTTCTATTGACACTAGATGTGGAAGCACTGTACACTAACATCCCATTAGAGGAGGCAAGAACCATAGTCCAAGATAAACTAGACACCAGGGAGTCTCAGGTTCCCCCTACCCATTTTCTTATGGATTTATTAGATGTAGTCTTTGAGCATAACTATTTCAGATTTGGAGATTCATATTATATGGAAATTAGAGGCATGGCCATGGGGAGTCCGTTAGCCCCCAGTGTACCCAATATGTACATGAGCCATTTTGAGAACAAACACATTTATGATTCGCAATATAATCCCTTTCTGCCACATGTAATTTTTTGTGGTAGATTCATTGATGATCTGTTTTTCATTTTAGACTCCAAAGACATCCTGAATGATTTTGTGCAATGGATGAATTCCTTAGACAGTAATCTCCGCTTCACTCCTCACTCGGATCTCTTGTCCATCCCAATCTTAGATGTCGAGGTTTATATTAGTGATTTTGGTAAAATAGCAGTAAGGTTATACAGAAAGCCAACTGATAGGAACCCGTACTTGAAATACTCCTCTCACCATCCTCCTTATGTGAAGAATAACATTCCGTATGGATTGTTCGCTAGAGCCGAGGAATTCTACCTCTCCAGTTGACTTTACACACTCCGCCTACTCTATTCAGTGCAAACTTACTCAGAGAGGGTACCCATTACACATTACTGAAACAGCCCTGCAGAAAGTTAAGGACACACCCAGAAGGAAATTGTTTGAAAGAAAGCAGCGGGGGGGGGGGGGGAAGATAGCACTATTCGATGATCCTTTGAGTTTTCACCAGCAGCTTCTGAAATCAAAAGAATTATATACAGACACTGGCATTTGGTTAGTGAGCTCCCTGGCTGTAGAGACAAGCCTGTTTTGGGGTTTAGAAAGACAAAATTAATCAGTAACATGGTAACACTGTCAGATCATACAGCCAGAGTGTTATTGATTCAGCATAAAAAGTTTCCTACAGGACATTATAGTGTCATTCGTGTGGGGTATGTCAGTTCTGTTGAGAGACCAAAGAAATTCCGCTTCCAGGAAGGAACTACCCTTTTTCTTTGAAATCTCTTACCAATTGTGCCGGTAAACATGTCATTTATCTATGGGAGTGTACATGTGGTAAACGATACATTGGATTTACCAGTCGGGCTCTGAAAGTGCAGTTATCAGAACACTGCAGTACAATTAGGGGGGAGGTATTGGAAGCGCCTCTTGTTAACCATTATATTGAGCAGGCACATTCTGAGAACGACTTTAAATTTTTAGCGTTGGAAATGATTAGACCCAAACAATATGAAAAAATTGATATAAATAAGAAACTTAGACAGCGAGAGGCGTTTTATATACATTTATTTGATACTATGTACCCCAATGGGTTAAATCAGGAGCTTGAACGGTCCTCTTTCCTGTAAATGTAGATTGGTCGCAGCTGTTCTTAATGTTGACCACAGTGGTGGAGAGGGTCAGTGTTTATCGTATTAGACACACCTGTGTAGCATTTTAGCAGATAAAGGAAGTTTGCACGGTTCCATAGCTGCTAACATCCACACACACATAGAAAAAATTACATGGAGGCGAGGACGCGATAAGAATATACTTCCTTACAATCAATATTACTTTGATATTAGCTCTCATGTATTATTTAATATTTAGTAATGCTTACATTGTTTTGTAACTCTTTTCATGTAGATTTCCTGAAGAAGGAACAATAAGTTCGGAAAAGTCGAATTAACTAGTATCGACTTTGAAACGATATGATTGCAACAGCTGTTTTCAGTGAACACCTTATTACCCATAGTGGAATTATTTTTGTTGTATATATCGAGCAAGAAATATCTTCATTACAGCCTAGTCATATGAAGATTTTTATTTAGCCCATGGTGGAATTACTTATGTTGAATCTTTTTGACCTTTACATAAAAAGACTATATAATTCTTGAATACGGAATTTTGTGAATTATTCTTCTCTTCAAACGGTTATATTATCTTCCAGTGTTTGCACTGTTTTCGCCCATTTCCACTGCCATATAGAGCCATATATCAGTGAGTTGGCCACACCCACTGAGTTGGCCATGCCCGCTGAGTTGGCCATGCCCACAGTGTAGGTAGTAAATTTTTTAGGGTGCATCACTGCATCCAACACACCATTATTGCTGAAATTGTACCAAATTCAGATACACATTAGCAACTTAGTATTTATCTACTGTGATTTATAGAACTTTTAAATGAGCAAACAATTTTGCAATCTCAATAGAGATGGTGGTTGTCTTCACAGTAAACTTGGTGGCTGGTACTTCTACTCTCCTAAGAGGAGCAGGAGGTAAAGGGGTCAAAAAATCCTAAAATTGTAGCATTGGAAGGAGTTCCAAGAGCTACTGTAGTATAGTCCTCTGTTGATAGATGAAATACACAGCTAAAGCACCCCAACACATAGTCTGGTTTTTTTTTTTTAAAAAAAAAATCCTACATTTTAACAACCTTTTTTTTTAAAAAAAATCTTGTTTTACATAGTGGCAACAAAAAGATTGGGCCCGGGTCTTTCCTCGGCCCGGGTAGGGTACCCCCAGGCAATGCCGGACCCTCTGCTAGTTCTATTTTTTAAAAATGCAAAAATCTGCTCCTCATCAGCTGTCCTTTCCTCTTATCTTCAGATTGAGTGATATTACTCTAATATCATCTGGAACTCCTCAGAGAAGTAAGAGCTGACTCTCCAGACAGATAAGATGATCTGCTATACTGACTTCCCATTAATTAGTGATCAAGCTATGCCAATGGTTAAAGGGGTCCTCAAACAACAGGAAGAACAGCAGGACACATGGGCTAGTATCCTGTTAATCACACAAACATTTCTCTACTCTTGGTTGGCTCCTTGTTGCTATCTGATCAGGCAAAAATTGTTATCTGGTCATGCAAACTGTTACACAAGCAACCTCACAAGCAGTGGAAGGCCAGGCATGCACAGGGGAGACTGCTATGTTGTGGCAGGAGGTACTTATATGGTAACATAATGCAACAAAATACTGGCTGTAATTAATATGTTGTAATATTTAATACTCCATATCTGTAGAAAAGCCAAAATCAAATACAGTACTTGCTCATGGGGGAGGGCTCTCTTACTCCTTGTGATGCAGTGCATGTTACCCATGTATAGAGCACCTTTTCACTGGGTAGAGACTTCTATCTGAATCAGGGTATTATTTTGCAAAATTCAAACCCACAGAGGTTGGGAAATTTAAAAATATGTATACCATGCCCATTAATTACTATATTTGGTTACAAGTTATCACTGAAGCTTAACATTGCTACCTTTGCTGCTTGATCTGGTTTTGTATTACAGTCTACACAGGTTGGCTTTTTTTTGGAGATGTTTTTAAACATAAATATGTATGTGACCCAAGCAAACAACAACACCAAACCACTTGTGCCTTCCAAAGCTGGAAAGCTTTTGTCAAGAAAAAGAAATATTGGGTTCTTCATTCTCAACTCTCATCCCAGTAATGTGAGGCAGAATTTTACTACCACCAACTTCGGTCTATAAACAAGCAAAGACTTCCATCCAGCCTTTGAAGAAGAGCCTCAACAGAAGATAGAACTATGTAAGTGAGCTGGAATTATTTGAAAATACACCCACTCACCCTGTTTTGCCTTCTATCCTGCCAGTTATGTTTAGCAAAAGTAATCCTCTCAAGTATTGCAACATCTTTAAGGAATTTCAACAGTCAGTCCAGCACAGTAGGCATTTTATTGGATTTTCAGTTTCCTGTAAAGTGCGTGAATGATTGGTTTTTGTTGCTACTGAGTTGAAAACAATTATATAAGTAGCCTGGAAAAAGCCTCCCACAGTTATAATATTCAAATCAGGTATGAATCTTATTAACTTTAGTCATATTAAAATATAAAATATATAAAACAGAGGTGTTATCTTGTATGTGATGTATACAAAACTGCACCCCTGTACCAACCGTGCTGAAACTTTGCACGCACCTATCTTGAGTGTGTGAGAACACAACTGCAGGTGTCCAGCAGTCCAATTCAGGGTTTGTACCACCAGAAATGGGTCACAAAGGGGCACCCCCACCTGCCAGGACAAATAGCCAGGGAATACAGTAATGCGCATGAGCAAATGTCCACAAGCGCAACACGCCCTCACTGGTGATCTGAGGGTCCAAAATAGTGGCAGTGGAGATGGCAGGGGACCAAAGGGCCATGAGGAGGCAGCGGCTGTGGCGGCCCAGAGTGTCAAGGAGCAACTGCTGGGCGGTGGCCCCACCCCAGCGTAACACCGCCACAGCCTGTGCTGGCCTGTGCTGGCCTGGAGGACAGAGCGGCAGCAATGGCATGCCGACCATGTCCATTAACCCGCCGCTGCCACAGATGGATGGCTGAAAATGCTCCGCCGGCAGCGGAGCAGCACCCAGAAAGGGACCAGGATGCCACAGCAGGGGCCCAGATGGCCGGGGCAGCAGGGGAGCTGGGCCCCACCTGGCCAGGTAAGCACAGGCGTGACCCTCCAGGCAAGGCTGGGCAATCAGCTAGTATATTATAATATTTACACACACGTGTGTGTATAATCATTTTATTTCTAAGCAACATATGATTATATAGTGTTTATACATAAGCACCCTAATATGACGTATTTATTTATTTATTACTTCCATTTATACATGGCTGATCTGACCTACATGTCACTCTGGGCTCATATTATTATTAATTACAATACTAGCAGACTATTCTACTCTATACACCTCAGATTTGTCACATTTTGCTGCCTTTGGTTTTCTGTTCTGGTGAACTACAAGAAAAAACTGACAGAAGGGCTGTTTGTCACTAGAAATTCTTTCAGAGCCAAAGTCTAGCCCTTTCAAAGCACTTGCTACCTATTTTGCTTAATGAGAAAACCAACCAATTCATTCTGTTTAAAGTACTATCCTTTTTATTTAGGGTATTACAGAGCAATTGGGCCATGGATCTCATGCTGTTATTGTCTGTGGAAGCACAACTGCCAGAAAATTTGATCTCCCTCTTCTTGCTGTTCCCTCACACCCAACACAGTTCATCTGTGAGTGTATACTCCTATTTAGCCATTCTTAAAGTGAACGACCCTCACACATGATGAGGGGAGTATATTAGAACTGATCTCCAGACAGCCCTTTAGTCACAAAAGAAACTCAAGCATCTGAAGTTGCTCTACCTGGGTAGCTGCTTCACATGACCCACCCCCTCATCCCAAAGCCAGAGTTTTAGCTCACATGGGATATTAACCAGATACAGCAGCCTTCACTATTTCAGTCTATTGAGTTTTCATGTTCAAAACAACAGTGGAAGGGGACACGATGAGTGTGCTCCCCTCATGTTGTGTGGATTCCACACCCTTAAAGAGTTCATAAAGAAAGACTACAACTGTAGGGACCAGATTTATAAGGCATACTCTGATAATCTTATCAGGGCTGGATAAACACTTGGCATATTTGGGGACCTGCTGCTCCACACCAGAAACTGCATCTCCTTTAATAGGTTCATGTTGCTAGTCATGGTAGGGTGGTGCTCTATTTGTTTCATCCTAACATTTCAGTTTTCACTTTGTCCCCAAGGTTTTCCTTCGTAGCAGTATCGGAGTTGAAAATAGAGCCACCCCCTCCCCCCCGGCACTCATAGCCCTGCTCTTGCCAGTTACTACCACTGCCATTTAGGCAGTGCCCAACAATAGGGCCCAGAGCCCAACAACAGGGAATTCACTGTGGAAAGTCAAACTCCCAACTTCTGACTCTGCAACTAGGGGCCCGACTCAATATTACATCAAGCCAGTTCTAAAGCTCAACCAAATGAACATTCAAAACTGGAGCTAGAACTGCCACTTATTCTCCATTTTTCCTAAGAGAAGGCTCATGGATCAGGCCAAGGACTCCAACTAATCCAATATCCTGCATTTGTTAGTGGACAACAAGATGACTACAGAAGCCAACAACCCAAGAAACAGGATGTGAGAAGAATAACCTTTGCCTGTAAACTGCTGTTATTTCTGCTATTACTTCATTCAGACACTGATTGTGTTCACATGTAATGATGAAACAGTGATCCTGGTTCATTAAACCACAATGAACATGAGGTGTGTGCTGCTATGCACTCCTTGGTTCTTTTGCTTTGTGTGAATAGTGAACAAACCATTCAAAGCATAGCACAATACTACAAATTCTAGTATATCAGGGAACAATAAACTCTCATCCTAAATTTGAATGTAATACTAAGAAGCTATCAACGTTCTAGTTTGTTTGCTTACTTACATGAGCAAAAGGAGCAAAACAAAAACAAAGGGGCACTTGCACACAGCTCATTATTATTATTATTATTATTATTATTATTATTATTATTATTATTATTATTATTATTATTATTATTATTATTATTATTATTATTATTATTATTATTATTATTATTATTATTATTATTATTATTATTGGATTTATACCCCGCTCCACTCATAAACATTATAGTTTAATGGGCCAAATTCCTCGTTTGTTATAAGCAAATGTGGCTACTATGGATACATATCTCTAAAAATGCATCACCACCAACAATAATTATATATAGTCCAGTCAATTCTGATTTATGGTACCAGCTTGCAGTATTTTCTAGGTATAGAGTTCTCAGATGTGGTTTACCATTATTTTCTTCTGGAGGCAAGCTGTGACTGTTACACCACAAATGCAAGGCCACACAGGCTGGCTCTTCTCCCAGGAGGCACAGTGGGGAATCAAGCTCCCAACCTCTGGCTCTGCAGTCAGGTGCCCAATACCCTATATTATCAAATCAGCTTTAAAGATGTCCAGTGGGGATAGAATACTACACATCTATATTTCTGAAAGCACAGTGTGGGAAAATTCCACCCTTTTTCAGAGGAGTTGAACATAACCATGTAATTTTCTTATAGTAATGAGGAAAAAGCATCTAAATGCTAGGCTATTTTCTTTGATATTTCTAATCAACACACTGTTCTAATAAATTAATGGAAATATCATTCTAATGAATTAATATAGACTTCTTTTATATTATTTAAAATGCACTTTCTCCTTTGGCTGAATAATCCAGATGTTGAAGAGTAGGCAGATGCATACATAATAAATGTATGTCGTAAAGCAAGATACTACTTCAAATCTTGCATGTAAATTATAAAATTTGAACTTTAATTCTTCTTCTTCTTCTTCTGTGTCTAGGCCAGATGTGAAACTACCAAAATGAAGGCGCCTTTTGGTGAGTATATTAAAAGAACTTTAACGCTAGATCTGATCACTGTATCTTAAATTTGGATGAATGAGAAATTAGGTATTCCATGAAATAAAGGTACCTGCTATATTTTAATCATATGACTCTCAGCTCATATACAGGTTGCTTCTCTTATCCATTGAGGATACTGTATGAGACCTTTGGTGGATACCTGAAACTGCAGATGATAGATAATCTTATATTTAACATCTATACTTGAGTCATAGGGGCAGGGGAGGAATTTCAAATGTCTTCCTCCTTCCACATGAGAGCTATCAAAATGTCTGCTTCCATTCCTTGTAAACATAACACTGCAGACAGTGGCCTCCAGTGACAAGCTTTGGTAATGCGCCATAGAAATACATTTATATTATGTACTGTATTTCAGGGATTTTTATTGAATATTTATTGACGTGCAGATAATTGAAACTGACAATAGTGAACCCACTGATATGGGGGACAATTTATACCAGCAATTGATTTTACAGCCATATCCTACAAAATATTGGCAGGAGCATCTCTGTTTAAATGTATTTTTATTTATGGCTCAGTCTGTTATGTATCCACTGTTTCTTTCAATAGAGTTAGGTAGAAAGGACCTTGAAACTTGCATTGAAATGAGAAAGCATGGTGGATTGTTCATATTCCTTGTATCTTCACTCTCAACTCCTGTCTCACTGTGGTACAAGCAGGTCATTTTATGCATATGATTAAATGGACTTGGAACAAAACTCCCTAAATTCTCCAGTTTTTTAGCCACTCATAATATGGTTTAAAGAACTGTGGGTAGTCTACAAACAACCAAGCAATTTCTCCTAACTTTGGAGGAACAAAATATGTAAATCATATAAGCCGAGGCAAGTATCTAAGACATTTAAAAGAGAGCAGCATGAGAAAAACAGTGTAGTGATTTATTACAGTAAGTCACAGGTAGAGTATTTACATGAATAGACCTTATGGAAGAGTAGACTCACTGAATTCCCACTGATTCAATGGTCCTACTTTAGTGCAATTTACTACACTAAGCAACAGGATTTTGGCCACTAAGAAACAGAATGGGTTTGGGCCTAACAGGCATACCCCTTACTATCACATGTGATAGTTGTGACCTCCTCTCCAGCTATATGTCTAACATATGTACTTCCCAATGTGAGAGGAGTTTTGGGATTTGAAGAAGTTTTATGTATCTATGCCAGCATACAAGTATGGCCTCTTCTCACATATGCCACATGCAGGTTTCAGGGGGGTATGGTTTCTGTACGAGTAAAGTTAGCTGTCATGGGCTATGACTTCCTTATGCCTTCCTTGAATGTATGCATAGCTTCATGTGATCCCTACTTGTATTTATTTTCCATGCTGCCTATTAGAACATTGATTCTCTTCTTGTCTTGTGAAGACAAATTAGAAAATGTACCTGCACGCACAGGGCATTATTCCACAAGTAGAGGTTTGATCCCTATGCAAGGAGTACAAGGGGCATATATAGATTTTGTATGTGGAAAAGGATTTTTTGTAGGCAGTTTTCTCAATGCTATCCCCACGTCTACCTCATTCATGAGAATGTAGTCAAACATTCATTCAGGTGGTGAAGAAAAGCAAGTAAACAATTAGGGGCCAACAGTTCCCCTAAATGATGAAGGTCAAGTTTTTGGTTTAGTCTCAAATAAAGTATTTAAATGGCTTCTAAATTTTTATGGAATCCCCCTTCTTCTTTCCAAAGAGACTTCAAAACAAGGTAAACACCAATGAAAATAAACACACAGCAAAACCACTTCCACCTCAGGCAGCAGCTAAGATTAAAGCTAATTATTTCATCTCTATCATGGATCTTTGTGCTTCACCATTCAACACCGCAGGAGTTAGGAGGTAACCAAAAGAGATGCAATAAGAGATTCTGTGGGTGTGTGCTACACTACGTAGCTTTGCTACCAAGCCCAAGCCATCAAACCAGAAATTCCCAGCCTTACCCCTTCAAACAGATCTACAAATTATGCAAAACAGACTCTAGCAAAAGGTATAGAGGATATATATGTAAAGATACAAATTCCCTAGAGGTAAGTATGGCCACATCTGCATAAGATGTCTTCAAGCAATGGCTGGACACTCAGCTGTCGGGGATATTTTAGGTTTCCATCATCAATCCAGAGGCTGGATGAGATGGCTTTGAAGTCACCCTCCAATTTCATGCTTGCAAATTATGAAGAAAAAGGCACAATATAATGATAGCACATAACAGTAATAGACAACACATTCCAAATTTGTGTATAATTCCTAACAAAGACTTAAAATGGAGAAAAACTATGACAACTGTTTTCTTGAGGGGGGCACATGGGAAGCTTTTGTTTGGAAGCTGCCTCTAAGTTTATGCAAGCAAGATTTGTATGCACTTGCTTTTTGAAATGAATAATCAAGCCTAGCTTTGGTGTTCTCTACTATTCAAGAAAAGCAATATTCCACTTGCAGTGTTTTTGATCGGCATATCAGTCATCTTCTCTTGCAATGAAAAATGTTCTCTTTCCTGTTCTGTTGAAAGAATGCAGCTGATCCACTCAATTTGATTTTGACTTGCTTAAGAACCTTGCATTTCAGTCACTACAGCAAAAGTTTATTATGCAATACTTTCTGCCATTGTCTGGACAGCTCAGCAGGTTGGCTGGTTACACCACAAGGCAGAGCTGGGTTGCCTTTTGTAACAAACAAGGCAGGAAAGGGAAGGGTGCAGTCATGTAATGACAATTGGTCTAGCACTTTGTAGTTGTTCAGTCGCACAGTTGATTCCAACCCTTTGTGACCTCATGGACCATTGCCTGCAAAGCACCTCTGTACTGTCCTCCTCAACCCGCCCAGCTCTGTGCCCATTGCATCTACAATACCATCTAGCCATCTCATTTTTGCCCCCCCCCTTCTTCTCTTGCCCTCCACCTTTCCCAGCATCAAGGCACATATACCTGTTGTGCATACATTCAGGCAGGCCAAGGTTTTGACTTGACCTACAATCAGCATTCAACAGAAATTCTGAAACTCTAACACACACACACCCTGTAAGTTTGTATTAAGGTGTCACAACATTTTTGTCTTTTCTTTGTTTTTACTTTTGTTTTGTTTCTTGTCTGATATGTTTGCACAGACTAACATGGCTACCTCTCCAAAAACTTCAAAAGCACTTGCCAACTGAGATTAATTGATTTACAATCTGTCCAGAATTAAGTGTCTATCTCCACTGACACAAAATTCATACCTTCCACTAAAATCTGCACACAAAATCTTTTTTTAACAAAAGTTGCCACTCCAACTACATGACACATTTTCCTTAATGTACACCAAGGCTAGTTCATAGGATGGCAGGATTTGGAGCATTACACATTATGTTTCTCATGATGTCCAAGACCATTTTATGGACTAATAACCACCCTCACTCTGGTGTTCTCTAGATGCACTTGACTATAACTCCCATTCTCCTTAGTCAGCAGACTAATAGAAGCAGATGGCAAATGAGGCCTAGGCCTACAACCAGTCGTTCATTCCCAACACACAAAGACATTTTGTTTGGCAGGGAATAAAGACTCCTCCCTATTATGTCACTGTAGCACCAAATCCAATGTAGTGCAAGGTACCATCATTGAAAATGAGGGAAGATATGATGTATGGTACCTCAGATAAAGTCCGATTCGGATAAAGTCATGGTTTTCATGCACACGTCATGCATCGCATAAAGTCCAAAACCACTAAAAAACGGACGTTATCCGAGGTATTTGATATAGGAACCTCAGATAAAGTCCATTTTTTGGACATTTATCCGATGCATCGCCCATTTAATTCGGGTAGTCCAAAATCGTATAAAGTCCAAACTTGTGGAATGGAGTTTGGACTTTATCCGAGGTTCTACTGTATGTGCATATGTGCTCATCGCCAAACACATCCTACATGTATGCATCCATCAATCTTTAAAATATATAATCTGTGGACAAATTTCACTTCAAAACTGCTTTTTCTTGAAGCAAATATATTCTGGAATGGCAGTTAAAAGCTTATTCTGCTATCTCTCTTGGTATAACAAGATGGATTCCCACCAAAACATAGACTCTTGTCTTATACCAGTTCAAACTATTTGCTGTCAAGCTCAGTCCAGCACAGAATTGCAGCAGTTCTCCAGCATAAAGGGTAAAGAACTTCCATACAATTTTTCTTTCTGGTTTTATTATTTGGAAAAACCGTGGATTTAATCTTTGACCTTTGCTGTACAAAGCATGTGCTCTTCCAAAAATATTCCCTGAAATGAATGTGTAACTGAGCATAAGCATTAATATTCCTCTTTCATATTCTGAACAGAAGTTTTGGATGCAAAAGTAAATTGTGGGTCTCGTTTGAATTCACACACACAAAATAATGTTCCAGCTATCACAGGTTTGAAAAATAGGCAACAATTCCATTTTTCTGTTCACTCCTTTCTAAATATCTGTCAGCATTCAGATTTTTGGTTCATTATATCATTACTTTGCCATCACTGCACGGGGTGGGGGGGGGGAAGACTCCATGCTTCTGTTTCTCACAAAAGAGGAAAGCTACTTTGAATGGACTTAACAACCCCAGTTATAACTTGAACAAACTTCTAATTTGACATTGGAATCCTGTGATCTGGAATTTGCTCTTAGATCTAAATCAAGTAAAAACAGGACAATATGTTCATCCCTAACAGTATCTGGACAAAGCAGGATTCTAAACAGCAGCCATCCCATGGCCCTCTCTGGTGGCTGCAAGGTCTGCCAGCTATCACACATAGGTTGACATCCCAATTCAGGGTTAAGGGAAGGGGGTGGGGGAAGTATCACTTAACTTTAACCACAAGCCCTTTAATGTTGGCAGATTGATACGCAGCAGTCAGCAGTTACAAAGCTAAACACATCTTTATTTGGTGGTATGCAATCTGAACATGTGGTAATGGCGGAGGTACAGCTCCTTTTATACAGCAACAACACGTTTGAATATGGATACACGGTAGCCCATTGGCCACCGCCTGCGTGATGTCATTCTTCACCAGGTGTAGTATGGCGGGAATGTTCCCGCGGCTGACAGTAATTGGGGTATTTGTACCATGTGAGCTGAACGCTCACAGCTGCCCTCTATGGGTAGCGAGCTTGCGTTCCATTACAGCTGAGAAACATTGTATTCATTACAAGGTTACATTCTTAAAGATATAGTGTTTCCATACACAACACCCCTCCCCCCTAGGATGGGACGAAGTCCCTCAACCATTGTGGTTTTCCGCATGTGCGCTTGGGGCGTACGGCAGCTTGGCTTATCTTGGGGGAACTAAGGGTCCCGTGTTCTGCGGATTCTCACCCTGCAAGGGGAGAATGAGACTCGTTAGCGATCTGCTGCGGACTCGCTGTCCTCGATGGTTCCTGTCGAGGGGTAGGGGTAAATTCTAACCCTGAGAAACCGGGGGCACCTGGGACTAAACAAAAACCCGATTTTTGCTCGGACGGGTGGGGGACCACTCCACAAAACCCCCACGGTTTCAAAAATCAAAATCAAACTCCTCAACCACTTCATCATCCCCTTCCCCCCGTGATGCCTCCAAACGATACAGATTTGTATCATCCCCCTCCCCTCTTGGTGGGAGGTGAGGATATGCATTTGTATTTGGGGGTTTCAAAGGATATGGGTTTGTATTCGAAGGGTACTCTGTGTCTCCCCCTTGGGATAAGTGGGTGGGGGAGGAACCTAACGTTGACTCTTCTTGTTGGCTCTCTTCGCCCTGGCTGCTGGTGACCCAACGCCTGAGTTGGTCGGCATGTCTTCTCCACAGTAGACCCGTACTGGTTTCTACCCTTTATGACACCGGCCCCGTTTGCTCAACTACCACTCCTGGGACCCATGTTGGTCCCGAGGTCGCGTAATTTCTACAATGCACTGGTTACCCTACTGCAAAAATTTTGGTGCTCCCGATTTCTATATTCTTCCCCTCATCCTCCACCCTGGTCAGATCCAACCGATCAAAAAGTGTTATGAGTTTCCTACGCATTAGGACCTCTGCAGGTGAGAGCCCGGATGCCAGGGGAGTTGCCCTATAGCGGATTAGGAACTGGCACAGCTGGAGGTTCAAATCACTGGGGCCCATTCACCACAGTGCGTCCTTTGTAGTCCACACCTAGTGTTCTACCTGACCGTTTGTGGCGGGGTGGAATGGAGCGGAGGTGATGTGCTGAATGGCGTTCCTCTCGATGAACGCCTGGAATTCGGCAGACGTGAAGGTACTGGCGTTATCGGAGACCAGTACATCGGGTAAACTGAAACAACTAAACACCCTGCACAACTGCTTTATTGTTGTGGCTGATGACGTGTTGGACATTGGAATGACCTCCAACCACTTAGAGTACGAATCTACTATCAACAGAAAAAGGGAACCCCGGAATGGGCCAGCGAAGTCGATGTGCACTCGGGACCATGGGCCGTGGGCCATGTCCCATGCTCTGTGGGGCGGCCGGGACTCCTCGGGATGAGAACTCTGGCAACTCTCACAAGTGCCCACCATGTGCTCTATATCAGCATCTATTTGGGGCCACCAGAAATAG
Source organism: Bradypodion ventrale (assembly GCA_035047345.1). Taxonomy (NCBI): domain Eukaryota; kingdom Metazoa; phylum Chordata; class Lepidosauria; order Squamata; family Chamaeleonidae; genus Bradypodion; species Bradypodion ventrale. The sequence continues at coordinate 307,922,911 of JAWDJE010000002.1, read as the reverse complement.
CTTCTGGCCAGAGCTTTAGAGCGTACGATCCCCGGGTAGCTGGTATGCAGTAGCTTGAGCACTTTCAGTTGTAGCCTTTCGGGAATGACCACCCATTGGCCCCAGAGGAGGCAGCCCCTCTCTATGGAGAGCTCAACCCTCCGTTTGAAAAATGTTTTGAACTCCTCCGCGGGGGGAGTTGTGGGCCACCCTTTCTTAACCCAGGAACTGACTAGTGACAGGGCTTTGTCCGCTGCTGTGGCAGTGGCAAGGTCTGCAGGTACTATGGGGGGTGAGTCGAGAGACTCAATCAGCAGGACCTGGTGCTCCTGTTCTACCTCGCAATCTGGGTCTCCCAGCTGTGGGAGGGGGGACCGGGAAAGCGCATCCGCATGGGAGATCTCTGTCCCCAGGCAGTGGACCAGTGCAAATTGGTAGGCGTTGAGGAAGATGGCCCATCGTAGCATCCTGGGAGACAGAATCTGTGGTGTGGGCTTGCCCGTGGTGAAAATCTCCAAAAGAGGTTTGCATATGGAGAACTACACTTGCAGCAAGTGCAAGCTGGTTGCACTACTAGAAGAGAAGGTCCAGCAGCTAGAGGCCCGCATATCTAACCACCAACAAATTAAGGAGCTTGAGCTGTTCTTGGACAGAGCGGAGCAGACTATGCTGGACAAAGAAGAGACAGGGCACAGTTCTGAAGGAGAAGGCCCTTCACTAACTCAGGAGGGAGATGGTTGGAGGAATGTGACTCAAAGGAGGAGGAGAGTAGGGGATCACTCTGAGAGTCTGAAATTACAGAATAAATTTGAGGCTCTTTCCCTTATCACACCTGATGAGGAACACACAGAGGAACAACTGGTTCCACCTGATGATCTCTCCTTCATCATACTTGATGAGATCCAGGAAGATGAACAACAGGAACAAACTGAGGTTCTCTCCCTTAATATGGTTGATGAGGTGCATGTAGATGAACAGATTGCAGGAGAGAGGCTCCTTGTACTAGGCGATTCAATAATTAGAAATACAGAGAAATGGATTTGTGATGCACATGATAACCGTATGGTGACTTGCCTGCCAGGTGCAAAAGTTGCAGACATCACAAGAAATCTAGATAGATTGTTAGAGAGAACTGGGAACGAGCCAGTTGTCATGGTACACGTTGGTACCAATGATGTTGGGAAGGCCAAGCGGTCTGTCCTGGAAGCCAAATTTAGGTTGTTAGGAAGAAGATTGAAGTCCCGGACTTCCAAGGTAGCATTTTCAGAAGTGCTGCCTGTCCCTCGCGCAGGACCTACCAGGCAGGCAGAGCTCAGAAGCCTCAATGGGTGGATGAGGCGGTGGTGTCGAGAGGAGGGCTTCAGATTTGTCAGGAACTGGAGAACATTTTGGGACAAGCCAAATTTGTTCAGGAGGGATGGGTTGCATTTAAACCATGATGGGACCAGATTGCTGGCACTCAACATCAAAAAGGCTGCAGAGCAGCTTTTAAACTGATAACTGGGGGAAAGCCGACAGGAGCTGGGCAGCATCCGGTTCGGGAAAGTGTGTACTTGAGTAGTGAGGAGGATGCAAAAATTACTGAGCAGAGCAAGGAGCTAGTCACCAGCACTCTAGCAGAAGGATGCAAGAGGCAATCTGGATTCAAAAGACTGTATCAGGAAAGCATATATAAATGCTTGTATACAAATGCCAGAAGCCTCCGGAACAAAATAGGGGAGCTGGAATACTTAGCAATAGATAAGAATATTGATATTATTGGTATCACTGAAACCTGGTGGACGGATGATAACCAATGGGATACAGTTATCCCTGGCTACAAACTGTACAGGAAGGATAGGAAGGGGCAAACAGGAGGTGGTGTTGCCTTGTATGTCAAAGAAGTGATAAAATCGTATGAATTGGAATATCTAGGTGATTTAGAGTCACCATTAGAAGCTCTGTGGGTAAGAGTACCAGGCCACAAGGATGGTCTAACAGTAGGCATATACTATCGGCCTCCGACCCAAACTCTTGAGGGAGACTGGCAGTTGGAGAATGTTGTAAAGGAGGCATCCAGGAAGGGAAGCCTGGTTATAATGGGGGACTTCAATTACCCTCACATAGACTGGGTAAACTGTTGTTCAGCACATGATAAAGAGATAAAGTTCCTAGATATGCTAAATGATTGTTCCCTGGGACAGATGGTTGAAGACCCAACTAGAGGTACAAGAATCCTTGACTTGATCCTGAGTAATACTCAGGATCTGGTGCAAGATGTTAATGTGACTGATCCAATAGGGAACAGTGACCACAACTCAATTATGTTTAACTTGATCATAGACTGCAAGTCACTGATAAAATCTAAAACAGAGACCTTAAATTTTCAAAAAGGAAATTTCCCAAAGATGAGGAAACTAGTAAAAAAGAAACTGAAAGGGAAAATTGAGAGAGTCCAAACACTCCAAGAGGCATGGAGGTTGTTTACAAAAACAATAACAGAGGCCCAATTGGAATGCATACCGAAAAGGAAAAAGGGCACTGCCAGGTCCAAGAGGACTCCGATGTGGCTTACAGGAGCTGTTCGGGAAGTGATCAAGAGCAAGAAAAGCTCATTTAGAAGATGGAAGGCTTGTCCGAATGAGGACAGCAGGCAGAAACATAAATTCTGGCAGAACAAATGCAAGGCAACAATCAGGAAAGCAAAGCAAGACTTTGAGGAGCGTATAGCTAAAAATACTCAGAGAAATAACAAAGACTTCTTTAAGTAAATTAGAAGTAAGAACCCAACTAGGAAGGCCATTGGACCATTAGATGACAATGGAAAGCAAGGGGTTATTAAAGAGGAAACAGAGATTGTAGAGAGACTCAATGAATTCTTTGCTTCAGTATTCACTGAAGAAGACAGAGACCACATGCCCAAAACAGAGCCTATCTTCGTAGGGAGGGAAACCGAAGAATTAAGCAAGATAGAAATAACCAGGGAGGAGGTCCTTGCATGTCTTGTTAAGCTAAACACTAACAAATCACCAGGACCAGATGGCATCCATCCACGAGTTCTCAGGGAACTTAAAGATGAAATTGCTGATCTCCTAGCCAAAATATATAATATTTCCCTCAAATCAGGCTTTGTGCCTGATGACTGGAAGGTAGCGAATGTAACACCAATTTTCAAAAAAGGATCCAGGGGTGATCCAGGAAATTACCGACCTGTCAGTTTGACATGTGTCCCAGGTAAAGTGATGGAAACCATCCTAAAAGATAGAATTAATAGGTACATAGAAGAGAAGGCGCTGCTAAAGGAGAGCCAACATGGCTTTTACAAGGGCAAATCATGCCTCACTAATCTGTTGGAATTTTTTGAGAGTGTCAACAAGCATGTGGATAAGGGGGATCCAGTTGACATTGTTTATCTGGACTTTCAGAAGGCTTTTGACAAGGTCCCACACCAAAGGCTCTTGAATAAACTTACCAGTCATGGAATAAAGGGACAGGTCTTGTCCTGGATCAGCAACTGGCTAAGGGACAGGAAACAGAGGGTAGCACTCAATGGACACTTCTCCAAGTGGAGGGAAGTAAAGAGTGGGGTCCCCCAAGGTTCAGTACTGGGACCCTTGCTTTTCAACCTCTTCATAAATGATCTAGAGGTAGGAGTAAAAAGCAAGGTAGCCAAATTTGCTGACGACACTAAATTATACAGGGTAGTGAAAACTGTGAGAGATTGTGAAGAGCTCCAGAGGGATCTCTTGACACTGGGGGAGTGGGCAAAACAGTGGCAAATGAGCTTCAACATCAGTAAGTGCAGAGTGATGCATGTTGGGGCAAAAAACCCCAATTACATTTATAAACTGATGGGGTCTGAACTCTCTGCGACAAACCAGGAAAGGGACCTTGGTGTCCTGGTGGACAGCTCAATGAAGATGTCAACCCAGTGTGCCTCAGCAGTGAAAAAAGCAAACTCAATGTTAGGGATCATTAGGAAGGGTATAGAAAATAAGTCAGCAAGTGTCATTTTGCCTCTTTATAAATCTATGGTGAGGCCCCATCTGGAATATTGTGTACAGTTCTGGTCGCCATACCTCCAGAAGGATATTATGGAGTTGGAGAAAGTACAGAGGAGGGCAACCAGAATGATTAGGGGACTGGAACACCTTCCTTACCATCTGAGGCTGCAACGGTTGGGCCTTTTCACTCTTGAACGACGGCGTCTAAGAGGTGACCTGATTGAAGTTTATAAAATCATGCACGGTGTGGACAAAGTAGATAAGGAAAAACTGTTTTCCCTATCGCACAACACTAGAACTAGGGGACACTCCATGAAACTTTTGGGTACTAGTTCTCAAACTAATAAGAGAAAGTACTTTTTCACCCAGAGGATTAGTGGTCTATGGAACTCCCTGCCAGAAGAAGTGGTGACAGCTGTCAGACTTGACAGCTTTAAGAAAGGATTAGACAAGTTCATGGAGGACAAGGGTATCAATGGCTATAATTATGGCTACCTAAGGACAACCTCCGGGTTGGAGAGATAGGCAGCATATCTCTCAATGCCATTTCCAGGGAATCCTAAGCAGGTGAAGGCATCTCCTTGGGAATACCCTGAAGGAAATGGTGAGCCACTGTGTGAGACAGAATGCTGGACTGGATGGGCTGTGGCCTGTTCCAGCAAGGCTGTTCTTATGTTCTTATGTTCTATGTTCTTATGTTCGGTCACGATAGTGAACTGTTGACCATACAGGAAATCATGGAACTTCTTCGTCCCTGCTATTATGACTAGGGCTTCTCTATCTGTTTGCGCGTAATTGCGCTCTGCCTTTGAAAGTGACCTGGAATAAAAGGCAACCGGTGCTTCCCGCCCATTCTCTAACACATGGCACAGCACGGCCCCCACCCCCACTGGTGAGGCATCACAGACCAGGACTACAGGTTTCCTCAGGTCAAAATGGGTCAGAACTGCATCTGAGGATAGGAGCCTCTTGAACTCTTTGAACGCTTTTTCCTGGGTATCTCCCCACCGCCAAACCGCGTCTTTCTTTAGTAATCCATGCAGGGGCTCTGCAACGGATGCTTTCCTTGGTAAGAAGGAATGGTAAAAATTTAGGAGCCCTAGAAATGACTGCAGCTCCGGTTTCGCGGTGGGGTGAGGGGCATTTTGAACAGCCGCAACCTTTGACTTGGAGGGCTTAATACCATCGGGGGTTATCTTGAATCCCAGAAACTCAACCTCCCTCGCAAAAAACACACATTTGTCCCTTCTCAACCTCAGTCCTGCTTTCTCGAATACTGTTAGGACCTTGTCTAGCCTTTTTGCTAGTTCTGATTCGCTCCCCCAGTAATCAAAACATCGTCGAAGTAGGGGAGAACACATGGGAGCCCCTTTAAAAGGCGTTCCACGAGGGACTGGAAAATCCCGGGGGCTGAATTCACGCTGAACTGTAGGCACGTTACCTTGAATGTCCCTTTGTGCATGATGATGGTTTGCGCAGCGGCGGCAACTGGAGTTATAGTGAGCTGCTGGTATGCCTGTGCCAAATCTAGCTTAGTGAAACATTTAACCCCATGTAAAGTGGCTAGTAAATGGCTAACTACCGGCACTGGATATGCATTGGGCCGAATGGCCTTGTTGATCGTACACTTATAATCAGCACAAATCCTAACCTTCCCGTTAGATTTCAATGCTGTAACAATTGGAGTTTCCCACTCTGCAGAATCCACTGGAACCAAAATCCCCTGACCCACCAATTTGTCCAATTCTGCCTCAATCTTGTCCTTGAGGGCGAAGGGAACTCTTCTTGGCTTGAGCCGTATGGGTCAGATTTTTGGGTCCAAGTCAAACAAAACTGCCCCCCCCTGTACTTCCTGAGCCCCCTTTTGAAAACTGCCGGGTTTGCGTCGCACACATCTCGTGTTGGGTCAGTCTCGATGGCGTTTATGCTGGACAGTTTGATTCCCAGGGGGGCAAACCACTGTGTCCCCAGGAGGCAACAAGACCCTTGTTTAAGAACTACTAGGGGCAGTTTCTCTGTGAACCTTTTAAACTTCACTATGAAATTTCCCACCCCCAACACCGGGATCTCATAATCCTGTACGTTCCATAAATTTGACTTCAAGGCCCTCAACTTGGGCTGCGCATTAGGGGGAATGCGCAGGAACTCCTTCTGTGAAAGGATGGAGTAGGACGACCCCGAGTCTATTTCCATCCTAACCGGGACCCCTTGTAACAGTCCCTCAACAAAAAAACACCGGTGCTCCAGGGACACGCGGTTCACCGCTGACGCATCATTGTCATCGGAGACCTTGCCAATCCCGGCCACCTTCCGTCGAGGTCGCTCTGCTGAGCCCTTGTCCTCCGTTCGCTGTTGCCTGCACATCTTGGCGATTTGGCCTCGCTGCTCGCAGTTGTGGCACTCTGCTTTCCGAAAAGGGCACCGACTCCACTCATGAGATGCTCCACAGCCATCACATCAGTGGCTCCCTTTTGAGTGAGCGTGGCTCTCCGCTGACCTTTTCAGAACGTTTTGGACATCGTCGTCTTCGCTGGAGCCCGAACCCGCAGTTGTAGAGGCCTCCAATGAAGATATCGGACTCTTCGGGGGGCGCGGTGTATGCCAGGCCGCCTTCACCGCGACCACTGGCCTTTCGAGAGCCGGGGGTCGAGCTTTAAACATCTTGACCCCACTCCTCACTGCCTCAGCCGCCTGAGTTTCCTTCATCATGTCTTGGAGCATCAGGTCACGGCCCCGGGTCATTAGTTATCTCTGGGTCTCCTCGTCCCATAGACCGCAGAGTAGCTGATCTCTGAGGGTTATCTCCAAAGTTTCCCAGTCGCACGGGCCTGCCGCCAGTCACAGGGCCGCCACGTATTCAGCCACAGACTCACCCGGTTGCTGGTCTCTCCTAAGGAACACTGCCCGGGCTGTAAAAATGGACACTGTTGGCTGGAAATGTTCCCGCAGCGTCGTTAGGATCTGTTTGAGTGGAACCGTCTCCACCTTCCTCGGTGCCAGCAGGTTTACCAGAAGCTCTAGTGTGGGGAACCCCACACTTGTGAGGAGGTGCGACTGCTTTTTCCCCTCGTCGGTGATGTCGGCAACGTCCATTGCATGCCGAAAATGCATCTCGAACAACCCCCATTTTTCGGGGTGCTTGATGTCGAATAGACGTACATGTACCTTCTGGGATGCCATATCCCACCTTCATCGCCAATTTAATGTTGGCAGATTGATACGCAGCAGTCAGCAGTTACAAAGCTAAACACATCTTTATTTGGTGGTATGCAATCTGAACATGTGGTAATGGCGGAGGTACAGCTCCTTTTATACAGCAACACATTTGAATATGGATACACGGTAGCCCATTGGCCACCGCCTGCGTGACGTCATTCTGAGTCACGCCCTTCTTCACCAGATGTAGTATGGCGGGAATGTTCCCGTGGCTGACAGTAATTGGGGAATTTGTACCATGTGAGCTGAACGCTCACAGCTGCCCTCTATGGGTAGCTAGCTCGCTTCCATTACAGCTGAGAAACATTGTATTCATTACAAGGTTACATTCTTAAAGATATAGTGTTTCCATACACAAAACCCCCCACCTCCACCCCAAGGAAACTTCCTCTATTACTTCCCTGTTCTCTCTGGCAACTGCAACTTTCTGGCTCCTCGTAGTCCCAAATTCCAACAAGAACAGCTACTGAGAGAGAGAATGAGGAAGGAAAATACCGCGTGCTAAACTTTGTGTTTCCTGTCAAAGGAAAAACAAGAAGCTTCTGTGAGGATAAACTGGCAGCTCTCCACTTGCCAGGAAAACATGCCATAATCAAGTCTGGGGGGCTCTGGTCACCTGTATGGATTAAGAAAACACTCCTACATGCCTTCTCTCATTAAGAAAGGAAGATGTGATTTAGTGCCACATAGGAAAAGAACCAGTACTTGAGCTTTCTCAAATGCAACAACAACAAAACTAAGACAAAGGCTCTGACAACTTTCCTTCTAGATGAGGCTTTTATTCTGCCACCATGCCCAGCTTCATTAATGGTATTTTAAGGGTGCTTTACATGATGGCATCCTTCATTTGTAACCATGTTCGTTTTTTTCCACCACCCCACGGAAATCCTGTTAAGGAAAAAGAAGTCAGAAGAGCTGTAAATTGCCATGTAATGTCAGGAGATCTCCAACTGGAAAAGCTCTCGTTGTGGAAAATAAACAATGAGTTGATTCTTAATGTTGGCAGGTAAAAACAAAACACTTTAAAGCGCTGATTAACAGGAGTGCAGTCATGTTGACTGTTCATTCCAACTGACTCAAGATGTCCCTTCTTGCATTCTGGAGTCATACTAAATGAGACTGCTTCATTTAAAACCATCCAGCAAGGCTATGCATGTGTACACTGATACATTCCACTAGAGGTGTGCAGATTCAGAATTTTCAACTAAAACTTCCAGAATTTGCCTTGCAGTACAGCCAGAGTCTCTGCAGCCTAGGCCCATGATGCCGAACCTTGGCACTCCAGCTGTTCTTGAACTTCAATTCCCATAAGCCCTGATCAGCAGGAGTGCTGGCTTGGGCATGTAGTAATTGAAGTCCAAGAACACCTGGAGTGCCAAGGTTCACCATCACGGGCCTAGGCATGAAAGGAAAATCTGTGCAGGACTTCTAAAGCTTGCATAGTCTTAGGATACCTGTTGTTACTAACATTTTATGTTTTGAATGTGAGCCCTCTCTCTTTGTTCTACCCCTTAATCAGTCTCTCTCCTTGCTGTACAAAATCAATCAGTTTACCAATATGCTATAAAGAAGGAACAGAGAAAGAACTTGATGTGCTATTCTTCAAATTAGAAATTACGTGTACAGCACGTTAACATGCAAAGGAGTAACTGATCTGATCTCTAGTTTTTCTGGAAAGGATATCAAACTCTCCCTCTCTCTCCCTCTTTGAGTCTCTGGCACTGAGAGACTGCAAATTTCACTGGGCACTGGCAAAGAATGCAGGATCAAGATGTAGCTATTTTTGCCAGGCAAACTAATTACATAGCAAATAGCTTTGAGTAAATTTAGTCTACGATTTTTATAGTCAAGATATGTTGATCTAGCAAGGTTAAACCACACATAGAAACTTCCATTTTGCCTACAGATTGCTATTTCAGATGTAGACTGCCCTGTTCAAACAGATGTCATCTAGGGCATGCCCCCATCAAACTCAGAATTGCAAAAGTTGGAGTACTGGATGCAGGATACATGTATTTTTGTTCCAAAAGGCACACTTTCTTCTTCCCTCCGGTCCAGAGGGAAGAAGACCCAGCTGTGTGTGTGTGTGTGGGGTGTGTGTGTGTGTGGCGGTTTTAAAAACTCTGCCACTGCCCCACCAGACTCTTGCCCTTGCCCGGTCTGCCCCAGAGGGAAGAAGACCCAGCTGTGTGGGGAGCTGGTGGCTCTAAAAACTGCCACTGCCCTACCAGACTCTCGCCCTCACCCGGTCTGCCCCAGAGGGAAGAAGACCCAGCTGTGTGTGTGTGTGTGTGGGGTGTGTGTGTGTGTGGCGGCTTTAAAAACTCTGCCACTGCCCCACCAGACTCCCGCCCACGCCCGGTCTGCCCCAGAGGGAAGAAGACCCAGCTGTGTAGGGGTGGCGGCTTTAAAAACTCTGCTGCCACCCCACCAGACTCCCACCCTCGCCTGGCCTGGAGGAAAGAAGACCCAGCTGTGTGTGTGTGTGTGTGGGGGGGGGGGGGGACTGGCGGCTTTAAAAACTCTGCTGCTACCCCACCGGACACCTGCCCTTGCCCGGTCCAGCCTGGAGGGAAGAAGATCCAGCTGTGTGAGTCCTTCCCTCCGGCTGAGGAGGAGGGCAGCAGCAGCTGTGCGGCCTGGCTGGCCATGACAATGCCGCCTCCACCATTAGACGCTCCCTCAGCCAGCCCAGATGAGGGGGAAAAGAACCGCAGCTGTGTGCCCTGGCTGGCTTTAAAAACAATGCCCCGCCGCCACCGATTGCTCCCTCAGCCAGCCCGGCTGGGGAGGAAGGGAGCAGCAGCTGTGTGGCCTGGCCAGCTTTGAAAACAGCGCCACCGGATGCTCCCTTGGCCAACTCGGCCTGAAAGGAAATAGACTTAGTGGGTGGGGTTGAGTTTGCGAGATTTCTGAGTACTGTTTTGAAGTATTTTTGAAATGTTTTTATGATGACTTGATATTTTGTAATTGTGATTTGGGATTTCTTGAAATGTTTCCGAAATGTTTTTGTGATGTGATATTTTGTGATGTGATAATTTGTAATTGTGATGTATTGTTTCTTTGTTAGGCACCCAGAGTCGCTTTGTGAGTGGGGCGGCATATAAGTTGAACAATAACAATGTATTGGTTTATGGCAGAACAAATTTCAGCCACCATTCTAGCCATGATTAGTTGAGAAGGGCACGGCTTAGCTGGTGTGATATTTGTCTTTTTCTTCCGTCCTTGGGTAAAACTGTAAATAGCTATTCAAAAGTAAATTAAAGTACTAATTTTAAAATTTATATAATTTTCATTTACATAAAGTGATATTAAGTTAGTCAGTGAACAAATTTGCTGATTGATGCTGATGCACAAGCAGTAGCAACTGCTTATTAGGCAAAACTTCGATATGTCCCCCTTCTTGTCTTTTCAAGTCAAACTTCAGTTTCCAGCTCCAAGTTCCAGTCTTTTTCTGACAATCTGGACTCTAACTAAGCTTTTTCCATCTTGGGCAAGCTCTTCAAACTTTAAAGTCTTTGGAAGACGCAGATGGCTATATACAACCAGTAGCAAGAAGAGCTACACAAAATTACTAGAACTATCAATCCCATCTGAAATTACTTCAAAAAAAGAAAAGAAAGAGAATTTCCTTTCTCCTGGAATCATATTTTATTTTCTACCCCATATCATAAAGGAATGTATGCATTTATGTCAATTTCAATCACATCAGCAGCAGGAGCAAAGGAATTTATTACATAAATCATTACGCAGCCTACACATCCACATGTTATGTAATCTTTGCAATTTGAAATCAGCCATATGATTAATAGTGAAGAAAGTAAGAAATAAGGATCAGATCACTAAACTTGTAAGCTAAAGGTAAGGACTAAATGGATAAATCATCTTAATTAATTAATGCTGCAATTCTATGTGCATGTAACCTGGGAGTATGTTCAATTGAACACAATGGCTGAAAACCTGTTCCAGTGAAGTTATGTAAAGTTATGCTTTTGGAAAAATGCCAGGCCTTATACATAGGCAGGCAGCACTGTGCAATTTTTCACTGTGTGGTTCCCAGTTGGGTAGTTCAGGATTGCATGGTTCACACTGCATTTCCACAATCAGTTATGTGGCTCAACATCAGGACTCTTATGTGACATTCATGCAGATGTGCTTCATCAATATTACTTCTGCTCTGCTATGATTTTGTCCTACCACTTGCACAACAGGATCTTAACAACTGTGATTTAAGTCCTGGGTAGAGATGTATAAAAATTCATACAAAAGAACTCACATTTAGAAGTACATTTAAATTTTGTTTAAATATTATATTTAATATTCTAAGTAAACTTTAGAGGTGTCATTTCATAACCAAAAATATAAACTTTTACTTTAGTGCTGAGTTATGGTCATAGTCATTTGGTGACACTGTTGTGACGTTCTCTCTCTCCACAAAGTCATTTTGCTAGTTATACTAAATTTCCTGCATCACAGCCAATGGCATTAGGAACAGGTTTGCCATGGCAATATCACCAAGGCTCTGTGGTGGAGCAATCATGTAGCCTTGCAGTGAATCATATATATCAACATAGTAATTTTATGGAGCTGGAAAAAGTGCAGGGGAGGGCAACGAGAATGATTAGGGGACTGGAACACCTTCCTTACCATCTGAGGCTGCAACGGTTGGGCCTCTTCACTCTTGAACGACGGCGTCTAAGAGGTGACCTGATTGAAGTTTATAAAATCATGCATGGTGTGGACAAAGTAGGTAAGGAAAAACTGTTTTCCCTATCGCACAACACTAGAACTAGGGAGCACTCCATGAAACTTTTGGGTACTAATTCTCAAACAAATAAGAGAAAGTATTTTTTCACCCAGAGGATCACTGGTCTATGGAACTCCCTGCCAGAAGAAGTGGTGACAGCTGTCAGTCTTGACAGCTTCAAGAAAGGATTAGACATGGAGGACAAGGGTATCAATGGCTATAATTATGGATACCTAAGGACAACCTCCGGGTTGGAGAGATAGGTAGGATATCTCTCAATGCCATTTCCAGGGAATCCTAAGCAGGTGAAGGCATCTGCTTGGGAATACCCTGAAGGAAATGGTGTGCCACTGTGTGAGACAGAATGCTGGACTGGATAGGCTGTGGCCTGTTCCAGCAAGGCTGTTCTTATGGTCTTATGTTATGTAATTTGGATGAATGAGCTGGCTCTATTAATTATGCTGAGGAAGAATGGCAGGAGAAGTTTTATAGGAATGTTGACTTATTTTTGCCATGATCAAAATATATATTTATAATTCTGAGATGAAACTGTGGGTTTCATCTGACATGGCATCCACTTGGTCCATGAGACTTTCCCTTTTGAAGGCATGCAGTGAGTGGTAGTGGTGGTGGTGGTAGACATAGAATCCAGTCCACCAATGCTTCTTCTTTTATTAATAGACAGACAATATCTCTGAGTATTAATAACATTCCATGGTTTATTTAAATTTTTAAGATTGGAAAATGAATGCCATTTATAATATACCAAATGCCTATCCTTGAAAATCACACAGTTTTAGTGCCTGTTCTCACTATGAATCAAGAAGAGGCAGTTATGAAATTTGATGGCTTCGGTCAGACAAACATCAACACATACTAAAGACTTACATACTTCAAACCTCTCATTTAAAAAAATGTATTTCTTCTGAAGGCAGTGTTTGCAACAACTTAGAAACTCTTAGTCCAACATGTAAGCAGGGTGTGAATTCCAAAGAGCATCTTCTGCAGCGAGAAGTGAAAACGTACCAAGGGCCTCAAAATTTAAAGCATCCAAGCAACCAAAAAAAGAAAGAAAAAAAAAGAACAAAGGCTGAGATATTTTTAAAAAAATATGTCTGCATCTTGCTACACAGAAAGACAGTTCTCAACAGCTGGTTGTGAATTTGTTAGGAAAAGATACAGGATGAAAATATCACACAAATATGGTGATGTTCTGTGTATTTCAAAGACTTGTAGGATTTCTCAAATCAAGGAAACCAACAGTTCAGGTCAGTGGAATACCTCAGCTAACCAAATGTACCTACTTCTTAAGTAGTATTTGCTACCTGGAATTTGCTATCAGGAATAGGAGCACTAAATGTGGCCAAACTGGAATTTCCAACCAATAAGGTTAAAATACCAAGTCCCAAACTTTGCTAAAGTCTAAGCAGAGATTTGCAAAGCCTCACAGCATGGTACAGTGTTGGTACAGCATGGTACTCCAAGCTGCAGTAATTTGTCAGTGTCCATATTAGACAGAGTCAGCATTTGCAACATTTTGTGGAAACTTCCACCCTATAGCACCTACCCATTGGTGGGATTCTAATTTTTTTACTACCTATTCTGTGAGTGTGGTATGGTAGGCATGGCCTGGAGGAAAGCCCTGCGTTATTTCAAAACTTGGATGGGAGGGGCCAGCCAGAATTTCTGCTACCAGTTCTGGTGAACTGGGGTGAACCTGCTGAATCCTACCACTGCACCTACCCATAAACATGCATATGATTTCACAGAACTCAGAACTGTAAGTTGCAAGAAAAGCATATCGTGAACAAATCAGATGCCATGAAGCTCATGCTTTTATAGAGACTATCTGAGTATCTATTACCTTCAGATCTAGATCTCAGTAAGGTTCACAAGAATGGAATGCTTGTTCATGGGGGGAACCCAAACCAAACACAGAACCTGGAAACGATACACTTGTTTTAACATATTAACATTATATCTGTTAATTTGTGGACAAATAGGTCAAATTGGCATCAACAAATGCAAAACTTTAAAAATAATATCAACGGTGCATAGGTTGGAATGCCCTCTGCGGTGGTCACAGCTATTTACACATCTTCTTCCTTTGAAATGGAAAAGAGGGAAATCATTCGCACACCTGTAATGAAAATCTGGCAGTATTTTCTTCTTTTCCAAATCTCTGACCCCACATCAAGAAAGGCCTGCCCTGCAAAGACCTTCATGCCATTGATAAACAGCAAGGGTGGGAGGGAGGGGGAGGGATTCGCCATCCAGATTGCACCAGAAAAGACCCCTCCCCCTCCTGCATGTCACCTAATGAAGGGTGGGGGGGGGGAGGTTGCCATATTTGACTCCATTTGTTATGGACTAAAACTCCTGAAAACTCCTGAAAACCTTAACCAATGCAAACAAAGTTCAAACCTTCTTGAAGGCATATTACAAGATAATTTAGGACCCTAAACTTGAGGAATCACTGCTCTATACAAATCCAATAACTTATCTACTAGGTTCACATAGACTTCTTAAGTACCATGTTCTACCGTGTTTCACAACCTTTGGTTTTTGGACTTCAATTCCCAGAAGCCTAAGTCAATTCCCCAAAGCACTGATCAGCCAATGTACTGATTTAGGCTTCTGGGAATTGAAGTCTCCCTGTGGGGGTGTGTGCCCCATGTTGGGAACCACTGTTCTAGAAGCAGCTGCAAAAAGTATATTGCATGAGTGCTTAGAGAAACATCTCTTCTCCTGCATGTCTATTTCAAGTAACAGTGACTAATTTTCCATCACACTGAAAACTTCAACAAGACAGTCACACGACATTAAACTGGTGCTTCCAATCTCTTCTGGATAACGTAGTTTAAGCATAAGAACATAAGACCAGCCTTGCTGGAACAGGCCACAGCCCATCCAGTCCAGCATTCTGTCTCACCATTTGCTTCTGGGTATTCCCAATCAGATGCCTTCACCTGCCTAGGATTCCCTGGAAAGGGCATTGAGAGATATCCTGCCTATCTCTCCAAACTGGAGGTTGTCCTTAGGTATCCATAATTATAGCCATTGATGCCCTTGTCCTCCATGAACTTGTCGAATCCTTTCTTAAAGCTGTCAAGACTGACAGCTGTCACCACTTCTTCTGGCAGGGAGTTCCATAGACCAGTGATCCTCTGGGTGAAAAAATACTTTCTCTTATTTGTTTGAGAACTAGTACCCAAAAGTTTCATGGAGTGCCCCCTAGTTCTAGTGTTATGCGATAGGGAAAATAGTTTTTCCTTATCTACTTTGTCCACACCGTGCATGATTTTATAAACTTCAATCAGGTCACCTCTTAGACGCCGTCGTTCAAGAGTGAAAAGGCCCAACCATTGCAGGCTCAGATGGTAAGGAAGGTGTTCCAGTCCCCTAATCATTCTGGCTGCCCTGTGCTCTTAGAAGTGGATAGAGAATTATATAACAGTATTTAAGCCTTATCCACAGCAAAATCCTTGTAGGTAGTAGGAACAAAACAGGAGCATTTACAACATTTAAACTCTCTTTGAAATCAAAATACATATGACTCAACTTATAATAATACGTATATGAAATACCACAAGAAAATATTGATGGTGTAGATAGTTCATCACATTCACATATTATACAAGAGTTGCATAGGGGAGGGACCATATCAATAAATGAAGATTAATTCCCCACTAATAAAAAAAATGTTTCTCAAGAGGCTCATTTTGCTTCAAATGCAATTGTAAGAGCATTTCTAAAACCATCTTATTAATGTGTGACTTGAAGCCAGTAGTTTTCAGGTATGTGTCTGTTCCAGGTATGATGGAAAATTAGGTGCAGTGACCTGAAATAGTTATGAAGGAGACAGCGCTGAAGTTTCTGCCAACAGATGTCCACTATGCTTTCTACAATAACTTCTCTATTTTACATGAAGTTGTAAGGTGGCATATTGGCTTTACACAAAGTCAGTGTTGTTGGTGATGCAAGGGCATTTATAGACAAGGTTCCATGTTGCAGACCAGATATCCCAATCTTATTTTTCAAGGTATGACACCATGCACACCCAGTTAACATTACAGCATTATAGGATTTGTACTCAATTTAGTGCCAGATTAGGGAAGGCATTTCAGGAACCCAGTAAACTCACAGTTAATTTCAGAGCTAACTATTTAAGTAACATATTAGAAATGCAAATACAAATGAATTAAATGTTTTTACTTTTAAATGTTAATGGCAACTGCATTTCTAATGTTTAATACCAATGATTAATTTTCAAATCTAATGTTCCAAGTACCAAGTTCTTGTTTCAACAAGAACAGTGTTGCTTGGGATGGATGATACATTCTGTGCAGTGTCTTTTACAGCTAGGGCATTCAACATGTAACATGAGAAAGCTAATGCTCATTGAGCAAATAGTTGGATTAGTCTAATAGCTGCCATTCAGCAGCAAACTATTGCAGAGACAGCATAAAACAGTCATATAAAACATCTTGGTCATGACAACAATAAAACCTTGCAGTTCCAATAAACCCACATGGGGAAAGAAATTAGAAAAAGTTGAAGGCAGCAAGAAAAGAACACAAAATATGAATTTGGTTGACTCCATACTGGAAGCCACTGGTTTGAGTTTGTAAGAGCTGAGAAGAACCATTAATGATGAGACATTTTGAGGCCACTCATTCATAGAAACATCATACATTGAAGGTGCATAGCAATAACAACATTGGGAAGTGCTACAATTACCGAATGAAGTCTGTTGTTAGATCATTGCCAAAGGATGTCATACAAATATGAACGTATAATGGCCACTGGCCACAAATAGAACAAAAAGGCAGTCCTCTAAAACAATATCTTCCCAAGAGGATTTCTTCAAAACAAGGGATGGGGATCTCCAATGGGGAGCTCATTCAGTAGGTGGAATGTGCCTGCTTACTTCTCTCCTGCTTGGGAGAGAAGTAAGCAGGCACATTCCACCTACTGAATGAGATACACAAACATATTCTGAAATAAGTTTTCACATTTGCTCTCATTACTTTTGCAGCCACGTCTATTTAAATATTTTTCAGACTTTTACAACTTTGACAAGCCCTTAGCCATTATGGCCACTTTTTGTGCTTGCTGGGGGATTCTGGGAATTGTGTTTCTTAAAAAGTAATGATTCAAAGATGCACAAAAACACATGAATCCTACAGATGCAGCATTTCCTGAAGAACTTTCAGTCTCAGAGCCAGGCTATAGGATTAAGTACACTTTAGAAAAACTGTTTCTAGTCCCTTGGCTGAAAAGGTTATTATTCATATAGGTTTTATAAAGCTACCCACAGTCTATAAACCCATCCTGGCCACTCCCCAAATACAACCATGCCCTTGCTTTGAAGAATTATGTTCTCCAAAGGAGAAGCTCAAGCATCTACAAGTCTACAGCCTACTATTTCACCAATAAACATTATTTTCGACCATGACTATGCCACTTTCTTTAAAATATTTCCTAAGAAGGAATAAGAAGGATCCTCATGTACCTTTGCAGATATCTACCTTGTTCCTGACAGAATGATGGACAAGGGTTCAGGAAACCTGAGTGACTAGCCATGGAAACATGAAAGGGTTGGCACTGGTAAAACCATTTCTTAAAAAGCTTGCATTCCCTACTAGGTTTGGCATAAATTGAATGAAACCTGATGGCACATAACAACAACCTTATCCACAGAATACATAGGAATTATTTTCTACTTATGAATTTTCCCATCTTTTTTTTAAATCCAGCTAGGTGGAAAATGCCAGCATAAAAACTAAAATATAACATATAGGTGTACTCACAGAGTATCAATGGCTGAAATCTTGTTATGTATTATGCATAAAAGGTGTAATTTTACTGAATTATTGTTAGTTAGTTAGTTAGTTAGTTAATTAATTAATCTCTGTAGGAATTAGCTTCTGCATACTGAGTCACAGTGCCACAATCATGGAGGGGGGGGGGAGAGACAAGTCGGACTCCCGTCCCAGGCCTGGAGATGATGGGGGCCCATTGGCGCTGGGAAACAAACAATGTGCACATGCGCAAACAGACCATGCATGCGCAGAAACCATGGGGGGCATGGCAAAAATGGGGGGGGGGGCACGCGTACCAGGCCCTGAAATTTCTGCTGAGTCATATAACTTAGCATGGAACAGGTAATGTGTATAATGATTACATAACTTGTGGAAATTTGATGCTAAAAGTTACAACTCTTGTGTAGCTGCACAACAGGATTTCTGATAATGTATCTCAAATCAGTCATCACTCAATTAAGCTTAGTGGATTTCAGCAGATTTTTTTTTTTTAAACAGCCTTGCTGGAACAGGCCACAGCCCATCCAGTCCAGCATTCTGTCTCACACAGTGGCTCACCATTTCCTTCAGGGTATTCCCAAGGAGATGCCTTCACCTGCTTAGGATTCCCTGGAAATGGCATTGAGAGATATGCTGCCTATCTCTCCAACCTGGAGGTTGTCCTTAGGTAGCCATAATTATAGCCATTGATACCCTTGTCCTCCATGAACTTGTCTAATCCTTTCTTAAAGCTGTGAAGACTGACAGCTGTCACCACTTCTTCTGGCAGGGAGTTCCATAGACCAGTAATCCTCTGGGTGAAAAAGTACTTTCTCTTATTTGTTTGAGAACTAGTACCCAAAAGTTTCATGGAGTGTCCCCTAGTTCTAGTGTTGTGCGATAGGGAAAACAGTTTTTCCTTATCTACCTTGTCCACACCGTGCATGATTTTATAAACTTCAATCAGGTCACCTCTTAGACGCCGTCGTTCAAGAGTGAAAAGGCCCAACCGTTGCAGCCTCAGATGGTAAGGAAGGTGTTCCAGTCCCCTAATCATTCTGGTTGCCCTCCTCTGTACTTTCTCCAACTCCATAATATCCTTCTGGAGGTATGGCGACCAGAACTGTACACAATATTCCAGATGGGGCCTCACCATAGATTTATAAAGAGGCAAAATGACACTTGCTGACTTATTTTCTATACCCTTCCTAATGATCCCTAACATTGAGTTTGCTTTTTTCACTGCTGAGGCACACTGGGTTGACACCTTCATTGAGCTGTCCACCAGGACACCAAGGTCCCTTTCCTGGTTTGTCGCAGAGAGTTCAGACCCCATCAGTTTATAAATGTAATTGGGGTTTTTTGCCCCAACATGCATCACTCTGCACTTACTGATGTTGAAGCTCATTTGCCACTGTTTTGCCCACTCCCCCAGTGTCAAGAGATCCCTCTGGAGCTCTTCACAATCTCTCACAGTTTTCACTACCCTGTATAATTTAGTGTCGTCAGCAAATTTGGCTACCTTGCTTTTTACTCCTACCTCTAGATCATTTATGAAGAGGTTGAAAAGCAGGGGTCCCAGTACTGAACCTTGGGGGACCCCACTCTTTACTTCCCTCCACTTGGAGAAGTGTCCATTTAGTGCTACCCTCTGTTTCCTGTCCCTTAGCCAGTTGCTGATCCAGGACAAGACCTGTCCCTTTATTCCATGACTGGTAAGTTTATTCAAGAGCCTTTGGTGTGGGACCTTGTCAAAAGCCTTCTGAAAGTCCAGATAAACAATGTCAACTGGATCCCCCTTATCCACATGCTTGTTGACACTCTCAAAAAATTCCAACAGATTAGTGAGGCATGATTTGCCCTTGCAAAAGCCATGTTGGCTCTCCTTTAGCAGTGCCTTCTCTTCTATGTAACTATTAATTCTGTCTTTTAGGATGGTTTCCATCACTTTACCTGGGACACATGTCAAACTGACAGGCCGGTAATTTCCTGGATCACCCCTGGATCCTTTTTTGAAAATTGGTGTTACATTCGCTACCTTCCAGTCATCAGGCACAAAGCCTGATTTGAGGGAAAGATTATATATTTTGGCTAGGATATCAGCAATTTCATCTTTAAGTTCCCTGAGAACTCGTGGATGGATGCCATCTGGTCCTGGGGATTTGTTAGTGTTTAGCTTAACAAGACATGCAAGGACCTCCTCCCTGGTTATTTCTATCTTGCTTAATTCTTCGGTTTCCCTCCCTACGAAGATAGGCTCTGTTTTGGGCATGTGGTCTCTGTCTTCTTCAGTGAATACTGAAGCAAAGAATTCATTGAGTCTCTCTGCAATCTCTGTTTCCTCTTTAATAACCCCTTGCCTTCCATTGTCATCTAATGGTCCAATGGCCTTCCTAGTTGGGTTCTTACTTCTAATGTACTTAAAGAAGTCTTTGTTATTTCTCTGAGTATTTTTAGCTATACGCTCCTCAAAGTCTTGCTTTGCTTTCCTGATTGTTGCCTTGCATTTGTTCTGCCAGAATTTATGTTTCTGCCTGCTGTCCTCATTTGGACAAGCCTTCCATCTTCTAAATGAGCTTTTCTTGCTCTTGATCACTTCCCGAACAGCTCCTGTAAGCCACATCGGAGTCCTCTTGGACCTGGCAGTGCCCTTTTTCCTTTTGGGTATGCATTCCAATTGAGCCTCTGTTATTGTTTTTGTAAACAGCCTCCATGCCTCTTGGAGTGTTTGGACTCTCTCAATTTTCCCTTTCAGTTTCTTTTTTACTAGTTTCCTCATCTTTGGGAAATTTCCTTTTTGAAAATTTAAGGTCTCTGTGTTAGATTTTATCAGTGACTTGCGGTCTATGATCAAGTTAAACATAATTGAGTTGTGGTCACTGTTCCCTATTGGATCAGTCACATTAACATCTTGCACCAGATCCTGAGTATTACTCAGAATCAAGTCAAGGATTCTTGTACCTCTAGTTGGGTCTTCAACCATCTGTCCCAGGGAACAATCATTGAGCATATCTAGGAACTTTATCTCTTTATCATGTGCTGAACAACAGTTCACCCAGTCTATGTGAGGGTAATTGAAGTCCCCCATTATAACCAGGCTTCCCTTCCTGGATGCCTCCTTTACAACATTCTCCAACTGCCAGTCTCCCTCAAGAGTTTGGGTCGGAGGCCGATAGTATATGCCTACTGTTAGACCATCCTTGTGGCCTGGTACTCTTACCCACAGAGCTTCTAATGGTGACTCCAAATCACCTAGATATTCCAATTCATACGATTTTATCACTTCTTTGACATACAAGGCTACACCACCTCCTGTTTGCCCCTTCCTATCCTTCCTGTACAGTTTGTAGCCTGGGATAACTGTATCCCATTGGTTATCATCCGTCCACCAGGTTTCAGTGATACCAATAATATCAATATTTTTATCTATTGCTAAGTATTCCAGCTCCCCTATTTTGTTCCGGAGGCTTCTGGCATTTGTATACAAGCATTTATATATGCTTTCCTGATACAGTCTTTTGAGTCTAGTTGCATTGTTAGACTGCCTCTTGCATCCTTCTGCTAGAGTGCTGGTGACTAGCTCCTTGCTCTGCTCAGTAATTTTTGCATCCTCCTCACTACTCAAGTACACACTTTCCCGAACCGGATGCTGCCCAGCTCCTGTCGGCTTTTCCCCAGTTATCAGTTTAAAAGCTGCTCTGCAGCCTTTTTGATGTTGAGTGCCAGCAATCTGGTCCCATCATGGTTTAAATGCAACCCATCCCTCCTGAACAGATTTGGCTTGTCCCAAAATGTTCTCCAGTTCCTGACAAATCTGAAGCCCTCCTCTCGACACCACCGCCTCATCCATGCATTGAGGCTTCTGAGCTCTGCCTGCCTGGTAGGTCCTGCGCGAGGGACAGGCAGCACTTCTGAAAATGCTACCTTGGAAGTCCGGGACTTCAATCTTCTTCCTAACAACCTAAATTTGGCTTCCAGGACAGACCGCTTGGCCTTCCCAACATCATTAGTACCAACGTGTACCATGACAACTGGCTCGTTCCCAGTTCTCTCTAACAATCTATCTAGATTTCTTGTGATGTCTGCAACTTTTGCACCTGGCAGGCAAGTCACCATACGGTTATCATGTGCATCACAAATCCATTTCTCTGTATTTCTAATTATTGAATCGCCTAGTACAAGGAGCCTCTCTCCTGCAATCTGTTCATCTACATGCACCTCATCAACCATATTAAGGGAGAGAAACTCAGTTTGTTCCTGTTGTTCATCTTCCTGGATCTCATCAAGTGTGATGAAGGAGAGATCATCAGGTGGAACCAGTTGTTCCTCTGTGTGTTCCTCATCAGGTGTGATAAGGGAAAGAGCCTCAAATTTATTCTGTAATTTCAGACTCTCAGAGTGATCCCCTACTCTTCTCCTCCTTTGAGTCACATTCCTCCAACCATCTCCCTCCTGAGTTAGTGAAGGGCCTTCTCCCTCAGAACTGTGCCCTGTCACTTCTTTGTCCAGCATAGTCTGCTCCGCTCTGTCCAAGAACAGCTCAAGCTCCTTAATTTGTTGGTGGTTAGATATGCGGGCCTCTAGCTGCTGGACCTTCTCTTCTAGTAGTGCAACCAGCTTGCACTTGCTGCAAGTGTAGTTCTCCACTGTATTAGTGGATCCAAAGAAATGAGCGCCAGCCCCATATTGATTTCATTTCTGATACAGCTGTGTTGATCTGAGGATAAAGGTAAAGGTAAAGGTTTCCCTTACTTGAAAGCCAGTTGTATCCGACTCTAGGGTGCAGTGCTCATCTCTGTTTAAAAGCCGAAGAGCCAGCGCTGTCTGCTTCCGCAGACGTTTCCATGGCCATGTGGCAGGCATGACTAGACACCGGAGCGCACGGAACGCTGTTACCTTCCCACCGAAGTGGTCCCTATTTATCTACTTGCAATTTCTTGCTTGGTTGGCAGGAGCTGGGACAAAGACGTGAGCTCATTCCGTCCTGCAGTACTCGGGAATCGAACTGCTGACCTTCCGCCTCCCAGTCAGTGTCTTAGCCACTTGAGTGAAGAGCTGCAATTTAATTTTGTGCAGGTTACTTAAAGATTGCAGTGCATGCAACAGGATTTGCTTCTAACTAAACATGTATGACTGGCGTTTTAAAAATGGATGGGAATGATGTGGAAGTGTATAATGATATTTCAATGAAGGAATGTGGCTGGAGGTATAAGATGAAGCCAGTAACAAGATTTCTGATGGAAAAAGGGATAAAATATAATTGGTGCTTTCCGCAACAGCTGAGATTTTTTCATGAAAGGAGATTGCACGTTATTGATGCAGAGATGGATGCATTGGAATATTTGTGTTTGAATGATCTGGTTAAGGCATCCACAAGGGAATGGTTGGCATTGAGGAAGGCCTTGTTGGAATCTGGAGGGATAAAAAGAGATTATGGAGGAGCAAGGGAAGAGGGAGCTGCAGGAGGAGAGGATATAGGAGAGTCGGAGTTACAATTGTTGGTGGTAACTGAGGTGGGGGGAAACGAGGGTCAGCAGGTTGGAAAATAGGTGGGAAGATTGTAGGTGAGAAGAGTTAAAGTAGGATTTTAAGTTAAGTTAGATTTTAGTAATAGGTAGAACAGTGCTTGAGCTTTTATTGTTAAGTCATCTTTCAAGTTCCCCCCCTCCCCTTTTCGGAAGACGGAGGCAATCTTTTTTGACAAAGAAGTGGGGAGGGTAGTATTGAATGTTTTTAGTGTTGTTTTTTTTTAGTTATTGTGGGTTAGATGGTATCACATCCATGGAAGGAATCAGAGATGGAAGAAGACCGCGGGTAATTATATTATGAGGTCCATTAAAATGTTAACGTGGAATGTGAAAGGTACAGGTTCTCCGGTTAAGAGAAGGAGAATTGAATCAGCACTGAGGAGGGATAGGCTGGATATAGTCTTTCTGCAGGAAACTCACCAAAAATCTCAGGACATGAACAAATTTTTTTTAGGCTGGATGCAGCATTATGAGAAGTCATATGGCACATCAAAGGCAAGAGGAGTGGCAATTCTGATATCGACTAGGTTGGGGTTTGAGATAGTTAACAGTATAGCAGATCCTGAGGGTAGATATTTGATTGTGAAAGGAAAGATAGATGATGAGGAAACAACACTGGTGAATATATATGCCCCAAATGATCATCAGGCTGAATTTTTGGAAAAAATTCAAAAAATATTGGCAAGAGAGAAAACAATGAAGATGATTATGGCCGGTGATTTCAATTTAATAAGGTTAAACTTAGATTGCACAAACTTACTAAGATGTGTAAAAGGAATTAAAGGACAAGTACTGGATAATTGGATGGCATCTTTGGGGTTGAAGGACACTTGGAGGGAGCTTAAGGGGTTAGAAAGGGTCTATACTTATTTGGAGGAAATAGAAGTCGGAATTTTCAAGGAGTCAGATCATTCTAAAGTTGTGATGGAAATAAGGATGGAGGGTAAAAAGAAGATGAGAAGGATGTGGAGATATGATGATAAACTATTTAGGGATCAAAAATGTAAAGAGCAAATTAGGGAGAGATGGGAAGAAAATTGGCATTGGAATGACAATGATGAGGTAAATTTTAACGTGGTCTGGGATGCCATGAAGTCGGTTTTTAGAGGGGAAAGTATTAGATTAGCCAGTATTAAATGTAAAAAATCTAAGATGTTACAGGATAAAAATGAAAAGGATATCAAGAGATTACAGGAGGAACATGCAAGGACAAAGGATAGGAAAGTCTTTGATGATTTGCAAAGATTAAAGATGGAATTGATAGGGAAGGATATAGAAAAAGTGAAAAGGGACCTTGTCTATTTAAAAAGAGAATATTTTGAATACAGTAATAAAAATTCAAGGTTATTAGCAAGAGCAGCTAAAGAAAAGAGAGAAAAGAGAGAAATTGGAGTTTTGATAAATGAACAAGGGGTGAGATGTAACAAGATTGGAGAGAAGTGCAAAATTGTGAAAGAATTTTATCAAGCTCTATATGCAAAAAAAGATATAGATATAGATAAACTTAAAAATCAATTAATTTTGATTTAACAGGAACATAAGGAAAAAATGGAAGAACGAATAACAGAAAAAGAGGTAAAAGAGATAATAGCTAGCTTGAAAGTGGGTAAAGCACCAGGGGAAGATGGGTTACCAGCGGATTTTTATAAGGAATTTAAAGATATAGTGGTCCCGAAGCTGGTAAAACTGTATAATTACATTTTAGATGGGGGACAAATTCCGACTTCATGGTATAGGACCACGATTGTATTGCTGCCAAAACCTGGAAAGGATTTAGAAAAAGTGGAATCTTATAGACCTATTTCAATGATCAACCAAGATGCCAAGATTTTTACAGCAATATTAGCAAATAGGTTAAACAATTTTATGGGCAATTATATAGAAGTAGACCAAGTTGGTTTTTTGAAAGGAAGACATATGGCGGATTTGACAAGAAGAACGATAGATTTATTGGATACAGTGAGGCAAACAAAGGAAAAAGTAGGTTTGATATCTTTAGATATATTTAAAGCATTTGATTCACTGCAATTTGTGTCAATAAAGGAAATAATTAAAAGTTATGGAATTGACCAACTATATCAACAAGGTACAGCTATTGTTAGAGTGAATGATGAGGTTACTGACGAGATAAAATTAGAAGCAGGAACGAGACAGGGTTGCCCACTATCTCCAATTTTTAGTTCATCTTGGCCATGGAGATGTTAGCAAAGGCTATTAGGGATGATAAAGGAATAGAAGGGGTCATGGGAACCAAGATAAGCTTATATGCTAAGCATCCAGAGAGGGCGTTAGACAGGATTCAAGCGCAATTAAAGATTTTTGAAGATATTACAGGTTTGAGGATAAATTGGGATAAATTGGAAACGTTGTTATGTAATATAAGAAAGGAAGATCAGAAGAAGATAAAAGGGACGGGTAATATTCAAATTAAGGATAAATTGAAATATTTAGGGATAAATATCTCATGTAGCTTTGAAGATTTTAAGAGATTGAACTATAATAATTTGAAAGCAGAAATTAAAGCAAGAATTAAGAATCTTCAAAAGCTAAAATTGTCATGGTTTGGAAGAATAGCAATTACTAAAATGATGCTTCTGTCTAGGTTAAATTTTTTATTTGATGCTTTGGCAATTCAAATGAAAGAGAAGGAAATTAAGGAATTCCAAAAATTGTTTAATGATTTTTGTATTGGAGGAAAGAGAACAAGATTATCAAAAAAATTATGGTATCTACCTCAGAAAGAAGGAGGATTAGGGATACTGAACCTGTTGTTATACTATCGAGCATTTCAAATTAAGAATGTGGTGAAGATTTTGGTTGGGGAAAAAGCTTTATGGGAAGATATTGAAATGAAAGATTATAACCACATAGGCAAAATGATTTTTTTAGGCGCTAATCTGGGAAAAGTGATAACTAAAAATACCATGATGAAGGGATTGGTGAATACTTGGGAAAAAGTAAAGAAGGTTTTGGTTCCAAATATTTCTCCAATCACAGAATTAGAGGATGTGGTAGATTTCCCAGTAAAAATAGATAAAAGGATAAAAGAGGTTTTGGTTAAAAATGGAGTTTTCCTGCTTAAAGACTGGTTACGGACCTGTACAGACATTGATAAAAGAAAGGATTTGTTTGGACAATTGAATTTGAATTGGCTTCAGATCACGGCGTTAAATAAATGGAATGGTAAATATTGGAGAAAACCAGAATTGATTAGAGAGAAGACTGAATTCGAGGTGCTGATTTCAAAATTAAGAAAAGGAGACGGAACTATTAAGGGAGTAGTTAGTAAACTGTATAAAATGTTGAACAAGGAGAGTGATCCACAGGAGGTTTTAATGTCAAGTTGGGAGCAGGAGTTGAATATAAAGATTGAAAAAGATACATGGAAGCACAAATGGAAAAAGAGGATAATGAGAACATTATCGGTTAGAATAAAGGAACATAATTTTAAAATGTTGTGGAGGTGGTACCTGACCCCAGTGAGGTTGCACCAGATTGATAATAAAAAGGATAAAATGTGTTGGAGATGCAAAAAGGAAATTGGAACATATGAGCACATGTGGTGGAGTTGCACTGTGGTTAAAGAATTTTGGAAAAAAGTGGAAAAGGAGATCAAGGAAATAATGGGTAAGAGAATCAAACTGGGGTCGGGTTCCACCATGTTAACAGATGTGGAATGTTTTAATTTAAATAAGGATGAAAAAGAATTGCTAGAAATAATGCTTACAACGACTAGACAATGTAAAGCTAGAAATTGGAAAAATGATATAAATATAAAGATAGAGGAATGGTATAAAGAGATGTGGAACTTAGCATTGAATGACAAATTAACTTGGGAAATAAATAATAAGAAGGGTATCATTAAAGAGAACAGATTTTGGAATATTTGGCATGCTTTTGTGGATCACTCTCTTAGAGGGGAAGAAATAAACAAACCTGTACCTGATCAAATATGTTTTTGGAGGGAAAGTATCAAGATAACCTGATTCCTCTAGGACATTGTAAATATCACAGGGGGGTATATTAATTTTTTTCTTCTTCTCTTCTTTTTCCTTTTTTCCTCTATGCGTATATAGTATGTATGTGTGTATATGTGTGTGTGTATATGTGTGCATGTGTATGTATGCATATATATATATATATATATATATATATATATATATATATATATATATATATATATATATATATATATATATATATATATATATATATATATATATATATATATATATATATATATATATATATATATATATATAGTATTGTTTTATCATAAATAATAAACCCATGAATTAAATGGTATATTAAGCATATTAGTCAAAATATAAAGTTTTAACCATTTATAAAGATTGGTTAATATGCTATCAGTGCAGTAATGCATTAGATTAAAAGGATATTGGTGTTAGAAGGTAAAATTATACAATGTGTATGTAGCGGCAGTATGCATTTTTCTTCTTTTATGTATGTGTGTTGTATTATTTGTTGTAATTTTGTTTGAAAATTAATAAAAATTATTATAAAAAAAACATGTATGACACTGAAGTTTGAAACTGAATTAGTAACTGGTCTTCCTTCAACACAGAGAACTCTTACAACTGTAGAGATGGGAAGTTTGCTGAGATGTTTAACATCTCTAACATAAATTTGTCAATTTAGAAAGGAAAAGAAAGCTACAATGGTGTTTCCTGAAAGTCATCGTTCTTTGGGAGGCACCCTCTATAGAAACTGCTAAGCAGTGAAACTATGACTTCCAACATTCTCTGTACTGAGGAGGTCAATATCCTCCATGCCATCACATGCTCCAAGTTCTGCTGCCTTGCGTTTGTGGGCTGGAACTCCCAGAATTCTGCCTGAGGAATTCTTGGGAGAATTCTAGGGGTTGGAGTCCAAAAACATGAAAAGA
Organism: Bradypodion ventrale; assembly: GCA_035047345.1. Lineage (NCBI taxonomy): Eukaryota > Metazoa > Chordata > Lepidosauria > Squamata > Chamaeleonidae > Bradypodion > Bradypodion ventrale. Next base: position 307,894,748 of record JAWDJE010000002.1, on the reverse strand, counting down.
GCATATCCCTACTTAAAAATCCACTTCCCAGAGGATTCTCTGGAGAAAAAAAAAGACCAAACACTCATACTGCTATATACCCAGTGGTGGGAATCAGCAGGTTCGCACCAGTTCACTAGAACCAGTAGCAGAAATTCTGGCTGGCCCCACCCATCCAAGTTTTGAAATAAAATAGTCCTAATTCAGGTGCCAACACAGGGCTTTCCCCTTGGCCACACCCACCATACCACGCCCACGGCCCACAGTGTGGTAGTATTTTTTTGGGGAGCCCACCACTGTTATACCTTTATACAGTTGAAATGTAAATACAGGTATAAACATTTTCATCTCCTATTTTATTTATTTAGTAATAGCTTGTAAAACCCAGGTTGTAGAAGATAAAAAAGTAGCCATGTTTTAAAAAACAAACAAAGATTGCACAAAGAATATAAACCACATAAATAGAGACTGGTTAATTTCAGTAACAGGAGGGTACCCATTATGTGTAGTTTTGAAGAAAAAGCCTTCCTAAAAGGTGGAGTCCAATATCTCAAAGGCCAATGGGTGCTTGACAATGCCAACCAAGCATTCACTGACAGATGCTTTGTTGGTCAACCATCCATGACACTTCATATAATGAAGTTATGAGACAATCTCAAGGCTTCCATGTATCGGTGTGTGGGTGTGGAAGCAAAGCAATAATGCAATAATTTACTGCATAATCATAACCACTACAATTACCTCACTGGTAACAATATATAGGACTGCAATCTTATAGAATTTATGCATTCCATTTCCACTATAAATATCCTAAACTGTTTAACAAAAAGCAGCATGAAGTAACAATAACAGAACAATTAAACAACAGACATAAGAATCCTTGACAAATTCTGACATGCTCTCTCCAGGCAACATCCATACCAGTCATGCCTGCCTATGATAGGTGATCCATATTTGGCACATTATTACTGTGCCAATTCATATGGCTTTTCATTCATCAACAATTTCTCAAGTGAAATGTATTTGAGACTGGGGGAAAGATGAAGAGTAGTCACAATGTGCAAAACAGAAGTCATAATTTCAAACTTAAAAGATCATAATTGTTATTTTAATAATTGGGAGGAAGGCTCTCCATCTTAACATCAAAGTGATTAGTATGAACTTTAAACAGGTTAACTAATAGGTAAGAAGATAACAATTAAAGAAACTTGACTGCATTTCCTGTCCATAATTTAGAGAAAAGAGAAACTTCTCTAATGCATGTTTTAATTAGAAATGCAGTTTACAAAAGCTTTGTGGCGAGAACTGATTGTCCTTTATACTTGAGAGACTGCAGATAAGTATCAAAGGAGCAAAGATATGGAACAAAAAAGAAGGAAAATACAGAGAGATAGAATACAACAGGCTATGAACACTGATCAGAAGCAATCACAGCTCCTAACTAGTATGAAAAATGCTACTGTTAACATTTTGTTTCAACAGCTTCATTCAAGATACATTTGTCTGTCATAGGCAAATGTAACAGATAGAAGAGCCTTAAGTGCCATTTCTTCACTTTCCCTTCTTGCGCTATTTGCATCCAGATTCCACTGGGACTTAGGCATAGGATTCTTTTGAAATCTTCCACCTCAAACACAGGAGACTGCCTGAATCTGGCCTCTCTCACTTGTTTCCAGCTTTCCCCACGGGTTAACTATAATTATGGTTTCTGCCTTATACCCAAGGGACTTTAGAAAATGGACCCACAAATGCATTATAACTCTTGGTTGACACTTCTAAAACAGATTTTTCAGTTACAGAAAAGGAAAATAAGCAAAGAGAAGCCATGTGATCCATACATACAATCAAATAAATGAAGGAGGAAGGTGATACATTCTAGAAGGTACATCCTCGAAAAGGAAAATGTTTTTGGTTTTCAATTTTTTTCTTTTCCCCATATCGGAATCTCTCTCTCTCTAAACATTAACATAGAGATCATGATAATGAACTGAAATGAAAATTTATGTGAGCAAGTCTCCAGATACACTTAGGTCTTCTCGGCCTTCCTAATTATTACTTTTGTCTTTTAAAGAATTACCCTCTTGCTTCCTATTTCCACGGTTGCTATTGCTTGTTTTAGATGTTCTTTTGGTCTTTTTCTAGCTTTTGCAATTGTTGAACACTGCAAGTTCTACTGTGTGTCAAGTTCATGTGCCACCATACCTGGTAGGTTAGAGACTGTCTAAGAATTCTCTATACTGCATGCTCCACCAGGTCTAACATCTCTTCTTACATTTAAAATATGACAAAGAAAAAACAAAAGACAAAACCCTATAGTTTTAGATGAACCTTAAAATAATTTTTATTCCAGTGATGTTTTCGAAAGTTTGGCTCCCTCATAATGCATTGTTAGTCCCATTATTGCTTCTAATTAAAAGAGAATTCCTCACCTCAAAATGTCGATGCACTTTCTGGAGCACACAGAGCCTGGTTCTGGCCATTAGCTATTCCTGCCAATGGTCATCTGTCAGAGATACCAGAGCAAATGAGGAACTTTCCCCAGCACTATGCATGGTCAGCAGAACCTGAAATCAGCTGATGATTTCATAAAACAACATGACAAGATTGAACATATCTGAACATAGGCACTGTTGGCCATTCTCAAGAGGCTTTATAGGGCAGTGTAAGCCACCTGCTGTCTCAGATAATTTTAACACATGGCCAAAGGTAAGTAGAATTTCTCCACGCCCTGTTGCTTCTGCTGTATCACTCCTTCCACCCACCATCCTACTCAAGCTGCTGTTGGCTGATCCCAAAGGAAGGAATGGTTTCACTGTGGCTGCCACTTCTTGTAATGCATTGGAATAGAGGAAGTTGCCCTTTACCAACTCTCAGCCTATTGATCCACCTACCCCGGTAATGTTTAGACCTAGGAGCTATTTTAAAAGTATCAGTCATTAGCTTATATAAAGACATCACATGTGAATAATGAATACTGTGAATTATTAGTATGTTAGTGGCTCAAGTGGTAAAGATGCTCAACTCGCTGATTGGAAGGTCAGAGTTTGATTCCTGAGTACTGCAGGATAGAGTGAGCTCCCATTTCTGTCCCAGCTCCTGCCAACCTAGCAGTTCGCAAGTAAGAAATTGCAAGTAGATAAATAGGGACCACTTTGGTGCAAAGGTTAACAGCGTTCCATGCACTCCGGTATCTAGTCGTGTCTGCCACATGTCCACGGAAACGTCTGCAGAAGCAGACAGCGCTGGCTCTTTGGCTATAAGCAGATATGAGCACTGAACCATAGTGTTGGATATGACTGGCTTTCGAGCAAGGGTGACCTAGTGTCAATAATATTTGTTTAAACTAGGAAAACACTTTTTAAAAGGCCCAAATCTTCCACTCCATAATAGTTTGGTATTAAATTTTAATAAATAATAATTGAAACACAAACACATCACTTATGCAAAACAGCAGCAACAACAACACACAAAATCACTAACATTTGCTTTACTTTCCTTAAGACATGGCAAGTACATCCCTTGTTATTTGAATAAAGTAAAGCGAGTTATGCTATGTTTAACACAACAATTCAAAGTTCTGGCAGGTAAGCATCAGCACTTGGCAGGCTGCAACTCTTAGCATTTCAGCAAGTGTTTTTCAAGCCCTGGAGTCAAGAATAAAACTCAGAGAACTCAGTGGTCTTCAATTGTGACTAGGCACGTATTTATATCAGGGACTTCTGCAATGTTGTCACTTATACAAGGAACAGTAATTCAGAATTTTCTCAATTCTTCCCCAATATGCTGAATACTCACAAAGTGAAAAGGAGAGCAGTTGGGATTATGAACCATATAGATTCCTTCATGAACATTGCCATCATGTCAACAGTAGATTGGATCAGGGCTAGAAAAGTTTGTGGCCCCTTTGAAACATTCCCCAAAGGACTCAAAACACACATACACCCATCTATACCAGCGCTTCCCAAACTTTGGTTTTTGTACTTCAATTCCCAGAAGCCTATGTCAATTCCCCAAAGCACTGATAAGCCAACTGATCACTGATTTAGGCTTCTGGGAATTGAATTCATAGGCACCACATTGGGAACCACTGATCTATACTGAAAACATGTGCTGATTCTATCTAAGAGGTACTTTCAAGTGTTATAGAGGCAAAGTGCTCAAAATCTTCTACTGGAAGCACCCCGCCCACCAGCCAAACTGATCTACAGTTTCCAAGATTGACTGGGAAGAAGGATTGGCTATTAAACCAGGTCAGGTTTGCAGAGTTGAACTCTTTTGTTTATTTGTTTCAATAACACATAAAAACACAGAGAAAACTCACAACCCCCTTTTCTTCTACTTTGTTTGTTTACTTGAAAAACCACACATCTGGATAGTTTGAAGCCGTTAAACATCACCAGTCATACTCAGCTTTGCTGTAACCTCACATCCTACATTAACAGTTTGTAGATAAAAAAATTTCTGGTGCACGCCAGGTGTGACTGTGGTTACTACTGTTATATGACAGTTTACCTCAGCTTGCTTTCTGTCATTGACTGTATCTCTGTTTTAGATGTGTATTCACTGTGTATGTTTTAAAGAATCAGATAAGGGGTACCTTGGTCAGAGCAAGTACAAAGTCTGCATACTAAAATGGCACATGCATTAAGAAGACCATGGTTCCCACAGATCATTCTTTGTAAACTACACACACATACACACCGTGGTGCTAGAGAGAGAGAAGAGAGAGAGGTGTCTCCCGGTTTCTGCTGCTGGTAAATTAAAGTGAATTTCCCCAGCCATTACAAAAGCTAATACGCAATTGATTTTGTTGAAGGAAATTACAAGTTTTCATAAGATGTCATCATTAGCACATGCACAGCATCCTAAGGCTTTGATCTTCTTATAGCTGTAGGCTGACTTCCTCTGACTTTCTGGTGGCTCGACATGAGTCCGCTGCATGTACAGATAGATCTGATGAACAATTGAAGTCACATTCCTTAGCCAAAACATCACCATGTGAAGACTCTCCTACAGAGGTAGTTAGCAGTAAAAAATACACTATGTACAGTTTCCCAAAAACCTACCGGAAGCAATGAGGTGTTTTGCTACAAAACGGAAGGGCGGCGAAATGTATTCAGCATCATGTTCTTTGATACGCAGAACAAATCTGAAATAAAACATGCTCCACATTTTGTTTTGGGTTTTGTCTGTAATGTAGCTGAGGGTCTTCCATTGTTTTCAACCAAGGGGAAATACATTCTGACTAGTGTTCTATACCAGCTGTGACAAGATCTCCTGGGATCAGTTTGTTTTCCACAATAATTATAAGGTTTTTTTCATTAGCATCCTACCCCTTCTTATCCTTTAAAAAACCCCTAATCTGCATGAATCTCTTAGGCCAGGGGTGCCCAACTCCGGCATGGGGGCCAGATCCAGCCCCCGATGCCAATTCATCTGGCTTGTGAAGCCCTCATCGTTCCCGGAAGGGGAAGAAAAATGCACCCGTACGGGCACGCTTTACTTCCACTTCCAGGAGTATTGAGGGCTTTGCAGGCTGGATGAATTGGTGTTGGGGACTGGATCTGGCCCCTGGACCATTGTAACTGGCTCCCTGAACCACGTGACTGGCCCGTGGCCTGAAACATTTGGGCACCCCTGTCTTAGGCAGAGAATTTTCATCAGATGAGCTGTATGAGAACTCTGGCCACCAAAGGCAAAGAGTGGCAATCTCAAAGGAAAATAGCAAAGAGTTATCTCCTAATGGTAAGATCTCAAGTTCTTATAAGATTGAGACAGGGGTTAAAGATAGGAAAAAAGGAACAAGAGCCTTAGCAGATGATGTTGGCGTACAGTTCCCAACATCCTTCATCCTTGGTTATGCTAGATGGGACCAATGGGAGTTTCAGTCCAACAACATATGGAAGGCTACATATTTCCACAACTCTAGTTTAAATTTAGGTCTGTCTGAAGCATTTGAACAGTAGAATGAAAGCGCGGCGCCAAAATGGCCACCGCGCTCTTTGCGGGCCCCCCCCCCCAGACTCAGACATCTGGGTGAGTTAGGGGGCATGGCCACCCCTCTATAAAAGGGGTGGCCATGAGGCAGCCGAGCTGCCATTTTAGAATTGTGACGGAGAGGAGAAGTTTTCTCCGTCGCTGTTTTCTCCTTAGTCTTCGGCTATTGAGCCTTGCAGTTCGTTTCCCGGCTGGGAAAGGAGAATTAAAGTACCCGGAGCCTTTTGGATTGCTAGGCTACCACGGTACTTACACGCTAGGAGTTTGATCCCTGGATAGGGATCCTGCAGCGTCTTTCTTCTCCTAGGGAGACATGGCTCCCAAGCGGAAGGCCCCGGCGCTGAAGCCATGGCTGAGGGGAAGAACTTTTACCGGCCCTGCACCAGATGGGGGCCAGCCTTTGGGTCGGAGGACCAGGGCTGCGCCCCCACGGCAGGGCGATGTGCCAGCCTTGCCCACTGGTACCAGTGGGGCTGGTCAGGCTACCACTTGGCAGCCAGGTTCCAGCTTGGTAGCTGGTCAGCTACAGGCCGGCCCCTCTGGGGCTTTGGCCCTTGGCCCGCCTTTGCCGGGCATGGGACAGGGCACCCCGGGGGGGGGGGCTGGTGCAGGTGTCCAACCCACTGCTCCTCCGGCCCCCCATGGGCCAGAGTTTTGGGCATGGCCCTATTCTGGCCCTGGCTCTCCTTTTGGGTTGCCTTTTCCTCAACTGACTAGTGGGCCATCCGGCCCACCCGGCCCGCTTTATACTGGGGGCTCTGGGGCAGTGGATGCTGTTAGCACAGATAGCAGTGCTGGAAGCATCCTTGGGCATTGCACAGCCTCCTTCGGAGGGGGGCGCTACTCTTTCTTCAACAGGGGCCCCTTCATCGGCCCCGGCTACCTTGCCGGCCGCAACGCTTCAGCGGGCGGCCAACCAGGTCGAGCTGCTTGAGACGGGCCGGCCGGCCCCAGCTGGTGTCTCGCAGCTCCCCGTTCGACCTGATGTCCAGGCTGGGAGCAGTCAGGGATGGTCCCAGAGCTCGATTCCGGTTGCGAGCTCCGACGCCCGCCGTTGGCCGGAACCCCCGGTGGGGGCGGCTCACGGGGGTGCACCTAGTGAGTATCAGGTTCAATTTAGTGCACCAACACCACAGCCCACTTACAGTGGTGGGGTTCAGTGGCCCTGGCCTCGTCAAGTTGATGCGAGCGGGCATCAGTTACCATCCTATCCCAGTATCCCATGGTTTCTAAATGGTCCCTCGTTAAGGGCGGGGGTGTCCGCCCCTGGGGCAGTGCTGAGCATCGCAGGGGCTGTCCAGGACCCACTGCGTATGCCCTCTATACAGAATGTGCCGACGATGGCTTTGCTGACGGCTGGTTATTCCTTGCCCCTGGGTGATCATTTGTCGCAGGTCACGAGGGATAAGATCTGGTGAGGGGAGTAGGTGGATATATTCTCCCTATTGAACCGTGAGCCCACTGAGGAAGAGAGAGAGGGACAGGACGACAGAGACAAAGAGCTGTCCCGTCATCGTAAGCCACCGCGCACCTGGGCCAACTGGTTGCTGGCATACTTTATATATATGGTGGTATCCCGATGGTTCAATCCCTTGATAATATTAGAGGGCGATGGTTGATTTCATCGTAGTTGGCTTACGATGAGGAATTTGGATGAGGGTGGCCCTACATCCTGAGATGAGGTGGGATGAGCCCTGTCAGCAATTGTGGCTCTTGTACATGACTCCCACGTGACTGGCGCCTGGTGATAGGTACCATTGTGGTCATGCTGTGCAGCGGGCTGCTGCAACACAGGCTCCATGCTAACCGGTGGGGCAGGGGGTTCCAGCCCGCCTGCTGTGTTGGACCTTCTCAGCTAGCGAAGTGTGTAATAAGCGCCAGTGTCGTTACCGACACGAGTGTCCCCTTTTGCGCTGGCCCCCACACCGCCTCCGCGTGCCCGCGGGTTGGTGGGTTACGGGGCAAAGGTAGGGGTGCACAGGGGGCGATCAGAGCTCCGTCTGATGGAACTAGCCATGTCAAAGCCCCCCTCCCCAATTAGTGTACTCATGCTGGAGCGATGGCTCTCAGCTTATCCAAGAAGGGATGATGCAAGGTACCTGCTGGAGGGTTTCCAATGGGGCTTTCGTATTCCATTCGGGGGTGTTAGGGGCCCCAAGATGCTACTAATTTAGTTCCCTTGAAAGGTAACAAGGAGGTTGCTGCACTGAGCACAGCTAAGGAAGTTGAGGCTATGAGAGTAGCGGGCCCCTTCTTGGAACCACCTTTCCTAATTTGAAGGTCTCCCCTCTGGGGCTAGTACCGAAGTAGAACCCGGGTGAATGTCGTCTAATCCTCCATCTAGCTTACCCTGCGGGTTCTTCGGTCAGTGATGCCATTCCTGATGACCTTTTTTAGTCAGGTAAACGTCGTTTGTTCAGCCCCTACGGGTGGTACGCTCATGCGGTCCCGGTGCTTTCCTGGCACAGTGTGATATGCACTCGGCTTTCTGATTACTGCCAGTGCATCCAGGGCATTTTGAGCTACTGGGTTTTAGGTTCCAAGGGGAATTTTAATTAGATAAGGCCATGCCTTTTGACTGCTCTATTTCATGTTCGGCATTCGAACGATTCGGTACTTTCATTCAGTGGGCCTTTGCTCGCAGGTCGGGGTCCCAGTCTCTAGCCCATTACCTCGATGACTTTTGGTTCGGGGGTGAACAGGGCTCGGACACGTGCACGCGTCTCCTCACTACATTTCAGACACTCATGTGGGAACTGGGTGTCCCCTTAGCGCCTGAAAAGACCGAGGGCCCAGCTACTAAGCTCACATTTATAGGCATTGGAATTGACTCTGTCGCACAGGCATCCGGGTTACCCATGGATGAGGTGGCTCGGATCTCTGCGGCGATTTTGGCATTGATTGCCAAACATAAAGTGTCCCCTCGTGAGCTGCAGCTACTTCATGGCCAGCTTAACTTTGCCTGCGGGGCGGTTACACCCGGCAGAGCATTGGCCAGGCGCCTGTGTGATGCCATGGCTGGCCTGTTAAACGTCACCACAGGGTCCGGCTGATCAGGAGCATACGGGCGGACCTTGCGGTCTGGCTCAAATTCCTCCAGGGTTTTAACGGGGTCTCTTCCTGGAGATCAGACCTTATGGTCTGCCCTAGATTTCAAGTACGGTCGGATGCCTCCGGCTCCCTGGGTTATGGGGGTTTACTCTGAGGGTAGGTGGACTTACGGCCGAGAGCATCACGCATGGCTTGGTATGGATCGCCTCCGCGATCTTACCTTCCTTGAGTTTCTTCCCAATTTGGGGAGCACTGATGCTATGGGGCGACGAGTGGGCCAACTCAGTGGTCCATTTTTGGTGTGACAATGCGGCACTGGTACACATTATCAACACCCAGACATGCAAATCCCCCAGGGTCATGGCATTGGTTTGTCAATTCTTTTTGAGAAGCCTACGCCTAAATGTGCTGTTCAGGGACAGACATGTTCCAGGTATTAATAACGATATTGCTGATGCTTTATCCCGCCTGCAGATCCCCCGGTTCCGTGCCTTGCTCCGGAAGCAGAGGGATTCCACTCGCACTCCCGGCCGATATTTGGACGTTTGGCGAGGAGAGGTGAACCGGGCATGTCATTGGCAACTCGCACGCGTAAGGCGTATCAACATGCTTTCATGCGATTTAGAACTTTTTGCGAGTAACTACAGTTACCTCAAGTGTGGTCAATATCAGTGGACCAGCTTTTACAATGCATGTTTATCTTCGCAGTCAGGGTTTGGCCCCCCGTACTATAGCCCTCAGGCTTTCGGCACTGGCATTTATGGCCAACGTGGGGGGGTTTCAATGACTGCGTGAGTTACTTCCGCATGCATCGTGTTTTGGAGGGGTGGACACGTGAACGTGTCCGCCGCCCGGACACGCGTCACCCCAGTTCACCAGAGTTTCTGACCCACCTTGCACGAGGCTGGCATGACTTATGTTCGGATAGGTGTGAAGTGGCTCTTGGTCACGCAGCTACCACAGTAGCCTTTTTGGAGCGCTCCGCATCAGTGAGTTGGTGCCAGAGTTGGTACCATTGTGTAAGGCGGATGTGTCTCGTAGGGGCACTGGAACTCGACGATGTCTATGTCACACATGAGTGGGCTCAATTGGGGATACGGTCCTCAAAGGTTGTTCAGCACGGCGTAGGCAGTGGAGTTAGATTGCTACGAAGTTTCATTGGAGACATCTGTCCGGTTGGTGCCCTACATGAATTTTCGGCAGTGCCTGCTGCGTGCCCCAGCCTGTTTTTCTGCCACCAGGATGGGTCTACCCTTACCAAAGTAAAGTTACTGAGGGTGACCGGTGCTGCGCTTCACGGTGTGGGGCCCGTTTTGGCACCCATTTATTTTGGATAGGCGTCGCGTTGATCGCGGCTACGTTTGGGGTACTCGGAGGCGGATATATGTGTACACATAATTTCTTATATGTACGTCCCCTCACTGTATGAGTACCTAGTTATGTCCTTCACCTCTTCTCCTCTTTTACAGATCCTGTGTGTCTCTGCACACCGGTGGCAGTGGGGCTGTTGGGCCGCAGCTATGTACACTGGGCAGCAGTATATGCTGCGGCGAAAGAGAGTGGACCCCGACTTGGTCTGTGTGCATCCGCACGTATGCGATGGTATGGTATGCGCGGCACAAGGGGGCGGGAACTGTGGCCATTCCTGATGTCTGTCAGGGATGCTGGACTGCCCGATGTTCTTATTAGGCACCTCGGCGGCAATGATCTTATACGGATCACTGCTATTCCTAAACTGTCGAGGGGCAGTGACCTGGCATTTTATATCATGTATGGCTTACACACGGTCGCTATGGTCTAACATCGTGCTGAGACACCAATTTAGGGGAGATGTGGATCTCCGTGGTTCGGACTGTTCCGGCAGTCAGTGGACAGGGCTGTTGCTCGGTCCCTTGCTGAGCATGGCTGGGAGACAGCCATTGGAAACCTGCGGATAGGCTTACAAAATTTTTTGCTGGTAGGCAGGAGATGGGGTCCACCTGTCGGCTGGAGGTATGTACCTCTTTCTGGGCGTGGTGCAAGCAGGCCTGGCGACCGAGCTGACGGTCTGGGGGGGTGGGCGGTGAGTCATCATGGACGCCTCCCCGTGTGGCGGGTAGCACTGGTAAGGTAAATATTTATGACCCAGAGGTATCCGGCAGGTTCGCAATTGACTGGCCAACACTTAGACAGGTACAGGGGTAATAGCTTTGGCCGGTCAATGACGAACCAGGCAAGGGGTGATGGCAGGAGCTTAACAGCCTGCATCACCTTGAGATTTAATGGATACACGTCATAGGGTGGGGTCAGTAGATAGTTTATTGACTCCGGTCAACAATTTGATTGTGTCAACAAACAAATTGATACAAATAGTTACATGTAGCCAATTGCCATTGGCATTTTGGGTGGAACCTTACCAGTGTTACTGCGGCCTGCTTGCCTTAAAGAATTACAATTGGATGATTACACCAATTGAAAGTTATAATTCGGACTAGGGCATTATTCAATAAAAGTGGCCCGATGCCTTTATCCATATACCGGTGTCTGAGTCTTTCTTTGGGGGGTGCGCCTGCAAAGCATAATGGAGCACCAGGTTTAAGAGCTGAACCTTCTCTACGTCCTAGATCCCCTCCCTGCAGAGCTGAAAGAGGCCCCATGGTCTCCAAACCTCTTGCTCCCTAGCTGCTGAAGCATTTTTTGAAGATTGGTGTGACACTTTTTTTGGTAATGGGATGATCATTTACGTATAGATGGTATTAAAGACAGAAGTCTGGGAAAAGGGAAAGAAATAAATCAGAGGAGATTAGGCCCCTAAGTACAAATGACAACACTGATTAGAAAATTGCCTGCCAGCAACAATTAATGCCTATATGGAAACCTGCCCATCGAACATGTTCAATGGTTTGTTTTGCCAATTGTTACCACAGGCAAGTGAGCTGGCAGATGTGTGTTTGTAATTAAAATCTCAGATTGGCAGAACATTTGCAAACTTGGCAAGAAAACTCCTCTGCCACTCATGATCATAAGAATAAGTAAAATTTAAGCATTTGCTAATTACCGATGTACTTATTTTGAAAAGACTAACATAACTGAATTATTCCTTGGTGAAAACTATGGATGTTTGAATTGGCAATCAAAATAGTTCATTCAAGAATGTGTCATTTGTGTATGCTATTAATGAAGAACAGAAAGCAATGCAATACTAAAATGTCATTTATATGTCAGGGAATGTAGGTTGTTCATACAAACATGTGAAATGCAGGATTCAGGACTTGTTGGGGGGGGGGGAGGATAGCAACCTGACCCTATTTATGTATACCTGGAAACAGGACCTTCTGAAATAAATGGGGCTTAATCCCAACTATGTGTGCAGAGCTCTACAGTAACAGTGTACATGTCTATCCAGAACTAAGTCCCATTAGGCTCAATGATGCTTTATTCGAGCAAAGAAGCTTTCCTCCAGCAAAAAGTGCAAGCAACTGCAACTTGTTTTGCCTTGATTCACTCCTGCAGTGCTGCCTATATTCATGGCATTCTGTGGTTTCCACATGACAAATGGTGCATTTCTGGGGAATGACTATGCTGTGAGATTGCTAATGCTGTTGCATGTTTAAGCATGAGAAATAGTTGAATGGTTTCCCAGTCCTAGGTAAAAAGGCAGGAATGGCTGGTTTCCTGCAAGGAAAATACAACTAAATTCCATGAATTTCATCTGCTAAGGCTCTTGTTCCTTTTTTTCCTATCTTTAACCCCTGTCTCAATCTTATAAGAACTTGAGATCTTACCATTAGGAGATAACTCTTTGCTGTTTTACTTTGAGAGGAAATTCCTCTGATTTCATGAAGTAAAACACCCGCCACCCCCACCCCTGAAAATAACCATAGAGACATAATAGGAAGAAACCACTAGCTTCTACCCAGTGTTGGAATGGCAGGTGAGAACAGCACAGACAATGGGAACATAGGATGCTGCCTTACGCTGAGTCTGGACATGAACCCATCTAGCTTACTACTGTCAACTTGGATGGACATGGAACCGGTTCTGGGAAGAATATTTCCTCAGCCTACCTGCAGATGCCTGGAATTCCCTGGCACTCTCCCATCTAACTACTAACTAGGCTTGGCTCTGCTTAACATTCAAAATCAGATGAGATCTAGTATTTTCAGAGAATAATGGTGGTATCTGTCACAATTTCTAAAGGCTCTAATTTACAATGACCTTTAGCTCAATTGGGAATGCAGTGGCTCAAGTGGTTAAGACACTGAACTCACTGACTGGAAGGTTGGAGTTTGATTCCCAGGTACTGCATGACGGAGCTAGCTCCTGCCAACCTAGCTAGTTCCTGCCAACCTAGCAGTTCAAAAGCAAGAAATTGCAAGTAAATAAATAGGTACCACTTAGGTGGGAAGGTGTTCTGTGCACTCCGGTGTTGAGGCATGCCTGCCACATGCCCACAGAAATGTCTGCAGATGTGGACAGCGCTGCCTCTTTGGCTATAAACAGAGATGAGCACTGAACCCTAGAGTCAGATACGACTGACTTTCGGGCAAGGGCAACCTTTACCTTTACCTTAGATCATATTAATTTCTTATATACAAAGAATATGAAAACATTCCCTTTCCTCTCCTGGTCATATCACTGGAATATTAATACAGTTCAAAGTACTACTCCAGAAGTTTTCTTTCTTGGTATGATTTTGCCCAATTATTTTCATGGATCAATCATACCTAGCTCACAGATACGTTTCATCACCTGATGACTGCTGGAATGTAAGAGTTCTACAAATCAAAACACAACAAATAAAATTTAGCACAGCAGTTCAGAACAAACACAATGATTTTCAATGGAGCGAATTTATGCATGCAGCTATGCATTTTTAAGCAATGGAATATTAAATGATGTGCATGCAGATGTTGCTTGTTCAAGAATATACTCTGAGCCTGAAAATCACAGTAAATGGAGGCTATGTAGCAGCATTCACTGCTAGTTTGACCAAAGAGGGCCAACAGAGATACTGTGCAAAGCTGCTAGCATTTAAAGTGCCATAAGACTTTCATTAACATTTTTGTTTTTAGCATATCAGAGAGTAAACAAAACAAATACTGTAGACAAAAATGTTGTTGCACTTTAAAGACTAAGTGTTGTATTTTAATTTTAGCTTTCATGGATCAGGTCCACTTCGTCAGACATGGAAGTAAGACTTCATGACATAAATTTACTATATACACATCATACCTGACACAAGATACCATTTATCTTAATGGTCATGGAGTCTACCAAGTTTGTGAAGATAAACCTATGCGATTAGACAAACAGATTTCCAATGAGATTTAAGTAGCTACATGTTTATCCAGCTAAAGATATGAATGGTCATACAGCAGAGATGGCTTCAACTGAAGCTCTCCAGATGTTTTTGGCTTGCAACTCACTTAAATTAACTCACTTGAGATTTTGGAGTGCCATCAAGTCAATTTCAACTTATAGCAACCCTTTCCAGAGTTTTCAAGGTAGAGAATACACTGAAGTGCCTTACCATTTCCTTCTTCTGGAAGTGCCCTGGGACTGTGCAGTTTCTCCAAGGTCACATAGTCTGCTCTACTCCCTGGAGGTAAGGGTGGAATTGAACTTCCAAGTTTAGATACCCAAAGCAGTCAGCATAAAATATAAAGGGGTCCTTAATAAGCTACAAGGTAGGCAGCTTAATGCAGTATGGCAAGGACTCATGCAATTCAAAGTTGAATCAACGTTAGTCAAAATACAGGAAGAAATGGTGCTATTCTAATCTGCTTTGGTTAAGCCTCATTAGAACAAAAGCTTCCAGTTATGGGCACCACAGTTAAAAAAAGATATCCAGAAAGTAGAATATATCTACCAGAGGATGAGAAGGATGAGGAAGTGTCTAGAAATTCATTTCTATGTGAAATATTTTAGAGAGTTTGATGTATTCAGCCTTAGGAATATATGATTCATGTTCCTATGACCTTACCAACCAACCAACCAATAATAATAATGGATTTGAGTTAGATAATGAAGATTGTATCAAATCAATGATATCAGAAGAGGGATACAAGTACCTCTGAGTTCTGAAAGTTTCTGACTTGCTACACAACCAAGTCAAAAGAGCTACTTCTACAAAATATATAAAGTGGGTCCGGAAAAATCTTGAGGACAAAAATGAGTAGAGGCAATATCATAAAGGCAATTAATACCTGGGCAGTGCTTATTATACAATATTCAGCTGGAATAATTGTTTGGACCCAAGTGGAATTAGACAACCTAGATAAAAAACAAGAAAGCTAATGAGTATGCATCATGCCCTACACCCAAAATGTGATGTTGATCGCTTATGCTTATGAAGAGCTGAGGGTAGCATAGGACTCCTATAGGTGAAACAGTAGAGGAAAAAAAGCATAGTTTGAATGACTACATTAAGAAAAGTGAAGAGCCTAGGCTTCAAGAAGTTAATAAAGTAGCACTTTTGAAAACAGTAAAGAAAGCTGAATGGCAAAAATACAGCATGTATCCAGCAATAGCAAATGCCGGCTTTGCAATGAAAAGGATGAAACAGTAGATCATCTGATCAGCAGATGCAGCAAAATTTCACAGGTTGATTATTTGCAATGTCATGACAGGGTTGCAAAAATTATTAATTGGACTCTTTGCCAGAAATTTGGATTTGAATGCAGTAAAAATCATTGGGAACATCAGGTAGAGAAGTTTTAGAAAATGAGAGTCAAGATCCTGTGGGACTTTAAAAATCAAACAGATAAACTGACTCACAATACATCTGAAATAACTGTTGTGGAAAAGAAGAAAGTCTAGTTTATTGACATTGCTATACCAGGAGATGCATGAATTGAAGACAAACGACTGGAAAAAATCGCAAAATACAGTAAAACCCCTACTTACGAAAAAAGTCCGTTCTGTAGGCTTTTGCTTAAATCAGTTTTTTATGTAACTCGAAGCAAACCCATAGAAAAAATTATTTTTTATGTAACTTGAAGCAAACCCATAGGAAAAATGCTTTTTTTAATGTAAATCAAAGCAAACCCATAGAGAAATGAATTTTTATGTAACTCGAAACAAACCCATAGGAAAAAGAATATTTATGTAACTCGAAGCAAACCCATAGGAAATAATGTAAATCGGGACATGGTTTTAGCACAAAATCATTATGTAAGTCAAATTTTATGTAACTTGGGGCATTTGTAAGTCGGAGTTTTACTGTACTGTGATTTGCAAATTGAAGTTGTGTGTCGATGGAGGAAGAAATCAGTTGTCATCACCACAGTGATCAGAGCCCTTGGAGCAATACCTAAAGGACTCCTTAGATATTTGGAAATTCTACATCTATTGGACTTGAACATCCTAACTAAAAAAAAAAAAAATCTCTACCAGGAACTGCATATATACTCACATGTTACCTTAACAGTTCTTAGGTTCTTGGTTATGGCTTGAACTGTTAATTTTATACTAGTCCTCAACTGTGAATTGAATGGCAGATTTGTATAATAATATTCTATCATGTCTCACCATTCTGTTCTTCTGGG
This sequence comes from Bradypodion ventrale, assembly GCA_035047345.1. Classification (NCBI taxonomy): domain Eukaryota; kingdom Metazoa; phylum Chordata; class Lepidosauria; order Squamata; family Chamaeleonidae; genus Bradypodion; species Bradypodion ventrale. The sequence continues at coordinate 307,878,192 of JAWDJE010000002.1, read as the reverse complement.
AGATCACTCTGGGACTGTGTAGTTTGCCCAAGGCCACACAGAATGGCTCTTCTCTTGGGACACATAGTAGAGAATTGAACTCCTAAACTTTGGCTCCACAGGTAGATACCTAACTCAACAAGTTATGAAGCCAGCTTTCATATGACCACAATCACATTCAAATATTTGAGTGACTGTTATACAGAAGATGAAGCTTTCTATATTGCTCCAGAGGAGAATATATAAATTAATAGGTTCAAATTACTAGATTTTTGACTAAACATTAAGACCACCTTCCTGAAGATAAGTGCTACTTTACAATTAAACAAATTGCCTTCTTTGAAAGGTGGTGGACTTTAATCTGTTGGAGAATTTAAAATAGGGACTAAATGGTCTCCAATTGAGGATGTTTTAGTAATGGATTTCCTAATTTGGAGTTTGGACAAGATAATTCATGAGGATTATTTTAATGTTACAATTCTGCAATTCTATATACTTTCACCACTGGCAAGGAACAATAGGAGATTGTAAACCAATAGTGGGAAATTATCCAATTGGGTCATATATAAATGTAACAAACAAACAACAGAATGCCACAAGTGGCCACCTCAGTTAATAGGATTGCAATCCTTAACTAGTGACCCCCCCCCCCCAACTCTTAGTGGATGATATGGTCTTATTAATCATTAGTCATTAATCATGTACCATCTATGATGAAGGTCAGTTTTGGAAGTTTAAAGTTTGATCTAGACACGAAACAACAAGAAGAATCCTTAGAACACGTTCAAGTGAGAAATCATGAATGGCCAGTGATAATCTTGGGTGAGATTTGAAATGTCTGGGGGAGAGGGAGCAAGAAAGATCAATGTAATTACATTGTGGTAATAAGAGCAGAGAATTATATCAGGCCTTCCAGGTTTTGGAAGAAGAGAACTCCTTGTCACTGGTTTCTCCTATTAAGAAAATGTTGATAAAGACATTCCTGGACTCTGACAACTCCAGATACATAGTCATATACCTCCTGCCAAATGGCTGAATTTCTGCTATTTCACAGAATATATTATTATCCTTACTTTAATGGCTGCCTAGAACCCAAGCACCCAAGCTGTGAATCTAGGGAGAGTACTCAGCTAGCACCACATGAATTTATCAAGCAGGAAGAAGAAAAAAAAACAATGTGAGTTTTACTAAGATTAAGGTGCCAACAAACACATGAGAACAGGAAGGATAGGGCTGAAGAGCCTTCCGTAAGGAGCAACACTTATTGGTACAATACCAATCCTGCCCATTTGTTTATCTCTGGCTGCTTGTAGACAACATCCCTATTGTTTCAGCAATTGGGTCCTAGATGTAGGCTCTCATACTAGCCTTCCTTTTTAATCAAACCGGGTCATTTCCCCCCCTTTATAATCTCATTACTCCAGGATCATAACTTTTTGCATCACAGGAAACTGACAGACTCACAGAAGAACACTATAGTAAGATTTAACCATTTTGTATAGTTGTATTTTGTTTAGGTTTTTTGGGGTTGATAAGTGTTTTTCCCCCCAATCTCGTTGTTCTGTGCAGGACAATGACAATAAAGATTTATCTATCAATCTATCGAACTGGCAAAGAGAGGGCAAATCTAACATTTTATATAGGAGTAGACACTGAACCTGATGACTGGAAGGTTGGCAGACTAGCAATTCAAGACCCGAGTGCTACATGATGGAGTGAGTGCCCCTCTCTGTCCCAACTCCTGCTAACCTAGTAGTTCGAAAGCAAGAAATTACAAATAAGTAGGTACCACATCGGTGGGAAAATAACATTGTTTAATGTGCTCTGATGTCTAGTCAAGCCTGCCGCATGACCATGGAAACCTCTGCAGACACAGACAGCACTGGCTCTTTGGCTGTAAACGGAGATGAGCAATGAACCCTAGAGATGGCTATGACTGGCTTTTGAGAAAGGACAACCTTTACCTTTATTAAATGCATCTAAATTGGCATATACTAGTTTCGTATAAAAATCTGTTTCATCTATTGTTTTTATACAAATTATTACTATTTAATTTAATTCACAATTGAATTTACACTCTCAATTCATTCATTTTCTTCTTGTTTTTCTGGTACATTCCTTATCTCAGATACTTGACTTTCCACTTATTTGCTGTGTTTTAAATAAACCTTTCATATTGTTTGCACTTTAAGTGCAGCAGTTGTGGGTCATCTAGGGTTGCATTCTCATGCCCACTGAGGCTAACAGATACCTCCACTTTCCCCATCTCTATTTAAATGTCATTTTTAAACATCACCCACTACACACTACCAAGCAGTAAAGGTAAAGGCTTCCCTTGCTCAAAAGCCAGTCGTATCTGACTCTAGGGTTTAGTGCTCATCTCTGTTTCAAAGCCGCAGAGCCAGCACTGTCTGCTTTTGCAGACATTTCCGTGGTCATGTGGCATGAATGACTAGACACCAGAGCACACGGAATGCTGTTACCTTCCCACTGAAGTGGTCCCTATTTATCTACTTGCAATTTCTTGCTTTCGAACTGCTAGGTGGGCAGGAGCTGGGACAACGACGGGAGCTCATTCCATCCTGCAGTACTCAAGAATCGAACTGCTGACCTTCCGCCTCCTAGTCAGCGTCTTAGCCACTTGAGCCACTGCAGTCCATAAGCCATATCTTCATGGCAATTGCATACAGTTGGACTCAAAATTTGCAGGTGGAAAAAGCTGTGCAGTTGGAGACTGACAGGTAAACTCAGATACCTAGAGCCATCACCTTTCTTCTGACTTAATCTCTGTCATTTTTCAAAGGCACACCTTTCTTTCCCACTGCATATTTTGTATTCAACTTTATGCTACAAATCCCCTTGCTACAGGGGATCACCCTAATGCCTCTACGATGGGGTGCCCAAACTACAGCCCATGGGCGGGATCCGGCCCATGGCACCAAATCATCCAGCCCATACTGCCCTCGTCAATCCCGAAATTGGGCATAAAGCATGCATGCACATGTGCATAATGTGCACATGCAAGTGCATAATACTGACATAAATGACCCATGGCTGTTGTAAATGCATTTATGACAGCCATGGATCATTTATGGCAGGATTACTATGCGCATGCACAGGCATATTATGAACACATGCATGTAGGTTTTACTTCCATTTCCGGTGGGAGGAACCATGTGACCAGCACGCTAAACCACATGACCGGCCCATGACCCAAAAAGTTTGGTCACCCTTGGTCTAGGGAGCACATTAACTTCATGGGTGACGTAGAGGTCCACAGGAAGGTCTGATTGCACAGCATTCTTATATGAGCAACCTTGTCATAACTGAACCTGGCTGGCTGAAGTCACAGAATGACTTCTGTCACATCTTTCCCCACCTGTTACACACAGTAAATGTAACCAGGCAGAAAAAGCCCCATGCGGTTGAGAAATTCGCACAGGCAATGTGAGGAAATCCACTCCCATGCTTCTGTGGTTACATGTGGAGGGAACTATGTTCCACAGTTACCAGTGGGATATGATTTCATGTAATATATTTTAAGATAAACCAGTTCTAGATTTTTTTGAAAAAACAACAACACCATCCCAACAACCACAGAAAGAGAGATACAGCATAACAGATAATATCCAAAATCCTATTCAATATTTATAAAGTTATAAAAGTAATTATAGAATTTGCTTTAGCTAACTTGACAAGACATCAGGAACCTGCCAGATGTTTGCAAAGTGCACATTGCATGATGGGTGTGCAAACAGGCACACAACCAAAATGCAACCAGCATCAAATCAATTAGCTATGAGAATTAGTAATTGCACATATCCAGCAAGATTATATTAAATAATTGGGGTGAAAGGCACTGGGGGACACCAATATTCCAGCTTGCACTTAACTGCTGTTTCTGTGATCAAAATAGGTACATTTCATTCACAGAGGCTGACAGTTTATTTCAAGGAAACAGTTTAAGTGTGCCTTGTGTAGCAAAGGAACATAGCATGGTCTGCAGCACTATTCTTCTCTGTGCCCACTGCTGTAAAAGTGACTTCCGACACAGACAAAACATCAGAGCTTAATAAAGGTGATCTGGGGAAAGAATTAATTGCAGAAAACTAGCATAAATCAGACTGACTTGGCTGAACGGTCAGGTGATTTGGTCAAGTATCAAGTTGTTTACTCCAGATGTTTTGCGGTGAGAAGTTTGAAAAGTGATAAGGAGTACTTAGGGTCGGACAGACCTAATAGGTGTTATGCTTTGATGTCTGACTCTGCCATCCTTTGATGTCTGGTTTCATTATCATTTTGTCAATTAGTGAAGTATAAACATTTCAGAACTTGGCTGGCAGAGACGTGCTTAATGAGCAGGTGTATGCTCTGAAAAGACATGTAAGGACTAGGAGTTGGGCCACCATTGAGCCTTTGGGTAAACCACAATCCAGACCCGTGATGGCGAACCTTGGTGCTCCAGACATTCTTGGACGTCAATCACCATAAGCCAGCACTCCTGCTGATCAGGGCTATTGGGAATTGAAGTTCAAGAACAGCTGGAGTGCCAAGGTTTGCCATCACTGCTCTAGAGGGTTCCACATACCTGATTTCCAAAGATTGTTCACCATCATTCTTCAGGGGTCCAGGTATGTAGGTGGGGAGTGAAGTTCCTCTCTCTTGTTTCACTGCTCCTGCTTTCCTCTTTAATAAAGTGTTGTATGTTTTCCTCCAATGCAATGTTAATAGCAATAAACAGGTGCCATCCAGCCAAGTTTGATATGTCAACCATTTTCAGGGGTTTCTAGGTACAGAATACTCAGACGTGGCTTACATTCCTTTATTATGGAGTCCCTTTGAGACTGTGCAAGTTGCCCATGACTACACAGGCTGGCTCCTTGCCTGGGAGGCATAGTGTATAATCAAACTCACAGTGTCCAGCTCCACAGCTGGATGCCTAAACCACGGAGCTATCCAGCCAGCTATTGATATATTAACAGACACCAAATTTCAAAAAAATATTGTCGGACTTGACAAGACAATGGTACAAATTTAATTAAACAAAAACAAACACTGATTGGTATATCCTAAGATACAGAAACTATGGAAGGAAAATGAGTAGTAACAACTCTCCTAGGTCGTAGCAGCACACAACTGTTGCTTGAATATGTCTCTCTGTTCTCCTCTAAAGTGGATGCCAGCTGCTACAGATATATTTCAAATGAAAATTGCAGGTCAAAAAAGTTTACACAGTTGCCCTTACACACATATGAAAGTTATAGTTAAGAATACAATCTCCCCCTTTTAAGGGAAAAAACCCCACTGGCATGAATATGCCACTAAATCATATGCATAAATTATCATATTTATTTATTTATTTATTATATTTACAGGCCACCTTTTGATGTGGGACTCAAGGCATCTCACAATATTTTTAAAAAATCAAATTAAAACACAATAGATTATACATTAAGAAACAACTGAACTATCATGATAATTCAAATACGTTAAATGATTGAAACATGGTTAAAACCTTAAAACTTTAAAAGCAGCCTTAACTCAGCTAAAATCCATCATCCAGAGACTCAGTTATGGTTATTAAAACCTGCGTAAAGAGGTGGGTCTTCAGCTGTTGGCAGAAGGATCAAAGGGAGGGAGTACATTCCACAATATGGGAGTTGCCACAGAGAAGATCCTCTCCTGTGACCCCATCAAGCGTACCTCTCATGGCAAAGGGACTAAGAGAAGGGCCTCCTCTGAAGATCTTATGAGCCAAGAAGGCTCATACATTTTCTGCTCAAAGTAATCTCCAAACAAGTTTAATGAAAGCTGAGTGAACTTGCTTCCATGCAATTACTTCTCTCCTCAAGCCGAGCTCTTAGCAACTAGCTAATGAGCCATATTTTCCCCACCCATGGAAGTCTCCTGAAGGAATCTCAGACTTACTACTCTGTTCTCTCTTTGGGGAAAAAGGGAGGGAGCTGGGTGGCATCAGCAGTTCATATCCCTGTGATGCTACAAATCTATGGGAAAAATCTGGTCTCAGACATGCAGATCTTTAGTGCATGTGAATGGGTTTCAAAGACTTCAAGCCTCTGTCCAGATTTTTCTCTTTCTGGAACAATGGCAATTCTATGTTGGATCTCTTACCATCCCCACCAAATACAACACAGAATGCTCTTACCAAAGGGATGCCAACTTTGTTTCCCTAGCAGGGCTCCTATGCTTTATTAATAAAACATCACACTTGACCTTTTACTTCTGATGCACCATTTGTAAAAGAACTGGCAACCCTAGTAAAAACTCTGTTTCAGTATTTTGCTCAAACTATCCAAGGAAGATTTAACCCCTCCCCACAACCACCACTTCTAAATAACCGAAATGGCTTTAGACTAGCAAATCCACATTTTGCACCACCACCCTTTCCAGTAAATTTGGGCCTTTTCTGCTACCTCTCCTCAGAGCAACTGGTTTAATGTAAACAGTAATTTGAGGGCATAATTGCATCCAGGAAGTCCTGAAATGTTAGAGAACGAGCAAGAGAGAGAAAGGAGATGGCGGAGGTTAGTTCCCAATGGAAAATAACAATTACACTTTAATTTGGAAGTAAAAACAAATTTATGTCACTGGCATCTAGGCTAGCCTGTACAGCTACAGAAAAGAAAAGAATGGAGAAGATAGAGGCCTGCTGCTTGGTCTCTATAGATCCAGAAGACACTTTCGCTTAAAGAGAGCCACTATACAAATTATTACTATTTAATTTAATTCACAATTGAATTTACACTCTCAATTCATTCATTTTCTTCTTGTTTTTCTGGTACATTCTTTATCCCAGATACTTGACTTTCCACTTATTTGCTGTGTTTTAAATAAACCTTTCATATTGTTTGCACTTTAAGTGCAGCACTCGTGGGTCATCTAGGGTTGCATTCTCATGCCCACTGAGGCAAACAGATACCTCCACTTTTCCCATCTCTATTTAAATGCCATTTTTAAACATCACCCACTACACACTACCAAGCAGTAAAGGTAAAGGTTTCCCTTGCTCGAAAGCCAGCCGTATCTGACTCTAGGGTTCAGTGCTCATCTCTGTTTCAAAGCCGAAGAGCCAGCACTGTCTGCTTTGAAGGCATAATTGCATCCAGGAAGTCCTGAAATGTTAGAGAACGAACAAGAGAGAGAAAGGAGATGGCACTCTCTGTGTCATACACACCAAAAACAGTTTCCTGAAACAATTTCTGACTGAATGCCTATTAGCTGAAAGGCTGCCTGCTGGCTACTGTTATCAAATCACTTTCTAGTCAGGGGTTACTTTTCCATAAAAAAGACTTTTTCACGCAGAGCAAGGAGTTGAACTACATAACAAGAGGCTTGGTAGATGTGTCCAAAATTAAAAGTAATCCCATGTTAAGAGTCTCTCCTCATGAGCCAATTATGGGCCAAGACATAAGCAGTGAAACACCTCTTGTGAGACTGGAGTTTGTAGTCAGGCAGGATGTTTGACAAGTGACAACAGGAAGTTTATATGGTACATGGAAGTTTATAGGTCAACAATCTTCAAACCCATCTCCTGTTTTGTTCCCAATTGTCTGATATACATGAAAAACTGAACTGAATAAAGCAAAGATAAAAAAGAAAAGAAGAAGAAGAAAAGGGGGGGATATTCCAGTTTTTGTCCTTGCAATTATTTATTTATTTGAATTTATATTGCCACCCCCTGGCCAAGGCGAATCCAGGCAACTCACAGATACAAACAACACACAACAATAAAACAGGAACCTCAAACTTTAAAAAAACACACGTTAAAACCATTAAAAACCCTCCCAACAACCACAAATTAAAATTGATCTAAAAACTTAGATGGCCCTCATTATATAAGCCAGCTTGGGTGGGGGGGCAGTTGGAGACTGACAGTGTGGGCAGCACCCAACACCTGCTATGCAAGCCAGGTTTTCCAGTTTTTTCCTGAAGGTCAGCAGCTCTGCCTGGAGGCGCAGCTCAACCGGCAGGAGGCTCCATAGAGCCAGAACAGAGACTGAGAAGGCCCTCCTTCTAGCGCTAGAGAGGTGAATCTCTCTAGCCGATGGCACCATTAGGGAACCTGTTCAGTCTGCTCTGGTGGGATGGGTGGATGTCCTTGGGGTGATGCAGTCTCTTAAGTACCCTGGCCCACTACCATGTAGGGCTTTAAAGGTCATCACCAGCACCTTGAATTGCACCAGGAGGCACATTGGCAGCCAATGCAGCTCCCTCAACGAGGGTGAGACATGGGCATAACATCCACACCCCATCACCATGCGGGCAGCTGTATTTTGAACCAGTTGCATGTAGAGTGCATTGCAGTAATCTAGTCTGGAAAAAACCAGAGCATGTGTGACCGTAAGCAAGGAGTGCCGGTCCAAGAGTGAGCATAATTGGTGAGTAACATGAAGCCCTCCTGTGCGAAAGCCCTCTTGGCCATGACTGCCATCTGCTCATCGAGCAGGAATTGTGAGTCCAGGAGGACCCCCAAATTATGCACCGGGTCTGTCTGAGGCAAAAGAATACCAAAGGTGGTAACTCCCGGGATAATGCAGTGGCCCTGACCCAGAGCCAATTAATGATTTGGTTGCAAACTGATTTTTCTTTCATTTCCTATTGGATGCTGAGCCTATAGCTGTTATTTCTTTCCCCCACCTGTACCTAACTGTTAGGTGACAGTTTATGCTGCCAAATTTATGTGCTTGAAAACTTGTCCTGTCATCCTTTAAATGTGCAGAATTTACTAATTAAGAGCATATCCAGCCAGGCATTAAGTCATCACTCCAAAGTTTTTTGGGAGGCAGTGTGGGTCACTTTTTTATGGTGTCCACACTTTTTACATACCCCAGTTGTCCCAGACACCCACAATGTGTGTATTTAAAGCTTTTGTTGGGTGTGTGTGTGTGTGTGTGTGTGTGTCAGCCTTTTCATTACTCTCCCATATATGTCATTCTCAGTGCTTGTGAAACTTGCAGCAGCCAAAGGCTGCTTCTGGTGTAAACATGCCACATGCTGAAGGGAATAACAAGTACTTTCAATATACTGAATATTGAAATCAAACACTTCTCCTACTCCTCTGAGGAGGGGCCAGGAAACTGTAGTTATTTCCCCCTTTCTATTTGGTCACTGTTCTGCTATATCTATTAAGAGAGGGAATTTTTTATGTTGTTCTTTTCTCTAAGTAGCACCATGGTTAAGGGCAGTTTCACAATTACAGAGCTACATTGAAAAAACGCAGCACATTTTTACTCAAACAGGACAGGAAAAAAATACACTTTCCCTGTCCCTGTGCAGAGGAGCAGAAGTGCTTGATTTTAGTATATAATATGCTGAAAGGACTCTTTAGCCACTTCATTCTAGAAGTGCAGGGCAATTGTTTAATTTGCCTGTATGGTTAAACTGCAAGCCCAGACCTCCCACAAGCGGCAATCTAGACAGGCCCTAAAATGGCACTATATAATTACACTCACACCTCTGAAGATATACTCTCCTTTGGCATATTTGATAGCTCTAATAAAAACATTGCCAAATGGTAGAAACTGTATATCTATATTCATAACCACTCTTGGACATACAGGTAAAACTCAGAAAATTAGAATATCGTGCAAATGTTCATTCAGTTCAGTAATACAACTTAAAAGGTGAAACAAATATATGAGATAGACTCATTACATGCAAAGCAAGGTAGTTCAAACCTTACTTTGTTATAATATTGATGCTTATGGATTACAGGTTATAAAAAGCCCAACCCCCCAATCTCATGTACCCCATAATCACCCCATATTCTCATGTACGCTATGATCATCACAATTATAACGAATTAAGGCATGACATCTCTCACTTTGCATGTAGTGAGTCTATCTCATATATTTGTTTCACCTTTTAAGTTAAATGAATGAACATTTGCATGATATTCTAATTTTCTGAGTTTCACCTGTACAGTATTTTCCCAGTGGGATGAAGTGTTTCTACAAAGAGATACAACCTTTACAGTTTCCTTTTCTTTGGCTGAGGATTTAAATATATAAAACCCAGCTTTCAAGTCCAAGGTGATTTATAATTTTAAAGCAACATATCATAAAATTAATGCTAATTTAAAAGGGTGCATTGGCCTAAGGCATTTTGCAGCCTGAGACAGAGCAGCAAATCCTATCTTTCTGTCCACCTCCAGCATTGAGCTACAAAGTACCCCAAGCTTCAAAAGGTTGGAAAGCTGAGTTAACCTTGATCCCCATCAAGATCGAACTTACAACATCAGCAGCAGGTTTGGGCTGCAGTATAGCAGTTTAATCACTGTGCCACCAGGGTACAAGGTTCCGGGTTGCCAAAGTAGTTTCCTTGTTAGTCCTCCAGGCAGGAGAACACTTGTGCAGGACCACACAACTCAACATTCTCTTACCATAACTGTGTGACAGTTGCACTGCAAAGTCCTCTAGGTACTGCAGAAGGGAGAGCACAGAAATCCTTCCTCAGACAAAGAACTTGCTGCAACCGCTACAATGTGGTATCTCTGAATCCCTCTGAACGGGATCCCAAGATTCAACCACATTATCTGCAATAATTTGTCTCAATGGTACATTTGAAACTTTTCCAGTTCTGTTAGTCAAATAAATGACTTGTTTTGATATGGTTTATTTCCCCCTCCATTCTCCATTCTCTCATGGAGTATTGAGCACATTGCTTTTTATGTAATTTTAGCAGTAAAGAGGGCTGGGAAGGATTTGGCAGTATTTGAAAAGCAGCAGAACATGCAGCAAAGATGTAAATTAAAACGCAGACTTGGAAAAGGAATTAAAAAAACACAGTGAATCACATAATGACCCATCTCACCAAGATTTTGTGAAATGGTGCTACACCTGAAACTCTGGCTGGAATGATGATGTTTATGTCTGCTATTAAAATAGCGTGTAGTTTTCTTTGGGAGCCTAATTATTCACAATAGATATCTACCAAGTTTTCTTTCTGCTCCCATTGTACCAAAAGGAAATTGGTTTATATGGAAATACTGTAAACTATTTTCATTCATGTTCTTAATTTAAAAGATATAAGGAATTTCAGGCAGACTGGGGAAATAAAAGCCATTTACATATTTTAAATTATATCCATTAAATAAAAAGCACGTATAGGGCAGCATTATATCTCAAAGCAGACTGACAAAAATAAATTCTTGTTCAATATGCAAGACTACACTGTAAAGTATTGTGATTCTGCCTCAAAAAAAAAAACTTTGTTAGATGACACACATTAACCAATATAGCTCCACATGACCGTTAAGTCTGCAGGGGCCTTTTTAAATGGCTAGCTTCCAGTGCAATAAATGTCTAGCTGAATTTATTTATTTTTGGAGAGCCCAACAATATTCTTCAAATAATTACTTTTGCTACATGGAAACTGTCTGCCATTCGCAGTCTTAAATTGTTATGGGAGATGAGGTTGCATGAATACCACAGGTCCCTATTAGGTCATGACTGTGACATCACTAATGAAATGTAAACATTATTTTCCCTCACGTGGCTATAGCCTTTTGCAAAGTACCTATACAAGTTTATGTTAAGTAAAGTTATTCAGGCTCAACAACTAATATTAGAAGTTGGTGTTGAAAGCAAAGGAAAATGCCAACTGCCATAATATTACAAAAGGCCCACCCATCCTGAGTAGAGCATAGAAATGTGACCTGTCCAGGCCATAACTATTAGAACCCATGCTGACTGGAAGGAATCTGGGATTTGTCATTCAGAACGGTTAAGGGTTGATTGATTGTCTTCTTTTCTCTTGTTGTTGGTTCATCCAGACCTGAACTTTGGTTTTCCCCCCAAAACCACTTTACTTGGAAAGCTGTACATTCAAACATGCATACACTTGGGTAGAAAATGAAAAGCATTGTTTGATGCTGCATTTTTTTACACTGTTAACAACCACTGCAATTTCTTGCCTCCTTCAACTTCTGCTGCTAAAAATTGGAGTGTGCAGGGAAAGAAAATTGTAATATTTTCCTGCCTCACCATTTAGATTATTTCCCTCATCCAGCTGCTTTTAATAGTTGGCCCAATTGATAAAATTAGTCTCTCCTAAGGAATCAGTATCAACAAAAAAGGTTCATGCAAAATGGGTACCACTTATCTATATAGTTGGTTCATTTTTATGACTGCTCCCACTTCCTTATTCCTTCAGAAGGGAAAAGCTTCACTACTCACATTTCACTGTTACCACTGCAAATTTGTTCCTACCCATAACATTTCTGGTGCTGCATTACCTCTTAAGAAATTACCTTGTGAACTGCCTAGAGCAGGGATTCTCAACCTATGGCCCACAGACTGGATCCAGTCTGCAGCACCATTCCATCCAGCCCATGCCCTTGCTCCTGTCACTGCTGTCCTTTCCTCCTCTGCCTGGTTAGGCATGTCCCTACCACCACTCCATAGCAGGGCAGATGTTGTTAAGGCGGCAGCAGTAGCAGAAGCCGCAGATACACACAGCTGCCCACGTCTTTCCCAGGTGCCACTCTGGCCGAGCGCGGACCTTCACCCACGGCAAGCTGGTAAGCAGGGAAGTGGCAACGTGGGGGTGTTTGTGGGCCAGACTATTTGGTGGGGGTGAGTGTTTGTGGTGGCGGTGAATGTTGGGGGTTCAGAGTGGTCCCACCACCATTGCCGGGTGTGTGTGCCAACAATCTGAGGGGGTGTGATCCAGCCCTGGCTTTAAAAGGTTGAGAACCTCTGGCCTTGAGAGTATTTTAAGACACGAGATTAGGGTGACATGAAAGTGTAATTATTATTGATACTCTTGGCAGTGCTTCCACAGCATCAGCATTATAACAATCTTAAAATTTCCCCATTGGAATAGGAAAGATTAAATAAAATTATCAATGAAGAGGTTTCACAAATATATCAGGATCTTTATGGAGTGGGCAATATGAAAAGACGTAGCCAAAAACTGCTGTACCCAGGTCTATCCAACATATGGAATTACTGGTTGAATGAATGGGTGCCTACATAGCTATTTCTTGATCACTGAAATTATAAGTAACTTGCATAACT